>LR738711.1:667870061-668012090 GCA_902687465.1 Secale cereale
GTTCTGTATGCAATCCCATCGCACAACACACACGTCTTATTAGCAGCAACCGTCTATGTTATTATCGGTCTTCTCACACATTTTTATTACAGATCTGTTTGCCGTGTATCACACACATCTTCTAATATTGAACCGTTTCTGTTCTCTTGTCTCAACACAAACAGTTCATCCGAGTGAACCGCATGCCGTATATCGCACACACCTTGATCGTGCCGACCGTTTCTTTTGTGTTGCCTAATCACAAACAGTTCCTCCGAGTGAATCGTATGCTGTACATCACACACGCCTTCATCTGGCAGCCCATTTCTTTTGTTCCTCCTCGTCGCAAACAGTTAACTGAACTGAACCGTATGCCCATCATCGCACACCCAACCAAAATATGAACCGTGTTTGATGCATCCGTCATCGCAAATGTTTTGCACCTTTTTTGACGGGTTTTTTACGCGACCGTTTGTGATTATTGCATTGCACACAGTTTCGTCGAAGGGTCTCTGATCGTAGTGTCACGTTAGCAGCATCCTCCAGTAGTGCACATTGATGCAGACTTCAACCCACGAAGGGTAACGGCTGCGTGAGTCCATGGAGGGCTCCACCCACAAAGGGTCCATGAAGAAGCAGCCTTGTCTATCCCACCATGGCCAACGTCCACGAAGGACTTGCCTCACTCGGGTAGATCTACATGAAGTAGGCGATCTCCTTGCCCTTACAAACTCCTTGGTTCAACTCCACAATCTTGTCGGAGGCTCCCAAGTGACACCTAACTAATCTAGGAGACACCACTCTCCAAAAGGTAATAAATGGTGTGTTGATGATGAACTCCCTGCTCTTGTGCTTCAAGTGATAGTCTCCCCGACACTCAACTCTCTCTCATATATTTTGATATGGCGGAAAGGTGATTTGGGTGGAAAGCAACTTGGGGAAGGCTAGAGATCAAGATTCTTGTGGTAGGAATGGTATATCTTGGTCTCAACACATGAGCAGGTGGTTCTCTCTTAGAAAATGCATAGTGGAAGTGTAGGCACAATCTGATGGCTCTCTCTCTCTCTCTAATGGAGATGGGGTGGAGGGGTATATATAGCCTCCACACAAAATCCAACCGTTACACACATTTGACCCAACTCGGTCAGACCGAATAGATGAACTCGGTCAGACCAAAGCAGTACAAAATGTGAACGCTAGGAATCTTGGTGGGACCAACATGATAGACTCATTGGGACCGATGTGCTAGGTCTAGGGCAAGACCTCATCTCGGTGGCGCTGAATGCATGAACTCGGTGAGACCGATTTCAGCAAATAGCAATACAGAGAAGTGGTCAAGGAAACTCGGTGGGACCGATCGCTCATTTCGGTGAGACCTAAACGTTACAAAAGGACAACAGAGAGTTTACCATGCAAAATCGGTGGGAACGATCGCTTTTCTGGTTAGACCGAAATGTTACGAAAGGATCACAGAGAGTTTACATTGCCATCTCGGTGAGACCGAGATCCATATCGGTGAGACCGAATTGTCTAGGGTTTGTGGCAGTGGCTATGTCAAGTGAACTCAGTGGCGCTGGATAGATCAAGTCAGTGGGGCCGAGTTTGACTTTAGGTCCGGGACATATGTGGAATATGAGAAAGTGGCTGAGGGTTTTGGAGCAATATGACTAAGCACTTGAGCAACCAGATCGTTAAGCAACCCCTCATCCCCTTTTAATAGTATTGGTTTTCCTATGGACTCAATGTGATCTTGTATCACTAAAATGGAAACGTAGAGTCGTGAGCTTTTCTAATCTTTGTTCTTAGCATTTTGAGGGGTCCGCATCTCTAGTCCATGCCATGCCAATCATTGAACTTCCCGAAGTATTTATCTTGAAATGATATTAGTTCAATGAGCTATATGTTGTTATTAATTACCAAAACCGCCCGGGGATTAGTTGCACTTTCAATCTCCCCCTTTTTGATAGTTGATGACAACATATAGATCAAAGCTTTGACAAATGGTAATAAGAGTGGAATACATCGTTGCTTTGAGAAGTATGTGATAAGCAAGAGCTCCCCCTAAATTTGTGCATTATTTAAGATTTGCTTTTGAATACAAATGCACAATCGATTAGGATCATGGGTTACTCTTCCATGTCACATACATCTTGGTGGAGCGCTCAAAATGATAAGATTTAAGCAACAAGCACTCATCACCAAAATAACCAAGTTAATGATCATACACCATCAATCAAGCACACATTGAGTATATTATGATCAACCACACGAGTATCTCACGAGCATAAGAAAATTGTAGTAATAACTAAACGAACGAAGTAGCAAGCAAAAACCAACAAAGAGAAGCAAAAATCTCTCTCTCTCGAAGCCTAATGATCTATACACTTTCTCCCCCTTTGGCAACAAGTTACCAAAAAGCTCAAAAATGCATAGTGCTATACGACACTCTAGGCATGGTCTTCGAGAGCTGCTGAAGAAGTCTTCTTGCTGGTGGCTTCGGTGTATGTAGACGGCATGGAGATAAGAGCATCAACAAACACTTCAGACGAAGTATGTGGAGCTGGAGGAGTTGACACAGAGGAACACTGTGGCAGTGGCTGGAGGTGCTGAAAGTGTAGGCCTGGGCTCGACAACTAGCACAACTGAAGATCTTGGTCCTCTTGGGACTCTCTCAAAAGTATCGGTGGTATCTCTGTCATCTGCATCTTCCTTGAGCTTCTCCACTACTATCTATATCTCAGTGATCTTCACATCAAGATCATAGAATTTGGCTTCCACTATCCTTTCAAGACTCTCTTGATTTTGAGTCAAGTTGGCCAGACTCTTCTCAATCCTCAGAGTGGCCTCAAGCAGATGGCTGAGCTGATCTTGCTTGGTCTTGGGGACTCCAGAAGCACTTGCTATCTTTGCTGCTTTTGCTTTCTCAATCTTCTCTTGGCCTTCAACTGATGTAGGATGAGATGCATCCATGACAACCTCGTTGTCCTCAAAATCTGGCCTAAGAGGTGGATGCCTCTTGCTAAGTAGATATGTCCCTTTTTCTAGTCTAGAGTTGATCAACATCTGAATGTGAGGGGCATATCCACAAGACCTCTTTTGGTCTGCTAGAGTTCTCTTGATTGTCTCTACAATCAGGTTCATGACCTTGAACTTCTCTGGAACATCAAACATATGGAGCAAATTGATCGAGTGACCATGGATCATCCTGTGATCTCCTGACTTGGGCAGAAGAGTGTGCCTCAAGATGGTGTTGATAGTGGTTAGTCTAGATAGCAGATGATATATAGAACCAAGCTTATGTGTCTTCAAGTCTTTGTCAGGAATTGGCTTATACATGTTTGCCATAGAATCACGATCCTTCCTGGGCTTGGCATACACATCTGTGTCATTTTCATCTTCCTTGGGGGCATTAATCAAACTTGCCCATTCACAGATTGTTGATTGATATATTGTTCCTTCAGTCATCCAGACAATCCTTCCATCAGGATAAAAATGAACAGTAGAGTAGAATTGCATAATCATTTCATCATTCCATCCGGTCAATTTATGTCCAACAAACTTGTCAACCTCATTCAACCTGAAACTTTCATGCACATGTGGAAAGTAGTCAGCATGCTTGTCAATGTACTTCCAGTCAACCCACTTCATATCATAGACAATGGGCTTCTTGTCCAACAATACTGTCTCATAGAAATCTTGTTGTTCCTTGGTGTGAAATTTGTAGTCCACAATAGTCCTTCTTCTTGTAGCATAGGGACCAGTCTGTCTCTAGAGTCTCAGACCTGCATCCTTTCTCAGCTTCATGTTCTGAGCAACAAGATGAGCACCATTGTGATCTGGTATCTTTGGCTTGAGTTTCCTGAGCATCATGGACTCGTCATCATCAGAAGAATCTTCTTCTTGAACTTGTCTTCTTCTGGAACTTCTGGAACTGGGGCCTTGTTGTTCTCAGTTACAGGAATATCTTTGGTGGATCTCTTGTGTGCTGAAGCCTTGGGGCAGCTTTGGGCTTCGATGGAGTACCCTTGGATTTGATGGCATCCCCCATCAGCTTCTGAGTCTTTGCAGCAAGTGCAACACACTCATTTTCTTCCTCATCAGCATCCTCAACTCATCTCTCATAGATGGTCGTCTAATGACTCTGGCAGTAGTCTTCTTGACTCTCTCTTTCCTCTTCTTTCCTCCAGCAACCTCATCATCTCTTGATTCAAGAGTGAATTCCATGGTTTCTTGAGTTGAGGCTCTCGCTTTTGACATTGGAATCCTGTTAGCAGGAGCTTTCTTGTTCAGACCTGGCTTGACAGCTCTAGCAGTTTCCTCCTTCCTCATAGGCTGCTTCTTGGAAGTGACCAGGGCTGTCGATGAGGGTGGCGGAGGTCGGCGACCGCCCATGGCCCCATAATAAACTGGGGCCCCCAAAATCATTAATCTCACGCTAATTATATTGCATTTCAGGCATGAACCCATCAGTCAATCATTTATTTCCTTCTCTGCGCATCCCAACATGCACGGGGCCTTGATTATCTCCGCTGCATCCGCGAGATTCGTTTCCATCTCACATTCTCATGTGATAAGTGTTCTCCCACACAACTTACTCCTACATAGGCATTTATTTCCCTACCTTTTGGCACGGTAATTGCACGCGAGAGGATTAGGGTGGAAAGGAATTAAGCAAATAACCATGGATATTGTTACCGTATACTCTGAGTGGAAACAACCTATCAAAGGGAAAATAAGACAATGGCTAATATTTTAGAATTCTCTAAAAATTAGTACACACCTAATAATATGAAGGTTTTTTTTAACAAATTTTGAAGGCCCTGTTTTATATTCGATTATCATACAATGCAACTCTACAACCTGGAGTACTCTACACGGCACGATTTATGCCATGTGATGCTTAGCAGAGTGATGACATCTTGACGACAACGACGACAAGCACACATTACACGAATTGATATCCGAACCATAACATAAAGTTTTTTTACTGTCCCGAGGCCCCAAATTTCTGGAGACGGCCCTGGAAGTGACCTCTTGAGCCACAAAATCCTCATCTTCACTGTCACAACTCCTCTTCTTCCTTGTCTTGGTGGCAGCTTTTGGCAGATTTCTAGGAGTGCTTCTGCTACTTTCATAATAGCTGCTGTTGGAGGGACTAGAGCCCTCACTGAGATTTGCCTGCTCCTCTGACCTGTTCCGATTGTCACTGCCCTCTGACATATCTGAAACTGGCCCTCTGAATAGATAGGTATAGGTAGATGATGACCCACAAGTGTAGGGGATCTATCCTAGTCCTTTCAATAAGTAAGAGTGTCGAACCTAACGAGGAGCAGAAGGAAATGCCAAGCGGTTTTCATCAAGAATTTCTCTGCAAGCACTAAAATTATCGGTAATAGATAGTTGTGTGATAGTATAATTTGTAACGGGTAACAAGTAACAAAAGTAAACAAGGTGCAACAAGGTGGCCCAATCCTTTTTGTAGCAAAGGACAAGCATGGACGTACTCTTATATAAAGCAAAGCGCTCCCGAGGACACATGGGAATTGTTGTCAAGTTAGTTTTCATCATGCTCATATGATTCACGTTCGGTACTTTGATAATTTGATATGTGTGGGCTGGTGCTTGGGTGTTGTCCTTCCTTGGACAAGCCTCCCACTTATGATTAACCACTCTCGCAAACATCCACAACTACAAAAGGAGTATTGAAATAAATCTAACCATAGCATGAAACATAGGGATCCAAATCAGCCCCTTACGAAACAACACATAAACTAGGGTTTAAGCTTCGGTCACTCTAGCAACCCATCATCTACTTATTACTTCCCAATGCCTTCCACTAGGCCCAAATAATGGTGAAGTGTTATGTAGTCGACGTTCACATGACACCACTAGAGGAAAGACAACATACATCTCATCAAAATATCGAACGAATACCAAATTCACATGATTACTTATAACAAGACTTCTCACATGTCCTCGGGAACAAAAGTAACTACTCACAAAGCATATTCATGTTCATGACCAGAGGGGTATTGAATAACATTAATGATCTAAACCTATGATCTTCCACCGAATAAACCAACTAGCATCAACTACAACGAGTAATCAACACTACTAGCAACCCACGGGTACCAATATGAGGTTTTGAGACAAAGATCAGATACAAGAGATGAACTAGGGTTTGATAGGAGATGGTGCTAGTGAATATGTTGATGGAGATTGACCCCCTCTCAATGAGAGGATCGTTGGTGATGACGATGGCTTCGATTTCCCCCTCCCGAAGGGAAGTATCCCTCGCAGAATAGCCCTGCTAGAGCTCTAGATTGGTTTTGCCCAGGTTCCGCCTCGAGACGGCGGCGCTTCATCCCGAAAACCTCCTTATGATTTTTCCAGGTCAAAACACATCATATAGCAGAAGATGGATGTCGGGGGACTGCCAGGAGGCCCACAAGGTAGGGGGCGCCCCCACCCTTGTGGATGGCTGGTGGCCCCCCTCTGGTGCTTCTTTCGCCCATTAATTTTTATATATTCCAAAAATATTCTCCATGAAGTTTCAGGACTTTTGGAGTTGTGCAAAATAGGTATCACAGATTTGCTCCTTTTCAAGTCCAGAACTCCAGCTGCCGGCATTCTCCCTCTTCATGCAAACCTTGTAAAATAAGAGACAAAAGGCATAAGTATTGTGATATAATATGTAATAATAGCCCATAATGCAATAAATATCAATATATAAGCATGATGCAAGATGGACGTATCAACTCCCCCAAGCTTAGACCTCGCTTGTCCTCAAGCGAAAAGCCGATATAAAAAATATGTCCACATGTTTAGAGATAGAGGTGTCGATAAAAATAAAATACGGACATGAGGGCATCATGATCATCTTTATAACAACAACACAACTTGTCATATAGGTTCTTATGTTAAAGTAACAATTCCTTCACCTTGTAACAAACTATGATCTCAATCATTGAAGCAATTGCAATTTATCATACATCAGAAAGAGTCAAATATAAGAGCTTTTCAGCAAGTTCACATACTCAACTATCATTTAGTCTTTCAAAATTGCTAACACTCACGCGATATTAATGAGTTCAAAGTTTCAACCGGACACAGAGAAAGATGGGGGCTTTTAGTTTCGCCCCCAACGATTTACCTCAAGGGTAATGTCAACAATAATGGTTCATGGCTCTCTACATCCGCGTGGATCGTGGATATATATATATATATATATATATATATATATATATATATATATATATTGATCTAGCTCCAACATATCGTGCTTGCCAAAGGATAAAAGTAGAAAAGGGAAGGTTATGATCACCATGACTCTTGTATAAGGATATGAGATAAAAATAAAAGATAGGCCCTTCGCAGAGGGAAGCAGAGGTTGTCATGCGCTTTTATGTCTGGATGCACAAAATCTTAATGCAAAAGAACGTCACTTTATATTGCCACTTGTGATAATGGACCTTTATTATGTAGTCTGTTGCTTTTATTTCTTCCATATCACAAGCTCGTATAAAGCTTATTTTCTTCACACTAATAAATCATACATATTTAGAGAGCAATTTTTATTGCTTGCACCGATGAAAACTTACTTCAAGGATCTTATTCAATCCATAGGTTGGTATGGTGGACTCTCATGGCAAAATTGGTTTAAGGGATGTTTGGAAGAATAAGTAGTATCTCTACTTGGTGCAAAGAATTTTGGCTAGCATGAGAGGGAAAGACAAGCTCAACATGTTGGAGGATCTATAACAATATAACTTCTGCTAGGATGTAAGAAGACATAACCCATTATGTTGTCTTCTTTGTCCAACTTCAACTTTTTAGCATGTCATATTTTAATGAGTGCTCACAATTGCAAAATATGTCCAAGATAGCATATTTATATGTGGAACCTCTCCTTCTTTATTACTTCCTATTAATTGCAACAATGACCAAAACTATGTTTGTCAACATTGAACAACTTCAATTCTCCATACTCTTTATATGCGAAGTCATTACTTTACATAAGATCAACATATGATCTTTATTCATTTCTTTTTATTACTTATATCATTTATTCCCTTAAGATCATAGCAACATAGCAAATCCCTCAACTCAAAACTACTCTTTATTATATACCTCACGGACTTGATTACATGGATAGAGATCAAAGCAAAACTCAAAGCTAAATCATAGTATTTTTTATATTCTACTAGATCAAGATATAACCAAAATGATCGAACTAAGAAAAGTGGTAGAGATAAAGGTGTGATGGTGATATGATACCAGGGCACCTCCCCCAAGCTTGGCAGTTGCCAAGAGGAGTGCCCATTCCCATGTATTTATGATTCTTTCTTCGGAGGTGGTGTTGGTGTGATATTCTTGGCGATGATGCCCCTTAGGATGCGATTCTCCTCCTCCAACTTACTGATGTGCTGCTTTAGATCCATTATTTCCTTGCGAAGTTTGACCGTGACGGCTAGAGCTCCAACTACCCATGCATGTTTCATAGCCGCAGGAGAAAATTCAACACTCATTTTCATATTTTCAAAAGAGAGAAATTTAGCATTGGGTGGGATGACCGAGTTTGGGATTGCCGCGCTCTGAAGTTCCTCCATCATGAATTTAGTTTGGAGATGAGAGGTAACTTCTTGATCCTCCTCCATGGCATCTATCAGCTTCAAGTCAGCCTCCATCTTCTCTTCTGTTGCTGGACTAAAGTGCTCCGGTGTCGGATGAGAGACACGACTCTCCCCAACCGACTCTTGAGACGACATATTGCTCTAAATTTGCTACAGAAACAACTCCAAAACGAAAACAGAGGATTCTGTCGAGGTACGGTGGTCAAAATCTTCGGGAGATTATATAATGAATTTTTACCGACAGAAAGAAGTATTGTGCAAAAAAAATAGAGTCCGGGAGGCACACATGATGGCCACAAGGTAGGGGGGCACGCCCTCCACCCTTGTGGTTGCCCCATGTCTCTTCCAGACTAGTTTTAATTTTCCTAAATTTTTAGATATTCCAAAACGGAGAAAAAATGTTGTTTGGAACATTTTGGAGTCGGTTTACTTACCGTACCACATATGTCGGCATCCTGGGAACCAGGGTACCCAGACTTGCTTGTCTGCGGGCCGCAACGCGCTCCTGCCATGGCCTGGTATGGCCCAGTTGATCGACCAACTGTTCAAGACCCTCGCGAGGGGGCTAGACCCCGTGAGGAGAACGACGTCAAGACCCCCTCAAGAGCGGCCTCGGCAAGGTGCTCCGGAGGGGCGGAGAATCCAAGGCCAAGCCTGCCTTAGGAGGAGGCAGTGATGTAAGCAGTGACGCACCACGCCAGCGCCCGCCAGCGGCGCAGTTGCCGTTTCGGTGCAAAGGAGGCAGCGCGGGCGTAGGTTCCCGAGGAGCGGGACAAAGGTTTCCCCATTGGTGCAACAAGACCGAAGACCGCAAGGACAACAGGGAGGATGTCACCACCGAGCCCACCACCGCGTCATTGTCTGATCCTTTTGCAGGCGAAGACTGCTTTTGTCAGGGTAGGAACGTCCTTGTGTTCCCGCTCAAAAATGGCCATTGTGGGATCCCTTCCCGCCTAAACATTTCGGGGGAAGAGGACCCTCGCCGCCTATATAAGTAGCTAGGATCCCCACTATGGAGGAGAGAGAAGCAGATCCATAAACTCTGTCTCCATGCAAAGGAGCAAGAACTCTTGCCTCCTGACCCTCCCGAGCTCTCCTCCTGAGCTCATGAACCACTGTACTAGTTCATATTCTAGCCCTCCCGAGGCCAATCCACCAAAGCAGGAAGTAGGGTTTTACACCACAAGGTGGCCTGAACCTGGGTAAACTCTTGCGTGCTTCACTTGTTGTTTGCTTGAATCTATTCAGCGGACGAGGGCGAGACGCTAGGTAGACGTGAGTGGAGAGGTCTTCGTTCACGCCCCTGTGTTCTAACTTCTTGGGTTTGCGGAGCCCGTAATCCGACATTTGGCACGCCAGGTAGGGGGTGTGTCAAGATCTCGCCTCTCCAACGACCTCGTCCGTTCTCGTCATCGGCTTCGCTCCACAGCCCTAGTGGACACACGCCGAGCTCGCGCCGCCCGCCGCACCGCAAACATCGCTCAGACGGTGCCCGCAGGCAATGGTGCGCCGCCCCACCCCAACTCACCGATCGCCAACGCCGCCACCGACCCGGCCGTCCACGAGTAGCAGGACTCGTCGCTGCCGCTGTCCGTGCAGCGCGATGGCTGCTGATACGTCTCCAACGTATCTACTTTTCCAAACACTTTTACCCTTGTTTTGGACTCTAACTTGCATGATTTGAATGGAACTAACCCGGACTGACGCTGCTTTCAGCAGAACTGCCATGGTGTTGTTTTTGTGCAGAAATAAAAAGTTCTCGGAATCGCCTGAAAATCAACGGAGAATTATTTCAGAAAATATAAAAAATACCCGCAAGAAGATCCACACCTGGGGGCCCACGGGCTATCCTCGAGGGTGGAGGGCGCCCCCCCCTTCCCAGGGCGCGCCCCCTGCCTCGAGGGCACCCCGATGCCCCACCGACGTATCCCCAGGTCCTATATATTCCGTTTCGTGGAGAAAAAAAATCAAGGAGAAAGAATTATCGCAGTTTACGAGACGGAGCCGCCGCCAAGCCCTAATCTCTCTCGGGAGGGCTGATCTGGAGTCCGTTCGGGGCTCCGGAGAATGGAGATCGTCGCCATCGTCATCATCAACCTTCCTCCATCACCAATTCCATGATGCTCACCGCCGTGTGTGAGTAATTTCATCGTAGGCTTGCTGGACGGTGATGGGTTGGATGTGATCTATCATGTAATCGAATTAGTTTTGTTAGGGTTTGATCCCTACTATCCACTATGTTCTGAGATTGATGTTGCTATGACTTTGCTATGCTTAATGCTTGTCACTAGGTCCCGAGTGCCATGATTTCAGATCTGAACCTATTATGTTTTCATGAATATATGTGTGTTCTTGATCCTATCTTGCAAGGCTATAGTCACCTACTATGTGTTATGATCCGGCAACCCCGAAGTGACAATAACTAGACTCAAGGAATGAGGGGCTACGTGGCTAGTGAGGCCCCTGGGTTGCGATGCCCAGGGGTCCCCCTTGACGTTCAAGCGATACCGTTTGCGTTCAGCGTCGGCAGGGCCCAGCCCCGCGCATACCTCGATCGCCGTTGAGCACCGGGCTTAAGGAGTGAGGGGCTACGTGACTAGTGAGGCCCCTGGGTCGCGATGCCCAGAGGTCCCCCTTGACGTACGAACGGCTCTCATGAGGGAGAACGAGCACCATACCTTGCTCACGAGCCTTCGCCTAGGATGGGGGGCGCAAGAGAGCCATGTGTATGGGTACCTGGTAGGGTGGCGTCTGCCCGGCATGACCTGAGCATAGCCCCCGTGCCTAGCCCCCTCGTGACACCTATCCAAGGAGAAGCTGTGAGCGTCGTGAGCTGAAAAGCTCCCTGAGGTTGGTGCGACCGCTGGGGGCCGCCCTCAGTTGTTTATAACTAGAGCGGAGCATAGAGCTACCACACTTGCATGGAGTGTGGGCATAACTGCGCCTCGGTCGTAGTGGCCAGTGCGGAACTTGGTGCTTCCACTGGTGCGTGGGCAAAACCGCTCCTCGGTTGGTTCTGCCAGCGCGGAGCATGGCACTTCCACTGGACCGTGTAGCAGGTATAAACCGGCCAGGAAGATCTGGATTACACTAACATAGTTGTATTATCATAAGCCCAGTAGAATATGAACCAGAAGTTACGGCCCATAGAGGCTCAGGGCCCATGTGTAAAGCTTAGGATTTGTAAACCGTCATATCATGTAACTTGAGGTGTAAGATAGAAAGGGTAGAGACCGAGGCGGACACGATTATGAACCAGCCTCGGGACTCTGTAAATCGGACCGGGCGTCGCCTCCTATATAAAGGGACGACCCGACGACGGTTCAAGGACAAGCAACAACACGTCGAGACACAGGCAAGCGATCCGCTCCCTATTCATCGACGCCCAAGCAATACCACACCAAACTAGACGTAGGCTTTTACCTTCATCGAAGGGGCCGAACTAGTATAAACCTTCTGTGTCCTTTGTGTGCTTTTAACCCCTTTAAGCTAACCCGCGCGATAGCCTCACACCTAAGTCCTCTAAACCGGACATCTGCCGTGCTAATTCCACGACAGTTGGTGCCCACCGTGGGGCTATCGCACGATGGTTTCGAGTTCTTGAAGGGCAGCTTTGAAGGACTCAAGGGTTACGCGGTTGGCCGGATGACCAAGAGTCGCCGCGGCCGGATCTACATCGACGACGCAGGCTGCGGCCCCGAGGCCGATTCAATCAAATACGGGTACCGGGTCCCCTTCGGCGGCATCCACGTCTTCATCGGCAAGATTGGTGAACCGGGACCTGAGCCGGACATCTTCCCCAACATCATCGAGCCGGCTCAGCGTGCGAGATCGGCCCGGATTCAGCCCACCGTGAAACGTGTCTTCGTTGGAGCAGTACATGGAGTCCAAGCCGAGGACGGATCGGATTCTGGAGGTGAGACAGTTGTCTATTCTGACGATGAATCTTCATCCGGGGAGACCGAATCTTTGTATCTGTTGTAGGACGGCTGATCCGAGGATATATCCGATGGTGACAGTATTTCGGACCCCTTTGATCCGCCAAACCGGGTGGCTGTGTTCATGGCCGGATCACAGTCTATGCAGCAGCCCTCGGTGACCGGGGCGTTCACCTCAGAGGTAGCTGGTGCGGGGGCGGGCAGCCAAGCCCCCTCACCCTCTGATGTTCTATCCACCTTGGTCGATGAGTTGAAAGCACACACAATTGCAGAAGTATCTCCTGCCAACAAGGCGCAACATGATGCGGAGATCCTTCAGCTGAAGGGCCGGATTGAGCAGGCTAAACGGGATCTGGACGCAGAGAAAGCCATGATGGCTACGAGGCAAGCAGAGCTAGACTCCCAAGCTTTCCGGCTCAGGGTGGATCAGACTTCTGCATAGGAAGTAATGCACAGAAGACAGCAAACTCGTCTACCGCCGGTTTACCAGGCGAGGAATCTTTTGGGCACACCAGGGGCGGGAACCAGTAACCGCCCAGAGGTAAACCGGGGAGGAGCCCCGGGGACTGGCGCGTCGGTTCAGCCGCCGGCCACCGAGCGAAATCATCAAGTTGTGCCCACGCCACACATCCCCACCCCTCCCGGCCATTATTCTAACCCGTTGGACAACATTGTCGCCGCCGCTTCCCGACTGGCCGCTTTACCCATTGAGGGGACATCCCCCGTGGCGATGGAAGCGCGCCGGGCTAAGGAATTGCTGGACACGGCGCTAACACAGCAGCAGGCGTACTCTTACAACAGGGAGAGGATTCATTCAACCCCCCGCCAAAGCCGGAGTTACACTAGGCACTGGGATGAACCGACCGTGTCTAGCAGCGAGCGGAGACGTCACCGCCACAGGCAGGATAACCCGGCAGGAGCAGAAGCACACGCCCAAGAGGCGGTAGACCGGGCCAGACATACCGCCCACGAGGATACCCGTCAAATGACGCCGGTTCACCCAACCACAGCAGAAACGGGAGTCACGGCGAGTTCCTTTGGAGTACAATGTCTTGTCCCCGCTTTACGAAGCGTAAAATTACCCAATGACTTCAAAGGTCCATGTAAGGTGCCCAACTACACGGCAGACCTGGCTCCAGAGGCGTGGGTTGAGAGCTATGAGATGGCTATGGAGATGCTAGATGTGGATGAAGCGCATGCGCCAAATACTTCACCATGATGCTGGAAGGCACAACCCGGACATGGTTAAAGGGCTTACCACCTAACTCCAACGGATCATGGGGAGAACTGCGTCGCCAGTTTATCAAAAATTTCAAAGACACGTGCAAGCAGCCAATGTCAGTGGTAGATTTAGCGGCATGTGTTCAAGGAGAGCAGGAATCTACGAGCGCCTGGGTGCGACGAGTATCAGAAATCCTGCATTCCTCCAATAGCATCAATCCTAGTACGACGATAGTGACATTGGAAAATAATCGCCGGTTTGAGTCTCTGAAGCTGAAGTTGGGACGGCTCAAGCGGGATTGTAATGACATGGGGACACTCATGAGCGCTCTGGTGAAATATGGGGATTCTGATAACAGTAAGTACCCAGAGGCAGATGGAGACAAGTCCGGGAAGGCAAACAAGGCTGGTAAACCGGCGCAAGCTAATCCGGCAGGAACGAGTTACAATGATAAGCGAAAAGCAGAGGGTGGTTCTGATTTTGTGGCTAATACCAACGTTCAGGGAAATAGGCAGCGCCGCAAGGGTAGGCCACCTCCTCGTGGTGAAGGGCAATTCCTCAGTCTAGAACAACAGTTCGACACGCCTTGCCCTAAACACAGCAAAGAGGGAATCCCATCTAAACATTCATGGAGGGAATGCCAGATCATGATAGAGGCCATGAGACAAGCCAAATATAACCACGGACCCCCGGGCGACGGCTCGAGTTCCGGTTTTCAGGGTCCGGGTCACCAGAGTAATGGTTCCGGGTCAGGATATCACGGCGGTAACAATAACTATCCCAGCAACAACAGTAACGGTCAGCATCAACAGAACCAACAACATGGTCAGGGTGGTTACAATAACCAAGGCAATCAGCAGCATCAACAGCAGCAGCAATCCGGATATTAGAGTAATCCGAAGGAGCTAAGCAGTGGACAGTATCATGTTTTCACCACAAGTTTGTGCAAACGAGATCAAAAGGTTCTGAAACGGGAAGTGCACGCAGTTGAACCGGCAATGCCACGTTTTCTACGTTGGTCGGAACAACCTATTGTGTGGAGCAGAGAAGATCACCCGCCACGGGTTGATAATCCGGGCCAGTTGGCCCTAGTGGTAGCACCACAGGTGGGTGGCTACAAGTTCACTAAGGTACTCATGGACGGCGGCAGCAGTATCAACATCTTGTACTACGAGACTTTCAGCGCGTATGGGGTTGACAGATAAGAAGTTGAGACAGTCCAACACAGTATTCCATGGAGTGGTGCCAGGGAAATCGGCTTACCCAGTTGGGAAAATTGATCTGGAGGTTACTTTTGGGGATGAGCAGGATTCTAGGTCAGAGATAGTGACCTTTGAGGTCGTAAAGATCCGGAGCCCATATCATGCTCTGTTTGGAAGGCCGGTTTACGCCAAGTTCATGGCTAGACCGTGCTATGTTTATCTACAACTCAAGATGCCGGGTCACAAGGGAACCATCACGGTTCACGGAAGTCGCAAGATCGCATTCGAATGCGAGGAAGGAGATGCAGCCTATGCAGAGGCAGTCTATGCTACGGAGGAATTGAAATTCTACAAGGACAACGTCGATCCGGCAGATATGTCCCCGTTAAAAAAGCCAACTACAGAGCATGATCCGGCGTTCAAGTTTAAATCGGCAGAGGAAACCAAGCAAGTTGACTTTGTGCCAGGCGATTCATCCAAGCAGTTCACAATCAGCGCTAACCTGGACCCCAAATAGGAAAGCACGCTCATCGAGTTCATCCGTGAGAATCGGGATATCTTTGCATGGAAACCTTCTAACATGCCGGGTATACCGAGGGAACTCACTGAGCACAGTCTTAACATTGATCTGAAGTTTAAACCGGTCAAGCAGTACCTGCGCCGCTTCAATGAGGAGAGGCGCAAGGCTATAGGTGAGGAAGTGGCGAGGCTTTTGGCCGCAGGGTTCATAGTTGAGGTATTCCATCCGGAGTGGTTGGCTAATCCGATTCTTCTATTAAAGAAAAATGGAACGTGGAGGATGTGTGTAGATTACACAGACCTAAACAAGGCTTGTCCAACTGATCCTTTTGCTCTCCCACGTATTGATCAGATCATTGATGCTACGGCATGATGTGAGCGGCTAAGTTTTTTGGATGCATATTCAGGGTATCATCAAATCAAGATGGCAGTTAAGGACCAAGAGAAGACAGCCTTCATAAATCCCTTTGGAGCCTTCTGCTATGTATCTATGCCCTTTGGGCTCAAGAGTGCCCAAGCAACTTACCAGCGTTGCGTACAGAACTGTCTTAAAGGGCAGATCGGAAAAAATGTCCATGCCTATGTCGATGACATTGTGGTGAAATCAAGGAAGGAGGAGACATTGATAGAAGACCTGAAGGAAACCTTTGACAACCTCCGGGTTTATAAGATGATGCTTAATCTGGAGAAGTGCGTTTTTGGTGTTCCGGCAGGCAAGCTCCTTGGATTCTTAGTATCAAGCAGAGGAATAGAGGCTAATCCGGAGAAGATCAAGGCGATCACATCATTGACTAAACCGGCTTGTATCAATGATGTCCAGCGCATAGCAGGCCGGATTACAGCATTAAGCCGATTCATCAGCCGTTTGGGAGAGAAGGCAATTCCACTTTATCAGATGCTGAAAAAGACAGATCATTTTATATGGAGCGATGCTGCAAACGCTGCGTTTCGGGACCTGAAGCGGCAATTAGCAGAACCGCCAATTCTTGCTGCCCCTGTGGACAACGAGCCTCTGCTATTGTACGTGGTCGCCAATGCCCGTGCAGTTAGCATGGCAATTGTGGTGGAACGCAAGGAAGCAGTCAAGGAATATCCGGTTCAGCGCCCGGTTTACTACGTCAGTGAGGTTTTAATTGAGTCAAAGCGAAGGTATCCACACTGGCATAAGCTGGTATATGGTGTGTTCATGGCAAACCGGAAGCTGAAGCACTATTTCCAGGGCCACCCAATTACTGTTGTCAGGTCAGCTCCATTGGGGGATATAATCCAGAACAGAGAAGCTACTGGCAGAGTAGCAAAGTGGGCCATTGAGCTTAGCCCACATGGATTGAAGTATGTGCCCTGTACTGCTATTAAATCCCAAGCATTGGTTGATTTTATCAATGATTGGACAGAATTGCAAGCACCAGAGGAGAAGCCGGATCATACATACTGGACTATTCATTTTGACGGTTCAAGGCAATTAGAAGGCTCGGGGGCTGGAGTCGTGTTAACCTCCCCACGAGGTGACAAGTTCTGTTATGTCCTCCGACTAATGTTCCCTTGCACCAACAATGCTGTTGAGTATGAAGCTCTTCTTCACGGCCTACAGATAGCTAAGGAGATGAACTTGAGCCGGGTCAAGTGCTTTGGCGATTCAGATCTAGTGGCACAACAAGTGTCTGGAAAGTGGGACTCCAACGACCCTCTCATGGCAGCCTACAGGCGAGAAGTTGAAGCGGTGGCAGGATGTTTCAAAGGATATCAGGTGGATCACATAGACCGGCGGAAAAATGAAGCGGCCGATGCTCTAAGCCGGCTGGGCTCTCAGCGTAAACCGGTTCCACCAAATACTTTCTTGGATGAATTACACAGTCCATCAGTTCAGGTGCCATCGGAGGAGGATTTGGCTGTTCCTGATCCGGAAACACAGCTGGTTGCGGCGCTTCATGTTATTCCGGATTGGACACTCCCCGCCGAGGAAAGTTGCCAGATGATGAGGTTGAAGCGAGGCAGATAATCCGACGATCCAAATCTATGACCATCGTTAACGGAGAACTTCATCACCACAGCGTTTCTGGGGCATTTCAGCGCTGTGTATCATCGGAAGAAGGCAGGGATATTCTTCGAGAGATACACGAAGGAGATTGTGGTCATCACGCCGGTTCAAAATCACTGGTAGCCAAGGCTTTTTGTCACGGGTTTTACTGGTTAACGACCCATGCTGATGCAGAGGATCTAGTCCGGAGATGTGACGCTTGTCAGAAATTTTCACGGCGTGCTCTTGTTCCGGCACAGGAGCTACGGATGATTCCAATTACTTGCCCGTTTGCGACTTGGGGGCTTGATATGGTTGGACCTTTTAAACGATCCCAAGATCAGAAAACCCACCTGTTGGTGGCAGTGGACAAGTTTACAAAGTGGATTGAGGCAGAGCCTGTCAGTAAGTGTGATGCGGCAACAACGGTTAAATTCATCAAAAAGGTAATTTACCGGTTTGGCTTTCCACGCAACATTATTACTGATAATGGCACCAATCTATCTAAACGAGAGATGGATGAGTTTTGCCAAAGGGAGCATATTCGCCTGGATGTATCTTTCGTAGCTCACCCTAAATCCAATGGTCAAGCTGAAAGGGCCAACCAAGAGATCTTGCGAGGCATCAAGCCCCGGCTTATGACTCCCTTGCAAAGAACACCAGGGTGCTGGGTTGAGGAGTTACCTTTTGTCCTCTGGAGCATCAACACTACGCCTAACAGGTCTACAGGCTATACGCCCTTCTTCATGGTGTATGGTGCTGAAGCAGTTCTCCCTAGTGATATCCGGCATGACTCACCACGGGTGGCGGCTTATGTTGAAGCGGCAATGAGAAAGCAAGACAGGACATCTTAGACCAGCTGGATGAGGAGCGTGACATAGCAGCGGCATGATCCACAATTTATCAGCAAGACCTGCGCAGATATCACAGCCGCCGGGTTAAGACCAGAACGTTCCAGGAGGGGGACCTGGTGCTCCGGCTCATCCAAGACCAGACATATATGCACAAGTTATCCCCACATTGGGAAGGGCCCTTTGTGGTCAGCAAGAATCTACACAACGGTTCATATTACGTGGTGGACGTTCGAGAACATAAAGATTCACGGACAGCAGAGGAAGAGACGAAGAGGCCGTGGAACATTGCTCTTCTGCGGCCGTACTACACTTGAGACATGGGCTCTGCTTCATGTATCATGTATATATTATGATTAATAAATAAACCGGCACCCCCGGTAAACCGGGGGATCAACCATCTTCTTCCAATATAAGTGTATTATGGGAATTCACTCAGGTGATATCCATCTAAAGTTTTTTTCTCTTGATATATATTATTTTTCAAGAAAACAAGATGCTTTGATCAATCTATTTTGATATGCAGGACAATTATATAAGGGACCAAAGAGGGTTTGCCACACAAGCGCAACCCCCATATAGGTATCCTGCCTCTACGATCACCAGGGGACTTCCTTGTTCGAACATAGGTCGTATTCGAACCAAAGAGAACATAGCCAAACTCACTAGGGGGCTACGGATCGCATTCGAATCCTAGCTCAACCCCTTTGGTCCAGTATATATGATCGCATTCGAATCATAGCTTAAACCCCATTTGGGTCCGCCTTGGATCGCATTCGAATCCACTGATCGGCAAAATTTCAAGGCCACCGGGGGCTACGGATCGCATTCAAATCCTAGCTCAACCCCTCTGGTCCAGTATATATGATCGCATTCGAATCATAGCTTAAACCCCGTTTGGGTCCGCCTTGGATCACATCCGAATCCACTGATCGGCAAAATCTTAAGGCCACTGGGGGCTACGGATCGCATTCGAATCCTAGCTCAACCCCTTTGGTCCGGTTTACTGATCGCATTCGAATCAGAAGCCTCGATTTCGAGCCTGGCAACTCACAAAAAGCCTCGATTTGGAGCCTGGCAGCTCGTAAAAAGCCTCGACTACATGGTCTTATTTGCCAAAAACATGCTTTGCTTCTGCGATTTTACAAGTTTTTGCGGTTAACTAAATTTATTGATCCGAAATTGGGCAACTTCAAGGTTGACCACGTATCTACAGAGTTAAAAGTCTGGGTCATGAATACCAGCATGAGTTTAAAGTCTGGGTCATAAACACCAGCATGATCTAAACCGGCGTTTATCGTAACCCGGAACAATCATCAGGCAAACGCCAAGAGAGCCAAGAGCCTCATCAAAATCTACACATTCAATTATGCCTATCGGATTAAGGATGTCAGGCACACTTAATCAAAGGTATGAAGTATTTTTGGGTATAAAACAGATACTCTTTCAATATATGTGTATGGGAGCAATATAATAGGTCCGGTGGTAAACCGCCAGGACATCTTTTTAGCATTGTTTATGCAGATGCAGATAACATAGACGGATCAACCATAGCAGACAAGGGATTAAAATTGGCAGACGCCAAGTCAAGCTGTGACATCTGAATTGAGACAAAGACAATGTTTCGAACTATCCTATTACAAGGACTTGCAGGCCCGAACGGATTAAAGTTTTTTTGTGAAAGTGTTCGGTAGCTATGAATTAAACGGGACAATTTATGATTCCTCTTCACGCTGCGAAGGCTGAGGGTCGGCTTGTTCCAGATCTTCTTTATCTTCGGGAAGTGGCGGGAAATCAGGAACGTGCCAGTCAATCTTGGAGAGTGCACGAAAGTACATTTCCTCAGTAATAAGATCGGACGGATCAATATCTAGAGCGAAAGTATGGCCACGCACTGGCAGGATCAGATTCTCGGTGTCATAAACTGGCCGCTCCACCCGTTCATTTTCTAAGTCATAGGCCGTATGATACCTGGTGAGATCCGCTTCATCGGCAAGTTTGCTGGCGAGTGGGCACATCTCTTTGGTTAAGGCACGGAGGTCTTCGGCAGAGAAGGTGGATCCATCTTCCTTATTACTGGGATATCCGTTCATAGCTTCTTCCGGATCAAAATCCGGAACCCATGCCTTGGCCCGGGTCAGTGCTATAAGAGAGCCAGCCCATGCGGCAGATTTTTTACTTCCACCAGGCCCACAGGCAAGACAGATAGCTTCTCCAAAGTACCTTGGATAGTAGTTGGGGCCGGTTTCTGATGGGACATTGCACTTATCACCCTTTGAGCGCCGGAATACAGTTGCTCCACCAGGGTATAAGGGGCCTTGAGCTTCTTCCGGACATCATCTCCGAGATGAGTTATGCGTCGCCCTAAATATGTTTATCAAAGTTAAACCGGAGTGGTGTGACGCTCGAAGACCGACGTCCCAGAAGATTCCAGAGATTCCAGATGTTCCGGGTTCTCCCGTGTGTTTCTTTTGTGCTTGTGTTATTTACTTTGCATTGCATCGTGTCATCATGCCATCATGTCATATTTCTTTTGCATCTCAACCAAATAAATTGTGTGGACCTTCGGTCCATTTAAATCGAGGGAAGTGTGACTTCTCTTTATAACATATCCTCCCAATATTTAGGGAGCTATATTAAAAATATTCCAATTGTTTGGGATCACCGTAACACACTTGCAATATTCCCCATGCCTCTTAATTCAAGTTTCACTGTTAAAAACCTTCCCTATATTTCTTTTCTCGTTTATCGAGGTTCTTCCAAAAACCCTCCAACAATTTTATTTAATTCCTTACATTTTTGTGAGTCCAGGGAATTTTACCCTATGCCCTAAGCCTATTCCTAACTCCTCCTTTCTTTTCTTTTCCTTTGTGGTTTTCTATTTTTTTGGTAAATAGCATAGGAGAAGAGCAGCCAGGACCAGCCTCCTCCAGCCTCTTGGGCCTCCTCCTCCCTCCCTGGCCCATCTCCTCCCGCAGCCTCCCTCTCCTCCTGGCCCACGGCCCGGTTTCCCCTTCTAACCCTAGCCCGACCAGACTGGATCGCTCCTCCCTCTCGCTTCCCTTGCGCCGCCGACCCCTCGACCCTTTGCCCGATACCCTCGCCCTCTGCTCCTCTCACGCACTCGACCCCGCACCTCGTCCCCATCTCGATCTCTCTCCCTCGCGCGAGCGCTCGGTCGCCGCGACCCTCCTTCCTCCTTGAAGCCGCCTCGTCCCTCCGCCCCCCAACGCAGCACGCACGCCATGGCCCTAGCGTGATCTCGCCCCTCCCGCCGCGGATCCGCTGGCCGGCCTGGCCCCGCTCCCTCTGCCCGATCCAGCGCCGCCGTCACGAGCTTCTCCCTCCTCCGCTCAAGCTGCTGGCCATCTCTTCCAACGGCGCGCCCGTCCTCAGCCTCGCAGGCCCGAGCGCCGCCCCGCCAAGGCCGCAACGACGCGCCCGTCCTCAGCCGCGCAGGTCATGTTCCTGCATCGCGCGAGCCCGGGCCTCTCCTCCTCGCCAAGCACCATGGCCCTGCTCCCGTCCTCCGTGGCTCGGCGCCCTCCATCCGCGTCGCCGGAGCCAGCAGCCGCGGGCCGGCCAGGATCCTCCAGCGCAGCGCCAGCCAGCGCCTCCTCGGCCAGAGGCTGCCGTCCGAGACCTGCTGCTGTGCATCTCCCGCCTCGCCGGTTCATCTCCGCCATGCCGCTGCCATGGCCTCGACAGCGCCTCCCCGTGCTGCCCCTTTTGGTTGCTCCCGTGTTTTGCTTCGTTTCGGATCCTCAGGACCTTGCTAGTCTGCTCCGACTCGAGACCGAGACCGCCATGTTTTTTTTGCGTTGATGTTGTTTTTCGTCAAGTGCACCGCAGGCAAGACCCGGACTCCGAATGCCAAGTACCACTACGAATCCGAAAGAACAAGGATGCGCCAAGTTCGTCTACCGTCGCCGAGACCCCAAGTACCCCTACCGTGACATGAACATCTACGATACGAGAACACCGACACAAGACGACGTGACAAGTACCTCTTCGGAAACGGAAACGCCAACGTGTACAACTACCGTTGCCCCGTGTACAACTACTTCCTCTCCGAACGTGAACGGCTACTTCCTCTACGAAACGTGAACGCCTACTTCCTCTACGAATCGCGAGAATGGCTACATAACGAGTACCTCTACGGAACGACTACTTCCTCTACGACCCGTGTACCACGACTCGCGAGAACGACTTCTTCCTCTACGCCCTCGAGCCGCCCCGAAACGAATGTTCCGAAGGTATAACCCGAGACGATGACCCGTGTACGAATGCTTGTGTTGTATGAGATGTTTCCCTTGTGTGCACCGTGCCCGTATCATATTTGTCGTGCTCCTCGGTTGCCTCGTCACCGACCCGTGGGAACCCGGTGACGGGATCGCCCCACCTTTCCTCTTGTTCGACTCGCTCACGCCACCTTTCTTTTGCACCGGTCTCTCAACGAGTTACCGGAACCGATATGATGCCGTTGCATCATTTTCGGATCGTTGTCGTGGCACCCTTTCCTTCCACCATGGTGACAACTGCTTCTTATCTCTTCATGTTAATGTTTAACTAAATTGCATAAACTTGATCATGTCATCCGCATCATGTTAACAACATTAAAATGTGTGAATTGTTAATGCTTTAATAATTGCTAAACATGCTCATGGGGATTTTTCCCGGAATTGTTGTTGTTATTTCCGGCCTCATTTAAAATGCCTAAATAGTGTAGTTTTATTATGCTTCACCTCTTGCCATGTTAACAAACACTTAATCTTGTCTTGTAAATAAACGAGAGTCAACTAAATAAATAACATGTGGTGTTTCGTCAATATGCAACTCGTTGCATATTTAGCTTCACTTAACTTGTAGTACTTGTTTGTGCACTTTGCCATTGCCATGCATAATTAAACCGGACATGCATCATACTTGGATGTGCATCGTATGCCATGTTTATGCTTGTGTGTTTACCGTGTTGTTTGCTTCTTTCCGGTTGCTTCTCTTGTTAGCTTCGGTTTCGTTCCGGAGTTGTGAGGATTCGCTCGACTGTGTTGCTCCGTCTTCTTCATGGATCCGTTCTTCTCCCTTGTGGAATCCCAGGCAAGATGATCATACCCTTGGATACCTTTACTACCATTGCCATGCTTAGTTGTCTCGATGCTATCGTTACATGTCGCGCTACCCATCTTTTATTGTCAGCCCTCTCCTTGTTGCCATGAAACCTCTAACCTTTGACACCTTCCTAGCAACCGCTTGTTCAGCCCCTCTTATAGCGTTGTTAGTTGCAGGTGAAGATGAAGATCGTTCCAGGAGGGAACTTGTTGTTGGAATATCACAATATCTATAATTATTATTAACACACCTATATATTGGGCATGGGTGGAAGGCTTGGCCTTTTGCTCGGTGTTTTGTTCCACTCATGCCACCTTAGGCGCCGATAAACTGGCATTATGTTCCTTGATTTTGCGTTCCTTACACGATGGGTGGATGGGGACCCCTTGACAGTTCGACTTTGAATAAAACTCCTCCAGCAAGGCCCAACATTGGTTTTAATTTGCTCATAATAACAACTTAATTAATTAATTAATTGCATAGGGGGTCGCGTCCCCGGGTTCTTAATTCTACATAGCAGGGGGGGCCAGTGCTGATGGTGTTGGTCCCAAACAGGGGTCCTGCGGGGCCACCACGGGGAAACTCGAGGTTTGGTTTTAGCTGTAGCATCGCCCATCCGGTTGTGGCCTGAGACGAGATACACGCGGCTACTATCAGGGTGTCGACACACCGGGAGGTCTTGCTGGACTTGTTTTACCATTGTCGAAATGTCTTGTGCACCGGGAAGCCGAGCCTGATCGGATTTCCCTAAGATAAGGAGTGATGATATTATATTTATCGCTTCAGCTAATCGTGAGAGCTTGTGATGGGCTAAGTTGGGACACCCCTGCAGGGTTATAATCTTTCGAAAGCCGTGCCCGCGGTTATGTGGCAGATTGGAATTTGTTAATGTCCGGTTGTAGAAAACTTGACAGAGGATCCGAAGTAAAACACACAACTGTGTGAGTAACCGTGACTGTCTCTTTTCACTTTGAGAAGAGAACACGGTGGGGTTATGTTTGATTCGTATGTAGTTCAGGATCTTTAGCGATCACTACTAGTTGCGACCGTTTGCGTAGATGCTCTTCTTATTCTTGTACTCATAAGTTAGCCACCATATTATGCTTAGCCGTTGCTGCAACCTCACCACTTTACCTCCTCCTACCCATAAAGCTTTGCTAGTCTTGATACCCATGGTTATGGGATTGCTGAGTCCTTGTGGCTCACAGTTACTACAACACCAGATGCAGGTTCAGCCGAGTATGATGCAGGAGCTGGTTCAAGTACTTCACTGGGAGCTCGATGAAGAGTGGCCGTATGCTTTTGACGTTTCCGACGATCAGTAGTGGTTTCTACTAGGATTCGATCTAGACCTGTGGTTTTATGTTTTGGTATCTTTATTTTGGATCTTCACCCGTAGTCGGGTTGTGATGTTTTGAATGATGCTTTGCTAATGTAATGTATTGTGTGAAGTGGCGAATGTAAGCCAACTATCTCCTTTTGCATTTTAATCCCTCTTTTACATGAGTCGTGCAAAGATACCAAACTTGTGATCATTCCAGAATGGGCTTATATCTTTAAGTCGTGCCTCGACACGTAGGAGATATAGTCCCATCCTGGGCATTACAAGTTGGTATCAGAGCCTTCTCCGACTTAGAAGCCCCCACTGATTGATCGAATCATTGACGGTTGAGTCTAGGCACACACATGAAAATGTTTTGAGTCCTATATATATATCGGAGGGTAGGATTTCTTTGCTCCTCATCTCTTTTCACTCTGTTGAGGACTCCTAACGATTACTCTGGCCTCTTCTACTTTCAAAAAATTCACCAAATTTTTTTAGGATCTCGCGAGTATTGTTTGGATTGTTTCGATGTCTTTGTGACGAGAACATTGTTCTCGATGCCTCCTGTCATTAGGGGTTGTGGCAGTGTCCCGGGGAGTTGAGCTCCGAGGTGTTGTCGTCACAAATATATCGCATCAGTTCTAGAATACTTAAGACGGCCGACATCGAAAACTCTCCTATGCGGTTAGTGGCAAGATAACCCCGACATCACCCAGTACTGGGGAGGTAGTTCGGGAGTATTGCCATAGCTTGTATAGTAGATGCGTTTCGAAGGTCCGAGGTAAACGGTTTCCGAGAAAGACTGGTTATGTGTTGAAGGATGGATACAGCTGGATGTAGGATTAGAGTTGAGTGCGCGGTGCTTCCCCTGTATCCCCAACACCTGATTGCATAACTGGAAACTTTCGGAAATTAATAGGTGGGTTCATCTAGTAGTTCTAGGCATTCTTCCAACGAGTGCATGATATGAAGTTCGGGGTTCTACATTGAGTGAAGTGGTTTTATGGGCTTGTTCCGATCAGGAGTTGCATCTTAAAGGGTCCTTGGCTATGCTGATCCGGGGATTGCAAAACCCTTTTGTAACACGTTCCATGAGCTTTCAGCACGAATATGTCGGAACGAAGCTTCTATCGTGTATTTGTTCTATCTGATCCTTGTTGTTTTATTTACCTTTTGTTCTCCCAAGTGGCTTCTCGACAAGTTGATGTACCTACGGAATTCATTTGTTCAATTCTCTGTTCGGATAGATATGTTGCAACATAATCTTCTTCATAAACATATCTATCAGTTGTTTTTTGTCTTGATTCTGGTATTCGAGTTGCTTCGATGTCAAATGTTGATTCCATACCTTTCTTAATCGGTGTTCTCATATTTCTATGGGAGTGCTAATTCTTCTTGATCATCGAGATTTTCATGTTAATCCTTTTTTCAACCGGCGTGCCTTCTCTTCAAGTTATTCCGTACGGACGCCATTGAGAAATCTGACGATTTGTCTGTTTCATTCATCCCAAGTTGTCTTGTTTCCCCACCCTCCCACCCTTCTTCTTCTTGGAGCCAGGAAATTCTTAATGAAATATCCATTTTATTCATGCGATATTTCTTCATTCATTTTCCTTCAATGTTTTTATTCGGTGATTTATCGTGAAGATGCTCAAGAGTTTCAAGTTCATCATTCTTTTGTTCTCAAATTCTGCCGGTGGATGTAATTCAAGATTTTGGTGTTGATCTTATCCTTTTACTCATTTCACAATGCTTTCTTATTCCGGGGCACCAATTAATCATTCATCTCTTTATTCATATCCGGAGTGTTCAAGGTATCTCAGAAGATTCACGTTTCCATTCTTAATCCGTTCAAGCTATTTTGAGGTTGCTATCTTATTCAAGCCATTTAATTCAACCGGTGCAATATCTCTTAAGCAATCTTTTCCAACGGTGATTTCTTTGGTGGGCCCTAACCCACAGGTCTTTTTCCAGGATCTTACCTGACTCTTCTAATTTTTCTGGAGTTATACTCAAATTCTTTTCAAAGTGTGACGTAAAAATGATTTCCATCAGTCACAGTCCTTCTCCAAGATCGTTTTCAATTCTTTTCATCGTTGTTTCAACCTTTTTAATTCTTCATTCCGGAGTGCTCAACAATTCTTCATGGCATTTCTCGTCTTCATTCTCAACATTTGAAGACCGGAGAAGAGTTTCTCTTAAATCTTGGCCCTTCTCTTGAAGATTCGTGGTTCTAGCTTCTTGCCATCCTCATTATTGTTCAGATTGTGAGGAATTCTTTTATCCCATCCGAAGCATTTCATGAATTCTTTTCTTTGTGATCCTCCGAAGGCCATCATTTCAGAATATCTCTTCGTTCTCAGTTTTCAACTTCGACCTCCAGATATTCTTCATTGATTTCTCTTCGTTCGTCTCCATATTTTATGGTGGTTCTTTCAAGATTACCCTTCCGTTGTTATCGTTTTAATTCATTTGTTGTTTTCATAATCCTACCGGTGCTTCGTTGAATATTTATCCAAGCTTGTGCGAGATCTCTCCTAATTCCTTGCAACGAGAATAAGTAGTATGCCAAATCCATTGCTTGTCGTCAATTTAAATTGATGAAGGTTATGCATAACATAATTCTTATTCTTATTCCTTCAAGGTGATTTAATCTTTTTTTGGAGCTTGTTCATCATATCATATTCTCGGTTCTAAGCTGTCCGTCTTGTCTTCCAGAGCTCCAAGTTATTTCTATTACATCATTTCAAAGCTCCATCTAATTCAGCGCAGGCCTTGAATCTTATTCTTTTCATCTTTCACTTCTCATGCTTTCCAAGTGTTATTCTTCCTCCCTTATCTTTCCAGACGGTGTTATGCCATTCTTGACAATTTTCCCTTCAGGTTTCATGATTCACAAGTTGTCAGGAATGAGATATTTAAAACTTTCATTTTCCTTGTTCAGGAGATCTTTCCAACCCTTCAATTTATTTGTTGGAGTTATCTTGGGTTGTATTTCACCTAAAAGCTTTCCCTAAGGATTGTTGCTATTATGGTGCTCATAAATGACACAAGTTCTTCATTTATCATTCCGGTGAAATAAGTTTATCGTCTCCTTGTTGATCTCAATCCAAGCAATTCGTTTCTGTTAGTGGCTGGTTGTCACCTCTTAATTTTGAGATGTTCTCCATAAGTCCACAACGAGCTTATTCTTTTCGTTGTTGATTTTCCAACAACTCCGTTCAAGCCTTCTTCGTAAGGATGTTTTTTCATATTCATTTGTCGGGGAAGTTGTCTTTTTCTTCTCCATTCATTTCTTTCAATGTATTATATGCTATTCTTTCATTCCGGAGGCATTGTGATATTGCCCTCTTTGTCCCATAATCTCGTTTTATCGAGATCATGTTCTTTCCCTTCCTTATCATTTAACCGGAGTGTTGTATTCTTCATTCAAGTTCCGTCATTTATCTAGTTTTGCCTCTCTTTTCAACCGGAGTGCTGTCTGAATCCTTCTTACCCCTTGTGCCATTCTTTCAATGTTCTGGAGGCTGTGTGTTGTTGTTTTCATCAAGTATCATTCTATCTCCTCAAGCTCATGTAATTCCTTCCATTTTCAGACGGAGTGCCTTCCAAATTATTTCGTTCTTATTCCTTCTCAATCTTGGTTAACCGGAGTGGTTTTGAAATTCTTCCGTCATCCGTGAGCTCTTGTTTCATGTCTTCTAACCTACAAGGTTCTCATAATGCTCCTTGTTAATCTTTTCCAACGGAGTGTTTCATCTTCGTTCATCTCCGTTGTATTCTTCTTTCATTTTGGTCAACCTTTCGAGGTTCTTTGGTTTCACTCGTCTGTCAAAGAAGCAACTTTGTTTTACCTCTTCCTTTTCCGTTTTATCCGGTGCTATCTCTAGGATCTCGGGTCGAGATCCTCTGTTAGTGTGGGAGAGTTGTGACGCCCGAAGACCGACGTCCCAGAAGATTCCAGAGATTCCAGATGTTCCGGGTTCTCCCGTGTGTTTCTTTTGTGCTTGTGTTATTTACTTTGCATTGCATCGTGTCATCATGCCATCATGTCATATTTCTTTTGCATCTCAACCAAATAAATTGTGTGGACCTTCGGTCCATTTAAATCGAGGGAAGTGTGACTTCTCTTTATAACATATCCTCCCAATATTTAGGGAGCTATATTAAAAATATTCCAATTGTTTGGGATCACCGTAACACACTTGCAATATTCCCCATGCCTCTTAATTCAAGTTTCACCGTCAAAAACCTTCCCTATATTTCTTTTCTCGTTTATCGAGGTTCTTCCAAAAACCCTCCAACAATTTTATTTAATTCCTTACATTTTCGTGAGTCCAGGGAATTTTACCCTATGCCCTAAGCCTATTCCTAACTCCTCCTTTCTTTTCTTTTCCTTTGTGGTTTTCTCTTTTTTTTGGTAAATAGCATAGGAGAAGAGCAGCCAGGACCAGCCTCCTCCAGCCTCTTGGGCCTCCTCCTCCCTCCCTAGCCCATCTCCTCCCGCAGCCTCCCTCTCCTCCTGGCCCACGGCCCGGTTTCCCCTTCTAACCCTATCCCGACCAGACCGGATCGCTCCTCCCTCTCGTTTCCCTTGCGCCGCCGACCCCTCGACCCCGTGCCCGATACCCTCGCCCTCTGCTCCTCTCACGCACTTGACCCCGCACCTCGTCCCCATCTCGATCTCTCTCCCTCGCGCGAGCGCTCGGTCGCCGCGACCCTCCTTCCTCCTCGAAGCCGCCTCGTCCCTCCGCCCCCCCGACGCAGCACGCACGCCATGGCCCCAGCGTGATCTCGCCCCTCCCGCCGCGGATCCGCCGGCCGGCCTGGCCCCGCTCCCTCTGCCCGATCCAGCGCCGCCGTCACGAGCTTCTCCCTCCTCCGCTCAAGCTGCTGGCCATCTCTTCCAACGGCGCGCCCGTCCTCAGCCTCGCAGGCCCGAGCGCCGCCCCGCCAAGGCCACAACGGCGCGCTCGTCCTCAGCCGCGCATGTCATGTTCCTGCGTCGCGCGAGCCCGGGCCTCTCCTCCTCGCCAAGCACCATGGCCCTGCTCCCGTCCTCCGTGGCTCGACGCCCTCCATCCGCGTCGCCGGAGCCAGCAGCCGCGGGCCGGCCAGGATCCTCCAGCGCAGCGCCAGCCAGCGCCTCCTCGGCCAGAGGCTGCCGCCCGAGACCTGCTGCTGTGCATCTCCCGCCTCGCCGCTTCATCTCCGCCATGCCGCTGCCATGGCCTCGACAGCGCCTCCCCGTGCTGCCCCTTATGGTTGCTCCCGTGTTTTGCTTCGTTTCGGATCCTCAGGACCTTGCTAGTCTGCTCCGACTCGAGACCGAGACCGCCATGTCTTTTTTTGCGGTGCTGTTGTTTTTCGTCAAGTGCACCGCAGGCAAGACCCGGACTCCGAACGCCAAGTACCACTACGAATCCGAAAGAACAAGGATGCGCCAAGTTGGTCTACCATCGCCGAGACCCCAAGTACCCCTACCGTGACATGAACATCTACGATACGAGAACGCCGACACAAGACGACGCGAAAAGTACCTCTTCAGAAACGGAAACGCCAACGTGTACAACTACCGTCGCCCCGTGTACAACTACTTCCTCTCCGAACGTGAACGGCTACTTCCTCTACGAAACGTGAACGCCTACTTCCTCTACGAATCGCGAGAACGGCTACATAACGAGTACCTCTACGGAACGACTACTTCCTCTACGACCCGTGTACCACGACTCGCGAGAACGACTTCTTCCTCTACGCCCTCGAGCCGCCCTGAAACGAATGTTCCGAAGGTATAACCCGAGACGATGACCCGTGTACGAATGCTTGTGTTGTATGAGATGTTTCCATTGTGTGCACCGTGCCCGTATCATATTTGTCACGCTCCTTGGTTGCCTCGTCGCCGACCCGTGGGAACCCGGTGACGGGATCGCCCCACCTTTCATCTTGTTAGACTCGCTCACGCCACCTTTCTTTTGCACCGGTCTCTCAACGAGTTACCGGAACCGATATGATGCCGTTGCATCATTTTCGGATCGTTGCCGTGGCACCCTTTCCTTCCACCATGGTGACAAATGCTTCTTATCTCTTCATGTTAATGTTTAACTAAATTGCATAAACTTGATCATGTCATCCGCATCATGTTAACAACATTAAAATGTGTGAATTGTTGTTGCTTTAATAATTGCTAAACATGCTCATGGGGATTTTCCCCGGAATTGTTGTTGTTATTTCTAGCCTAATTTAAAATGCCTAAATAGTGTAGTTTTATTATGCTTCACCTCTTGCCATGTTAACAAACATTTAATCTTGTTTTGTAAATAAACGAGAGTCAACTAAATAAATAACATGTGGTGTTTCGTCAATATGCAACTCGTTGCATATTGAGCTCCACTTAACTTGTAGTACTTGTTTGTGCACTTTGCCATTGTCATGCATAATTAAACCGGACATGCATCATACTTGGATGTGCAACGTATGCCATGTTTATGCTTGTGTGTTTACCGTGTTGTTTGCTTCTTTCCGGTTGCTTCTCTTGTTAGCTTCGGTTTCGTTCCGGAGTTGTGAGGATTCGCTCGACTGTGTTGCTCCGTCTTCTTCATGGATCCTTTCTTCTCCCTTGTGGAATCCCAGGCAAGATGATCATACCCTTGGATACCTTTACTACCATTGCCATGCTTAGTTGTCTCGATGCTATCGTTACATGTCGCGCTACCCATCTTTTATTGCCAGCCCTCTCCTTGTTGCCATGAAACCTCTAACCTTTGACACCTTCCTAGCAACCGCTTGTTCAGCCCCTCTTACAGCGTTGTTAGTTGCAGGTGAAGATGAAGATCGTTCCAGGAGGGAACTTGTTATTGGAATATCACAATATCTATAATTATTATTAACACACCTATATATTGGGCATGGGTGGAAGGCTTGGCCTTTTGCTCGGTGTTTTGTTCCACTCATGCCACCTTAGGCGCCGATAAACCGGCATTATGTTCCTTGATTTTGCGTTCCTTAGACGATGGGTGGATGGGGACCCCTTGACAGTTCGACTTTGAATAAAACTCCTCCAGCAAGGCCCAACATTGGTTTTAATTTGCTCATAATAACAACTTAATTAATTAATTAATTGCATAGGGGGTCGCGTCCCCGGGTTCTTAATTCTACATAGCAGGGGGGGCCAGTGCTGATGGTGTTGGTCCCAAACGGGGGTCCTGCGGGGCCACCACGGGGAAACTCGAGGTTTGGTTTTACCTGTAGCATCGCCCATCCGGTTGTGGCCTGAGACGAGATACGCGCGGCTACTATCAGGGTGTCGACACACCGGGAGGTCTTGCTGGACTTGTTTTACCATTGTCGAAATGTCTTGTGCACCGGGAAGCCGAGCCTCATCGGATTTCCCTAAGATAAGGAGTGATGATATTATATTTATCGCTTCAGCTAATCGTGAGAGCTTGTGATGGGCTAAGTTGGGACACCCCTGCAGGGTTATAATCTTTTGAAAGCCGTGCCCGCGGTTATGTGGCAGATTGGAATTTGTTAATGTCCGGTTGTAGAAAACTTGACAGAGGATCCGAAGTAAAACACACAACTGTGTGAGTAACCGTGACTGTCTCTTTTCACTTTGAGAAGAGAACACGGTGGGGTTATGTTTGATTCGTATGTAGTTCAGGATCTTTAGCGATCACTACTAGTTGCGACCGTTTGCGTAGATGCTCATCTTATTCTTGTACTCGTAAGTTAGCCACCATATTATGCTTAGCTGCTGCTGCAACCTCACCACTTTACCTCCTCCTACCCATAAAGCTTTGCTAGTCTTGATACCCATGGTTATGGGATTGCTGAGTCCTCGTGGCTCACAGTTACTACAACACCAGATGCAGGTTCAGCCGAGTATGATGCAGGAGCTGGTTCAAGTACTTCACTGGGAGCTCGATGAAGAGTGGCCATATGCTTGTGACCTTTCCGATGATCAGTAGTGGTTTCTACTAGGATTCGATCTAGACCTGTGGTTTTATGTTTTGGTATCTTTCTTTTGGATCTTCACCCGTAGTCGGGTTGTGATGTTTTGAATGATGCTTTGCTAATGTAATGTATTGTGTGAAGTGGCGAGTGTAAGCCAACTATCTCCTTTTGCATTTTAGTCCCTCTTTTACATGAGTCGTGCAAAGATACCAAACTTGCGATCATTCCAGAATGGGCTTATATCTTTAAGTCGCGCCTCAACACGTAGGAGATATAGTCCCATCCTGGGCATTACAAGTGGATCAAGGATTGCAAAGATGAAAAGCATATACAATTGAGTGCTCACCAAAGATAGCAGAGGTCATAAGTTCTATTTGCTGCTTTAAACCGGTCAACTCCTGCGTAACCGGGTTAAGGGCAGCTTCAGCATCCTTTGCTCTTTTCTCAAGAGAATTTCTCTGCACCTCCCAGGAGGACCGCTCCGCTTCAAAGTCCTTTTTTAATTTTTCCATGTTAGTTAAGTTCAGCGCAAGCTCTTCCTTGGCTTTGGTAGAAGCAATTTCAGTAACAGCCAATCTATTCCGGAGTTCAGTTACCTCTGCAGCCCTCCGGATCAAGTCAGCCTACAAGGAAATCAAATGGATTAGAAAGACAAGTCAATCAAGTCTCAAGCATATAAACAAGTTATCCACTTGACACTTGGGGGCTAATGTGCAGTTGAAGTACCGAAAGAGAATTTTTAGACAAGTCTCAAGCATATAAACAAGTTATCCACTTGACACTTGGGGGCTAATGTAAGTTCATTTTCCGATACACTGGAAGCCCCGGTTCATCTACAACAAAGCTAAACCGGCACTTGGGGGCTACTATGGCCTGAAGTCAGGATTACAAAGAACACAAAACAGAGACAAGTAAAGGAAATTACCTCGTACTTATCCTTCATCATGTTAATCAACCCGGATTCATAATCGCGGCTGGTAAAGAGCCGGTTCAAATACCCGGAATGAAGTTCCTGGGCACTCAACTGGGCGTAGCTGGATAAGTCTGTGCTCCACTTGCCTTTTTCTTGTTGAAGTTTTTCCTCTTTAGCAGTGTGCTTGGCCAAGATGGCATGCTCAGCAGGAGCGGTAAAACCTAACTCGGTTATCTCAACGTCCGGGGAGGAAGCGGCAGTTGGTTGAAGAGGGGCAGCAGTAGGCGCCCGGCTAACAAGAGCCGGATTAGCCCGAGGAGGGCTAACCCGGACATGGCTCGCCGGTTCAACTACATTCTCCGTATTGGCATCCTCTGGAGCAGCAATGTCGTCACGATCCATGGGAATAGGGTCATCAAATTGAGCTGCAGGATTATCTTCTGGAGGGATAACTTCTTCTGGATCAGTGGCCGGTTCAACAGTAGCAGTTTCGGCAGCCATCTTGGTTGCTTTTGCCTTCTTACTAGGCTTTGGCTTGCTGAAAATAATAATAATCAAAGGAACGATGAGAATCATAAAGGTACATATGTAAAGATAAACCGGATGTTGAAAGGGACTTACCAAGGCACAGTCTTCAGGACAGGGATGTCAGGACCCCGATCCTAAGTCACACCGATCTAGCTGTAACACGTCATATCACTTTGCGGCCTCACGCACGGTATTCCCACGAGTGCCACCTTACCTGGCCTGGGACCATTTGTGCATTTTGGCACACGTATATGACTGTGTCGCTAGCATCCATATGACAGAGAACCCGGGCCGACATGGCTAGTTATAAACCAAAAGTGGCACTAAATTACAGAGACTGGCATCCATGACCCAGCAACGAACGTGTCGGTCATCAACGTATGAATCCAAGTCGTAGCAAGCTACATGGACTTAAGGGAACAATGCGTGACATTTCCCCTAAGGGACAGACACATGAATGAAGAAGGACACATGCCGGCCAGCCTACGTGTTCCAGAGCAGTAGCAAGCTACCAAGGCTTAGTGGAAGCACTAGGAGACATTTCCCTGTAAGATAGGCTACCAAAGGTAAACAACTAGGTGTCGGATCCCACACATAGCAATACACATTACACGTACGCATAAAATGCAAGTATGTGCTGTACAACATGGCATCACAACATAACTCAACAACTCATATAGATAAAGGCCCAGAAGAGCCATCATAGCATTTATTACAAACAGAGGTCACATGACCCAACATGCAGAGCATACAGGCAACGAAAGCATAACATGTCTGAGTACAGACAACTACAAATGAAAAAGGCTGAGAAGCCTGACTATCTACAAGACCCTCCCAAGGGTACAAGATCGTAGCTGAGGTAACAATCTAATCGTCTAAGTCCACGCGGAACCACTAGCGAGATTGAAGTCTCTCTGCAAAAACATAATTAAGCAAACGTGAGTACAAAGGTACTCAGCAAGACTTACATCATAACTAGCTACATATGCATCAGTATCAACAAAGGGGTGGTGGTGTTTGACTCCAGCAAGCCAGCTTTGACTCGGTGGCTATCCTGAACTACGACTGCAAGTAACTCTTTTGAGGTGGCGCACACGAGTCCACATATTCACCAATCAATACACCACTATGGATCTGCTCCCGTCTCCCTACGAGAAGGCCATCCATAGCACTCACGCTTATCTTGCGTGTTTTAGGGTATCCACTTTCACTTGTCTATGAACTGTTATAGGCAACCCAGAAGTCCATTACCGCGGACACGGCTATTCGAATAGATCATATATATAACCCTGCAGGGGTGTACTTCTTCATACACGCTCTCGCCACTTACCGCCATGTACACGTCATGCATCTCGGCAACCTTCAAGCGGAAGCCTGGCGAGGGTGTCGGCCACGACCTGACTAACCACACAAGTCTCTCGTCCAGGTTTATCGCCTATTTGGGTTCCATCCGGGTGGAGATCCGGCCGGGGTGTCGCTCACGGCCCCAAACGATGTGTACAGGGTTCCCGCATCACCAAACGGGCGATCGGTACACCATGCCACGTACCTGCCGCGTCACAGCCCACCCCGAGGGTCAGCACTGCGCACGACCTCCAGTAAACTACAAACACCAGAAACTAATTGCAACTCCTGGACAGAGATCATGTTGATTAATAAGTCGAGAGAGTCAATTAAGGATCCCAATGTGTGGTAGTAGTTGTTTCATGGATCAACCAACACAGAACTCAGTTCCTGAGGACGGCTTCAATGAGACAACCCACCATGTACTCCTACATGGCCTCTCATCGCTACCTTTACCAAATCGTGTTCACACACTTAGCTCTCAACAGTAGGACATGTTCACCACATTCCAATTCATCCCCGATGAATCAGATCTGACACAACTCTAAGCAATAGCAGGCATAACCAGAAAGCATGAATGAGTAGGCACAACATGGCTCAAACAACTCCTACTCATACTAGTGGGTTTCAACTATTTACTATGGCAATGACAGGTCATGCAGTGGAAAGGGGTTCAACTATCGCAGCAGGTAACAGTTGAAGCGTTGTTGTCCTAATGCAGTAAAGAGAGCAAGAGCGAGGGAGTGGGATTGTATCGGAATTCTCAATGGGGTTTTGCTTGCCGGGCACTTCTGAAGATATCAATGAGTCTTCATCGGTGTCATCGATCACATCGTCGGAACAACGTCTACTGAGAGGGGACAAACATCGGCAAACAAGAGAGAACACAATCAATGCAATGCGACAATATGATGCATGATCATGACATGGCAATATGCTGTTGATTGAGCTAATGCAACTAGCAACCATGTTAAATGAAGTTGGTTTGAACCAAAGGTTCAAATTCAAACTCCATATGTGATTATTTAAATGCCATTTAATTGATTTGACCTGATCAGCAGGTTTAACTTGTTCAAACATGCAAGAAAGTGCAATAAACAGATTCCTCATATTTTTCTGATCATTTTTCATATATAATTTATTTTCATCTGAGTTACGGTTGATTTTATATGATTTTTAGAAGTTTTGAATATTTTCTGAAATAAATAAATCATTTCTGAGTTATTTAAAATTCCAGAAAACACTTATTGCGTCAGCATGGCGTCACTGTGATGTCAGCAGTCAACAGGGGCTGGTCCAGGTCAAACCTGACCAGTGGGGCCCGCTTGTCAGTGGCTCTGCTAATTAACAGGGTTAATTGGCACTAACTAAATCCTAAACTATACTTAGGCAGTGCATGGCCCACATGTCAGTGGCCCATCTAATCTAACTAAGTTAGTTAACACTAATTAATTTAGCACTAACTAAATAATGCATGGGCCCACACGTCAGCCAGCCAGGGGGGTCAAACCCCTGGTCAACTAGGCTAATCCCGCCGGCGGTTCAACGCCGGCGAGGCCAGACGCAGCGGCGGTGCTCGGGTTTTGCCTACAGGCCGCGGTTTGAGCTGCGGTTGGGCTCTACGGCGAGCTGAGGCTCGGGCGCATCTAATGGTGGCGGTGGCTGGAGCTAGGGTGGCCGGAGCTCGCCGGAAACAAGTTCGCGGCGGCGGCCGGAGTTCAGGCAGAGAGGGGAAAACGGCTGCGACAGCCTAGGAGACACAGGGTTGGCACGTGCGGCATCTACGCGTTGTGGCGAGCACGTTGGATGCATGCTCGGGACCAAATGGTCACCGGAGTGTCATCGCCGGTGAGCTCAGGCGGCGGCGCAGTCGGGCGCGAGTGGCGCGGCATCTTCGGCGTGCAAATGCAACGGGGAAGAGGGGGGGTTCGACGCAGGGACTCACGGCGGGCACGCAGAGTAGAATGGCGGGCTCGGGGAGGCGCTGACGACGGCGAATCGACGGCGGCGAGCTTCGGCATCCGAGGAGGAAGACGAAGACATGAAGGCGATGCAGAGCTTCCGGCGAAGCGTGGCTTAGTGAGGAGGAAGAGGGCGACGTCGCGGAGCTCGTGGGCACAAAGGAGGGACGAGGGGGTAGCTGTGGCCGCGGTGGTGCTCGCCGGCGCGGCCGTGGTGGCTTCGGCCAAGGCGAGAAGGAGCAGGGGAGCGAGGGGGAGATTGAGTGAGGGGGGGAGAGCGGTCGAGGGTGGTGCGTGGCTGTCGGGGGAAACTGTCCTCCCACGAGCACCTATGGGACCGGAGTCCCTTCTACGTTGCGGTAAGGGAGCGGAGGATGCACTAACTAAATCCTAAACTATACTTAGGCAGTGCATGGCCCACATGTCAGTGGCCCATCTAATCTAACTAAGTTAGTTAACACTAATTAATTTAACACTAACTAAATAATGCGTGGGCCCACACGTCAGCCAGCCAGGGGGGTCAAACCCCTGGTCAACTAGGCTAATCCCGCCGGCGGTTCGACACCGGCGAGGCCAGACGCGGCGGCGGTGCTTGGGTTTTGCCTACAGGCCGCGGTTTGAGCTGCGGTTGGGCTCTACGGCGAGCTGAGGCTCGGGCGCATCTAGTGGTGGCGGTGGCTGGAGCTAGGGTGGCCGGAGCTCGCCGGAAACAAGTTCGCGGTGGCGGCCGGAGTTCGGGCAGAGAGGGGAAAACGGCTGCGGCGGCCTAGGAGACGCAGGGTTGGCACATGCGGCATCTACGCGTTGTGGCGAGCACGTTGGACGCATGCTCGGGACCAAATGTTCATCGGAGCGTCATCGCCGGTGAGCTCAGGCGGCGGCGCAGTCGGGCACGAGTGGCGCGGCACCTTCGGCGTGCAAACGCAATGGGGAAGAGGGGGGTTCGACGCAGGGACTCACGGCGGGCACGCAGAGTAGAATGGCGGGCTCGGGGAGGCGCTGACGACGGCGAATCGACGGCGGCGAGCTTCGGCATCCGAGAAGGAAGACAAAGACATGAAGGCGATGCAGAGCTTCTGGCGAAGCGTGGCTCAGTGAGGAGGAAGAGGGCGACGTCGCGGAGCTCGTGGGCACAAAGGAGGGACGAGGGGGTAGCTGTGGCTGCGGTGGTGCTCGCCGGCGCGGCCGTGGTGGCTTCGGCCAAGGCGAGAAGGAGCAGGGGAGCGAGGGGGAGATTGAATGAGGGGGGGAGAGCGGTCGAGGGTGGTGCGTTGCATCCTCTAGGTGCTTTGGAGTGGCGAGGAGGCAGGCAGGCAAGGTGGAGGTGGACGGCGCGCGTCGGGCACGCGCCATGCGTCCGACTGGCGGGAGGAAGAAGACCTCCCTGCCCTTCATGGGCTGGGCCGGCCAGATGGGCTGCCAGGTGAGCGTCAGGTAAAGTCCACCTCTCCCTCTCTTTTCTTTCTGTGTTCTATTTTCTTTTTGTGTTTTGATTTAGTTTAGGCACTAAGCCATTTTTATAGATGCTGAAAATTATTGTGGATGTTAACTGAGTTATTCCAGAGACCCACAATAATTTTCAAAACATTTGGAGCTATAAAATTATTTATAGATTTTATTTGCTCCAATTCAAATACAATATACATTAATTCAAAAAATCCAGAATGGTCCTAGAAATATGTGCAACATTTTTGCAGAGGTTTTTAATCAATCCAAAAATGATGAACTTTTCCAAAGGGCATTTTGGGTTCATTGAAAAAGATATAATTTGACCCTAGTTGAATTCATTTAGTGCTAGGGTTTGAACATCCCCATTTCCAATTTTTGAGAAATTTAAACATGATGACATGATGATCAGGCAAAGACCAGAGGGGTTGATCTAGGGATGTGACAACTCACCCCCACTAAAACAAGAATCTCGTCCCGAGATTCAAGCGTAGGGTAAGAAATCAGAGGGAACATAGGCTAGCACAATCTTCACGATCCAATTTTCCTTCTCGGAGATGTTGATTTATTGCATCATATTGCTCTTGTCATCCTTGCTTTGAGATCTTCATCCAACCAGATGATAACGGAGACAAACTCTATAGGAATCGATCTTCCCGAAGATCGAGGAACTCAATATCAACTCAAGGAGTGAGACAATGAAACATCTCTGGAGCTGAGACTCGGAACACACATCCGGAAGGATGGAATAAAACAACGAAGAATATTTACTTGGCAGGCAAAATTCCACACCCAAGAAGTTGGTGATCGATGTCACCAGACGGGGCACCTTAGAGAAGGTGACTCGTAGAATTATCCCCTTAAGTGGCAAAAAGAATTACTTTTGATACATAGATCACCGAAATTCCCTATACCAGCCTAAGGCAAACATAATCGATCGTTTGACGGAGTCCGAAAGAATGACATTCTCGGGCTAGAATGGATGATGTGGACTACCTTGTAAAGGACAATGCCAAGGTTGATTTTGCTTATCACCGAAAATGGATGGGATCCATGGTAAAATGGCACATTGGTGGTGCAAGTTGGGAACAAAATGCAAATGCTGGGAATGATTCTAGTAATTGGGAAGAAACCCAACAGTAGAGAGTAAATTGCTCTTTGAGAGGTTATAACATAACCAAGAACACTGGGAGCAATCCCGGTTAGTGTCGAGGATAACACCTAGTGCTTGTGCGTGCTCTCAAGAACTTGAGCATTCCCATATTCATCAAGGTTTTACCAATATCCGTGTCAAGGATCCTGGTAACACAACATACGACCATGATGAATAGCGATGGATGATGCAAATGCAAAGGAAGATAACACTTTCTCAGATTTCACCTTAGCGGTGTCAAGGGCAAAATCTGGATGATCGACCGAGAGACATTTAGCACTCCGCTTCTAATGTTCTCCTTGACGTGCTAGTGCAATCCATTTATTAAAATGGTTTGGTACCTAGAACGTCAAGTAAAAGATCGGACTTCAGGAGCACAAAAATCCATAAGGAACAACTAGGGAGTAATTCCTACGAAGTCCTTATGGGGAGGTGGTCAACTTCTTCAACCAAGAAACTACAATAATAGGCCTTCCGGCTGGGTGTGTTGGCCACGACATCCACTTTACCGATTATCGAGAGACCAATATTATAGATCTTGTGAACTGCTCCAACCATCATATCTGCCTGAGATTCAGTTCTGGTTGGTGTCAGGATATTCCAGACTCATCGAGTCTAGGAAAAATGAATGTTTGCAACAAAAATCGACGAGACGGCGTTGCGAGATTCTCGGGGAGTGAACTACGATAGCAAGCTCCAAAACATGAGCTAGTTCTGCTACATACCGGTGAACACGTTGTCTAAGACAAGCATGACCACGTAGTAGTCTTACGACAAAACACTACCGAGTTCAGGGGGAACCATCAACGCCGATATTGAAGTCCTTGCATAAGTCTAGCTCTTAAGAAGAAACTTCTTCTCCTTGAACAAATCAATCAGTGGCTTGGTGTGCTAGGGATACATATGGAATGAAGATGATCAGTCTATCAGACCATGGAATACTTCGCACGTATGCATGACTGAATTGGGATGATTCCAGGGAAGTAAAACAAGCTTTCTCAAATTCACGGCGGCAACTTACATCAAGTACTCGTGAATTAGGGAAAGCCACTTCTTACATCAAGACATCTACTTCATGAGCTAACACAAAGATGATGCTTACAAAAGTTTCCAATGTTAGCTTTAATGTTCAACATGAATCATGGAGAGATAAGGATGTTTGTTGATGGGCTCAACAATAATTCATCCAGGTTTCCATATAGATGGAACTCCATGACAATGTGAACAAAGTGATAGCATTGGTCAGACTAATAGATGTAATGAGGTATGCTCTAGGGACACCCACGAGTAAGGCAACATTACGAATACCATTGGTTCTGATTTGACTTGACGATAGCCCACACTCAAGACAAAGTTTTGGACAAGGTAATAGATCCAACAATTGTTCACAAGGATCAACCGATCAAGATATCATCTTTCCTCAAAACACACACACAAAAGATATCCCTTGGAAGGAACTAAGTCAGGCAAGCTTTTATCTTCCAACTCTCCAAGTTGTTGTTTAGCTTAACCAACTAGTTCAGGGTATCCAATACAGATTCTCAGAGAAGGGGTGGTTTACAAGAAAACCAACTTGGTCACGAATTCAACATAGTGGTCAGGGAACAACCTGGTAATACTTCTGAAAAGATATTCAGAAAATCACGAACCACCGATATGTTACTAAGCTCGAGAACAATCTTGCTTTTCAAGGCAAGACGATATGATCAAATGAGCAAGGACTTAACAAAATCCTAACTCATCAATCAAGGAGTGCACCAGGAAAGTGGACTAGGTAGCACGATCAACCTTAGGGTGATGATTCAATAATCAACTCGCTAAGGATGAGGTTATTGTCCATTTAACTACCAAGCAACAGAGTTGCTAGGAGTATTGATTTCACACATCACAATTTACTTGTCGGTATTCCGGTTACAATAACACGGAGACCAAGGAATGAGCGATAATGGCGAGAAGTATCACTGTATCAAGAATTCATAGGAGGTTGTGCAATTCCCATGACATTCTTGACATAAGGATGGTAATACTCCAGGATAGAACATATTAGAAGCTGGATTAGCATTCTTCACCTGCGAAGTACAACTTCTTTGACCCAATCCTGGATATGGATAAGGTATTGGAGTTTGTTTCTCCTAGTCATTCCAGAATAGAATGGCTAGACGGACCACAAGGGTAAAAGGCATCGATGAACACAAGTGCACGACTACTCCTGACTATCAATTGATAGACGAGGATCGGAATATAACTAAAGGGGGACAACTCGGGGAACATATGATTGTCTGAGTTGTAGATTCACAGGTTAGTATGTCGAACGAGTTCCACATATTTCTTCCGGATAACCCATGCAGAAAGATAGAATTGGCAGAGTCACAATATGAATGGAGTACTACTCAAGAGCACTCGGGTTGTGATCTTTTGGTTCAGAAGAACTTCTGCCATGATGGTTCATGGTATTTGGAAGAAGGATATACCACGGACCTCGAGGACTATCACAAGGTTACTAATATCCTAAAGGGACGAGCAAATACTACCAACATGAAGTAGGTAGAAAGAATCTTGGGTTCAATAACCCAGGAGTAGAATGCCTACTAACTAAATGGCATCACGGGATGCTTTCGAGAATGACGGCCAGAATCATCACACTGAGGATACAAAGTATTGTTGCATTACTGGGTGATCTTCTAAGACACCTAGGGTCATAATAATAAGTCCAACCATTTGTCGAGGTAACAAAGTACCTCAACACAACGACTAGTGTGGTTAATCTGGCCCAAAGGAGCATCGGGACAGGAAGAAGGGATTTGCAAATGCATCAGACTATTAGAAACCTGGGATGACTCGAACAGCATAACGGCTGCAAATGCTCAAAAATACTTTTGAGACTCATGCACAAAGATAGCATAACCACTCAACATCATAATGTCAAGGTTCTAAGACCAACAGTTTATCAAACAGAAGTAGTAGGAACTGAACTGAGGTTTGAATCCACCATTAACGTGATCCAGATAAATAGAATGAGAATCCTAGTTTCTTAACCCCGTAGAAAAGAAGAGGATGACTCAGATCAGAAGGTCATAAGTTAAAGGAGTAAAAAGAGCCTTACGTTCTCTTCCACAATCAATTCCCTTACATAACTAAAGAATTTCTAGACACGACTTCGATCAGTTTGGCTTGCTAATCCTACAGGCAGTCAGGCTCTGATACCAACGCTGTCAGGACCCCGATCCTAAGTCACACCAATCTAGCTGTAACACGTCATATCACTTTGCGGCCTCATGCACGGTATTCCCATGGGTGCCACCTTACCTGGCCCGGGACCGTTTGCGCATTTTGGCACACGTATATGACAGTGTCGCTAGCATCCATATGACAGAGAACCCGGGCCGACATGGCTAGTTATAAACCAAAAGTGGCACTAAATTACAGAGACATGCATCCATGACCCAACAACAAACGTGTCGGTCATCAACGTATGAACCCAAGTCGTAGCAAGCTACATGGACTTAAGGGAACAACGCGTGACATTTCCCCTAAGGGACAGACACATGAACGAAGAAAAACACATGCCGGCCAGCCTACGTGTTCCGGAGTAGTAGCAAGCTACCAAGGCTCAGTGGAAGCACTAGGAGACATTTCCTTGTAAGATAGGCTACCAAAGGTAAACAACTAGGTGTCGGATCCCACACATAGCAATACACATTACACGTACGCATAACATGCAAGTATGTGATGTACAACATGGCATCACAACATAACTCAACAACTCATATAGATAAAGGCCCAGAAGAGCCATCATAGCATTTATTACAAACAGAGGTCACATGACCCAACATGCAGAGCATACAGGCAACGAAAGCATAACATGTCTGAGTACAGACAACTACAAATGAAAAAGGCTGAGAAGCCTGACTATCTACAAGACCCTCCCAAGGGTACAAGATCGTAGCTGAGGTAACAAGCTAAACGTCGAAGTCCACGCGGAACCACTAGCGAGACTGAAGTCTCTCTGCAAAAACATAATTAAGCAAACGTGAGTACAAAGGTACTCAGCAAGACTTACATCAGAACTAGCTACGTATGCATCAGTATCAACAAAGGGGTGGTGGTGTTTGACTGCAGCAAGCCAGCTTTGACTCGATGGCTATCCTGAACTACGACTGCAAGTAACTCTTTTGAGGTGGCGCACACGAGTCCACATATTCACCAATCAATACACCACTATGGATCTGCTCCCGTCTCCCTACGAGAAGGCCATCCATAGCACTCATGCTTATCTTGCGTGTTTTAGGGTATCCACTTTCACTTGTCTATGAACTGTTATAGGCAACCCAGAAGTCCATTACCGCGGACACGGCTATTCGAATAGATCATATATATAACCCTGCAGGGGTGTACTTCTTCACACACGCTCTCGCCACTTACCGCCATGTACACGTCATGTATCTCGGCAACCTTCAAGCGGAAGCCTGGCGAGGGTGTCGGCCACGACCTGACTAACCACACAAGTCTCTCGTCCAGGTTTATCGCCTATTTGGGTTCCATCCGTGGGAAGATCCGGCCGGGGTGTCGCTCACGGCCCCAAACGATGTGTACAGGGTTCCCGCATCACCAAACGGGCGATCGGTACACCGTGCCACGTACCTGCCGCGTCACAGCCCACCCCGAGGGTCAGCGCTGCGCACGACCTCCAATAAACTACAAACACCAGAAACTAATTGCAACTCCTGGACAGAGATCATGTTGATTAATAAGTCGAGAGAGTCAATTAAGGATCCCAATGTGTGGTAGTAGCTGTTTCATGGATCAACTGTGACGCCCGAAGACCGACGTCCCAGAAGATTCCAAAGATTCCAGATGTTCCGAGTCTCCCGTGTGTTTCATTGGTGCTTGCTTTATTTATTTTGCATTGCATCATGTCATCATGCCATCATGTCATATTTCTTTTGTATCTCAACCAAATAAATTGTGTGGACCTTCGGTCCATTTAAATCGAGGGAAGGATGACTTCTCTTTATAACATATAAAAGCCTCTCAATATTATTAGGGAGCTATATTAAATATTCCATTTGTTTGGAATTAACCAACACACTTGCATATTTTCCCCATGCCTTCTCTTTCTCTTTTCTTGCCTCTCCTATTTTTCGTGGACCGTGGACATTTTTGCGAGTGCAGGAAAAATAACCTCTTGCCCAAACTCTACTCCTAACCCCCTCTTTCTTTTCCTTTATTTTCTTCTCTATTTTCTTTTTCTTCTTCTTTTCTCTCTTTTTATTAGGAGAGAAGCCAGCCCAGTGGCCAATCCTCCTAGCTGGCCCATTGGCCCAGCCCACCGGCGGCCTAACCTAGCCCGCACCAGCGACGTCTCCCTCTCGAACCCCCTCGCTCCTCCTTTTCCTCCCTCGCGCCGTCAGAGGCCGATCCCCAGCCTCCTTCGATCTCTTCTCGATCTCCCTCTTCCTCTCGTCACCCCGTGCTGCCTCTCCTCTACAGTGCCGCGCCCCCTCCTCTACAACGCCGCACCATGGCCCCTGCGCCCTTCCCCTCCGTCTCCAGGCCGCAGCGGCGCGCCCCGTCCTCGCCGCGCCTCGCCATGGTGCTCACGGGCCGGCCAGGAGCTGCACGCCCAGGCCCCTGCCTCGTCTCCTCGCTGCCTGAAGTCGCCCGGCCCTGCCTCCTCTGCCCGCCGTCGTCCCCTCTAGCGCCGGCAACGGCCGCCCCAAGCCCGACGCCCCGGCCTCTCCTCCTCGCTCCAGGGAGAGGAGCTCCCTCGTCCGCGTCCATCCCCTTCCATCTCTCTGTGCCGTGCCCCGACCTCTTGGAGGCTCGAGTTTCAGTGGGAGCAGCCGCAGCTACGTGGCGTCCCACAGACAATCAGCCGCGTCGATGGCCTGCGTGGACCTCATCGCCATGCCGCTGCCATGGCCTCCTTCACGCAAGGTTGCTGCTGTCTTGCCCTGTGTTTTTTTTGTGTTGCCTTGTGCTGTCGAATTGCCAACGACCCGTGAACGACTACCGTTGACCGTCGAGGACCCCGTGGAACATTCGGACATCAAGTACCACTACGCACCTCCAAGTACCTCGACGCATGCTCGGAGCCCTCGGTTCCATCAAGTCCGACTACTACATGAACGAGTACCGCGACATCGACAACCCGTCAAGTTCGACTACGCCAAGTGCAACGATGCGCCAAGTACCTCCACGCCCGAGTTGACTACTTCCTCTCCGATGATGTGTACCTCTACTTCCGAGATGAGATGTATACGGCTACAAAACGAGAACAACTACTTCCCACTACGTGCGAGTACAACTACCGTCGCCGAAGAACCGAGTACCCCTACCGTCGCCGTGTACCACTACTTCCTCGACGAACGTGAACGCCTACTTCCTCTACGAATTGCGAGAACGGCTACTTCCACTACGATCTCGAACCGCCCCGAAACAAATGTTCCGAAGGTATAACCCCGAGACGATGACCCGTGGACTGCATGTGTTGTATGAGATGTTACCCTTGTGTGCACCGTGCCCGTTTCATCTTTTCTCGTGCTCCTCGGTTGCCTCGTCGCCGACTCGTGGGAACCCGGTGACAGGATCATCCCACCTTTCATCTTGTTCGACTCGCTCACGCCACCTTTTTTTTGCACCGGTCTCTCAACGGGTTACCGGAACCGAGATGTTGCCGTTGCATCATTTTCGGATCGTTGTCGTGGCACCCTATCCTTCCACCACGGTGACAATACTTCATATCTCTCATGTTAACGTTTAACTAAAAATTGCATAAACTTGATCATGTCATCCGCATCATGTTAACAACCTTTGAATGTTTAATTGTTGTTGCTTTAATAATTGCTAAATTGATCATGAAGGGTTTTCCGGAATTGTTGTTGTTATTTCCGGCCTCATTTAAATGCGTAAATAGGTAGTTTGCTCTTGCTTCACCTCTTGCCATGTTAACAAACTGTTAATCTTGTCTTGTAAATAAACGAGAGTCAATTAAATAATTAAAATGTGGTGTTTCGTCAATATGCAAATCGTTGCATATTGAGCTCCACTTAACTTGTAGTTTTGTTTGTGCACTTTGCCATGCCATGCATCTTTAAACCGGACATGCATCATACTTGGATGTGCATCGTATGCCATGTTTATGCTTGTGTGTTTACCGTGTTGTTTGCTTCTTTCCGGTTGCTTCTCTTGTTAGCTTCGCTTTCGTTCCAGAGTTGTGAGGATTCGCTCGACTATGTTGCTCCGTCTACTTCATGGACTTGTTCTTCTCCCTTGCGGAATCCCAGGCAAGATGATCATACCCTTGGATACCTTTACTATCATTGCCATGCTTAGTTGTCTCGATGCTATCGTTACATGTCGCGCTACTCATCTTTATTGTCAGCCTCTCCTTGTTGCCATGAAACCTCTAACCTTTGACACCTTCCTAGCAAAACCACTGTTTGGCTATGTTACCCGCTTTCTCAACCCCTCTTATAGCGTTGTTAGTTGCAGGTGAAGATGAAGATCGTTCCAGGTGGGAACTTGTTGTTGGAATATCACAATATCTATTATTATTATTAACACACCTATATACTGGGCATGGGTGGAAGGCTTGGCCTTTTGCTCGGTGTTTTGTTCCACTCATGCCACCTTAGGCGCCGATAAACCGGCATTATGTTCCTTGATTTTGCGTTCCTTACACGATGGGTGGATGGGGACCCCTTGACAGTTTGACTTTGAATAAAACTCCTCCAGCAAGGCCCAACATTGGGTTTAAATTCTCCACATAATAACAACTTAATTAATTAATTAAATTTGCATAGGGGGTCGCGTCCCCGGGTTCTTAATTCTACATAACATGGGCCAGTGTTGATGGTGTTGGTCCCAAACTTGAGCCACTTGCGGTGCCACCCAGTTATCTGGGGTCTTCGGTTACTGTACGTACTGCTCATCCGGACGTGGCCTGAGACGAGATACGCGCGGCTACTATCAGGGTGTCGGCACGCCGGGAGGTCTTGCTGGACTTGTTTTACCATTGTCGAAATGTCTTGTGCACCGGGATGCCGAGCCTGATCGGATTTTCCCTAAGATAAGGGGTGATGATATTCTATTTATCACTTCAGCTAATCGTGAGAGCTTGTGATGGGCTAAGTTGGGACACCCCTGCAGGGTTATAATCTTTCGAAAGCCGTGCCCGTGGTTATGTGGCAGATTGGAATTTGTTAATGTCCGGTTGTGGAAAACTTGACAGAGGATCCGAGATAAAACACACAACTGTGTGAGTAACCGTGACTGTCTCTTTTCACTTTGAGAAGAGAACACGGTGGGGTTATGTTTGACTCGTAGGTAGTTCAGGATCTTTAGCGATCACTACTAGTTGTGACCGTTTGCGTAGATGCTCATCTTATTCTTGTACTCGTAAGTTAGCCACCATATTATGCTTAGCCGCTGCTGCAACCTCACCACTTTACCTCTTCCTACCCATAGAGCTTTGCTAGTCTTGATACCCATGGTTATGGGATTGCTGAGTCCTCGTGGCTCACAGATACTACAACACCAGATGCAGGTTCGGCCGAGTTTGAAGCAGGAGATGGATCCGTACTTCACTGGGAGCTCGATGAAGAGAGTGGTCGTGTGCTTGTGACGTTCTCGACGATCAGTAGTGGTTTCTACTAGGGGCGATTCTGACCTGTGGCTTTATGTTTTGGTATCTTTCTTTTGGATCTTCGCCCGTAGTCGGGTTGTGATGTTTTGAATGATGTTTTGCTTATGTAATGTATTGTGTGAAGTGGCGAGTGTAAGCCAACTATCTCCTTTTGCAATTTAATCCCTCTTTTACATGAGTCGTGCAAAGATACCAAACTTGAGATCATTCCAGAATGGGCTTATACCTTTAAGTCGTGCCTCGACACGTAGGAGGTATAGTCCCATTCTGGCATTTCAAGTTGGTATTCAGAGCCTTCTCCGACCTAGGAGCCCCCACTGATTGATCGAATCGTTGGCGGTTGAGTCTAGGCACACACTTGAAAATGTTTTGAGTCCTATATATATATATCGGAGAGTAGGATTTCTTTCGCTCCTCATCTCTTATCACTCAGGTGAGGACTCCTGACGATTACTCTTGTCTCTTCTACTCTCAAAAATTCACCAAATTTTTTTTAGGATCACGCGAGTATTGTTTGGATTGTTTCGATGTCTTTGTGACGAGAACATTGTTCTCGATGCCTCCTGTCATTTAGGGGTTGTGGCAGTGTCCCGGGGAGTTGAGCTCCGAGGTGTTGTCGTCACAAATATATCGCAGCAGTTCTGGAATACTCAAGACGGCCGACATCGAAAACTCTCCTATGCGGTTAGTGGCAAGATAACCCCGACATCACCCAGTACTGGGGAGGTAGTTTGGGAGTATTGCCATAGCTTGTATAGTAGATGTGTTTCGAAGGTCCGAGGTAAACGGTTTCCGGAGATAACTGGTTATGTGTTGAAGGATGGATACAGCTGGATGTAGGATTAGAGTTGAGTGCGCGGTGCTTTCCCTGTATGCCCAACACCTGATTGCATAACTGGAAACTTTCGGAAATTAATAGGTGGGTTCATCTAGTAGCTCGTAGGCATTCTTCCAACGAATGCATGATATGAAGTTCGGGGTTCTACATTGAGTGAAGTGGTTTTATGGGCTTGTTCCGATCGGGAGTTGCATCTTAAAGGGTCCTTGGCTATGCTGATCCGGGGATTGCAAAACCCTTTTGTAACACGTTCCATAAGCTTTCAGCACAAATATGTGGGACAAAACTTCTATGTTGTATTTGTTCTATCTGCTCCTTGTTGCTTTTATTTACCTTCTGTTCTTCAAGTGGCTTCTCGACAAGTTGATGTACCTACAGAATTCATTCATTCAATTCTCCATTCGAATGATATTGTTAAGTTATGTTGCAACATATCTATCCTTTGTTTTGTTTTGATTCTGGTATTCGAGTTGCTTCGATGTCAAATGTTGATTCCATACCTTTCCTAATCGGTATTCTCATATTCTATGGGAGTGCTAGTCCTTCTTGATCATCAAGATTTTCATGTTAAATCCTTTTCAACCGGTGTGCCTTCTCTTCAAGTTATTCCATACGGACGTCATTGAGAAATCTGACGATTTGTCTGTTTCATTCATCCCAAGTTGTCTTTGTTTCCCCACCCTCCCACCCTTCTTCTTCTCGGAGCCAGAAATTCTCATATGAAATATCCATTTTATTCATGTGATATTTCTTCATTCATTTCCTTCAATGTTCTTATCCGGTGATTTATCGTGAAGATGCTCAAGAGTTTCAAGTTTTTCATTCTCCGTTCTCGTTTCTTCTTCGGTGAAACTAATTCAAGATTTCGGTGTTGATCTTATCCTTTTCCTCATTTCACAATGCTTTCTTATTCCGGTGCACCAATTAATCATTCTCCTCTCTTATTCATATCCGGTGTGTACAAGGTATCTCAGAAGATTCGCGTTACCATTCTTAATCCGTTCGAGCTATTTTGAGGATTGTCATCTTACTCAAGCCATTTAATTCAACCGGTGCAATATCTCTTCACCAATCTTTTTCAACGGTGATTTCTTTAGTGGGCCCTAACCCACAGGTCTTTTCCCAGGATCTTACCTGACTCTTCCAATTTTTCTGGAGTTATACTCAGATTCTTTTCAAAGTGTGACGTAAGAATGGATTACATCAGTCATCTGCCTTCTCCAAGATCGCTTTCAAATTCTTTTCATTATTGTTTCAACCTTTTTAATTCTTCATTCCAGAGTGCTCAACAATTCTTATGCCATTTCTCGTCTTCATTCTCAGCATTTGGAGACCGGAGAAATGTTTCTCTTAAATCTTGGCCCGTTCTCTTGGTGAGTTGTGGTTCTAGCTTCATGCCATCCTCATTATTGTTCAGATTGTGAGGAATTCTTTTATCCCATCCGAAGCATTTCATAAAATTCTTTCCATTGTGATCCTCCGAAGGCCATCATTTCAGAAGATTCTTCGTTCTCAGTTTTCAACTTTGTCCTCCAAAATATTCTTCAGTGATGTCTCTTCGTTCGTCTCCATATTTTACGGTGGCTCGTTCAAGATTACTCTTTCATGTTATCGTATTAATTCATTTGCTCTTTTCATAATCCGACCGGTGGTTCGTTGAATACTTATCCAAGGTTGTACTAGATCTCTCTTTAATTCTTCCCAACAAGAATAAGTAGGATGCCAAATCCTTTGGTTGTCATCAATTTAAATTGGTGAAGGATATGCATGACATAATTCTTATTCTTATTCCTTCAAGGTGATTAATCCCTTCGGAGCTTGTTCATCATATCATATCCTTGGTTCTAAGTTTTTCATCTTGTTTTCCGGAGCTCCATGTTATTTCAATCATATCATTTCAGGATCCATCTAATTCATCCAAGGCTTTGAATCTTATTCTTTTCATCTTTCACTTCTCATGCTGTCATTACCGGAGTTTTCATGGTGGTTCATCATGTTTTAATTCATCCTCGAAGTCTTCATCAAGATTCTTGTTGAAGCTCAAGCATTCTTCATCATGCTTTCCAATTACAATTCTTTCTACCTTATCTTTTCAGATGGTGTTATGTCATTCTTGACAATTCCTTCATGTTTCATGATTCACGAGTTATCAAGAATGAGATATTTAAAACCATCATTTTCCTTGTTCAGGAGATCTTTCCAACCCTTCAATCTATTCGTTGTAGTCATCTTGGGTCATAATTCACCTAAAAGCTTTCCCCGAGAATTGTTGCTATTATGGTGCTTATAAATGACCCAAGTTCTTCATTTATCATTCCGGTGAAATAAGTTTATCATCTCCTTGTTGATCTCAATCAAATCAATTGTTTAAGTTAGTGGCAGAATTTCACCTCAAGTTTTGAGATGTTTTCCATAAGCCCACATCAAGCTTATTCTTTCGTTGTTGATTTTCCAACAACTCTATTCAACCCTTCTTCGTAAGGATGCTCTTTCAAATTCAATTTTGAGCGAAGTTGTCATACTTTTCTCCGTTCATTTCTTTCATTGAACTATATTCTATTCTTTCATTCCGGAGGCATTGTGATGTTGCTCTCTCCAATCCATCATAGTGTTTTATCAAGATCATGTTCTTTTCTTTTCTAGTTCATTTAACCGGAGTATTATGTCCTCTTTTAAAGATCTCTTATCTTATCAAGTTTGCCTCTCTTTGCAACCGGAGTGCTGTCTGAATCTTTCTTATCCTTGTGCCATTCTTTTAATTGTTTCAGAGGCAATATGCTGTTGATTTCATCAAGATCATCCAATCTTCTCAACTCATGTCAACTCCTTCCATTTTCAGACGGAGTGCTGTCCAACCGGAGTGGTTTTGAAATTCTTTCGTCATCCGTGAGCTCTTGTTTCATGTCTTTTCAACCTACAAGGTTCTCATAATGTTCCTTGTTCCTCTTTTCTAACGGAGTTTTCATATTCGTTCATCTCCGTTGTATTTTTCTTTCATTTTGGTCAACCTCTCAGGTTCGTGGTTTCACTCGTCTGTCAAAGAAGCAACTTTGTTTTACCTCTTCCTCTTCTGTTTCTATCCGGTGCCATCTCTAGGATCTCGGGTCGAGATCCTCTGTTAGTGTGGGAGAGTTGTGACGCTCGAAGACCGATGTCCCAGAAGATTCCAGAGATTCCAGATGTTCCGAGTCTCCCGTGTGTTTCATTGGTGCTTGCTTTATTTATTTTGCATTGCATCATGTCATCATGCCATCATGTCATATTTCTTTTGCATCTCAACCAAATAAATTGTGTGGACCTTCGGTCCATTTAAATCGAGGGAAGGATGACTTCTCTTTATAACATATAAAAGCCTCTCAATATTATTAGGGAGCTATATTAAATATTCCATTTGTTTGGAATTAACCAACACACTTGCATATTTTCCCCATGCCTTCTCTTTCTCTTTTCTTGCCTCTCCTATTTTTCGTGGACCGTGGACATTTTTGTGAGTCCAGGAAAAATAACCTCTTGCCCAAACTCTACTCCTAACCCCCTCTTTCTTTTCCTTTATTTTCTTCTCTATTTTATTTTTCTTCTTCTTTTCTCTCTTTTTATTAGGAGAGAAGCAAGCCCAGTGGCCAATCCTCCTAGCTGCCCATTGGCCCAGCCCACCAGCGGCCTAACCTAGCCCGCACCAGCGACGTCTCCCTCTCGAACCCCCTCGCTCCTCCTTTTCCTTCCTCGCGCCGTCAGAGGCCGATCCCCAGCCTCCTTCGATCTCTTCTCGATCTCCCTCTTCCTCTCGTCACCCCGTGCTGCCTCTCCTCTACAGTGCCGCGCCCCCTCCTCTACAGCGCCGCGCCATGGCCCATGTGCCCTTCCCCTCCGTCTCCAGGCCGCAGCGGCGTGCCCCGTCCTCGCCGCGCCTCGCCATGGTGCCCGCGGGCCGGCCAGGAGCTGCGCGCCCAGGCCCCTGCCTCGTCTCCTCGCCGCCTGAAGTCGCCCGGCCCTGCCTCCTCTGCCCGCCGTCGTCCTCTCCAGCGCCGGCAACGGCCGCCCCAAGCCCGACGCCCCGGCCTCTCCTCCTCGCTCCAGGGAGAGGAGCTCCCTCGTCCGCGTCCATCCCCTTCCATCTCTCTGTGCCGTGCCCCGACCTCTTGGAGGCTCGAGTTTCGGTGGGAGCAGCCACAGCTACGTGGCGTCCCACCACCAATCAGCCGCGTCGATGGCCTGCGTGGACCTCATCGCCATGCCGCTGCCATGGCCTCCTTCACGCAAGGTTGCTGCTGCCTTGCCCTGTGTTTTTTTTGTGTTGCCTTGTGTTGTTGAATTGCCAACGACCCGTGAACGACTACCGTCGACCCTCGAGGACCCCGTGGAACATTCGGACATCAAGTACCACTACGCACCGCCAAGTACCTCGACGCATGCTCGGAGCCCTCGGTTCCATCAAGTGCGACTACTACCTGAACGAGTACTGCGACATCGACAACCCGTCAAGTTCAACTACGCTAAGTGCAACGATGCGCCAAGTACCTCGACACCCGAGTTGACTACTTCCTCTCCGATGATGTGTACCTCTACTTCCGAGATGAGATGTATACGGCTACAAAACGAGAACAACTACTTCCCACTACGTGCGAGTACAACTACCGTCGCCGAAGAACCGAGTACCCCTACCGTCGCCATGTACCACTACTTCCTCGACGAACGTGAACGCCTACTTCCTCTACGAATTGCGAGAACAGCTACTTCCACTACGATCTCGAACCGCCCCAAAACAAATGTTCCGAAGGTATAACTGTTGGGTAACGTAGCAGAATTCAAAAAATTTCTACGCTTTCACCAAGATCCAACTAAGGAGACATCTAGCAATGAGCAAATAAGAGTGCATCTACATACTGTTATGTAGATCGCGAGCGGAAGCTTTGAAGAAGCGTGGATGAAGTAGTCGTACTCTTCACGTTCTTCGTCACCGATGATCTAGCGCCGAACGGACGACACCTCCGCGTTCAACACACGTCCGGTACAGCAACGTCACCTCCTTCTTGATCCAGCAAGGGGGGAGGAGAGGTCGTCAGAGATCCAGCAGCACGACGGCGTGATGGTGGATGCAGTGGAGAATCCTGCAGGGCTTCGCCGGGCGCCCTGCGTAAGGAGATGGACGTGTGACGGGAGGGGGAGAGGCGCCAGGGGCAAGGGTGCGGCTGCCCTCTCCCCCCCACATATATATAGGGGGCCAGGGGGTGCGCCCGCCCTGCAGATCCCATCTGCAGGGTGGGGCGGCGGCCAGGGGGGATTCTTGCCCCCCAAGGCAAGGTGGCGCCCCTCCTCCCTAGGGTTTCAACCCTAGGCGCATGGGGAGGAGGGCCCATGAGGTGCGCCAGCCCATCAGGGCTGGTCACTTCCCCCTTGCGGCCTAGGGGCCCCACCGGGATGGGTGGCCCCACCCAGTGGACCCCCGGGACCCCTCCGGTGGTCCCGGGACACTCCCGGTGACCCCCGGAGATCACCCGATGGCCGAAACTGAACTTCCTATATATCATTCTTTACCTCCGGACCATTTCGGAACTCCTCGTGACGTTCGGGATCTCATCCGGGACTCCGAACAACTTTCGGGTTTCCACGTGCATGTATCTCTACGACCCTAGCGTTACCGAACCTTAAGTGTGTAGACCCTACGGGTTCGGGAGACACGTAGACATGACCGAGACCACTCTCCGGTCAATAACCAACAGCGGGATCTGGATACCCATGTTGGTTCCCACGTGTTCCTCGATGATCTTCATCGGATGAACCATCGTGTCAAGGATTTACTTAATCCCGTATGTTATTCCCTTTGTCCATCGATACGGTACTTGCCCGAGATTCGATCGTCGGTATTCCCGATACCTTGTTCAATCTCATCATGGCAAGTCTCTTTTACTCGTTCCGTAATCCATCATCTCATGACTAACTCCTTAGTCACTTTGAGCTCATTATGATGATGTCTTACCAAGTGGGCCCAGAGGTACCTCTCCGTCATACGGAGTGACAACATCCCAGTCTCGGTTCGTACCAACTCAACAGACACTTTCGGCAATACCCGATGCATACCTTTATAGCCACCCAGTTATGTTGTGAGGTTTGGCACACCCAAAGTATTCCTACGGTATCCGGGAGTTGTACAACCTCATGGTCTAAGGAATAAATACTTGACACCGAAAAGCTTATGCATTACGAACTATACGATCTTGTGCTATGCTTAGGATTAGGTCTTGTCCATCACATCATTCTCCTAATGATGTGATCCCGTTATCACTGACATCCTATGTCCATGGTCAGGAAACCGTGACCATCTGTTGATCAATGAGCTGGTAACTAAAGGATTACCAGGGACTCAATGTGGTCTATATATTCACACATGTATCGCTGTTTCCGTACAATACAATTCAAGAATGAATAACAGACAATTATCATGAACAAGGAAATATAATAATAATACTTTTATTATTGCCTCTAGGGCATATTTCCAACAGTCTCCCACTTGCACTAGAGTCAATAATCTAGTTACATTGTGATGAATCGAACACCCATAGAGTTCTGGTGTTGATCATGTTTTGCCCGTGGAAGAGGTTTAGTCAACGGGTCTGCGACATTCAGATCCCTATGCACTTTACAAATATCTATGTCTCCATCTTGAACATAATTCCGGATGGAGTTGAAACGGCGCTTGATGTGCTTGGTCTTCTTGTGAAACCTGGGCTCCTTGGTAATAGCAATAGCACCAGTGTTGTCACAGAAGAGAGTCATCGGGCTTGACGCGCTTGGAATGACTCCTAGGTCGGTGATGAACTCCTTCATCCAGACTCCTTCCTGTGCCGCTTCGCAAGCAGCTATGTACTCCGCTTCACATGTAGAATGCACTACGACGCTCTGCTTGCAACTACACCAGCTGACTGCCCCTCCGTTCAAAATATACATGTATCCGGTTTGAGACTTGGAGTCATCCAGATCTGTGTCGAAGCTAGCATCGACGTAACCCTTTACGACGAGCTCTTCGTCACCTCCATAAACGAGAAACATATCCTTAGTCCTTTTCAGGTACTTCAGGATGTTCTTGACCGCTGTCCAGTGTTCCATACCGGGATCACTTTGGTACCTCCCTACCAAACTTATGGCAAGGTTCACATCAGGTCTGGTACACAGCATGGCATACATGATAGAAACTATGGCCGAGGCATAGGGAATGACACTCATTTTTTCTCTATCTTCTGCCGTGGTCGGCGACTGAGCCTTGCTCAATCTCATACCTTGCAAAACAGGCAAGAGCCCGTTCTTGGACTGATCCATATTGAACCTTTTCAATATCTTATCAAGGTATGTGCTTTGTGAAAGACCAATGAGGCGTCTTGATCTATCTCTATAGATTTTGATGCCTAATATGTAAGCAGCTTCTCCAAGGTCCTTCATTGAAAAACTTTTATTCAAGTAGGCCTTTACATTTTCCAAGAATTCTATATCATTTCCCATCAACAATATGTCATCCACATATAATATGAGAAATGCCACAGAGCTCCCACTCACTTTCTTGTAGATACAGGCTTCTCCATAAGTCTGTATAAAGCCAAACGCTTTGATCACATCATTAAAGCGAATATTCCAACTCCGAGATGCTTGCACCAGCCCGTAAATCGAGCGCTGGAGCTTGCATACCTTGTTAGCGTTCTCTGGATCGACAAAACCTTCCGGCTGCATCATATACAACTCTTCCTTGAGGAAGCCATTAAGGAATGCCGTTTTGACGTCCATTTGCCATATCTCATAATCATAGAATGCGGCAATAGCTAACATGATTCTGACTGACTTCAACATCGCTACGGGAGAGAACGTCTCGTCGTAGTCAATCCCTTGAACTTGTCGATAACCCTTAGCGATAAGCCGAGCCTTATAGATGGTCACATTACCATCCGCGTCTGTCTTCTTCTTAAATATCCATTTGTTTTCTATGGCGTGCCTGTCATCAGGCAAGTCCACCAAAGTCCATACTTTGTTTTCATACATGGATTCTATCTCGGATTTCATGGCTCCAAGCCATTTATTGGAATCCGGGCCCGCCATCGCTTCTTCATAGTTCGAAGGTTCACCGTTGTCTACCAACATCATTTCTAGGACAGGGTTGCCGTACCACTCTGGTGCGGAACATGCCCTCGTGGACCTTCGAAGTTCAGTAGTAACTTGATCTGTTTCTTCATGATCATTATCATCAACTTCCTCCCTTGTTGGTGTAGGCACCTCAGGAACAATTTCCTGCGCTGTGCTACTTTCCGGTTCAGGAGGGGTGGCTGTCACCTCATCAAGTTCTACTTTCCTCCCACTCACTTCTTTCGAGAGAAACTCTTTCTCCAGAAAGCATCCATTCTTGGCAACAAAGACTTTGCCTTCGGATCTGTGGTAGAAGGTGTACCCAATCGTTTCCTTTGGGTATCCTATGAAGACGCATTTTTCCGATTTGGGTTCGAGCTTTTCAGGTTGAAGTTTCTTGACATAAGCGTCGCAACCCCAAACTTTTAGAAACGACAGCTTTGGTTTCTTGCCAAACCAAAGTTCATACGGAGTCGTCTCAACGGATTTCGACGGAGCCCTATTTAGAGTGAATGCGGAAGTCTCTAAAGCATAACCCCAAAAAGATAGCGGTAAATCGGTGAGGGACATCATAGATCGCACCATGTCCAACAGAGTACAATTTCGACGTTCGGACACACCGTTACGTTGAGGTGTTCCGGGCGGTGTCAATTGTGAAACAATTCCACAGTTCCTAAGGTGTGTGCCAAATTCATGACTTAAATATTCACCCCCACGATCTGATCATAAGAACTTTATTTTTCTGTCACGTTGATTCTCAACCTCATTCTGAAATTCCTTGAACTTTTCAAAGGTTTCAGACTTGTGTTTCATCAAATAGATATACCCGTATCTACTCAAGTCATCTGTGAGGGTGAGAACATAATGATAGCCTCCGCGAGCCTCAACACTCATTGGACCGCACACATCGGTATGTATGATTTCCAACAAGTTGGTTGCTCGCTCCATTGTTCCGGAGAACGGAGTCTTGGTCATCTTTCCCAAGAGGCATGGTTCGCACGTGTCAAATGATTCATAATCAAGAGACTCTAGAAGTCCATCTGAATGGAGCTTCTTCATACGTTTGACACCAATATGACCAAGGCGGCAATGCCACAAGTATGTGGGACTATCATTATCAACTTTACATCTTTTGGCATCTACACTATGAATATGTGTATCATCACGTTCGAGATTCATCAAAAATAAACCATTGACCAGCGGGGCATGACCATAAAACATATCTCTCAAATAAATAGAACAACCATTATTCTCCGATTTGAAAGAGTAGCCATCTCGCATAAGACGAGATCCAGATACAATGTTCATGCTCAAAGCTGGTACTAAATAATAATTATTGAGGTTTAAAACTAATCCCGAGGGTAGATGTAGAGCCAGCGTGGCGGCGGCGATCACATCGACCTTGGAACCATTTCCGACGCGCATCGTCACCTCATCCTTCGCCAGTCTCCATGTGACGCCCGAGACCGACGTCCCAGAAGATTCCAGATGTTCCGGGTTGCCCGTGTGGTTCTTTTGTGCTTGTGTTATTTATTTTTTCGCATTGCATCATGTCATCATGCCATCATCTCATTAATTTTTGCAACTAAATAAATCGTGTGGACCTTCGGTCCATTTAAATCGAGGGAAGATGTCTTCTCTTTATAACATATAAAAGCCTCCTAAATATTATGGAGCTATATTATTAATTATTCCATTGCTTCAGAATCACCATAACACACTTGCATAATTCCCATGTTTTTTCACTTCGAGTTTCACCTTCGAAACCTTGCCGATAATTCTTTTCCGTTGTTTCGAGGTTCCTCCGAAAATTTGAACATTTTTGGACACTTCTTTAATCTCGTCTTAGTTCAAACCTATTTGAATTAAATTCAATATGTTTGAATTATTCTTCCGTTCATGCCTTTCTTATTTTTCTCGGTCCTTGCTCATTTTATGATGCCCGAGAAAAATGCTCCCGTGTGCTATCTTTTTCCTCTTCCCTCCTCTTTTCTTTCTTCTCTTTTATTTTCTGCTAAAGAAAATAAAAAGAAGAATAAGAGCAGCAGCCCACCATCAGCGCCCACCTCCCTCCAGGCCTCTTAGGCCCATCTCCTAGGCCTTCCCTCCAGCAGCGCCGGCCCATCTGGCCTCAGGCCTCGGCCTGACCTAGCGCTCCGCCAGCCATCCCATCGATCCTCCCTCTGTTCCCTCAGCGCCGCCGTTTTCCCATCTCGCGAGCGCCCATCCCCTCGATCCTCTGCCAGTTCCTCGACCTCTCCCGCATCGCCCCAATCTCCCTTCGCCTGGCCCCGATTCCCCTTCGTCCTCGCAGCACCGCGCCCCTACTGTCTTCCGCTGCCGCGCGCCCTCCCGCGAGCCATGCCGCCGCGGCGAGTCCCCTTCGCGCGCCCGAGGTCGCCCGACCCCAGCTCCTTCCGGCAGCGCCCGAGGGCCCTTCGCTCCTCCGTCCTGCCGTTCGTCCAGCGCCAGCAGCGCGGCGCCCCCGAGCCTTCTCTTCAGCACGGGCCGGCCACCAGCTCCCTCCTCCGCGCCCAGCGAGCCGACGGGCAGGTCGGGAGCCACCCCGTCATCGTCAGGCCGGCCGCCTCGGCCCCGCTTCCTCCCGAGCGCCCGACCTCCTCCAGTGTGCGTCCTCCCTCCGCGGCTCCCAGCAACGGCGCCCGAGCGCCCGTCCCGAGGTTCCAGCGGGCTCCCTCCGCGCGGCCCTCCAGTTTGAGCCAGCGGCAGCCGCAGCTCCTTTCTCCCTGGCTCTCCTGCGCGCCCGGCTCCTTCCCGTCGACCTCCAGGAGTTTCAGCAACACCGCAAAGGCCGTCCAGCCCCGTCTCCCGCTCCTGCTGTCCCGTGCTGCCCCTTTTTGTTTTGCTCCTGTTTGTGTTTTGTGTTGTTCTGTTGACTTGTCAGGAGACCCGTTGACAAGTCCGAGATCCGAGTACAACTACATAACGACGACCGAATGACTACGTGAACAACTACGAACGGAACGTCTACCGCCAAAGACCGACGACTTGAACATCTACGGAACAAGTACCACTACATCCGTGTACGACTACGTGAACAACTACCGACGCCCGGAAAACGACCAAGTACCCCTACGACCAAGTACCACGACGACCGAGTACATCTACGGCCCGAACGTCTACCGTCGCCCCGAGTACCACTACCGTCGCAAACGGGAATTCGCCAAGTACCACGACACGATGACGTGAACGACTTCTTCCTCTTCGGCCGTGAACCACTACTTCCACTACTACGGCTACTTCCACTACGACCTCGAACCCCTCCGAGAACGAGTGTTTCGAAGGTATAACCCCGAGACGTGACCCGTGCATGCTTGTTGTGTTGTATGAAATGTCTCCCGTGTGTGCTCCGTGTCCGTTTCGTCCCTTTTGTTGTTCCTCGGTTGCCTCGTCGCCGACTCGTGGGAACCCGGCAACGGGATCGCCCCACCTTCATCTTGTTCAACTCGTTCACGCCATCCTTCTTTTGCACCGTTTCTCTCAACGAGAAACCGGTACCGATATGTTGCGTTGCCTCATTTCGGATCGTTGTCGTGGCACCCTTTCATTCCACCACGGTGACAATGCTTCATATCTCTTTTAAGTCAACCTTTTAATATAATTGCATAAACTTGTTCATGTCATCCTCATCATTTAACAACATTATATATGTTAATTGTTGTTTGCTTATAATTATTAAACATGCTCATGAGGATTTTCCGGAATATGTTGTTGTTAATTCCGGCCTCATTTAAATTGCCTAGTTAGTGTAGTTTCTTATGCTTCACCTCTTGCCATGTTAACCAACATTTAATCTTGTCTTGTAAATAATGAGAGTCAACTAAATAATTATAATGTGGTGTTTCGTCAATATGCAACTCGTTGCATATTGAACTCCCCTTAACTTGTAGTATTGTTTGTGCACTTTTCCATGCCATGCATATTAAACCGGACATGCATCATGCTTGCTTGTGCATCGTATGCCATGTTTATGTTTGTGTGTTTACCGTGTTGTTTGTTTCTTTCCGGTTTGCTTCTCTTGATAGCCTCGGTTTCGTTCCGGAGTTGTGAGGATCCGCTCGACTGTTGCTCCGTCTTCTTCTTGGATCCGTTCTTCTCCCTTGTGGAATCCCAGGCAAGATGACCGAACCCGGATACCATTACTATTTTTGCCTCTTGCTAGAAGTCTCGATCTATAGTTTTGCCTCGATGCCCATGTCTTCTTGTCAGCCTCCTACTTGTAACCAATTGCCATGTTTAACCAACCTACCTATGCAAACCGTTGCTTGGCTATACGTAGGCTCGCTCAGCCCTTCTTATAGCATTGTTAGTTGCAGGTGAAGATCGAAGATGCTTGCTTCATGTTGAAGTTTGGTTGGGTTATATCACACTATATAAATGCTTAAAAATGAAATCATCTATATACTGGCAGGGTGGAAGGCTAAGCCTTTTGCTTGGTGTTTTGTTCCACTCATGCCGTTAGGAACCGTATAAACCGGTGTTATGTTCCTTGATTATGCGTTCCTAACACGGTTGGGGTGTATGGGACCCCCTTGATAAACCGCTAAGTGCTAAGTCTTTTCCAGCAAGTCCCAACATTTGGTACTATTTGCCTCATAATAACAACTTAATTAATTAATTAAATTTGCATAGAGGGTCGCTCCCTCGAGGATCCTTTATTTCTACATAGCAGGGGGGGCCAGTGCCGATGGTGTTGGTCCCAAACGGGGAGTCTGCGGGAACCACCACGGGGAAACTCGAGGATTGGGTCATGTAGAATCGCCCATCCGGTCGTGTCCTGAGACTTAGATACGCGTGGCTACTATCAGGGTGTCGACACGCCGGGAGGATTTGCTGGATTAGCCTTACCTTAGTTCGGTTTAACTTGAGCACGGGATTCCGAGAATACTCGGGTCTTCCCACCTATGGAGTTGCGACTCCGCGGATCGTGGGCTTGTAATGGGTCAAGTTGGAACACCCCTGTAGGGTTTGAACTTTCGAAAGCCGTGCCCGCGGTTATGTGGCAGATGGGAGCTTGTTAATTCCGGTTGTAGATAACTTGACACAATGTTTCAATACACTACCAGCGTGTGTACCGTGACTGTCAATTTCCGAATAGGGATTCGGGAGTTGAACACGGTGGGGTTATGTTTGACCGGCTTTAGTTAGGATCACTTCGTGATCATCTTTCGACCGATGCACTTCTCTTCTCGCTCTCCATTACGTAAATTAGTGCTAGTTGCTGCTGCAGACTCTTGTTTGTTCCTTCACCTCATATTCTTTCTTCAGCCTTATCCTCACCCAAGGCTTAAATAGTTTTGTTACCCGGGAACGGGATTGCTGAGTCCTTTGTGGCTCATAGTTACTTCACCACACCAGATGCAGGTTCAGCCGAGCTCGATGCAGGAGCTGGTTCAGTTCTTCACCAGGAGCTCGATGAAGTTTGTGGCTGTTTGCTTGTGACGTTTCGATGTTCAGTAGTGGTTTCTACTAGGATTCGATCCTGACCTGTGGCTTTATGTTGTTGTTTGGTATCTTTCTTTTGGATCTTACCCGTAGTCGGGCTGTGATGTTCTGAATGATGTTTTGTTTATGTAATGTTTTGTGTGAAGTGGCGAGTGTAAGCCAACTATCTCCTTTTGCATTTTAATCCCTCTTTTACATGAGTCGTGCAAAGATACCAAACTTGAGATCATTCTAGGATGGATTTATGCCTTTAAGTCGTGCCTCGACACGTAGGAGGTATAACTCCATCCTGGGCATTACAAGTTGGTATCAGAGCCTTCTCCGACCTAGAAGCCCCCACTGTTTGATCGAATCGTTGACGGTTGAGTCTAGGCACACACTGAAAACTTTTTGAGTCCTATATTATATCGGAGAGTAGGATTTCTTTGCTTCTCATCCCCTTTCATTCTGGTGAGGACTCCTGACGATTACTCTTTTCTCTTCTACTTTCAAAAATTGCACCAAATTTTTTTTAGGATCCCGCGAGTATTCTGGGATTGTTTCGATGTTCTTGTGACAAGGATATTGTTCTCGATGCCTCCTGTTACCGAGGAGTTGAGCTTCGGGGTATCATTGACACAAGTATATCGCGACAGTACTAAATACTTAAGACGGCCGACATCGAAAATCTCTCCTATACGGCCAGTGGCAAGATAACCCCGACATCACCCAGTACTGGGGAGGTAGTTCGAGAGTATTGCCATAGCTTGTTATAGTGGATGCGTTTTCGAAGGTCCGAGGTAAACAGTTTCCGAGAAAGACTGGTTATGTGTTGAAGGATGGATACACCTGGATGTAGGTTTAGAGTTGATTGCGCGGTGCTTCCCGTGTATCCCCAACACCTGATTGCATAACTGGAAACTTTCGGAAATCTATAGGTGGGTTCATCTAGTAGTTCTAGGCATTCTTCCAACGGATGCTCGATATGAAGTTCGGGGTTCTACATTGAGTGAAGTGGTTTTATGGACTTGTTCTGATCGGGAGTTGCATCTTAAAGGGTCCTTGGCTATGCTGATCCGGGGATTGCAAAACCCTTTTGTAACACGTTCCATGAGCTTTCAGCACGAAGATGTCGAACGAAACTTCTATCCTGTATTTGTTCTATCTGATCCTTGTTCCTTTTATTTACTTTTTGTTCTCTCAAGTGGCTTCTCGACATGTTGATGTATCTACGGAATTCATTCGTTCAATTCTCTGTTCGGATAGATGTGTTGCAGCATAATCTTCTTCATAAACATATCTATCCTTTGTTTTGTTTTGATTCTGGTATTCGAGTTGCTTCGATGTCAAATGTTGATTCCAGACCTTTCCTAATCGGTGTTCTCATATTCCTATGGGAGTGCTAATTCTTCTTGATCATCAAGATGGTCATGTTAATCCTTTCCAACCGGTGTGCTTTCTCTTCAAGTTATTCCATACGGACGTCGTTGAGAAATCTGACGATTTGTCTGTTTCATTCATCCCAAGTTGTCTTTGTTTTCCCCACCCTCCCACCCTTCTTCTTCTTGGAGCCAGAAATTCTCAAAGGAAGTATCCATTTTATTGATGTGATATTTCTTCATTCTTTTCCTTCAATGTTCTTATCCGGTGATTTATCGTGAAGATGCTCAAGAGTTTCAAGTTCATCATTCTTTTGTTCTCTAATTCTGCCGGTGGATGTAATTCAGATTTCGGTATTGATCTTATCCTTTTCCTCATTTCATAATGCTTTCTTATTCCGGTGCATCAATTAATCATTCTCCTCTTGCTATTCATATCCGGAGTGCAGAAGATTCATAATTCCATTCTTAATCCTTTCAAATTATTTTGAGGATTATCATCTTTTTCAAGTCAATTAATTCAACCGGTGCTATATCTCTTAAGCAATCTTTTTCAACGGTGATTTCTCTTGAGTGGGTCCTAACCCACAGGTCTTTTCCCAGGATCTTACCTGACTCTTCTTTTTCCGGAGTTTTACTCAAATTCCTTTTAAAGTGTGACGTAAGAATGATTCCCATCAGTCACATGCCTTCTCCAAGATCGCTTTCAAATTCTTTTTTTCATCTTTGGTTCAACCTTTTAATTTTCATTCCGGAGTGCTCAATAATTCTTCATGGCTTTTCTCGTCTTCATTCTCAACATTTGGAGATCGGAGAAGTGTTTCTCTTAATTCTTGGCCCGTCTTCTTCAAGATTCGTGATTCTAGCTTCATGCCATCCTCATTATTGTTCCGATTGTGAGGAATTCTGTTTATAACCGTCCGGAGCATTTCATGAATTCTTTTCTTTGTGATCCTCCGAAGGCCATCATTCAGAAGATTTCTTCGTTCTCAGTTTTCAACTTCGTCCTCCAATATTCTTCAATGATGTCTCTTCGTTCGTCTCCTAATTCTTACGGTGGTTCTTTCAAGTTTACCTTCCGTTGTTATCGTTTTAATTCACTCGTTCTTTTCATAATCCTACCGGTGGTTCGTTGAAGATTACCCAAGCTTGTGCTAGATCTCTCTTTAATTCCTTGCAACGAGAATAAGTAGTATGCCAAATCCATTGGTTGTCATCAATTTAAATTGGTGAAGGAGATGCATGACATAATTCTTATTCTTGTTCCTTCCAAGTGGATTAATTCCTTTGTTTAGAGTTTATTCATGAGGAATAAATTCTAGGCTTCAAGTTCTTCATCTTGTTTTCCGGAGATCCATGTTGTTTCAATCATATCATTTCAAAGCTCCATCTAATTTTATCGCAGGCCTTGAATCTTATTCTTTTCATCTTTCACTTCTCATGCTTTCATTACCGGAGTTCTTCATGGTGGTTCATCATGTTTTAATTCATCCTCGAAGTCTTCATCAAGATTTTGTTGGAGCTCAAGCATTCTTCTTCATGCTTTCCAAGTGCAATTCTTCTCCCTTATCTTTGAGGTGGTGTTATGTCATTCTTGTCAATTCCTTCATGTTTCATGATTCACGAGTTATCAAGAATGAGATATTTAAACCCATCATTGTCCTTGTTCAGGAGATCTTTTCAACCCTTCAATTTTTTATTGGAGTTATATTGGGTTGTATTTCACCTAAAAGCTTTCCCTAAGGATTGTTGATATTATGGTGCTTATTAATGACCCAAGTTCTTCTTTTATCATTCCGGTGAGATAATTTTATCGTCTCCTTGTTGATCTCAATCAAATCAATCGTTTCCGTTAGTGGCTGGTTGTCACCTCTTCATTTTGAGATGTTTTCCATAAGCCCACATCAAGCTTATTCGTTTCGTTGTTGATATTTTCATCAACTTCGTTCAACCCTTCGTAAGGATGCCTTTCAATTCAATTTTGAGAGATGTTGTCTTTTCTTCTCCATTCTTTTCTTTCATGGATCTATATTCTATTCTTTCATTCCGAAAGCTTGTGATGTTGCTCTATCCAAACCATCATCTCGTTTTTATCGAGATCATGTTCTTTTCTTTTCTAGTCTTTAACCGGAGTGTTGTATTCTTCATTCTAGTTCCCTCATCTTATCAAGTTTGCCTCTCTTTTCAACCGGAGTGCTGTCTGAATCTTTCTTACCCTTGTGCCATTCTTTTAATTGTTTCGGAGGCAATATGTTGCTGTTTTCATCAAGTATCATTCCATCTCCTCAAGTTCTTGTTAATTCCTTCCATTTTCAAACGGAGTGCTGTCCAAATTCTGTCATTCTTATTCCTTGGCTATACCATTGTGGTTTCTTATTCTTGTGGTTCGTAAGCTCTTGTTTCATGTCTTTCAACCTTCAAGGTTCTTGTAATGTTCCTCCTGTTTACCGGAGTGCTCCTAACTTCGTTCATCTCCGTTGTTTTCTTCTTTCAACTTGTTTAACCTTTCAAGGATCTTGGTTTCACTCGTCTGTCAAAGAAGCAACTTTGTTTTACCTCTTCCTCTTCCGTTTTACCCGGTGATATCTCTAGGATCTCGGGTCGAGATCCTCTGTTAGTGTGGGAGAGTTGTGACGCCCGAGACCGACGTCCCAGAAGATTCCAGAAGATTCCAGATGTTCCGGGTTGCCCGTGTGGTTCTTTTGTGCTTGTGTTACTTATTTTTTCGCATTGCATCATGTCATCATGCCATCATCTCATTAATTTTTGCAACTAAATAAATCGTGTGGACCTTCGGTCCATTTAAATCGAGGGAAGATGTCTTCTCTTTATAACATATAAAAGCCTCCTAAATATTATGGAGCTATATTATTAATTATTCCATTGCTTCGGAATCACCATAACACACTTGCATAATTCCCATGTTTTTTCACTTCGAGTTTCACCTTCGAAACCTTGCCGATAATTCTTTTCCGTTGTTTCGAGGTTCCTCCGAAAATTTGAACATTTTTGGACACTTCTTTAATCTCGTCTTAGTTCAAACCTATTTGAATTAAATTCAATATGTTTGAATTATTCTTCCGTTCATGCCTTTCTTATTTTTCTCGGTCCTTGCTCATTTTATGATGCCCGAGAAAAATGCTCCCGTGTGCTATCTTTTTCCTCTTCCCTCCTCTTTTCTTTCTTCTCTTTTATTTTCTGCTAAAGAAAATAAAAAGAAGAATAAGAGCAGCAGCCCACCATCAGCGCCCACCTCCCTCCAGGCCTCTTAGGCCCATCTCCTAGGCCTTCCCTCCAGCAGCGCCGGCCCATCTGGCCTCAGGCCTCGGCCTGACCTAGCGCTCCGCCAGCCATCCCATCGATCCTCCCTCTGTTCCCTCAGCGCCGCCGTTTTCCCATCTCGCGAGCGCCCATCCCCTCGATCCTCTGCCAGTTCCTCGACCTCTCCCGCATCGCCCCGATCTCCCTTCGCCTGGCCCCGATTCCCCTTCGTCCTCGCAGCACCGCGCCCCTACTGTCTTCCGCTGCCGCGCGCCCTCCCGCGAGCCATGCCGCCGCGGCGAGTCCCCTTCGCGCGCCCGAGGTCGCCCGACCCCAGCTCCTTCCGGCAGCGCCCGAGGGCCCTTCGCTCCTCCGTCCTGCCGTTCGTCCAGCGCCAGCAGCGCGGCGCCCCCGAGCCTTCTCTTCAGCACGGGTCGGCCACCAGCTCCCTCCTCCGCGCCCAGCGAGCCGACGGGCAGGTCGGGAGCCACCCCGTCATCGTCAGGCCGGCCGCCTCGGCCCCGCTTCCTCCCGAGCGCCCGACCTCCTCCAGTGTGCGTCCTCCCTCCGCGGCTCCCAGCAACGGCGCCCGAGCGCCCGTCCCGAGGTTCCAGCGGGCTCCCTCCGCGCGGCCCTCCAGTTTGAGCCAGCGGCAGCCGCAGCTCCTTTCTCCCTGGCTCTCCTGCGCGCCCGGCTCCTTCCCATCGACCTCCAGGAGTTTCAGCAACACCGCAAAGGCCGTCCAGCCCCGTCTCCCGCTCCTGCTGTCCCGTGCTGCCCCTTTTTGTTTTGCTCCTGTTTGTGTTTTGTGTTGTTCTGTTGACTTGTCAGGAGACCCGTTGACAAGTCCGAGATCCGAGTACAACTACATAACGACGACCGAATGACTACGTGAACAACTACGAACGGAACGTCTACCGCCAAAGACCGACGACTTGAACATCTACGGAACAAGTACCACTACATCCGTGTACGACTACGTGAACAACTACCGACGCCCGGAAAACGACCAAGTACCCCTACGACCAAGTACCACGACGACCGAGTACATCTACGTCCCGAACGTCTACCGTCGCCCCGAGTACCACTACCGTCGCAAACGGGAATTCGCCAAGTACCACGACACGATGACGTGAACGACTTCTTCCTCTTCGGCCGTGAACCACTACTTCCACTACTACGGCTACTTCCACTACGACCTCGAACCCCTCCGAGAACGAGTGTTTCGAAGGTATAACCCCGAGACGTGACCCGTGCATGCTTGTTGTGTTGTATGAAATGTCTCCCGTGTGTGCTCCGTGTCCGTTTCGTCCCTTTTGTTGTTCCTCGGTTGCCTCGTCGCCGACTCGTGGGAACCCGGCAACGGGATCGCCCCACCTTCATCTTGTTCAACTCGTTCACGCCATCCTTCTTTTGCACCGTTTCTCTCAACGAGAAACCGGTACCGATATGTTGCGTTGCCTCATTTCGGATCGTTGCCGTGGCACCCTTTCATTCCACCACGGTGACAATGCTTCATATCTCTTTTAAGTCAACCTTTTAATATAATTGCATAAACTTGTTCATGTCATCCGCATCATTTAACAACATTATATATGTTAATTGTTGTTTGCTTATAATTATTAAACATGCTCATGAGGATTTTCCGGAATATGTTGTTGTTAATTCCGGCCTCATTTAAATTGCCTAGTTAGTGTAGTTTCTTATGCTTCACCTCTTGCCATGTTAACCAACATTTAATCTTGTCTTGTAAATAATGAGAGTCAACTAAATAATTATAATGTGGTGTTTCGTCAATATGCAACTCGTTGCATATTGAACTCCCCTTAACTTGTAGTATTGTTTGTGCACTTTTCCATGCCATGCATATTAAACCGGACATGCATCATGCTTGCTTGTGCATCGTATGCCATGTTTATGTTTGTGTGTTTACCGTGTTGTTTGTTTCTTTCCGGTTTGCTTCTCTTGATAGCCTCGGTTTCGTTCCGGAGTTGTGAGGATCCGCTCGACTGTTGCTCCATCTTCTTCTTGGATCCGTTCTTCTCCCTTGTGGAATCCCAGGCAAGATGACCGAACCCGGATACCATTACTATTTTTGCCTCTTGCTAGAAGTCTCGATCTATAGTTTTGCCTCGATGCCCATGTCTTCTTGTCAGCCTCCTACTTGTAACCAATTGCCATGTTTAACCAGCCTACCTATGCAAACCGTTGCTTGGCTATACGTAGGCTCGCTCAGCCCTTCTTATAGCATTGTTAGTTGCAGGTGAAGATCGAAGATGCTTGCTTCATGTTGAAGTTTGGTTGGGTTATATCACACTATATAAATGCTTAAAAATGAAATCATCTATATACTGGCAGGGTGGAAGGCTAAGCCTTTTGCTTGGTGTTTTGTTCCACTCATGCCGTTAGGAACCGTATAAACCGGTGTTATGTTCCTTGATTATGCGTTCCTAACACGGTTGGGGTGTATGGGACCCCCTTGATAAACCGCTAAGTGCTAAGTCTTTTCCAGCAAGTCCCAACATTTGGTACTATTTGCCTCATAATAACAACTTAATTAATTAATTAAATTTGCATAGAGGGTCGCTCCCTCGAGGATCCTTTATTTCTACATAGCAGGGGGGGCCAGTGCCGATGGTGTTGGTCCCAAACGGGGAGTCTGCGGGAACCACCACGGGGAAACTCGAGGATTGGGTCCTGTAGAATCGCCCATCCGGTCGTGTCCTGAGACTTAGATACGCGTGGCTACTATCAGGGTGTCGACACGCCGGGAGGATTTGCTGGATTAGCCTTACCTTAGTTCGGTTTAACTTGAGCACGGGATTCCGAGAATACTCGGGTCTTCCCACCTATGGAGTTGCGACTCCGCGGATCGTGGGCTTGTAATGGGTCAAGTTGGAACACCCCTGCAGGGTTTGAACTTTCGAAAGCCGTGCCCGCGGTTATGTGGCAGATGGGAGCTTGTTAATTCCGGTTGTAGATAACTTGACACAATGTTTCAATACACTACCAGCGTGTGTACCGTGACTGTCAATTTCCGAATAGGGATTCGGGAGTTGAACACGGTGGGGTTATGTTTGACCGGCTTTAGTTAGGATCACTTCGTGATCATCTTTCGACCGATGCACTTCTCTTCTCGCTCTCCATTACGTAAATTAGTGCTAGTTGCTGCTGCAGACTCTTGTTTGTTCCTTCACCTCATATTCTTTCTTCAGCCTTATCCTCACCCAAGGCTTAAATAGTTTTGTTACCCGGGAACGGGATTGCTGAGTCCTCTGTGGCTCACAGTTACTTCACCACACCAGATGCAGGTTCAGCCGAGCTCGATGCAGGAGCTGGTTCAGTTCTTCACCAGGAGCTCGATGAAGTTTGTGGCTGTTTGCTTGTGACGTTTCGATGTTCAGTAGTGGTTTCTACTAGGATTCGATCCTGACCTGTGGCTTTATGTTGTTGTTTGGTATCTTTCTTTTGGATCTTACCCGTAGTCGGGCTGTGATGTTCTGAATGATGTTTTGTTTATGTAATGTTTTGTGTGAAGTGGCGAGTGTAAGCCAACTATCTCCTTTTGCATTTTAATCCCTCTTTTACATGAGTCGTGCAAAGATACCAAACTTGAGATCATTCTAGGATGGATTTATGCCTTTAAGTCGTGCCTCGACACGTAGGAGGTATAACTCCATCCTGGGCATTACAAGTTGGTATCAGAGCCTTCTCCGACTTAGAAGCCCCCACTGTTTGATCGAATCGTTGACGGTTGAGTCTAGGCACACACTGAAAACTTTTTGAGTCCTATATTATATCGGAGAGTAGGATTTCTTTGCTTCTCATCCCCTTTCATTCTGGTGAGGACTCCTGACGATTACTCTTTTCTCTTCTACTTTCAAAAATTGCACCAATTTTTTTTTAGGATCCCGCGAGTATTCTGGGATTGTTTCGATGTTCTTGTGACAAGGATATTGTTCTCGATGCCTCCTGTTACCGAGGAGTTGAGCTTCGGGGTATCATTGACACAAGTATATCGCGACAGTACTAAATACTTAAGACGGCCGACATCGAAAATCTCTCCTATACGGCCAGTGGCAAGATAACCCCGACATCACCCAGTACTGGGGAGGTAGTTCGAGAGTATTGCCATAGCTTGTTATAGTGGATGCGTTTTCGAAGGTCCGAGGTAAACAGTTTCCGAGAAAGACTGGTTATGTGTTGAAGGATGGATACACCTGGATGTAGGTTTAGAGTTGATTGCGCGGTGCTTCCCGTGTATCCCCAACACCTGATTGCATAACTGGAAACTTTCGGAAATCTATAGGTGGGTTCATCTAGTAGTTCTAGGCATTCTTCCAACGGATGCTCGATATGAAGTTCGGGGTTCTACATTGAGTGAAGTGGTTTTATGGACTTGTTCTGATCGGGAGTTGCATCTTAAAGGGTCCTTGGCTATGCTGATCCGGGGATTGCAAAACCCTTTTGTAACACGTTCCATGAGCTTTCAGCACGAAGATGTCGAACGAAACTTCTATCCTGTATTTGTTCTATCTGATCCTTGTTCCTTTTATTTACTTTTTGTTCTCTCAAGTGGCTTCTCGACATGTTGATGTATCTACGGAATTCATTCGTTCAATTCTCTGTTCGGATAGATGTGTTGCAGCATAATCTTCTTCATAAACATATCTATCCTTTGTTTTGTTTTGATTCTGGTATTCGAGTTGCTTCGATGTCAAATGTTGATTCCAGACCTTTCCTAATCGGTGTTCTCATATTCCTATGGGAGTGCTAATTCTTCTTGATCATCAAGATGGTCATGTTAATCCTTTCCAACCGGTGTGCTTTCTCTTCAAGTTATTCCATACGGACGTCGTTGAGAAATCTGACGATTTGTCTGTTTCATTCATCCCAAGTTGTCTTTGTTTTCCCCACCCTCCCACCCTTCTTCTTCTTGGAGCCAGAAATTCTCAAAGGAAGTATCCATTTTATTGATGTGATATTTCTTCATTCTTTTCCTTCAATGTTCTTATCCGGTGATTTATCGTGAAGATGCTCAAGAGTTTCAAGTTCATCATTCTTTTGTTCTCTAATTCTGCCGGTGGATGTAATTCAGATTTCGGTATTGATCTTATCCTTTTCCTCATTTCATAATGCTTTCTTATTCCGGTGCATCAATTAATCATTCTCCTCTTGCTATTCATATCCGGAGTGCAGAAGATTCATAATTCCATTCTTAATCCTTTCAAATTATTTTGAGGATTATCATCTTTTTCAAGTCAATTAATTCAACCGGTGCTATATCTCTTAAGCAATCTTTTTCAACGGTGATTTCTCTTGAGTGGGTCCTAACCCACAGGTCTTTTCCCAGGATCTTACTTGACTCTTCTTTTTCCGGAGTTTTACTCAAATTCCTTTTAAAGTGTGACGTAAGAATGATTCCCATCAGTCACATGCCTTCTCCAAGATCGCTTTCAAATTCTTTTTTTCATCTTTGGTTCAACCTTTTAATTTTCATTCCGGAGTGCTCAATAATTCTTCATGGCTTTTCTCGTCTTCATTCTCAACATTTGGAGATCGGAGAAGTGTTTCTCTTAATTCTTGGCCCGTCTTCTTCAAGATTCGTGATTCTAGCTTCATGCCATCCTCATTATTGTTCCGATTGTGAGGAATTCTGTTTATAACCGTCCGGAGCATTTCATGAATTCTTTTCTTTGTGATCCTCCGAAGGCCATCATTCAGAAGATTTCTTCGTTCTCAGTTTTCAACTTCGTCCTCCAATATTCTTCAATGATGTCTCTTCGTTCGTCTCCTAATTCTTACGGTGGTTCTTTCAAGTTTACCTTCCGTTGTTATCGTTTTAATTCACTCGTTCTTTTCATAATCCTACCGGTGGTTCGTTGAAGATTACCCAAGCTTGTGCTAGATCTCTCTTTAATTCCTTGCAATGAGAATAAGTAGTATGCCAAATCCATTGGTTGTCATCAATTTAAATTGGTGAAGGAGATGCATGACATAATTCTTATTCTTGTTCCTTCCAAGTGGATTAATTCCTTTGTTTAGAGTTTATTCATGAGGAATAAATTCTAGGCTTCAAGTTCTTCATCTTGTTTTCCGGAGATCCATGTTGTTTCAATCATATCATTTCAAAGCTCCATCTAATTTTATCGCAGGCCTTGAATCTTATTCTTTTCATCTTTCACTTCTCATGCTTTCATTACCGGAGTTCTTCATGGTGGTTCATCATGTTTTAATTCATCCTCGAAGTCTTCATCAAGATTTTGTTGGAGCTCAAGCATTCTTCTTCATGCTTTCCAAGTGCAATTCTTCTCCCTTATCTTTGAGGTGGTGTTATGTCATTCTTGTCAATTCCTTCATGTTTCATGATTCACGAGTTATCAAGAATGAGATATTTAAACCCATCATTGTCCTTGTTCAGGAGATCTTTTCAACCCTTCAATTTTTTCATTGGAGTTATATTGGGTTGTATTTCACCTAAAAGCTTTCCCTAAGGATTGTTGATATTATGGTGCTTATTAATGACCCAAGTTCTTCTTTTATCATTCCGGTGAGATAATTTTATCGTCTCCTTGTTGATCTCAATCAAATCAATCGTTTTCGTTAGTGGCTGGTTGTCACCTCTTCATTTTGAGATGTTTTCCATAAGCCCACATCAAGCTTATTCGTTTCGTTGTTGATATTTTCATCAACTTCGTTCAACCCTTCGTAAGGATGCCTTTCAATTCAATTTTGAGAGATGTTGTCTTTTCTTCTCCATTCTTTTCTTTCATGGATCTATATTCTATTCTTTCATTCCGAAAGCTTGTGATGTTGCTCTATCCAAACCATCATCTCGTTTTTATCGAGATCATGTTCTTTTCTTTTCTAGTCTTTAACCGGAGTGTTGTATTCTTCATTCTAGTTCCCTCATCTTATCAAGTTTGCCTCTCTTTTCAACCGGAGTGCTGTCTGAATCTTTCTTACCCTTGTGCCATTCTTTTAATTGTTTCGGAGGCAATATGTTGCTGTTTTCATCAAGTATCATTCCATCTCCTCAAGTTCTTGTTAATTCCTTCCATTTTCAAACGGAGTGCTGTCCAAATTCTGTCATTCTTATTCCTTGGCTATACCATTGTGGTTTCTTATTCTTGTGGTTCGTAAGCTCTTGTTTCATGTCTTTCAACCTTCAAGGTTCTTGTAATGTTCCTCCTGTTTACCGGAGTGCTCCTAACTTCGTTCATCTCCGTTGTTTTCTTCTTTCAACTTGTTTAACCTTTCAAGGATCTTGGTTTCACTCGTCTGTCAAAGAAGCAACTTTGTTTTACCTCTTCCTCTTCCGTTTTACCCGGTGATATCTCTAGGATCTCGGGTCGAGATCCTCTGTTAGTGTGGGAGAGTTGTGACGCCCGAGACCGACGTCCCAGAAGATTCCAGAAGATTCCAGATGTTCCGGGTTGCCCGTGTGGTTCTTTTGTGCTTGTGTTACTTATTTTTTCGCATTGCATCATGTCATCATGCCATCATCTCATTAATTTTTGCAACTAAATAAATCGTGTGGACCTTCGGTCCATTTAAATCGAGGGAAGATGTCTTCTCTTTATAACATATAAAAGCCTCCTAAATATTATGGAGCTATATTATTAATTATTCCATTGCTTCGGAATCACCATAACACACTTGCATAATTCCCATGTTTTTTCACTTCGAGTTTCACCTTCGAAACCTTGCCGATAATTCTTTTCCGTTGTTTCGAGGTTCCTCCGAAAATTTGAACATTTTTGGACACTTCTTTAATCTCGTCTTAGTTCAAACCTATTTGAATTAAATTCAATATGTTTGAATTATTCTTCCGTTCATGCCTTTCTTATTTTTCTCGGTCCTTGCTCATTTTATGATGCCCGAGAAAAATGCTCCCGTGTGCTATCTTTTTCCTCTTCCCTCCTCTTTTCTTTCTTCTCTTTTATTTTCTGCTAAAGAAAATAAAAAGAAGAATAAGAGCAGCAGCCCACCATCAGCGCCCACCTCCCTCCAGGCCTCTTAGGCCCATCTCCTAGGCCTTCCCTCCAGCAGCGCCGGCCCATCTGGCCTCAGGCCTCGGCCTGACCTAGCGCTCCGCCAGCCATCCCATCGATCCTCCCTCTGTTCCCTCAGCGCCGCCGTTTTCCCATCTCGCGAGCGCCCATCCCCTCGATCCTCTGCCAGTTCCTCGACCTCTCCCGCATCGCCCCGATCTCCCTTCGCCTGGCCCCGATTCCCCTTCGTCCTCGCAGCACCGCGCCCCTACTGTCTTCCGCTGCCGCGCGCCCTCCCGCGAGCCATGCCGCCGTGGCGAGTCCCCTTCGCGCGCCCGAGGTCGCCCGACCCCAGCTCCTTCCGGCAGCGCCCGAGGGCCCTTCGCTCCTCCGTCCTGCCGTTCGTCCAGCGCCAGCAGCGCGGCGCCCCCGAGCCTTCTCTTCAGCACGGGCCGGCCACCAGCTCCCTCCTCCGCGCCCAGCGAGCCGACGGGCAGGTCGGGAGCCACCCCGTCATCGTCAGGCCGGCCGCCTCGGCCTCGCTTCCTCCCGAGCGCCCGACCTCCTCCAGTGTGCGTCCTCCCTCCGCGGCTCCCAGCAACGGCGCCCGAGCGCCCGTCCCGAGGTTCCAGCGGGCTCCCTCCGCGCGGCCCTCCAGTTTGAGCCAGCGGCAGCCGCAGCTCCTTTCTCCCTGGCTCTCCTGCGCGCCCGGCTCCTTCCCGTCAACCTCCAGGAGTTTCAGCAACACCGCAAAGGCCGTCCAGCCCCGTCTCCCGCTCCTGCTGTCCCGTGCTGCCCCTTTTTGTTTTGCTCCTGTTTGTGTTTTGTGTTGTTCTGTTGACTTGTCAGGAGACCCGTTGACAAGTCCGAGATCCGAGTACAACTACATAACGACGACCGAATGACTACGTGAACAACTACGAACGGAACGTCTACCGCCAAAGACCGACGACTTGAACATCTACGGAACAAGTACCACTACATCCGTGTACGACTACGTGAACAACTACCGACGCCCGGAAAACGACCAAGTACCCCTACGACCAAGTACCACGACGACCGAGTACATCTACGGCCCGAACGTCTACCGTCGCCCCGAGTACCACTACCGTCGCAAACGGGAATTCGCCAAGTACCACGACACGATGACGTGAACGACTTCTTCCTCTTCGGCCGTGAACCACTACTTCCACTACTACGGCTACTTCCACTACGACCTCGAACCCCTCCGAGAACGAGTGTTTCGAAGGTATAACCCCGAGACGTGACCCGTGCATGCTTGTTGTGTTGTATGAAATGTCTCCCGTGTGTGCTCCGTGTCCGTTTCGTCCCTTTTGTTGTTCCTCGGTTGCCTCGTCGCCGACTCGTGGGAACCAGGCAACGGGATCGCCCCACCTTCATCTTGTTCAACTCGTTCACGCCATCCTTCTTTTGCACCGTTTCTCTCAACGAGAAACCGGTACCGATATGTTGCGTTGCCTCATTTAGGATCGTTGCCGTGGCACCCTTTCATTCCACCACGGTGACAATGCTTCATATCTCTTTTAAGTCAACCTTTTAATATAATTGCATAAACTTGTTCATGTCATCCGCATCATTTAACAACATTATATATGTTAATTGTTGTTTGCTTATAATTATTAAACATGCTCATGAGGATTTTCCGGAATATGTTGTTGTTAATTCCGGCCTCATTTAAATTGCCTAGTTAGTGTAGTTTCTTATGCTTCACCTCTTGCCATGTTAACCAACATTTAATCTTGTCTTGTAAATAATGAGAGTCAACTAAATAATTATAATGTGGTGTTTCGTCAATATGCAACTCGTTGCATATTGAACTCCCCTTAACTTGTAGTATTGTTTGTGCACTTTTCCATGCCATGCATATTAAACCGGACATGCATCATGCTTGCTTGTGCATCGTATGCCATGTTTATGTTTGTGTGTTTACCGTGTTGTTTGTTTCTTTCCGGTTTGCTTCTCTTGATAGCCTCGGTTTCGTTCCGGAGTTGTGAGGATCCGCTCGACTGTTGCTCCATCTTCTTCTTGGATCCGTTCTTCTCCCTTGTGGAATCCCAGGCAAGATGACCGAACCCGGATACCATTACTATTTTTGCCTCTTGCTAGAAGTCTCGATCTATAGTTTTGCCTCGATGCCCATGTCTTCTTGTCAGCCTCCTACTTGTAACCAATTGCCATGTTTAACCAGCCTACCTATGCAAACCGTTGCTTGGCTATACGTAGGCTCGCTCAGCCCTTCTTATAGCATTGTTAGTTGCAGGTGAAGATCGAAGATGCTTGCTTCATGTTGAAGTTTGGTTGGGTTATATCACACTATATAAATGCTTAAAAATGAAATCATCTATATACTGGCAGGGTGGAAGGCTAAGCCTTTTGCTTGGTGTTTTGTTCCACTCATGCCGTTAGGAACCGTATAAACCGGTGTTATGTTCCTTGATTATGCGTTCCTAACACGGTTGGGGTGTATGGGACCCCCTTGATAAACCGCTAAGTGCTAAGTCTTTTCCAGCAAGTCCCAACATTTGGTACTATTTGCCTCATAATAACAACTTAATTAATTAATTAAATTTGCATAGAGGGTCGCTCCCTCGAGGATCCTTTATTTCTACATAGCAGGGGGGCCAGTGCCGATGGTGTTGGTCCCAAACGGGGAGTCTGCGGGAACCACCACGGGGAAACTCGAGGATTGGGTCCTGTAGAATCGCCCATCCGGTCGTGTCCTGAGACTTAGATACGCGCGGCTACTATCAGGGTGTCGACACGCCGGGAGGATTTGCTGGATTAGCCTTACCTTAGTTCGGTTTAACTTGAGCACGGGATTCCGAGAATACTCGGGTCTTCCCACCTATGGAGTTGCGACTCCGCGGATCGTGGGCTTGTAATGGGTCAAGTTGGAACACCCCTGCAGGGTTTGAACTTTCGAAAGCCGTGCCCGCGGTTATGTGGCAGATGGGAGCTTGTTAATTCCGGTTGTAGATAACTTGACACAATGTTTCAATACACTACCAGCGTGTGTACCGTGACTGTCAATTCCGAATAGGGATTCGGGAGTTGAACACGGTGGGGTTATGTTTGACCGGCTTTAGTTAGGATCACTTCATGATCATCTTTCGACCGATGCACTTCTCTTCTCGCTCTCCATTACGTAAATTAGTGCTAGTTGCTGCTGCAGACTCTTGTTTGTTCCTTCACCTCATATTCTTTCTTCAGCCTTATCCTCACCCAAGGCTTAAATAGTTTTGTTACCCGGGAACGGGATTGCTGAGTCCTCTGTGGCTCACAGTTACTTCACCACACCAGATGCAGGTTCAGCCGAGCTCGATGCAGGAGCTGGTTCAGTTCTTCACCAGGAGCTCGATGAAGTTTGTGGCTGTTTGCTTGTGACGTTTCGATGTTCAGTAGTGGTTTCTACTAGGATTCGATCCTGACCTGTGGCTTTATGTTGTTGTTTGGTATCTTTCTTTTGGATCTTACCCGTAGTCGGGCTGTGATGTTCTGAATGATGTTTTGTTTATGTAATGTTTTGTGTGAAGTGGCGAGTGTAAGCCAACTATCTCCTTTTGCATTTTAATCCCTCTTTTACATGAGTCGTGCAAAGATACCAAACTTGAGATCATTCTAGGATGGATTTATGCCTTTAGGTCGTGCCTCGACACGTAGGAGGTATAACTCCATCCTGGGCATTACACTCCGCTTATTCCGCAGCTCCTGCTTAGAGTTACAAATATGAGCAACTACACCGGTATCAAATACCCAGGAGCTACTACGAGCGTTGGTAAGGTAAACATCAATAACAAGTATATCAAATATACCTTTGACGTTCCCGGCTTTCTTGTCTGCTAAGTATTTGGGGCAGTTCCGCTTCCAGTGACACGTTCCCTTGCAATAAAAGCACTCTGTCTCAGGCTTGGGTCCATGCTTTGGCTTCTTCCCGGTAACAGGCTTACCGGGCGCGGCAACTCCCTTGCCGTCCTTCTTGAAGTTCTTCTTACCCTTACCTTTCTTGAACTTAGTGGTTTTATTGACCATCAACACTTGATGTTCTTTCTTGATGTCCACCTCCGCTGATTTCAGCATCGAATACACCTCAGGAATGGACTTCTCCATCCCCTGCATATTGAAGTTTAACACGAAGCTATTGAAGCTTGGCGGGAGCGATTGGAGGATTATGTCAACGACCGCTTCATCTGGGAGATTCATTCCCAGCTCAGACAAGCGGTTGTGCAATCCAGAAATCTTGAGGATGTGCTCACTGACAGAACTGTTTTCCTCCATCTTACAGATGTAGAATGCGTCGGAGACGTCATATCTCTCGACTCGGGCTTGAGCTTGGAAAACCATTTTCAGCTCTTCGAACATCTCATATGCTCCGTGGTGCTCAAAATGCTTTTGGAGCCCCGATTCTAAGCTGTAAAGCATGCCGCACTGAACTAGGGAGTAATCATCACTACGCGACTGCCAGACGTTCAAAACGTCTTGGGCCGCATCGGGACCGGGTGCATCACCTAGCGGTGCTTCAAGGACATATGATCTCTTGGCAGCTATGAGGATAATCCTCAGGTTACGGACCCAATCCGTATAGTTGCTACCATCGTCTTTCAGCTTGGTTTTCTCTAGGAACGCGTTGAAGTTGAGGGAAACTGGAGCGTGGGCCATTTGATCTACAAGAGATATTGTAAAGAATTTAGACTAAGTTCATCATAATTAAGTTCATCTTAATCAAATTTTAATGAACTCCCACTCAGATTGACATCTCTCTAGTCATCTAAGTGATACACGATCCGAATCGACTAGCCCGTGTCCGATCATCACGTGAGACGGACTAGTCATCAACGGTGAACATCTTCATGTTGATCGTATCTTCTATACGACTCGTGTTCGACCTTTCGGTCTTCCGTGTTCCGAGGCCATGTCTGTACATGCTAGGCTCGTCAAGTGAACCCTAAGTGTATTGCTTGTGTAAATCTGGCTTACACCCGTTGTATGCGAACTTTAGAACCTATCACACCCGATCATCACGTGGTGCTTCGGAACAACGATCCTTAGCAACGGTGCACAGTTAGGGGGAACACAATTCTTGAAATTTTAGTGAGAGATCATCTTATTTACTACCGTCGTTCTAAGTAAACAAGATGCATAAACATGATAAACATCACATGCAATCAATTAAAGTGACATGATATGGCCAATATCATCTTGCTTCTTGGATCTTCATCTTCGGGGCACCATGATCATCTTGTCACCGGCTCGACACCATGATCTCCATCATCATGATCTTCATCATCGTGTCTCGAAGAAGTCGTCACGCCAACTATTACTTCTACTACTATGGCTAACGTTTAGCAATAAAGTAAAGTAATTACATGGCGTTTATTCAGTGACACACAGGTCATACAATAATTAAGACAACTCCTATGGCTCCTGCCGGTTGTCAAGTTCATCAACATGCAAGTCGTGATTCCCTATTACAAGAACATGATCAATCTCATACATCACATATATCATTCATCACATCTTCTTTGGCCATACCACGTCACATAGCACATGCTGCAAAAACAAGTTAGACGTCTCTAATTGTTGTTGCAAGTTTTTACGTGGCTTCTATAGGTTTTCTAGCAAGAACGTTTCTTTTACCAACGCCAAAACCACAACGTGATTTGTCAATTTCTATTTACCCTTCATAAGGACCCTGTTCATCGAATCCGATCCGACTAAAGTAGGAGAGACAGACACCCGCCAGCCACCTTATGCATCTAGTGCATGTCTGTCGGTGGAACCAGTCTCACGTAAGCGTACGTGGAAAGTCGGTCCGGGCCGCTTCATCCCACAATACCGCCGAATCAAGATTGACTAGTAACGGCAAGAAAATTGAACAAACTCAAACGCCCACAACTGCTTTGTGTTCTACTCGTGCAAGATGCTACGCATAAGACCTAGCTCTGATACCACTGTTGGGTAACGTAGTAGAATTCAAAAAAATTCTATGCTTTCACCAAGATCCAACTAAGGAGACATCTAGTAACGAGCAAATAAGAGTGCATCTACATACCGTTATGTAGATCGCGAGCGGAAGCTTTCGAAGAAGAGTGGATGAAGTAGTCGTACTCTTCACGTTCTTCGTCACCGATGATCTAGCGCCGAAGGGACGGCACCTCCGCGTTCAACACACGTCCGATACAGCAACGTCACCTCCTTCTTGATCCAGCAAGGGGGAAGGAGAGGTCGTCAGAGATCCAGCAGCACGACGGCGTGATGGTGGATGCAGTGGAGAATCCTGCAGGGCTTCGCCGGGCGCCCTGCGTAAGGAGATGGAGGTGTGACGGGAGGGCGAGAGGCGCCAGGGGCAAGGGTGCGGCTGCCCTCTCCCCCCCCCACATATATATAGGGGGGCAGGGGGTGCGCCGGCCCTGCAGATCCCATCTGCAGGGTGGGGCGGCGGCCAGGGGGGATTCTTGCCCCCCAAGGCAAGGTGGCGCCCCCTCCCCCCTAGGGTTTCAACCCTAGGTGCATGGGGAGGAGGGCCCATGAGGTGCGCCAGCCCATCAGGGCTGGTCACTTCCCCCTTGCGGCCTAGGGGCCCCACCCGGTGGACCCCCGGGACCCCTCCGGTGGTCCCGGGACACTCCCGGTGACCCCCGGAGATCACCCGATGGCCGAAACTGAACTTCCTATATATCATTCTTTACCTCCGGACCATTCCAGAACTCCTCGTGACATCCGGGATCTCATACGGGACTCCGAACAACTTTCGGGTTTCCACGTGCATGTATCTCTACGACCCTAGCGTTACCGAACCTTAAGTGTGTAGACCCTACGGGTTCGGGAGACACGTAGACATGACCGAGACCACTCTCCGGTCAATAACCAACAGCGGGATCTGGATACCCATGTTGGTTCCCACGTGTTCCTCGATGATCTTCATCGGATGAACCACCGTGTCAAGGATTTACTCAATCCCGTATGTTATTCCCTTTGTCCATCGGTACGGTACTTGCCCGAGATTCGATCGTCGGTATTCCCGATACCTTGTTCAATCTCGTCATGGCAAGTCTCTTTTACTCGTTCTATAATCCATCATCTCGTGACTAACTCCTTAGTCACTTTGAGCTCATTATGATGATGTCTTACCGAGTGGGCCCAGAGGTACCTCTCCGTCATACGGAGTGACAACATCCCAGTCTCGGTTCGTGCCAACTCAACAGACACTTTTGGCGATACCCGATGCTTACCTTTATAGCCACCCAGTTACGTTGTGACGTTTGGCACACCCAAAGTATTCCTACGGTATCCGGGAGTTGTACAACCTCATGGTCTAAGGAATAAATACTTGACACCGAAAAACTTATGCATTACGAACTATACGATCTTGTGCTATGCTTAGGATTGGGTCTTGTCCATCACATCATTCTCCTAATGATGTGATCCCGTTATCACTGACATCCTATGTCCATGGTCAGGAAACCGTGACCATCTGTTGATCAACGAGCTGGTAACTAGAGGCTTACCAGGGACTCAATGTGGTCTATATATTCACACATGTATCGCTGTTTCCGTACAATACAATTCAAGCATGAATAACAGACAATTATCATGAACAAGGAAATATAATAATAATACTTTTATTATTGCCTCTAGGGCATATTTCCAACAATAACCCCGAGACGATGACCCGTGGACTGCATGTGTTGTATGAGATGTTACCCTTGTGTGCACCGTGCCCGTTTCATCTTTTGTCGTGCTCCTCGGTTGCCTCGTCGCCGACTCGTGGGAACCCGGTGACGGGATCATCCCACCTTTCATCTTGTTCGACTCGCTCACGCTACCTTTTCTTTTGCACCGGTCTCTCAACGGGTTACCGGAACCGAGATGTTGCCGTTGTATCATTTTCGGATCGTTGCCGTGGCACCCTTTCCTTCCACCACGGTGACAATACTTCATATCTCTCATGTTAACGTTTAACTAAAAATTGCATAAACTTGATCATGTCATCCTCATCATGTTAACAACCTTGGAATGTTTAATTGTTGTTGCTTTAATAATTGCTAAATTGGTCATGTGGGGTTTTCCGGAATTGTTGTTGTTATTTCCGGCCTCATTTAAATGCCTAAATAGGTAGTTTGTTCTTGCTTCACCTCTTGCCATGTTAACAAACATTTAATCTTGTCTTGTAAATAAACGAGAGTCAATTAAATAATTAAAATGTGGTGTTTCGTCAATATGCAACTCGTTGCATATTGAGCTCCACTTAACTTGTAGTTTTGTTTGTGCACTTTGCCATGCAATGCATCTTTAAACCGGACATGCATCATACTTGGATGTGCATCGTATGCCATGTTTATGCTTGTGTGTTTACCGTGTTGTTTGCTTCTTTCCGGTTGCTTCTCTTGTTAGCTTCGGTTTCGTTCCGGAGTTGTGAGGATTCGCTCGACTATGTTGCTCCGTCTAATTCATGGACTTGTTCTTCTCCCTTGCGGAATCCCAGGCAAGATGATCATACCCTTGGATACCTTTACTACCATTGCCATGCTTAGTTGTCTCGATGATATCGTTACATGTCGCGCTACCCATCTTTATTGTCAGCCTCTCCTTGTTGCCATGAAACCTCTAACCTTTGACACCTTCCTAGCAAAACCACTGTTTGGCTATGTTACACGCTTGCTCAGCCCCTCTTATAGCGTTGTTAGTTGCAGGTGAAGATGAAGATCGTTCCAGGTGGGAACTTGTTGTTGGAATATCACAATATCTATTATTATTATTAACACACCTATATACTGGGCATGGGTGGAAGGCTTGGCCTTTTGCTCGGTGTTTTGTTCCACTCATGCCACCTTAGGTGCCGATAAACCGGCATTATGTTCCTTGATTTTGCGTTCCTTACACGATGGGTGGATGGGGACCCCTTGACAGTTCGACTTTGAATAAAACTCCTCCAGCAAGGCCCAACATTGGGTTTTAATTTGCCTCATAATAACAACTTAATTAATTAATTAAATTTGCATAGAGGGTCGCGTCCCCGGGTTCTTAATTCTACATAACAGGGGGGCCAGTGCTGATGGTGTTGGTCCCAAACTAGAGCCACTTGCGGTGCCACCCAGTTATCTGGGTCTTCGGTTACTGTACGTACTGCTCATGTGGATGTGGCCTGAGACGAGATACGCGCGGCTACTATCAGGCTGTCGGCACGCCGGGAGGTCTTGCTGGACTTGTTTTACCATTGTCGAAATGTCTTGTGCACCGGGATGCCGAGCCTGATCGGATTTTCCCTAAGATAAGGGGTGATGATATTATATTTATCACTTCAGCTAATCATGAGAGCTTGTGATGGGCTAAGTTGGGACACCCCTGCAGGGTTATAATCTTTCGAAAGCCGTGCCCGCGGTTATGTGGCAGATTGGAATTTGTTAATGTCCGGTTGTAGAAAACTTGACAGAGGATCCGAGATATGACACACAACTGTGTGAGTAACCGTGACTGTCTCTTTTCACTTTGAGAAGAGAACACGGTGGGGTTATGTTTGACTCGTAGGTAGTTCAGGATCTTTAGCGATCACTACTAGTTGCGACCATTTGCGTAGATGCTCATCTTATTCTTGTACTCGCAAGTTAGCCACCATATTATGCTTAGCCGCTGCTGCAACCTCACCACTTTACCTCTTCCTGAGCTTTGTTAGTCTTGATACCCATGGTTATAAGATTGCTGAGTCCTCGTGGCTCACAGATACTACAACACCAGATGCAGGTTCAGCCGAGTTTGAAGCAGGAGATGGATCAGTACTTCACTGGGAGCTCGATGAAGAGAGTGGCCGTGTGCTTGTGACGTTCTCGACGATCAGTAGTGGTTTCTACTAGGGGCGATTCTGACCTGTGGCTTTATGTTTTGGTATCTTTCTTTTGGATCTTCGCCCGTAGTCGGGTTGTGATGTTTTTAATGATGTTTTGCTTATGTAATGTATTGTGTGAAGTGGCGAGTGTAAGCCAACTCTCTCCTTTTGCAATTTAATCCCTCTTTTACATGAGTCGTGCAAAGATACCAAACTTGAGATCATTCCAGAATGGGCTTATACCTTTAAGTCGTGCCTCGACACGTAGGAGGTATAGTCCCATTCTGGGCATTACATCAACCAACACAGAACTCAGTTCCTGAGGACGGCTTCAATGAGACAACCCACCATGTACTCCTACATGGCCTCTCATCGCTACATTTACCAAATCGTGTTCACACACTTAGCTCTCAACAATAGGACATGTTCACCACATTCCAATTCATCCCCGATGAATCAGATCTGACACAACTCTAAGCAATAGCAGGCATAACCAGAAAGCATGAATGAGTAGGCACAACATGGCTCAAACAACTCCTACTCATACTAGTGGGTTTCAACTATTTACTGTGGCAATGACAGGTCATGCAGTGGAAAGGGGTTCAACTACCGCAGCAGGTAACAGTTGAAGCGTTGTTGTCCTAATGCAGTAAAGAGAGCAAGAGCGAGGGAGTGGGATTGTATCGGAATTCTCAATGGGGTTTTGCTTGCCTGCCACTTCTGAAGATATCAATGAGTCTTCATCGGTGTCATCGATCACATCGTCGGAACAGCGTCTACTGAGAGGGGACAAACATCGGCAAACAAGAGAGAACACAATCAATGCAATGCGACAATATGATGCATGATCATGACATGGCAATATGCTGTTGGTTGAGCTAATGCAACTAGCAACCATGTTAAATGAAGTTGGTTTGAACCAAAGGTTCAAATTCAAACTCCATATGTGATTATTTAAATGCCATTTAATTGATTTGACCTGATCAGCAGGTTTAACTTGTTCAAACATGCATGAAAATGCAATGAACACATTCCTCATATTTTTCTGATCATTTTTCATATATAATTTATTTTCATCTGAGTTACGGTTGATTTTATATGATTTTTAGAAGTTTTGAATATTTTCTGAAATAAATAAATCATTTCTGAGTTATTTAAAATTCCAGAAAACACTTATTGCGTCAGCATGACGTCACTGTGATGTCAGCAGTCAACAGGGGCTGGTCCAGGTCAAACCTGACCAGTGGGGCCCGCTTGTCAGTGGCTCTGCTAATTAACAGGGTTAATTGGCACTAACTAAATCCTAAACTATACTTAGGCAGTGCATGGCCCACATGTCAGTGGCCCATCTAATCTAACTAAGTTAGTTAACACTAATTAATTTAACACTAACTAAATAATACGTGGGCCCACACGTCAGCCAGCCAGGGGGGTCAAACCCCTGGTCAACTAGGCTAATCCCGCCGGCGGTTCAACGCCGGCGAGGCCAGACGCGGCGGCGGTGCTCGGGTTTTGCCTACAGGCCGCGGTTTGAGCTGCGGTTGGGCTCTACGGCGAGCTGAGGCTCGGGCGCATCTAATGGTGGCGGTGGCTGGAGCTAGGGTGGCCGGAGCTCGCCGGAAACAAGTTCGCGGTGGCGGCCGGAGTTCAGGCAGAGAGGGGAAAACGGCTGCGACAGCCTAGGAGACACAGGGTTGGCACGTGCGGCATCTACGCGTTGTGGCGAGCACGTTGGATGCATGCTCGGGACCAAATGGTCACCGGAGTGTCATCGCCGGTGAGCTCAGGCGGCGGCGCAGTCGGGCGCGAGTGGCGCGGCATCTTCGGCGTGCAAATGCAACGGGGAAGAGGGGGGGTTCGACGCAGGGACTCACGGCGGGCACACAGAGTAGAATGGCGGGCTCGGGGAGGCGCTGACGACGGCGAATCGACGGCGGCGAGCTTCGGCATCCGAGGAGGAAGACGAAGACATGAAGGCGATGCAGAGCTTCCGGCGAAGCGTGGCTCAGTGAGGAGGAAGAGGGCGACGTCGCGGAGCTCGTGGGCACAAAGGAGGGACGAGGGGGTAGCTGTGGCCGCGGTGGTGCTCGCCGGCGCGGCCGTGGTGGCTTCGGCCAAGGCGAGAAGGAGCAGGGGAGCGAGGGGGAGATTGAGTGAGGGGGGGAGAGCGGTCGAGGGTGGTGCGTGGCTGTCGGGGGAAACTGTCCTCCCACGAGCACCTATGGGACCGGAGTCCCTTCTACGTTGCGGTAAGGGAGCGGAGGATGCACGAAGAGTAGATCGAGGAGAGCACGCGGGCGGTTTACCCAGGTTCGGGCCGCGCGGACGCGTAAAACCCTACTCCTGCTTTGATTGTATTGAGTTCTTGAGCTCGGGAGCTTGAAGAGCTAGCTACACCGAGCAAGAGAGATGTCTAGGTTCCGAACCCCCTCTACGTTGTGCATGGGCCTCCTTTTATAGCTCAAGGGGTCACCGACAGGTGTCAACGTAGAGGAGGGCAAAAATGTAACTGTGGTGGTAGTTGTAACAGCGCGGGAATAGTGCGTGAACAGTGGATGAACAGTGGTCATCACCTAACCTTGACAGTGGGGGACAAGGGCATTAAATGCACGTCACCGTCGACCCCAAAAGTGTCCGTCCACGCTTCTCCATTCGACACGGCGGTAGCCTCGTCACCGTGGATTGCCACCGTATCCCCCAGGCTGCACAGCCGGGGACGCGTGGGTAGATGAGCTGGAGCGCGGGCACACAGCATGAGTCCCCCCCGGCAAGCACCTTGCTGGGGCCTTGACCTTGCCGGGCCCAGAAGCTTGTCCCTCCCCGGGCCCTGCCGGGGCGCATGCTGCGCCGAGGCGTCTCTTGAGGTATGCATTCCTTGGTCTTCCTGGCAAGCTCCTCTTGCCAGGGCCTTGTGCTAAAGTGACAGTCTTGAGCCTGGTACGGCCTTCCCGACAAGCGCCTCTTGCCGGGGCCTTGATCTTCTGACAAGTATACTTTGTTTTTGAATGGCTTAATAAGGACCGAGAAGGTTTCCGGCGAGCACGCGGTGGACCCTGCCGCGGGAATGTCAGGACCCCGATCCTAAGTCACACCGATCTAGCTGTAACGTGTCATATCACTTTGTGGCCTCACGCACGGTAACCCCACGGGTGCCACCTTACCTGGCCCGGGACCGTTTGCGCATTTTGGCACACGTATATGACAGTGTCGCTAGCATCCATATGACAGAGAACCTGGGCCGACATGGCTAGTTATAATCCAAAAGTGGCACTAAATTACAGAGACAGGCATCCATGACCCAGCAACGAACGTGTCGGTCATCAACGTATGAACCCAAGTCGTAGCAAGCTACATGGACTTAAAGGAACAACGCGTGACATTTCCCCTAAGGGACAGACACAGGAACGAAGAAGGACACATGCCGGCCAGCCTACGTGTTCCGAGCAGTAGCAAGCTACCAAGGCTCATTGGAAACACTAGGAGGCATTTCCCTGTAAGATAGGCTACCAAAGGAAAACAACTAGGTGTCGGATCACACACATACCAAGCATTTCAATCATACACGCAATATGCTCAATATGTGCAAATACAACATTGCATCACAACAGAACTCTATGACTCAAAGTACTTTATTTAAAAGGCTCCAAGAGCCATACATAACATAGTCATACAGGTAGGGTCACATGACCCAACACTCAAGTCATACAGTCATACAAGCACAAGCGGAAGCTACATGTCTGAGTACAGACAACTTAGAAAATAAAACAGGCTTGGTGTAGCCTGACTAACTACAAGGCCCTCCACAAGCTCCAGATCACCGTCTGGGTGTCAAGCTACTCGTCGACGTCAACGTCTATGTAGAACCCATCAGCAGGGGCAGGGTTCTCCTCTGCAACAGTTATTAAGCAAACATGAGTACAAAGGTACTCAGCAAGTCTTACCACAGAACCTATCATACATGCAACATTATCAAAGGGGGTAGTGGAGTTTATAGCAGAATGCCAGCTTTGACCTTGGCTAACCTATACTACAACTTCCAACAGATTGCAAGATGTTATTACGAACACGAGTCCTCTAGTCACCACATCAATACACTACCGAGGATCCTCTTCCGTCATCCTACGGAAGGGCCATCCACGGCACTCACGCTTATCTTGAGGCTTTTAGTAGTATCCATCAACTTGTCTATGAACTGTAAGAGTAACCAAGTAGTTCGTACCGCGAACAACGGCTATTCGAATAGTTTGATAACCCTGCAGGGGTGTACTTCTTCACACACGCTTCCACCGCTTATCGCCGTTTACTCGGCAACCTTCAAGCGGAAGCCCAGCGAGGGTGTCGGCCACGACCTGACTAACTACACAAGTCTCTCGTCCAGGTTTATCGCCTATTTGGGTTCCATCCGTGGGGAGATCCGGCCGGGGTGTCGCTCACGGCCCCAAACGATGTGTACAGGGTTCCCGAGTCACCAAACGGGCAACCGGTACACCGTGCCACGTACCTGTCGCATCACAACCCACCCCGAGGGTCAGCGTTGTGCACGACCTCCAGTAAGCTATAAAGACCAGAAACTAGTTGCAACTCCTGGACAGAGATCAAGGGTAATTAATAAGCCGAGAGGGTCAATTAAGGATCCCAATGCATGGTAGTAGCTGTAACTTGAACCACACATACAGATCTCGGGTCCTATGGACGATTCCAATGAAACAACCCACCATGTACTCCTACATGGCCTTTCATCGATACCTTTACCAAAAGTATTCCACACTTCCTTCTCTTATTGTTAAGATCATTTCACTCTGATCCATCACCCAGATGAACCAGACCAGACACAACTCTAAGCATAGCAGGCAACATAAGCAAATAGCATGGTGGATCACACATCACATGGCTCAATCAACTCCTACACATGCTAGTGGGTTTCAACTATTTACTGTGGCAATGACAGGTCATGCAAGGGAATAGGGTTCAACTTCCGCAGCAAGTAGCAGTTCACGCGCTGTTGCCTTAATGCAGTAAAAGAGAGCAGAAGCGAGAAGATTGGGTTTGTATCGGAATGATCAATGATTGCTTGCCTGACAAGGTAGCTGTCGGGTACTGCTCTTCAACTGGATACGCAGCAGTATCCTCGGGAGCAGGACCTAACACAGGAAATACCGACGATACAATCATTAACAAACAAATGCAACAGTATGATGCATGTTTATGAACTGGCAAGATGCATGTGTGTTGGCTAATGCAACTAAGACCAGAGGGGTTTGAACCTATTTGAATCAAGGATTCAAATTGAAATTCAAACTATTATTTAAATAAGTGCATTATCATGTTTTTGATATAAACAGCAAGTTAACTTGTTCAAACATGCATGAAACCAGTGCCATTAGATAGATTGGATTTTTCTGATCATTTTTCATATATAAATCTTTTCCATCTGAGCTATGGTTGATTTTATATGATTTTTAGAAGTTTTGGGTATTTTCTGGAATTTCCTGAATTAAAATAAATCTAAAAATCCCAGAAAAACCTTTACTGCGTCAGCATGGCATCATGCTGACGTCAGCCAGTCAACAGGGCCAGTCCAGGTCAAACCTGACTAGTGGGACCCTCATGTCAGTGTCACAGCTAATTAACTGAGTTAATTAAAGTTAACTAAACTAATTAGCTGTCAGTGGGGCCAGGGCCCACATGTCAGTGTCTAAACTAATTAACTAATTAATATTAATTTAACACCTAAACTGAGTTTGACTTGCGGGCAGGGCCCACATGTCATTGACCCAGGGGGTCAAACCCGTGGTCAAAACAGGTCAAACTCGCCGGCGTTTAGCCGCCGGCGAGGCCAAACACGGCGGCGTGCCTCGGAAAACGTTTGTGGTGCACGGTTCGAGCTGTGGTTGGGTGCGTTGGAGAGTCCTTGCTCTTCCGCATCGGATGGAGGTGGTCGCCGGACCTGGGGTGGCCGGAAACGACGGCAACAAGCTCGACGGCGGCGACCGGCGTCGGGCATGTGCGGGGATGCGGCTGCAGGTGCTTAGGCGATGCGTGCGTAGCACCGTTCGCATCTACGTGCTGCGGTGAGTGCAATGGACGGGTGCCGGTGACCAAATGGTCACCGGAGCATCACCGGCGACGAGCACGGCGGCGGTGCGTGCGGTGGAGCTACGTGCAGTGGGTTACAGGGCAAGAGGGGGCCAACGGGGAGGGGGAGGAGGTAGCTAGGCTCACAGCGGTTGCAGCGAGCACCGAAGCGAGCTCGGAGGTGGTCGGAGCCGAGCAGCACGGCGAGGGGGATCTCCACGGCCGGAGTTGGGGAAGAAGAGCTCGGGGGCGTCTCCGGGGCGGGCGAGCGCTCGGGGCTCGGCCTGTCGAAGCAGTCGAGGACGGCGGAGACGAGGGACAACACGGCGGAGCTCGGGGACGACGGTGGACGTGGTTACTACGACGGTGCGATCCCAGCGGCGTCGGCCATGGCGCGGGGAGAGCAGAGGAGAGGAGCCGGGGAGAAACGGAGGTGTCTGAGGGGTCGGGGGAGACGTGGACGCTCGATCCACTCCTCCAGGACGGCGAGGGGGCGAAGCAGGGCGGCGGGCAGCTGCGTGGCGCGCGGCGCGGTCGCCGTCGAGCACCTGCCTGCCTGCCTGGCCGAGCCAAGCAGCTCGCTGGAGCGGCAGCTGGGCTGGGCCGGCAGGTGGGCCGGGTGGGCGCCAGGTAGGTATTCTCTCTCTCTCTCTCTCTCTTCTATTTTCTTTTCTGTTTCATTTCTTTTGCAACTTTGTTCATTTAATAAAAATGCCTAAACATTTTTATAAATCATAACACTTGTCATACCTGCTGTATATAATATGAACAGTAGGAAACATTATAGTTTATGATTATTTGAGCATTTAAAATATTTACTAGTATTTAAATGCCCAAATTCAATTACCATATGAATTAATCCAAAGCCCTAGATTGTCCTAGAAAATTGTGCACCATTTTTGGCAGAGGTTTAAGACCAAGGCAGAAATGATGAACATTTTGAAGGGCATTTTGGGTACATTGGAAAATATTTTAGCAAACCCTAGTTGTTAGGGGAGGGGGTGCTGGGGTTTCTGTTAATCCCATTTCAAGTTTCTTTGAAAGTAAACATGATGCACACTCTAGTCAGGTCCTAAAGCAAGGGTTAGCTAGGGATGTGACAACTCACCCCCACTTAAAAGAATCGCGTCCCGAGATTCGGGTTCCTCCGGAAAGAGGGTGGGGTACTCAAGTCGAAGACGATCCTCCCTTTCCCAAGTGGCTTCACTCTCGGAATGATGTGACCATTGAACCTTGAGAAACTTGATATTGTGGCGTCGAGTGGTGCGCTCAGTTTGATCAAGAATACGAATGGGGTATTCTCGATATGTGAGATTGTCTTGGAGATCAAGCGTTTCATGGTCCACTCCACGGATATGATCCGAGAAGCAACGCCTGAGTTGGGAAACGTGGAAAACATCATGAACTCTGGAGAGGTGCGGAGGTAGTTCCAATTGGTAGGCAACTTCTCCTCGTTTGGCAAGAATGCGAAAAGGACCGATGTAACGAGGGGCCAATTTGCCTTTGATACCGAAGCGATGGGTTCCCTTGAGAGGAGTAACCCGAAGGTAAGCCTTATCGCCGACTTCAAAAGTCACAGCCTTATGATGACAATCATATTGGCTCTTTTGGCGAGACTGGGCTGTTTTCAATCTCTCACGAACGATGCGAACTTGTTCCTCTGCTTCCTGAATCATATCCGGGCCAAAGAATTGTCTTTCGCCGGTTTCTGACCAGTTAAGAGGTGTTCGACACCTTCGTCCATATAGAACTTCGAAGGGAGCTTTACCCAGGCTGGCTTGATAACTATTGTTATAAGCGAATTCGGCAAATGGAAGACACTTTTCCCATTCCATACCGAAAGAAATGACAGAGGCTCGAAGCATGTCTTCCAGAATTTGATTGACTCGTTCCACTTGACCACTTGACTGCGGATGGAAGGCGGTACTGAAAGAGAGATGAGTCCCCATAGCGTTCTGGAAACTTTCCCAAAATCGTGAAGTGAAAAGACTTCCACGGTCTGAGTTAATCTCCAACGGTACACCATGTAGTGATACTATTCGAGAGATATATAAGTCTGCTAGCTGGCTAGCGGTAATACTCTCCCGAACAGGCAGGAAGTGAGCTACTTTAGAGAGGCGGTCGATAACGACGAAGATAGCATTATTCCCTTTCCTGGACCTGGGAAACCCGGTAATGAAGTCCATACCGACTTTATCCCATTTCCATTCAGGAATAGCTAGAGGTTGAAGGGTGCCAGCAGGCCGTTGATGCTCTGCTTTAACTCGACGACAAACGTCGCGGTTAGCAATGAACTGAGCGATTTCTCTCTTCATCCTAGTCCACCAGAATCTTTGACGTAGGTCTTGATACATTTTGGTACTACCGGGATGAATCGTGAGAGGAGATTCATGAGCCTCCTTGAGGATCAGTTGTCGTAGTTGTGGTTTCTTGGGCACCACCAAGTGGTTCTCAAAGTACACTACACCTCGATCATCCATAGAGAAGCTTCTAGCAACTCCGCTAGCAATGTTCTCCTTGATCCGAGATATGCCTTTATCATACCGCTGTGCAACTATGATTTGATCCAAAAGGGTAGGTTTCGCCACCAAGGTGGAAAGGAATCCTCGAGGAACAATGTGAAGGTTAAGCTTACGGAATTCCTCGTGGAGAAATGGTTGATTTTGTTGTAACATTAAATTGTTACAATAAGACTTACGACTTAGTGCATCAGCCATGACATTGGCCTTTCCAGGAGTATAAGTGATTCCCAAATCGTAGTCGGTGAGCAACTCAACCCAACGTCTTTGTCTGAGATTTAAATCTGGTTGGGTGAAGATATACTTCAAGCTTTGGTGATCAGTGAAAATTTCACAGCGATTACCAAGAAGGTAATGTCGCCATGTTTTGAGTGCATGGACTACAGCTGCAAGCTCTAAATCATGAGTAGGATAGTTATCCTCATGTGGGCGCAACTGTCGGGATGCATATGCAATCACTTGACGATCTTGCATGAGAATGCAACCCAGTCCTTGTCGCGAGGCGTCGCAATAGATTATAAAGTCCTTGGAAAAATCTGGTGGTACCAGTACAGGTGCAGATGTCAGGCGTCTTTTCAGTTCCTGAAAACTGGACTCGCACTGTGGGGTCCACTCAAACTTTTTATCTTTCTTGAGGAGTTCGGTTAGAGGTTTAGCAACCTTGGAGAAGTTCTCGACGAAACGTCGGCAATAGCTCGCTAAGCCAAGAAAACTCCTAACTTGCTTGACCGATTCAGGGGGAGTCCAATCAAGGACGGCTTGAACTCGCTCGGGATTGACAGCAATACCCTTGCCAGAGATTACATGACCTAGATAGGTTACTTCTGGCAACCAAAATTCACATTTAGAGAATTTGGCATAAAGGCGGTGCTCTCGAAGTTTCGTCAATACCAGCCTTAAATGCTCGGCATGATCTTCCTTGTTCTTGGAGAAAATGAGTATATCATCGAGGTATACCATGACGAATTTATCCAGGTACTCCATGAATATAGAATTCATTAACCGAGAAAAGGTAGCTGGGGCATTGGTTAATCCGAAGGACATGACGGTGTACTCGTATTGGCCATAACGAGTAACGAAAGCCGTTTTAGGAATGTCCCCGTTCTTGATTTTGATTTGATGGTAGCCCAACCTCAAATCCATCTTAGAGAAGACTGAGGATCCAGCGAGCTGATCATACAGGTCGTTGATCCTGGGAAGCGGATACTTGTTCTTTATGGTGACCAGATTGACAGGTCGGTAGTCTACAACCATCCGCTCCGTTCCATCCTTCTTCTTGACGAAGAGGACGGGGCAAGCCCAAGGGGAAGAGCTAGGACGGATGAAACCCTTTTGCAAGGACTCATCGAGTTGTTTCTTTAGCTCAGCTAATTCTAGTGGTGCCATCTTATAAGGTCTCCTAGAGATTGGGACAGTTCCAGGAATAAGATCTATCACGAACTCGACATCTCTGTCAGGTGGAACTCCTGGCAGTTCTTCTGGAAAAACATCCGGAAAGTCACGGACTACCGGGATATCTTCGAGTTCTGGTAGAGGGCTGGCATTAAGAGAGTAGAGCTGACGTTCAGCCATTCGAGTCAAGACATTGACTATCTTGCCGGATGGGTGTGTAAGTTGAACGGTCCTAGTAAAACAGTCAATTTTGGCGTAATGGGTTGTCATCCAATCCATACCCAAAATGATATTTATGTCCGAGGACTTGAGAGCGATTAAGGATGCAAGGAAAACAAGTCTATCGACAAGGATTTCATTTCCATGGCTTACCCTAGAGGTTTGCCACTTTGAACCAGGAGTTTGAATAACCATGGAAGTAGGCATGTCACAAAAAGTCATGTTGTGCAATCGAGCATAGCTTTCAGATATGAACGAATGGGATGCTCCAGTATCGAAAAGAACAGATGCCGGATGGCAGTTTATGAGAAGCGTACCAAGGACGACGTTAGGATCCTCATAGGCTTCTTCAGCAGAAACATAGTTGACATGACCACGTGCAGTGGGGATTGGCTTAACATAGTTCACCTTGCCGGTTGGCTTACCACGGCCAACGGGTTTTCCTGGCTGGTTCTGGGGACAATCACGCATGTAGTGTCCCGGTTCTCCACACTTGAAACATGTCACAGTGGTGGTGCGTGGAGCAAAGTTGGAGGGTGGACCTCCATAGGTCTTAGCAGGTGCAAACTGTTGAGTTGGACGAGGCGCCTCATAGGATGGCCTCGGTGTATACTTGGGTGGCAGAGCAGTGTTTGGAACCCATACACGGCGCTTGTGAGAACCAGAGCCGGATGAGGAACCAAGGTCTCGAGTATGTTTGCGGGTGGCCTCGAAGTCGGTCTGGCCTGTCTCAGCACTGATAGCCTTGTTAACCAACTTCTGGAAAGAGGTGCACTCGTGCAGACGTAGATCACGACGAAGTTCAGGGCTGAGTCCCTTGCGGAACCTCGCCTGTTTCTTGGCATCGGTGGATACTTCCTGAGGTGCATAGCGTGCCAGATTACCAAACTCACGACTGTAGCCATCCACAGTCAGACGGCCCTGGGTGAAATTGTAGAATTCCTCCCGCTTGCGATCCATGAGACCTTCCGGAATGTGATGTTCACGGAATGCCTCAGTGAACTCAACCCAGGTAGTGACTTGGCCAGCAGGACGCATAGCTTCAAAATTTTCCCACCAAAGACTGGCAGGGCCCTCAAGATGGTAGGCGGCGTAGATAACCTTGTCAGCTTCGGCCACACGGGCAGAGTGTAGCTTGTGGATGATACTACGTAGCCAGTCATCAGCATCCAGAGGTTCAGTAGAGTGATGGAACTTTGGTGGACACATCTTGATAAAATCGTTGATTGACACCACGTCATTCCTCTGACGGAACCCAGTGTTTTGCTCTATGCGTTCCAGCAGACGGTTGGTCTCTCTCTTGTTCCGTTCTGCTTCAAGCATAACTTCCGCCAAGGAGGGTGGCTGGGGCAGATTTCCATCTCTAGCCCCACTAGCCTCACCCTGCTCCTGAGCAGCAGGAGTGTTGCGAGTGTTGACCATCCTAGGAAAAACAAAACAACGGTTTAGACAAGGATGGCAAAATTTGACATAGAAGTGCAGAATGTAATGGATGACACGGAATGCAGAGATGTTCATCCGTACGACATGGTAATATAGGAACTGCTATATATACACCAGTGGTCATACACACCATACAAAGTTTAGTACAAGCCAAGGCTAAAGTACAACTGCGGTGAAAGACGATACATCCCATCAGAGGCATTCCAGGCTCCTATACATTATTTAACTACACCTCCGGAATTCAGTACACACTAGTCATATTCCACAAGACACGCAGGACTGTGGTAATACAACTATTACAATACTACTACTACCACGGACTAGCTCAGAAATTCGCGTAGTAATCCTCGTAAAGATTACCACCGTAGCCTGGAAGTGGTACAGACGGATCTTGGAACTCGCGAGCACTCGAAGGTTGTGGACCATAAGGGCATGGGTGTGGTCTCGGTCCCGATGCGGGTGGTAACCGACGCCCACGTGGAGGTGTAATACCCCCAACGTCACGCCAATCCATGCGATCACGCAGACGAGTCCGCACAGGATACAAATCCCGCATGTCCAGATATCCGGCGTGCACAGCTGGTGCAAGCCGTGTCAAAGTAGTCCAGTGAGCGGCTCGGGTGTTATACAGCTCCATTCGGAGGGCACGGACCTCACGGTCCCTATCCTCCAACATCTGAACAGTAGTCTGAAGCAGTGGCTCTTCATGAGCAGCATTAGTATACAGACCAGTGTAGTAGCCTTCTTCTCCGGGGAGTGAAGCTGGCATGTAACAGAACTCAGTGTTCAGCAACAGGGCATGCCTAGCACGGAGAATGGTCATCATCGAATAAGCGGCATCCTGCACTGCCATCTCGATGGTAATCCCGAGTCCATAAGACCAATGGATGGGATCATTTGCTCCGGGATATGAGGGGTATATCCGGACTGTGCATAAATACTGACTTTGATTGAAATCCCGATACTGTTCCTCCACAGTGTATTCAGGATACCAGCGATAACCAGTCTCAGTCATCACACGGACTAGCATGGCCGTGTGACCGGGCACATTAATGCACCGAGTCAAACGAACCACTTGGTGAGGAGTGCGGCCAGACATCTGAAACACGAAATAATGCAAAGGCATTAGTGTTTCTGGAAGAAATCGGGCAGCATAACAACTGTAAATGCTCAAACAGAGATTTGAGACATCATACAAATGATAGCATAGCCACTCAACAATTCCATATCAAGGTTCCGGTTCAATATTCATCATACTCAAAAGGATAGAAACTGAACTGAGGCTTGAAACCATAAATCCTAAGAGTCTACGGATTAGTAACACGTGAACCTAGTAAGGATAAGAGGCCTAGTCCTAATTCCCCGTAGAAAGAATAGACAGACTCAGATCAGAAGGGCATAAGGTAAAGGAGTAAAAAGAGCCTTACGTTCCCTTCCACAATCAATTCCCCTACATATAACTAAGAATTTTTCTAGACTCAACATCGACCAGTTTGGCTTGAGAAACCTACAGGCAGTCCAGCTCTGATGCCAACGCTGTCAGGACCCCGATCCTAAGTCACACCGATCTAGCTGTAACACGTCATATCACTTTGCGGCCTCACGCACGGTAACCCCACGGGTGCCACCTTACCTGGCCCGGGACCGTTTGCGCATTTTGGCACACGTATATGATAGTGTCGCTAGCATCCATATGACATAGAACCCGGGCCGACATGGCTAGTTATAATCCAAAAGTGGCACTAAATTACAGAGACAGGCATCCATGACCCAGCAACGAACGTGTCGGTCATCAACGTATGAACCCAAGTCGTAGCAAGCTACATGGACTTAAAGGAACAACGCGTGACATTTCCCCTAAGGGACAGACACAGGAACGAAGAAGGACACATGCCGGCCAGCCTACGTGTTCCGAGCAGTAGCAAGCTACCAAGGCTCATTGGAATCACTAGGAGGCATTTCCCTGTAAGATAGGCTACCAAAGGAAAACAACTAGGTGTCGGATCCCACACATACCAAGCATTTCAATCATACACGCAATATGCTCAATATGTGCAAATACAACATTGCATCACAACAGAACTCTATGACTCAAAGTACTTTATTTAAAAGGCTCCAAGAGCCATACATAACATATCCATACAGGTAGGGGTCACATGACCCAACACTCAAGTCATACAGTCATACAAGCACAAGCGCAAGCTACATGTCTGAGTACAGACAACTTAGAAAATAAAACAGGCTTGGTGTAGCCTGACTATCTACAAGGCCCTTCACAAGCTCCAGATCACCGTCTGGGTGTCAAGCTACTCGTCGACGTCAACGTCTATGTAGAACCCATCAGCAGGGGCAGGGTTCTCCTCTGCAACAGTTATTAAGCAAACATGAGTACAAAGGTACTCAGCAAGTCTTACCACAGAACCTATCTTACATGCAACATTATCAAAGGGGGTAGTGGAGTTTATAGCAGAATGCCAGCTTTGACCTTGGCTAACCTATACTACAACTTCCAACAGATTGCAAGATGTTATTACGAACACGAGTCCTCTAGTCACCACATCAATACACTACCGAGGATCCTCTTCCGTCATCCTACGGAAGGGCCATCGACGGCACTCACGCTTATCTTGAGGCTTTTAGTAGTATCCATCAACTTGTCTATGAACTGTAAGAGTAACCAAGTAGTTCGTACCGCGAACAACGGCTATTCGAATAGTTTGATAACCCTGCAGGGGTGTACTTCTTCACACACGCTTCCACCGCTTATCGCCGTTTACTCGGCGTGTACTCGGCAACCTTCAAGCGGAAGCCCAGCGAGGGTGTCGGCCACGACCTGACTAACTACTCAAGTCTCTCGTCCAGGTTTATCGCCTATTTGGGTTCCATCCGTGGGGAGATCCGGCCGGGGTGTCGCTCACGGTCCCAAACGATGTGTACAGGGTTCCCGAGTCACCAAACGGGCAACCGGTACACCGTGCCACGTACCTGTCGCATCACAACCCACCCCGAGGGTCAGCGTTGTGCACGACCTCCAGTAAGCTATAAACACCAGAAACTAGTTGCAACTCCTGGACAGAGATCAAGGGTAATTAATAAGCCGAGAGGGTCAATTAAGGATCCCAATGCATGGTAGTAGCTGTAACTTGAACCACACATACAGATCTCGGGTCCTATGGACGATTCCAATGAAACAACCCACCATGTACTCCTACATGGCCTTTCATCGATACCTTTACCAAAAGTATTCCACACTTCCTTCTCTTATTGGTAAGATCATTTCACTCTGATCCATCACCCAGATGAACCAGACCAGACACAACTCTAAGCATAGCAGGCAACATAAGCAAATAGCATGGTGGATCACACATCACATGGCTCAATCAACTCCTACACATGCTAGTGGGTTTCAACTATTTACTGTGGCAATGACAGGTCATGCAAGGGAATAGGGTTCAACTACCGTAGCAAGTAGCAGTTCACGCGTTGTTGCCTTAATGCAGTAAAAGAGAGCAGAAGCGAGAAGATTGGGTTTGTATCGGAATGATCAATGATTGCTTGCCTGACAAGGTAGCTGTCGGGTACTGCTCTTCAACTGGATACGCAGCAGTATCCTCGGGAGCAGGACCTAACACAGGAAATACCGACGATACAATCATTAACAAACAAATGCAACAGTATGATGCATGTTTATGACATGGCAAGATGCATGTGTGTTGGCTAATGCAACTAAGACCAGAGGGGTTTGAACCTATTTGAATCAAGGATTCAAATTGAAATTCAAACTATTATTTAAATAAGTGCATTATCATGTTTTTGATATAAACAGCAAGTTAACTTGTTCAAACATGCATGAAACCAGTGCCATTAGATAGATTGGATTTTTCTGATCATTTTTCATATATAAATCTTTTCCATCTGAGCTATGGTTGATTTTATATGATTTTTAGAAGTTTTGGGTATTTTCTGGAATTTCCTGAATTAAAATAAATCTAAAAATCCCAGAAAAACCTTTACTACGTCAGCATGGCATCATGCTGACGTCAGCCAGTCAACAGGGCCAGTCCAGGTCAAACCTGACCAGTGGGACCCTCATGTCAGTGTCACAGCTAATTAACTGAGTTAATTAAAGTTAACTAAACTAATTAGCTGTCAGTGGGGCCAGGGCCCACATGTCAGTGTCTAAACTAATTAACTAATTAATATTAATTTAACACCTAAACTGAGTTTGACTTGCGGGCAGGGCCCACATGTCATTGACCCAGGGGGTCAAACCCGTGGTCAAAACAGGTCAAACTCGCCGGCGTTTAGCCGCCGACGAGGCCAAACGCGGCGGCGTGCCTCGGAAAACGTCTGTGGTGCACGGTTCGAGCTGTGGTTGGGTGCGTTGGAGAGTCCTTGCTCTTCCGCATCGGATGGAGGTGGTCGCCGGACCTGGGGTGGCCGGAAACGACGGCAACAAGCTCGACGGCGGCGACCGGCGTCGGGCATGTGCGGGGATGCAGCTGCAGGTGCTTAGGCGATGCGTGCGTAGCACCGTTCGCATCTACGTGCTGCGGTGAGTGCAATGGACGGGTGCCGGTGACCAAATGGTCACCGGAGCATCACCGGCGACGAGCACGGCGGCGGTGCGTGCGGTGGAGCTACGTGCAGTGGGTTACAGGGCAAGAGGGGGCCAACGGGGAGGGGGAGGAGGTAGCTAGGCTCACAGCGGTTGCAGCGAGCACCGAAGCGAGCTCGGAGGTGGTCGGAGCCGAGCAGCACAGCGAGGGGGATCTCCACGGCCGGAGTTGGGGAAGAAGAGCTCGGGGGCGTCTCCGGGGCGGGCGAGCGCTCGGGGCTCGGCCTGTCGAAGCAGTCGAGGACGGCGGAGACAAGGGACAACACGGCGGAGCTCGGGGACGACGATGGACGTGGTTACTACGACGGTGCGATCCCGGCGGCGTCGGCCATGGCGCGGGGAGAGCAGAGGAGAGGAGCCGGGGAGAAACGGAGGTGTCTGAGGGGTCAGGGGAGACGTGGACGCTCGATCCACTCCTCCAGGACGGCGAGGGGGCGAAGCAGGGCGGCGGGCAGCTGCGTGGCGCGCGGCGCGGTCGCCGTCGAGCACCTGCCTGCCTGCCTGGCCGAGCCAAGCAGCTCGCTGGAGCGGCAGCTGGGCTGGGCCGGCAGGTGGGCCGGGTGGGCGCCAGGTAGGTATTCTCTCTCTCTCTCTCTTCTATTTTCTTTTCTGTTTCATTTCTTTTGCAACTTTGTTCATTTAATAAAAATGCCTAAACATTTTTATAAATCATAACACTTGTCATACCTGCTGTATATAATATGAACAGTAGGAAACATTATAGTTTATGATTATTTGAGCATTTAAAATATTTACTAGTATTTAAATGCCCAAATTCAATTACCATATGAATTAATCCAAAGCCCTAGATTGTCCTAGAAAATTGTGCACCATTTTTGGCAGAGGTTTAAGACCAAGGCAGAAATGATGAACATTTTGAAGGGCATTTTGGGTACATTGGAAAATATTTTAGCAAACCCTAGTTGTTAGGGGAGGGGGTGCTGGGGTTTCTGTTAATCCCATTTCAAGTTTCTTTGAAAGTAAACATGATGCACACTCTAGTCAGGTCCTAAAGCAAGGGTTAGCTAGGGATGTGACAGGGAAGCTGCTACTGCCCGTGCACAAGTTGGGGTACTAAGGTACCCCTATCTTAGTACACCGACAGGAGCCCCCGGGCCTGGGCCACACACGGTGCCGAGCGCTGATGGGCCAGGCCCAAAACAGTGTACAGGCACACGCGGCCCACGGCAAGCCGTAAATTCCCTTCCGCATCCGTCGCGCCCCTCCCTAACGGCACGCGTCGATTGCGGCGTCGTGGGAGAGATCGTGGCCTCGTTCTTTAATGGGAAATGCGGAGCGTCCCCCACTCCCCCCCCTTAAAAGCAGAGGAAGCAGGGGCAGTTTCCCTTCTTCGTCTTCATTGCGTCTTCATCCTCCAGAAATCCTCCGCTGCTCCTCGCCTCCACCCCTCCTCCGCCGTCTTCCGCATCCGCGGCGCCGTCGAGCTCCTCGCTTCTTCCCTCGCCACCTCCGCCATGGCTCCGAAGAGCGAGAAGGTGAAAGCGGACAAGGCCAAGAAGGAGAAATCCGAGCAGGCGGCGAAGCTCGCCGCCCTGCGGAAGAGGAATGTGGTCTTCGCGCCGAGGCTCAGCGCGAAGGAGCTGCGGAACAAGTACTACCTCTTCTGGTCCGGGGAGACCAAAGCTCATCCCCGCACCAGAGCCCTCCCCGCCGTCGCCAGAGATTTGTTTCCCGGCGGGTATTTCTTCTTCGCTGTTTTCTTCCACTTTGGATTGTGCCCTCCGTACTCGGAGTTTTTCTGTGACATTATGAACACATATGGCCTCCACCTCCTAGACTTTACCCCCAACGCCATCCTTACGATGGCGGTTTTCGCACATCTGTGCGAAAACTATGTGGGGATCCATCCAAACGTAGCACTCTTTCGCCATTTCTTTATGCCTAGAGCAGAGGCTGGCGCTCCCCTCTCCGGCGGTATCTCCTGGATCTTCCGGCTGAACAAGAAAGATTCATACCTGAAGGGAGAACTCCGCGGCAAGTGGGAAGAATGGCGCGCAGATTGGTGCTGGGTAGTAGAGGATAAGCCGGAGCCCTTCACTGCGCCGCGCACAACAGCCATAGTGCGCGGCAGAGACTGGAGCGAATTGGCCCCGGAGGACGGCAAGCTCAATATTGCCCTCATCAGGATACTTTGTCTCCGGGTAGCTAAACTGACCATCAGAGAGGTAGGGGCAGATTTCCTCCGCCGCCGCATTGCCCATTTACAAGAGAGAAAAAGGCCAGCATGGGAATTTGGCAACGCGGCGGATATGATGAGGCTGCGCCCTGGTTTGAACTTCAATTTCACTGCCTTGGAGCTGAAGGGGATGGTCCGGGAGCTCTTCAAGCATGACCCGGCCCACCCGGAATGGTTTAGATCTCCCCGGGGAGTGGTGCCGCTGTGCAACAGCACTGCCCGGGACTCCTTACGCGCGATGATGCCCGCGTGCGATTCCCACGGCGTCGACCCCACCTGGATAGAGCCTCCGCCAGATGCAATACTGAGTTTCTTCGACAACTTGGTCGAGGTGCCCAAGAACCCCGAGGAGAACAGGGGCCTTACCCGGGCCACTACGGCTCGGGACATTGCTTACATCGCTTCCAGGATGGAAGAGGCCGCCGCGGCTGCAGCGGCGGGAGATTTCGGATTCACCGTCGACGAGGCGCAGGCCGCGGACGAGGCGTGCCAAGCGGAGGAGGCAGAAATCCGCAGGCTGCTCAAGCTTCCACCCGACGAGTTTGCCGGGGTTCCTTCCCTGAGGCTTTCCGGGATTCCCGGGGTTGTGAGCGAGGTCGCCGCGGGAAGCGGGGTTGCCGGAGGAAGCGGGGCCGCCGGAGGGAGCGGGACCGCCGGAGGGAGCGGGACCGCCGGAGGGAGCGAGGCCGCCGGGCGTGGCGCCGGGCCCAGCGAGCCTGCCGGGGAGGAGGAGGAGGACGTCGAGGCCGATGAAGACGCCGGCGGATCTCTGGGACTCGACGACGATGCCTCCTCGTCCTCAGAGAACTCCCAGCCTCCAGCAAGTCCTACGCAAACACCGAGGAAGCGCCTCCGCAAGGCGGCTACAGTGACGAGGACGCAGGCGCCCCGACAGCAGCCTGCTCGCCGGGCGACGCGCGCCACCAGGGCGAGCCAAGCCGCGACGGAGGCGCCCCGAGCACCAGCGCCAAGCGGAGGGGGATCCTCCCGGAGCGAAGCGGCCGCTCCGCCTGCTCCTCGGGCCTCGGCGCCAACGGAGGCTGGGTCTTCGCAGCCCCCAGCCCCGGAGACTGCCAAGCGCCCGAGGGAGCCTTCTCCTCCTGCTCCTCGCGCGGGAGCACCTCAGGTGGAGTTCGACTTCTCCGCCCTCAGCTCCGACGACGACGAGGAAGAGGAGTGAGTACTTGCAACTTGTAACTTCTTCAATTTTGTCTTGATCTTTCTTGATGATTCTGATCTTGTTCTTGCCTTGCTTTCAGGACCCTAGCCCAGCGGGCGGCGAAAAGGGCCAAGATCCCCGTGGTCGAGGTCGAAGACGACTCGCCCACCGCGGCGACCGGGGGCGCGCCAGCGGCAGGCTTGCCGGATCAACCCGCTGCTCCGAGGAGCAGCCCCCAGCGCAGCCCCCAGCGTAAGTCTGGTTTTTGTCTTTCTGATTGAAGGGCGCGCTTGGGGTTGTTGCTTGTGCTGATATTTTATTGTCTCGTTTGTCTTGTTTGTCTTGTGCAGAAGTGGAGCCGCAGCCGCAGGAGCGCCCGGAGACTGCCCCCGACGAGCCACTTGCTCCACCCTCCCCGCCAAGGGTGGACTCCCCGGCGAGGGAGAATGCTCCGACAAGGACGGGCACCCCGCCAAGGGCGGGCTCCCCACCAAGGGCGAGCAGCCCGACAAGAGTGACCACCCCGCCAAGGGAGGGCGCGGGCGGCCCTCCGCCAGCAGGGGCCACTGCCCCACCGCAAAGGGAGGACTCCCCGGCGAGGGAGCCCGTCGTCGACGAAGTCCGCGAAGGTGAGTCTTGTAGCTTTATCTTCTTGAACTTGTCTTTTTGGATATTTGCTTGATCTTTTCTTTTCTTTTTCTTCTGCTAGATCCTCCTGCGCCGGAGCGGATGGAGACTGAGGCTGCCGGCGAGGAGGGCGCGCAAGGCGACGGCGGCAGCGCTACTGCCGCTGAAGGCACGGCAGGAGCCGACGAGCCTGCCGCTGAGGAGACTGCCCCGGCCGCAGACGCCGCGGCTGGGGAGGGGGGCGGCGACCACACTGCTGGCCCGGAGGCAGCAGGAGCATCGAGCGCTGCACCGGCCGCCGACCCCTCCGCCGCTAAGGAGCAGCCGGGCATCTATCTCGAGGCCCCCAATGGCGTCTTCATACAAGTCCCTTGGGGGTCCTCGTCGCGAGCCCCCGTGGAGGGAGAGACCTTTGATGGAGAGGTCCTCGCCTCCGCGGGGTTGAAGATTGTCGAAGCGCTTGGTGGTGGAGACGAGCCCGAAGAGGAGAAGCTCCTTCGCCGGCTACTGGCCCTTTACCGGGCCAGGCAGGCGAAGCTGGACTCCCGGGAAGCTCTTGCCGCCAAGGCTGGAGTCGATTTGGAGAAGCGCGCTGCCGAACTCCGCGCCGCCAACCAGGCAGCTCTCCGCAACTTGGCGGAGGAGCGTGAAGGGCTTGCCGAGGAGCGGCAAGCCTTCCTTCTGGAGAAGGCTGAGTCAGAGGAGCGGCAGCGGCTGGCCGCCGAGGAGTTATCTCGGCGGGAAGGGGCGCTCAACCAGCGGAAGGTTGAGCTCGACGCCCATGACGACGAGCTCACCGCCCGGGAGCAGGCTCTTGGCGGGGCCCTGAAGGAGGCAAAGGAAGCTGCTGCCGCCGCGGAAACCGCCAAGAGGGACCTGGAGCTCAAGGTGGAGCAACTGGAGTGGTACCTGAAGGCGAGCGAGGACAGGGTCACCGCGCTCAACGTGGAGCGCGAGAAAGATGCCCATACCAACTCAGACTTGCAGGTACACCTCTCCAAGAAGGGCGACGAGCTTACTGCTGCCAAAAATTCAATCGCTGACTTGGAGTTGAAGGTCTCCACCTTGACTGATTCACTTGACACTGCCCGGGACCGCGAAACGAAGCTGAAGGACGAGCTCCGCAAGGAACGAGGCCTAGTGGAGAGCGCCGCCACTTCAGCGAACAACTTCAACCGGGCTGTGGAGCAGTGGACCGACGATCTGGTCGCTTCTGCTGCCAGCATTGACAAGGAGTTGATGGCGCTGAGGGTGGAGCACCTTGTGTACTCTCCGGACGAGAATCTCCCCCACAGCGCCAAGTTAAGTCTCTTCTTCAGGGGAATCGCGCCGGCGCTTGCACGGCTGCAGGAGAAGCTCCCCGCGCAGCTGGCCGAGGAGTCGCGTCAGCTCTGCGCGGGTACCTTGGAGCGCGTCTTGATGAAGATAGTCTACCGCAACCCTGGCATCAATCTCGTCAACGTCCTCCGCAGCTTGCCGGACGATGCAGATCAGGAGGCGTTGAAGGCGCAGGTCGCCCACATCGTCGCCAAGGTGAACAAGATCTCAAGGCGTGGAGGTGACCGCGTAGACTAGGCTTCCTCCTTTCTGTTTCTTTTGCTGCTGCCAAGTGTGTTATGAACATGAATCAATTAGTTATTGCGACAAGCTATCTCTGTAATATACTATCTTATTTCTGAGCAATCAACGCATTGTTATCTCCCTTGCTTCTGGTCCTTCACTTTGTATGCTTTCTACCCTACGCTTTTAGGGGACTTGCCGGCAAGGGGCCCTCGCCGCGAGCGCTGAGTGCTGGACTCTTAGCAGCCTGCCGGCAAAGGCCTTACCGGCAAGTAACCTTGCCGCGGCTAGTCGCAGCGCACTTAGCTTGCTGAGTGAACTCGAAAACGAAGTAAGGGCGCGACACTTGTCGCAGCTCACTTAAGTCGTTGAGCGTACTCGAAAGCAAAGTAAGGGCGCGGCTAGCCACGGGCAGGTTCCTCCGCGCACAGGTTTTCCATACAAAGTGTGGTTGTTCAACGAAGATAACTAAAATTTGAAAATTTGAACTGCTCGAACTCTGGTAACTTAGCTTTCATATATTGCTTGTTCCCGATAAGGCTTCCCCGATAAGGCTTCTCTTTCTTGAACAGCACTTGGTTCATCCTCCACCTCCTTCCCCCCCCCTCCCGGCAAACTTGTGCGCGAGGAATGTTCCTTCTGCTTAAGAGGGAAAGAAAAAGAGGAGGGAAAACAAGTATAGAGCCTGACAGCTTGCTAGTGCTTACCAGAGACGTGCGTCGCACAAGATGCCAAATAATGCATGCAAATAACAAGGAAAGGCATGGAAATGGCAAATAGTGCGAAACACGAAAACTTTACTGATGCACGGGATCTGCGCCCGGCTTTGTACAAAGGTTTACATGCAACAGCGGCAAGACTTGTACAAAAGGTGGTTGCCGGAGCGGATCACGGCAACCGCGCCTTATGGGTGAAACTTGCGAAGATGCTCTATGTTCCAGGAGTTGCTCACCGGTAAGCCTTCTTCGGTCTCAAGGCGGATAGCGCCGGGCCTTGTGACGTGTCTCACCCGATAAGGGCCTTCCCACTTCGGCGTCAACTTGTTGGAATTCTTGGCGGACTGAACACGCCGAAGAATAAGGTTGCCTTCCTCGAGGTTCCTAGCCTTGACCTTGCGGCTATGATAGCGACGCAAGGCTTGCTGGTATCGAGCAGCTCGTACAGCAGCCTGGAGACGTTCCTCCTCAAGGAGCAATGCATCATCTTGTCGCAGTTGCTCTTGCTCGAGCTCATCATAAGCGAGCACTCGAGGAGATCCGTATACGAGTTCTGTGGGGAGAACTACCTCTGCTCCATAGACAAGAGCAAAGGGTGTCTGTCCGGTGGCTCGACTTGGTGTCGTCCTGATTGACCAAAGAGCCGCCGGCAACTCCTCTATCCAGTTTCTTCCGCACTTGCGCAGCCTGTCGAAGGTTCTTGTCTTGAGCCCGCGCAGCACTTCAGCATTTGCCCTCTCCGCTTGACCATTGCTCCTCGGGTGAGCAACAGAAGCGAAGCAGACCTTGGCGCCAAGGTCTTGAACGTACTGCATGAAGGTGCGACTAGTAAACTGTGTACCGTTGTCGGTGATGATCCTGTTAGGGATCCCGAAACGACAAACAATCGACCTGAAGAACCTGACTGCTGACTGTGCTGTCACCTTTCTCACCGGTTCCACTTCTGGCCACTTTGTGAACTTGTCGATTGCAACGTACAAGTACTCAAAGCCCCCAACAGCACGGGGGAAGGGGCCGAGGATATCGAGCCCCCAGACCGAGAAGGGCCAGGACAAAGGGATCGTCTGGAGAGCTTGAGCTGGCTGATGAATTTGCTTGGCATGGAACTGGCACGCTTCACACTTGGTTACTTGTGCAGTTGCATCTTGGAGGGCTTCTGGCCAAAAGAACCCTTGCCGGAACGCCTTCCCGGCAAGTGCCCTTGCGCCAATGTGGTGACCACATATGCCTCCATGTATCTCTGCCAACAGCTTCTGTCCGTCTTCTCTGGAAATGCACTTCAACCTGACACCGTTGAGTCTTCTTCTGTACAGTTCATTGTCAACGAACTGGTACATACTTGACTGCCTGGTTATTTTCTCTATCTCTTCTGGGTCGTCGGGAAGTTCTCCAGTTTGCAGAAAACGGACAATATGCTGTGCCCATGCCGGAGCCCGAGGCTCAACGGCAAGGACTAAAGGCATGTGGGCTGCTGCGGGAACCTCGGCTTCTACGGCGAGAACCTGCGGTTCTGCCGGAGCTGATGGTTCCCCGGCAAGCCTGCCGGGGCAAGGCTTGTCGGGAATGCTTGCTTCAACTGTACATACCCTTGGATCTGCAGGAGCAAACTGTTCCTCAGCATTTTGGCTGTTGATCCTGGGAACCTTGACGGCGGCTTCTGGAAGATCCGCCGGCAAGTAGTCGCCGGAGACCAACTTTCTCTTCTTACTTCGCCCAACTGATGGTGTAACGGATGGTTGAGTTAGCTTGAGCAGGAAGGTCCCTGGTTCCACAGGTAACTTCATTGCAGCACACTTTGAGAGGCCATCTGCGATATCATTCTGAGCTCTTGGAACGTGCTCCATTTGCAGACCTTCAAAGTGTTCTTCAAGCTTCCTCACTTCATCAACATAGGCTTCCATCAAAGGGCTCTGGTAACTCTTATTCACTTGCCGGACCACCAACTGAGAATCTCCCCGCACTATCAACTTCTTGATCCCAAGTTCGGCCGCAATTCTGAGGCCGGCAACCAAACCTTCATACTCAGCAGTATTGTTTGTCGCTTGTTCCTTGGGAAAGTGCATCTGGACAACATACTTGAGGTGCTCTCCGGTGGGCGCTATGAGTACTACGCCGGCACCAGCGCCTTGCAGCGAGAAGGCACCATCGAAGTACATCACCCATTCACTGCTTGCTTCTTGTACGGGGACGCTTGTCTCTGGAACTTCTTCATCTGGCGTTGGGGTCCATTCAGCTATGAATTCTGCCAAAGCTCTGCTCTGTATGGTTGAGGTACTCTCAAACTTGAGGCCAAAGCTTGACAGCTCCAGTGCCCACTCGACGATCCTACCTGTTGCTTCTGGATTCTGCAATATCCTCTTCAACGGAAAGCGAGTGACCACTGTTATCTCATGTGCTTGGAAGTAATGGTGCAGCTTTCTCGAGGCCATGAGGAGGTCGAAAAGCAGCTTCTGCACCCCAGAGTATCTTGATCTAGCCCCCTGCAAGAGGGAACTTACAAAATACATTGGGTGCTGCACCATCTTCTTTCGCACCTCTCCCTGTTCCTGCGCAGACTTGTCCTTGTCGGAGCCAGAGCTTGTCGGGGAGGCCCCCTGCTTGTCGCTGGATTCACTTGCCGGTGGTGTAGACTCCTCATCCGCCTCCCTCTCCGCTACTAACGCAGCACTAACCACTTGATTGGTTGCTGCTAGGTACAGCAGCAACTTCTCTTGTGGCCTAGGTGCGACAAGTATTGGAGTGGAGGATAGATATCCTTTCAAGTCTTGCAGCGCTGCCTCCGCTTCCGGAGTCCATTTCATAGGACCTGCCTTCTTCAAAATTTTGAAGAAAGGCAGGGCGCGTTCTGCAGACTTTGAAATGAACCTACTGAGGGCAGCCACACAACCTGCAAGTCTCCTTACGTCCTTGACGCGCTTCGGGGCTTCGATCTACTCGATGGCTTTTATCTTGTCGGGATTGGCTTCAATCCCCCTCTGGGACACAAAGAACCCGAGAAGCTTGCCGGAGGGGACTCCGAAGACGCACTTCTCGGGGTTCAACTTGAGCTGGATCTTGCGCAGATTCTCAAAGGTTTCCTCTAAATCTTGGATCAGGGTATCTTTGCTCTTGCTCTTGACCACTATGTCATCCATGTAAGCCTCTACATTCCTGTGGATCTGTGGCTCAAAAGCAGTGTGCACCACCCTTGCAAATGTCGAGCCTGCATTCTTCAATCCAAAGGGCATGCGTATGAAGCAATATGTGCCGCATGGAGTGATAAATGCAATCTTCTCTTCATCTTCCTTGGCCATGAATATCTGGTGGTAACCTGAGTATGCATCAAGGAAGGAAAGCAGCTCGCATCCGGCGGTGGAGTCAACAATCTGGTCAATACGCGGCAAGGGAAATGGATCCTTGGGACATGCTTTATTCACATTGGTGAAGTCTATACAAAGTCTCCACTTCCCATTGGCCTTGCGTACGACAACTGGATTGGCCAACCACGTGGGGTGGATCACGCCTCTAACCAGGCCTGCTACTTCTAGCTTCTTGATTTCTTCGGCAATGAATTCTTGGCGCTCCACGGCTTGCTTCCTGACCTTCTGCTTGACGGGCCGCGCATGAGGACAAACAGCAAGCTTGTGCTCAATTACCTTCCTGGGAACGCCAGGGATGTCAGACGGTTGCCATGCAAACACATCGACATTCGCCCGCAGGAAGGCAATGAGCGCGCTTTCCTATTTGTTGTCGAGCGTAGCACTGATGGTGAAGGTACCACCAGTGCCGTCCTCCTTGGCGGGCACCTTCTTGGTTGCCGGTGGAGCGGCCATCCCCTTCTTGCACTTGCCGGTGGAGCTCGATGGTGCGTCCTCGACGGCAGCGCAGCACTCCGAAGAGGTGCATTTGCCGGAGTGGGCCCCAGAGCACTTGCCGGACTTGGTCTTCGTCTTCTTCCCCCCGGGAGCTTCAGCGGCAAGTGTGTTGCTCTCCGCCGCGGCTGCTGCATCCCGGTATATCTTGTCGGCGCAGATAAGCGTGTCCTTCTTGTCGCCAAGGACAGAGATGACGCTTATCGGCCCCGGCATCTTGAGCACATTGTATGCATAATGGGAAGCTGCCATGAACTTGGCGAGGGCAGGACGTCCAAGTATCCCATTGTACGGCAATGGGATATCGGCAACGTCGAAGGTTATTCTCTCCGTCCTGAAGTTGAGCTCCCCGCCAAAGGTCACTGGCAGAGTAATCTTGCCCTTCGGCTTGCTCCTCCCCGGGTTTATTCCTTGGAACGACCCGGTTTCTTCGAGCTCGTCGTCTGGGATCTGGAGTTTCTTGATTACAGCCGAGGAGATCAAGTTCAGGCCGGCCCCGCCGTCAACCAACATTTTGGTGACCTTGAGGTTGCGGATGGTTGGTGAGACCAACATCGGCAAGCACCCGACCGCAGTGGTGCGGTCAGGGTGATCCTCAAGATCAAAAATGATGGGCGTGCTGGACCACTTCAGGAGCCTGCGTGACTCGACGGGCGGCTCAGCTGCGTTTACTTCCCGCACCCACTGCTTGAGCTGGCGGTGGGAAGCGTGCAGAGAGGCGCCTCCGTCGACACACAGGACTTCTGTGGCCTTCTGGAACTCCTGCTCGCTGTTATCTCCTTCCTCCATGTCGTCGTCGTCGTCTTCTTCTTCATCCTTGTCGCGGCCCCGGGGAGGCCGATCACCTTGCCGCTGCTTGGCCTTGCCGCGGCGTCCTCCCCGGCCATTGAATGGCCGCTTCTTGCTTGGCTCTCCTCCGCCACCTTGGGCCTTCTCCTTATCGCGCCGCTCGTATTCAGCTTTCTGCTGCTCTACGAGGTACTCGACTCGTTTGCAGTTCGAAAGGTCGTGGCCCTTGGTGCGGTGTATCTTGCAGTATTGCTTGTCGGAGCCGTCCTGCTTGTCGGCTGCCGCTACAGGGGTAGGCTCCTTGCCGGAGCCGCCAGCCTGTGCCTTCTTGGCGGGAGCCTCCTTGCCGGACTGCTCGACGACCAGCACTTCCTTGCTCTTCTTTCTTCTGTTGTTTCGCCGCCGTCTCTTCTTTGCCGGGGCGGCATCCTCGCTGTCGCTTCCTCCTGCGCCAGCATCCTCTTCGGGGAGTCTCCTCCCCTCTTCGGCGCGCGCGCACTTGTCAGCCAGAGCATAGAGCTCGCTGACATCCCGAATCTTGGTCATGGCCATCTCTTCTCGCATGCGGCGGTTACGCACGTTCTGGTGGAACGCGCTGATAACCGCGGCAGGGTGAACGTCGGGAATGTTGTGTTGCACGCGGCTGAATCGCTGGATGTACTTGCGCAGGGATTCTCCTTCCTTCTGGGCCAAGATGTGGAGATCACTCTCCTGGCCGTGGGGTTTGTGGCCGCCCGTGAAGGCGCCAACAAATTGGTGGCACAGATCTGCCCACGAAGAAATGGAGCCTTCCGGCAAGTGCATAAGCCAAGAACGAACGTTCGGCTTAAGCACTAGCGGGAAGTAGTTGGCGAGTATCTTCTCGTCGCATCCCCCGGCAGCCTGCACCGCGATGGTGTAGATGCTGAGGAACTCCGAGGGGTGCGTCTTGCCGTCGTACTTCTCGGGTACGTCGGGCTTGAAGTTTTTCATGCTGGGCCACTGGACACGCCGCAGCTCACGGGTGAACGCAGGGCAACCTGCCGCGTACGGCAAGTCGCCTGGCTCACCGGGCACGTACGTGTCGACAGCGGTCCCAGCGCGCTGATCCGATTGTCGCCTGGTTTCTCGTCGGCGCTCGATGCGCGTCCGAGCATCTTCTTGTCGCCGATCGTCGAGGACTTGGCGCTGGTCCCGACGAGCCCGCGGATCCGACGACGCCGTGGAGTCGTCGTCGACGTTAATCCGGCGGGGTGGCGTCTTCTGCTTCTGCGGCGGGGAGTGCACGGTGGTTGCACCCCCGGCGGTCTTGTCGCCATCGGCCTTCGTCTGCTCGACTTGCCGTGGCCGCGATGTCGCCGGCTGCTGCGGCGTGTCGTTATTGGCGAAGGCGATGAGACTCTGAATCGTCGCCCTCCAGTCTTCGGCCTTGTCTGCCGCCGGAGGGAAATCGAGGAGCAGTTGCGCTCTTGCGAGAGCTTCTGCTGGAGAGGAGGGGAGCGGCGGCGAGCGGTGCGAAGAGCGTGATATGCTCGGACTTCTAACAGGGTTAGAAGGAGCAGTCTCTTGCCCCGGCGACCGCGCCTTGCTTGTGCCAGGACGGTGGCCTTGAGCATCCCGCGAGACTCCGGTTTGTCCTTGGCCCAGCAAGCGGATAGTACCTCCTGTACCACGGCGTTGCTGGCCTATCGTCTGCTGAGAGGGACGTGGTGCGTCTACGGACACCGAGGCTTTGGAGTTTGCCCGGTCGTCCGTCTTGTCCTTGGATTTGGTGGCGCCGTGAGTTTCCTCGCCGGCGACCACCCTTCCGCCGGCGTCTCCTCCACCAACCGTTGGTTCTGGTGGTGGTGGGATCGACGCAGACGAGCCTGCGACCTCCGAAGCCTTCTTCTTCGGAGCCATGCTGGTGCTGCTGACGAAGTTGATGAAGTTGGAGAAGTTGATGGAGAATGCGCCCGTGTGAGCGCCGGATCAGATTCGCACAACCTCGAAGGCCCCTACCTGGCGCGCCAAAGATGTCGGGGGAAATTGTCCTCCCACGAGGACCTATGGGACCGGAGTCCCTTCTACGTTGCGGTAAGGGAGAGGAGGATGCACGAAGAGCAGATCGAGGAGAGCACGCGGGCGGTTTACCCAGGTTCGGGCCGCGCGGACGCGTAAAACCCTACTCCTGCTTTGATTGTATTGAGTTCTTGAGCTCGGGAGCTTGAAGAGCTAGCTACACCGAGCAAGAGAGCTGTCTAGGTTCCGAACCCCCTCTACGTTGTGCATGGGCCTCCTTTTATAGCTCAAGGGGTCACCGACAGGTGTCAACGTAGAGGAGGGCAAAAATGTAACTATGGTGGTAGTTGTAACAGCGCGGGAATAGTGCGTGAACAGTGGATGAACAGTGGTCATCACCTAACCTTGACAGTGGGGGACAAGGGCATTAAATGCCCGTCACCGTCGACCCCAAAAGTGTCCGTCCACGCTTCTCCATTCGACACGGCGGTAGCCTCGTCACCGTGGATTGCCACCGTGTCCCCCAGGCTGCACAGCCGGGGACGCATGGGCAGATGAGCTGGAGCGCGGGCACACAGCGTGAGTCCCCCCCGGCAAGCACCTTGCCGGGGCCTTGACCTTGCCGGGCCCAGAAGCTTGTCGCTCCCCGGGCCCTGCCGGGGCGCATGCTGCGCCGAGGCGTCTCTTGAGGTATGCATTCCTTGGTCTTCCTGGCAAGCTCCTCTTGCCAGGGCCTTGTGCTAAAGTGACAGTCTTGAGCCTGGTACGGCCTTCCCGACAAGCGCCTCTTGCCGGGGCCTTGATCTTCTGACAAGTATACTTTGTTTTTGAATGGCTTAATAAGGACCGAGAAGGTTTCCGGCGAGCACGCGGTGGACCCTGCCGCGGGAAGCTGCTACTGCCCGTGCACAAGTTGGGGTACTAAGGTACCCCTATCTTAGTACACCGACAGTGGCGTCCTCTAGGTGCTTCGGGGTGGCGAGAAGGCAGGCAGGCAAGGTGGAGGTGGTCGGCGCGCGTCGGGCACGCGTCGTGCGTCCGACTGGCGGGAGGAAGAAGACCTCCCTGCCCCTCATGGGCTGGGCCGGCCAGATGGGCTGCCACGTGAGCGCCAGGTAAAGTCTACCTCTCCCTCTCTTTTCTTTCTATTTTCTATTTTCTTTCTGTGTTTTGATTTAGTTTAGGCACTAAACCATTTTTATAGATGCTGAAAATTATTGTGGATGTTAACTGAGTTATTCCAGAGACCCACAATAATTTTCAAAACATTTGGAGCTATAAAATTATTTATAGATTTTATTTGCTCCAATTCAAATACAATATACATTAATTCAAAAAATCCAAAATGGTCCTAGAAATATGTGCAACATTTTTGGCAGAGGTTTTTAATCAATCCAAAAATGATGAACTTTTCCAAAGGGCATTTTGGGTTCATTGAAAAAGATTTTAATTTGACCCTAGCTGAATTCATTTAGTGCTAGGGTTTGAACATCCCCATTTCCAGTTTCTGAGAAATTTAAACATGATGACATGATGATCAGGCAAAGACCAGAGGGGTTGATCTAGGGATGTGACAACCTGTGTAGCAGTCGACTCGCCGGAAGAGGACAAAGGAGCCTCCTGATAGTTAGGATCAGACGGTTTAAGCGGTTTACGTATGAGCCCGGCTTTTGGATGAAGAAGAGTTGGAGAAAGTAAAACCTCAGAGCGGCGCCTGCGAGCCGGAGTAAGAGGTATTCCTGAGGATTCCACCACGTGGCCACTATGGCGCGTGGTCCGGCGTGCTTCATGCTGCTGCTTCTTCAAAATAAATTGGGGGGTTCAATTGAGCGTAAGGATGAGAAAAAGGGTATTTCCGGGACGCCCGGCAGATTTTGGGCGCCAGGGGTTCTGAGTCTGAAGAGAGAAAGATTACCTCAACTTCCGCCGCTTTACTTCCTTCGGACAGATCTTGCGGAAAGGCATTGTTAACATAAATTTGGGTAAAGGGAGATTAAAATATATCTGGATCAACTCATACCTCAGAATCCGGATCGTCTTCCTCGGGATGTGAACCAGAGGCAGCAACCGCCTTCTTCTTCTTGACAGCATACGTCTTCCGGCGTGGTTGTTTGGCCAATTTATCTTGAGGTTTCCTCTTCCAGAAGGGGTCGTTGGCCTGTGCAAAAGATAGGAAATAAATGGAAGACAATTGATATGGCCGGATCAGAACAGACAGAAAAAATCAGAAAGAACTTACTGCTGGCGGTTTATTGTTTTCATAGAATGGAGCTAAACCGGTCCGGCTGCACTCTTCCAGAGAGATGTTGAGCATTTTCTTTGCGGATTTAGCGACTTATTTCTCAGGAAGTATTATGTCAATATGGCGCTGAGGATCATCCGGGTTTTCGGTATACTCGCACATCAGACCTGTACGCCGGCTCAGTGGAAGAATGCTCCAGGCAAGCCAACAGCGAACAAAGTCTACTCCGGTTAAGCCGTTGGCCATAAAGGCCCTAAGCTTAGAAAGATGAGTGGCAAACCGGGCACGGTCTGGGGCACTAAGGCGCTACGGCAGGGGATGATCCTCAGGTAAGCGATATGCACGGTAACCCGGCAGTGGGTTTTCTCCTTCAGGCGAAGTATCCATGCAATAGAACCACGATTGGTTCCATTCCTTGGTGTGCGTGTGAAGGACAGCGTGAGGGAAGCTTACATCCTTTCTCTTTTGAATGCTGACGCCGCCCAGTTCTTGATGCGGCCTGTCAGAAAACTCTGTCCGCCGGTTTAAATGGAAAAAGTCTCTGAACAGATCTACTGACGGTTCTTCTTGAAGATATGCTTCTGAGAAGACTTGAAAATTGCAGACATTTGATATAGAGTTCGGACCTACGTCTTGAGGATGGAGTTGAAAAGCAGCTAGCACATCCCGGAATAATTTTGAACCGGGAGGGCTAAAACCCCAGGCCAGATGATCAAAGAAAACAATGACCTCTCCTTCCTTAGGAGTAGGTGGACACTCATCTCCTGGGGCCCGCCAGTTCAGAACCTCCTTACGGCCCAGAATACCAATTGAAGCGGTGTTCGTTAAATCATCCTCGGTAATGCGGGAACGAGCCCAGTTGCAAGCAACAAACTGCTTGGCCATCGTTCGGAATAAGGAAATGCTGAAAAGTACAGTACAAAATCTGGTTTACCAATTGCTGAAGCATAAAACCGGAGCATGGTATGAAATTATGGATCTAATTGGCGGTTTAGACAAGGGACTAATGGCATTGGCAGTCCGGAAACAGATGCGAGGTGAACAATTACCGGTTTATCATAGAGAAAGATGAAGCTAAACCGTCAATTACATATAGGGGCTTACTTCTAACCCGTCAAAGAAAGCGTATGATTGATTAAACCGGAGAAGTCAGGCTACAGATCTATAGTGTGAAAAAACAGTTTCCACAGAAGGCTGATGTAAAAATGGATCTAAGGCATAAGGAAAAGATGAAATATATGCAAGTCATATGAAGGTAGAACCACGGAGGTTTTTCTACAGATCAAATCTAAGCTGGTAAGCTAGAGGAACTAAAAACGTGAGCGTGGAGCAGGAGCGCATCCAAGACGAATCTAAATAAGGTTCGAATCTACAGCAAGGTCAAACCTACGGGGATGAACATCAAAGCTTCAAGGTTTTTCATGGCGGAGCTACGGACGAAACCCTAGATCGAGATCTGGAGGGAAAAGGAAAGAGTACCTGACGAAGCAGATGACGACGGTGAAGCGTTCTGGTCACGTTCAGGGTGATGCAGCGGCCTTAGCTCGAGGACGACGAGGGGCTCAAAGAGCGGCGGCGGAGCTTCGAGCGACGGAGATAGAGGAAGACGAAGGCAGAAGGGGAGAAAAGAGGCAGACCCCTGTGGTATTTATAAGCCGAAGAGGTGAAACGGTAAGCGCAGGAATCGAGGAGGTCAGAGATTGGATAAAGATTGCGTTGTTGCCTCAATTTTCGGGATGGCATTTAACAAAGGTAACGGACGGAGGTGAGCAATAAATGCGGAGGTGATGTCACGACGGATTAAGGTGATTCCCGGAGATGACGTCATAGCCGGTTTACGAAGCAGATAAATTGCAGAGAAGAGAGTTATGCAAGATTTAGAAGACTGACATGAACAAGTTCAAATCAATCTGGGGCCTAATGTCAGGGATATTACTAGCAGGTATAAACCGGCCAAGAAGATCCGGATTACACTAACATAGTTGTATTATCATAAGCCCAGTAGAATATGAACTAGAAGTTACGGCCCGTAGAGGCTCAGGGCCCATGTGTAAAGCTTACGGTTTGTAAACCGTCATATCATGTAACTTGAGGTGTAAGATAGAAAGGGTAGAGACCGAGGCGGACACGATTATGAACCGGCCTCGGGACTCTGTAAACCGGACCGGGCGTCGCCTCCTATATAAAGGGACGACCCAGCGACGGTTCAAGGACAAGCAACAACACGTCGAGACACAGGCAAGCGATCTGCTTCCTGTTCATCGACGCCCAAGCAATACCACACCAAACTAGACGTAGGCTTTTACCTTCATCGAAGGGGCCGAACTAGTATAAACCTTTTGTGTCCTTTGTGTGCTTTTAACCCCTTCAAGCTAACCCGCGCGATGGCCTCACACCTAAGTCCTCTAAACCGGACATCTACCGTGCTAATTCCACGACACTGTGGGAGGGAGCCTCCCACCGGGAGAGACTCCGGGGCATGTACAGCCCCGTCCTGACACGTGGCTTGCACGGTAGGACAGCCAAGGTGTATATGGGCCCTCCTCAGGACGAGCTGAACGACTCTGAGGAAGTTCTCGTGAGCTTACACATCACTCACGAGACCCTACCCTGAGGCAGGTTGCGCCTGAGTCTTCTTCTGCAAAATGTGAAAAGAGAGGCGTTGTGTCGACCTGCGCCGAGTGCATCTCTAGAGGGCATCACATGAGAAGGCCACAGCACCAACGACCCCAAGAGGTGACGTTAGCGGGACTGGACCGTAAGACAGAGCTCAGCCGCTAGATTTATCGATGCTGCAGGGACGGACCCGAGCATAGACGCCATGCCCAGTTTTCTAATGCAACAATCCAAAAGAAAAACAACTGGCACGCGGTTCCCGCATGAGCAGGCACCTGCCACGGGCCCCCACTTACCCATCCACGATTAACCCATGCGAGAACAAGGCACCAAGGACCACGGAAGGTGACGTCACGGGAATGGCTCACGAAACAGAGCTCAGCCCTTGGATTTAGCGATGCTGCAAGGACGGACCCGAGCACAGACGTCGTGCCAGTCCTTAATCATGGGGCAGTCGCGAGTGGGCTCCCAAGTGCTCATGACCTTAGCGGCGGTGAGAACGCCGAGCATATAGATAATGCAAATAGGAAAAACCAACTAGCCTTGATTCATGCGCAAAAAGAGACAGCTGCGGGGCGTGAGCCCCAAGCAGCTCGAGGATGATGCAGCCCGGGGGCGCGCCCTCGATTGAATACCTGAAACATCACCTGACACTTGTCAAAGAAGAGTTGGGGTAGCTGAAGACGCGAGTCGTGTGGGTCGCCCCTGAGGATCATCGGGCTCCTGAGGCACAGGGCTCAGGAGGCCCTCAGTGGTCACCGGGGTCCAGCTCCCGCTCCGTCTGGATCGCCCTCCATTGAGCCTCCCGAGCCCCCAAAGCATGCCGCGCGAGGCACTGGAACGTGGCGGCTGCGTCGCGGAAGCCAAAGAGCATGCGAATGTAGCTGCAAGGGAGAGACCTCCTCCAGCCGACTGTCATCGGCCAGAAGGGCTCCAAAGAAGCAGCTCGGTTGAGGCCCACCACGTCGACGCAGACGCGGAAGTGGTTGCTTGGGTTGCGGGTAGGTGAGCTTGGTATCGTGCGGTTGCGTCCACCGCGTATGAGCCTTGTGTACTGAAGTTCCTCGGTAACCTGGTCGATGAAGTCCTGAGCCCCCAGCGCTATACGGCCCATGCTGGGCTCACAAAAATGCGCGTCGAGGCACGCCTGTAGGTGGTGCCCGAACACCTCCCTCGAGACGCTGGTCAGACCAGATATGCTCCATAGGAGAGCCCCCGAGCCTGTCCTGAGAGGGGCGTCGGGCGTGCCTCCCTATGCGAGGGTAGAGGGCGCCTTGTCGGCAGGCGCGAGTCCTGAGACGAGGCCGTCAGGAGCCCCCGTGTTCTGAGGTCCATCGGCGGGCAGGTTCTTCTTCTTCTTGGGGGCGGTCTGCAGGGCGAAGATGGCTCCACCTTCGTCGAGGCTCTCGGCTGCCGCGGTCTGGTAGGCGTGCTCCAGGGAACGCACTGCTTCCTTCTCGTCGGAGGCGATTGTGATGACTCCGCCACTCCCGGGCATCTTGAGGATGTTGTAGCCGTGATGGGTCGCCGCCATGAACTTGACGAGGGCAGGATACCCAAGGATGGCATTGTACATGAGATGGATGTTGGCGACATCAAAGTCGATGAGTTCGATGTGATAGTTGTCACGATAACCGAAGGTGACGGGGAGGCGGACCTGCCCCATCGGGAGTGTGGAGCCATCCGTGAGTCCGTAGAATGGCTTGGTGGGATGGAGCTGATCGTAGGGGACCTGGAGCGTCTCGAAGGTCTAGACAGAGAGGACGTTGAGCCCTGCTCCTCCGTTGATGAGGGTCTTGGTCACAAGGACGTTGCTGATGGTTGGAGTGCAGAGCATCGGGAGAGCGCCTGGGGCTACAGTACATTTGAGCTGGTCCTTGGGGTCGAAGGCGATGACTTGCTTGGTCCACCTGTGGTTGCGCGTGGCGTCAGGCCTGGGAAACGCCGCGTTCACCTCGCGAGCGAACTGCTTGAAGATGCGGTGGGAAGCTAGAGCATGGGCTCCTCCCAAGATGCATGCAACCACACGTGGCTCCTGGAAGCCCCCTGCTCCATCTCCCTGGCGATCGTCGTCGTTCCTTCTTGGCAGTGGTGGCAGCGGAGGCAGACCTGTGTTGCCCTGAGGGCGACCCTCACGAGGCTGGTCGCGCCAGGGGGCGTCACGAGGCTGGTCACGCCATACTTGGCGCGAGTTCCTGCCGTCCCAGCGTCCTCCACCACGGGCTCCTCCACGGCCGTAGCCACGGTTGTTGCGCTTAGGGCGCTGCCCGCCACGCCCGTCACGCATCACCCTGAGCTCCTGACAGTCGTTGGTGTTGTGGATGTGGACATCGTGGAAGACGCGGTACGGACGGTTGTCTCTGGGTGGGTCGTTGTAGCCACAGCCACGCTTCACTTCTGGCTCCGCAGCCAGCGCGGTGGGTCCCTTGCGCTTTGCTTCCTTGGCCTTGGCCTTTTTGTTGTCAGCCTCTGCTTCAGACAGCTCCAGGAGGGAGAGGCGTCCTTCCTCCGCCCTGGTGCACTTTGCCACGAGCTTGAACATCTCGAGGGCTGTGCACATGTCCTTGTGGATGGCGAGCTCCTCCCTCATCCTGACATCGCGGACACCGTCGGAGAATGCCGAGATGATGGCCTCGTCCGAGACCCTGGGAATCCTGAGGCGCATGGTGTTGAAGCGCTGGATATACTTCTGTAGGGTCTCCCCGGGCTGCTGCTTCACGCAGTGCAGATCCGTGGCCGCGGGGGCTCGGTCGCGGGTACCCTGGAAGTTGGCGACGAAACGCTCACAAAGCTCCCCCCAGGAGGAGATGGATCCCACGGGGAGGTTCAGGAGCCAGGAGCGGGCGCCATCCTTGAGGGCCATGGGGAACCAGTTCGCCATGACCTGCTCGGTGCCGTTGGACGCCTCGATGCTCATCTCGTAGAGCTGGATGAACTCCGTGGAGTCGGTGCTGCCATCGTAGCGCGGAGGCAGATCCGGCTTGAACTTGCCGGGCCAGACGAGGCGCCGCAGCTCGGGAGCTAAGGCGCGACATCCAGCCACGCTCATGATTGCAGGCGCCCCCTGCACCTGCGGTGCTGGTTCTTGGGGCGCACGCGCTACCACCTCCTGTGGTGAGCGGTTCTGGTGCTGCAGGACGGGGGGCCCGCGAACTTCTGCCTGGGGATGCGGAATCACCTGGCAGCTCTTCTCATCATGTGCAGGGGCCCTGTGGGGCGGCTCACGCCGCGGAGCCTCGCGCCTGACCCCCTGGCCGGCGCCGTGGAGCAGAGTTGGAGCCGGGACGTCGTGGCCCTCGTTCCCCGCCATGAGCGACGGAGGACGGGAGGAGTGAGTTGGCGCAGGTACCTCCCCGGCGGCGCTGACGAGCTCGGTGATGCGGTGGAGCCACTCGTCGTAGAGGTCATCCGTCGGGCGGTAGCGTAGGATCTCCCGCGCCATCAGTAGCGCAGGGTGCTGGTAGACTGGCCCGCGGTGGATCAGTGAGGACGACGCCGCGGTCGGCGAGGGTGACAGTGGGAATGACGAGTCCTGCTGCTCGTGGATGGCCGGGTCGGTGGCGACGTTGGCGACAGGCGAGTTGGGGCGGAGTGGCGCACCGTTGCCCGCGGGCGCCGTCTGAGCGACATTGGCGGCGCGCGCTCGGTGTGTGTCCACCATGGCGGCGAAGCGAGGTCGACGACAAGAGCGGGACGAGGTCGTCGGAGAGGCGAGATTTTGACACGCCCCCTACCTGGTGCGCCAAATGTCGGATTACGGACTCCGCAAACCCAAGAAGTTCGAGCACAGGGGCGTGAACGAAGATCTCTCCCACTCACGTCTACCTAGCGTCTCTCCCTCGTCTGGTGAAGAGATTCAAGCGAACAACAAGTAAAGCACGCACGAATTCACCCAGGTTCAGGCCACCTTGCGGTGTAAAATCCTACTTCCTGCTTTGGTGGATTAGCCTTGAGAGGGCTTGACTATGAATGAGTACAGTGGCTCCTGAGCTCAGGAGGGGAGCTCAGGAGGGTCAGGAGGAAAGGGTTCTTGCTCCTTTGTGTGTGGGCGGAGTCTCTGGATCCGATTCGAGTCACCTCCATAGTGGAGACCCTAGCTACTTATATAGGCGGCCAGGGTCCTCTTACCCCGAAATGTTTAGGCGGGAAGGGATCCCACAATGGCCATTTTGAGCAGGAACACAAGGACGTTCATATCCTGAAAAAAGCGGTCTTCGCCTGCAAAGGGATCAGGCGGTGACGTGATTGTGGGCTCGGTGGTGGCATCCTCCCTGTCGTCCTTGCGGTCTTCGGTCTTGTTGCACCAAAGGGGAAACCTTTGTCCCGCTCCTCGGGAACCTGCACCTGCGCTATCTTCTTTGCACCAAAACGGCAACTGTGCCGCTGGCACGCGCTGGCACCCGCTGGCGCGGTGCGTCACTGCTTGCGTCACTGCCTCCTCCTGAGGCAGGCTTGGCCTTGGATTCTCTGCCCCTCCTGAGCAACCAAGCCGAGGCCGCTCCTGAGGGGGTCTTGACGTCGTTCTCCTCGCGAGGTCTAGCCCCCTCTCGAGGGTCTTGAACAGCTGGTCGATTAGCTGGGACGTACCAGGCCGTAGTAGGAGCGCGACGCGGCCCACAGACAGGCAAGTCTGGGTACCCTGGTTCCCAGGACGCTGACAAACATGTGATGGCTTCTCGCCCCTCGTTGGTTACCCCAAGTGGAAGGTTGAGATGTAGCGTACCGGCAAATTTCCCTTGGCAAAGATACCAAGGATCGAATCCCGTGAGACTCCGAGGGTCGACAAGCAGGTGTCAACGGCGCTAGAAACTTAGCGGTTGACGGGACCTGCACACAGATACAGATAACTTTGCTCCCAACGAGTACAGAGAGGTTGTCAATCCCTCCGGCCTTGTTGTTTACAAAGGATCAAACACAAGAGATAATAATGATAGCTATGACTGCAACTAGTAAATAAAAACAGAAAGTAAATAGAAGGTGTGATCAGCGGTGGTAATATGGACCGGGGTCCCATGATGTTCACTAGTGATGTCTCTCTCCCAAAAGACGATAAAACAGCAAAGCGAGGTAAACAAATTATAGCTGGGCAATTGACAGGATTATGTGCGCAAACCAATGCTAACTATGATGCAAAGAAAGGCAGAGGCTCAAAAGCATGGGCGGTACGCTAAGGCAAGTAGATCGAAATCCATCTGCATCTACTACTAATCATCCACCTTGAGATATCTATGTAATGCCCCGGATGTAATACTTTCCCTTTTGGGTAAATAATATATCTCCGGCTTCATCTAATTCCTTTTCGGGTTCTTTGTATTTCGGGCTTTCGTCGTTTTGTTGTGTGAGTGTGTGGCATTCATTCATATCATGTAGACATGTGCATTGCATTGCATTTGTGTTGTGGGTTGCATCCGGTTCCGCGTGTTTCTTCCCGTTGTCCGTTTCGCGTTCCGAAGCTCCCTCACGTGTCCGTGACGTCCCGTAGGCCTACTTTGTTGTTCGGGCGTTTTACGTTACCGGTGTACCGCGAGGTTGTGTTGTGTGTTGTTGTTTTGTTGTGTGCAACCCGCCTCTCAAATCTCGTCTCGTTTGGACTCCGTTGACTTTTCCATCCGTTGTCCGTGTGGGTCCGAAGTGCCTTCACTTCGTGTCCCGGAAACATCCCTACTGCAGTCTTTTATCTCCGTCTAGGCCCTTTAAAACTATCCCCGCGATCGGATCCGTCGGATCGCGATCGGAGGGCTCCTAGCGCCCCTAAATCCCCTCCTAACCCTAAAAAACTGCTACATATAGACCCCTAGTCTATTTTGGGCATCCCCTTCTTCTTCCCCCTCTTCCCCCTCTTTTTTTTCCTTTCTTTCTTCAGATCCACTAATTTCCACCAGATCCCGAGGGGATCCAGCTATCCATCGAAGCAGCAGCCGCAGATCGAGGCGGCCGATCCAGATCCGGATCGGCGCCGTCGAGTCAACGCGCCAGGCGCGCCGGCTCCGTCGCTCGGGGCGACCGCATCGACCGCGGCCCGTACGTCCTCAGCGCCAGCGAACGACCGCGCCGGGCCCGTCGCCACTTGGGGCCAGGTCGCCACCCCAGCCGCGCCTCCCGCGGCCCGTACGCCGCCAGCCCGAGGGTTGGGTCCCCACTTCGTCGCCTCCTCCCCTCGCCGAACGGGCCAGGCACTCCGGCCCAAGTCGCCGCTTCCCCGCCGCATCCTCTCCGAGCGGGCCCTCCATCGCCGCTCCTTCGCTCCGCGCCGGCCAGGCCTGCCTCCCGCCTGGGCCGAGGTCCCGCACCGGGCCTCCGCCGCGCCAGTTCCTCCACCGGGCGCGCCGCCGCGCGGGCTCCCTCGCCTCAGTGGGCCGACCGCGCCGGCTCGGGCCGGGGCCCAGTAGCGACTCCGCGGGCCAGCCACCGCCGCCTCTGCCTCCGTACAGTTCCGGGCCAGATCCAGCCGCCGGCCCATCTCCGTGTTTTTCCTCAGATCCGATCTGGAGAGGTTGACCCTAAATCCTCCTAAGTCCCTGTTTTAGTAATCTGGAATGCAATGTTTGACTGTGCATATCTTTTACTGTGATGCTCCGTTTTGCGCGTGTAGCATGTCCAGACGTTCGTGGAGTTGTGCTCTACGTTTTACCTGTTGTTGTCATGCATGTTAGAGATCATCTAGACACTTGTTTTGCTGTTGCAAGAGTGCATCATGATATAAAGTGCTGTTATGTGTTATTTTCATGCCACCTTTGACATGTGATATCTTTTAGCTCGTTTGTCCAAACGATGCAAATGACATGTCCACGTGTTCGTCTTGCCACGAACTACGTGATGCTTGTGATAGGTTGCATGGTAGATTTATTGTTTCCTTGTTATCATCGTTGCAAAGTGCCATGTTCATATGTTGTGTTTTCACTTGTTATGAAATGTCATCTTGTTGAGCTCGTTGCAATCGTTGTGTTCACCTCTATGATGCATGCTTGTGTGTTTCGGGATCACCTTCATGTGCACTTTGATGAGGTGCTTACCCTTTGCCATGTTTAGTTTCGAGGTGACTTAAACATGCTCTTTTAGTTGCTATGATGTTATTGCTGTTTTAGGACTTAGTGATTTTTCACTAAGTCTGAAATCTGTAACGTTCCGATGCCATGTTCGTGTGATGTTCTAGGTCAAAGCATGTTAGTTTTGGGGTGGATTTTGATTGTTCCTTGTAGTATATATTGTTGCCTTTCCATCCATGTCCTCACATGTCCATTTGAGTGGCTGTAGCATGTTTATCTTTTGCTCTAAAGTTTCAATAAAATTCTGCTGCCAGAATTTTATTGCAAAGTTCAATATGTCCATGATCATTGCTATTGATCCGTGACTCCGTTGGGGGTGCACTTTGGACCTAGTTGCTGTACTATATGTCTAGTTTGTGTTCATGTCCTTTGCCATGCTTTTTGGGTGCTGTAGCTTAATTATTTTGAGCTCCAAAGATGCTATGTTGCTGTAGTTTTCAGCTTTCGCTCAAATCTTGTTTCGGGCATAACTTTTAGCCCGTAACTCCGATTTCAGCGAATCTTATATCAAACTTGGTTGATTTTCTGTGTAGATTAATAATATCAGCTTGTTATCTTGTTTTGAGGTGTTTTGCTTGAGTGATGTTTTCCGTGCTCCATGTGCATCCTTAGTGCATCCATCATTCATTCATGTTTTTCGAGTGCGCATTGCATCTTGTTGATTGGTGCTTGGTGTGATTGTTTTGTTTAGAGCCGGAAGCTGAGACCGGGTACGAAGTTGAGCACGAGGTTTCCAACGAGGTTGAGCACGAGGACCCTTCTTACGATCCGAACGACTTCTCTTCAGGCAAGATGACCGAACCCCGATAACATTACTATCTTTGCCTATTGCTAGTAGTCTCGATCTATAGTTTTGCCTCGATGCCCATGTTCTTATTGTCAGCCTCCTACTTGTAACCAATTGACATGTTTAACCACCCTACCTATGCAAACCGTTGCTTGGCTAAGTACGCTTCGCTCAGCCCTTCTTATAGCGTTGCTAGTTGTAGGTGAAGTGAAGATGCTTGCTCCATGTTGAAGTTTGGTTGGGTTATATCACACTATATAAATGCTTTAATTGAAATCATCTATATATTGGCAAGGGTGGAAGGCTAAGCCTTTTGCTTGGTGTTTTGTTCCACTCATGCCGTTAGGATCCGTATAAGCCGGTATTATGTTCCTTGATTATGCGTTCCTAACACGGTTGGGGTGTATGGGACCCCCTCGATAAACCGCTAAGTGCTAAGTCTTTTCCAGCAAGTCCCAACATTTGGTACTATTTGCCTCATAATAACAACTAAAAATAATTAATTAATTGCATAGGGGGTCATGTCCCCGAGGATTCTTAATTCAACATAGCAGGGGGCCAGTGCCGATGGTGTTGGTCCCAAACGGGGAGCCTGCGGGAACCACCACGGGGAAACTCGAGGATTGGGTCCTGTAGCTTCGCCCATCCGGTCATGGCCTGAGACTAGATACGCGCGGCTACTATCAGGGTGTCGGCACGCCGGGAGGATTTGCTGGATTAGCCTTACCTTAGCTCGGTATATCCTGAGCACGGGATTCCGAGGATACTCGGGTCTTCCCACTTTGGAGTTGCGACTCCGCGGATCGTGGGCTTGTAATGGGTCAAGTTGGAACACCCCTGCAGGGTTTGAACTTTCGAAAGCCGTGCCCGCGGTTATGTGGCAGATGGGAGCTTGTTAATTCCGGTTGTAGATAACTTGACACAATGTTACTAATACACTACCAGCGTGTGTTCCGTGACTGTCAATTTCCGAATAGGGATTCGGGAGTTGAACACGGAGGGGTTATGATTGTGGAGCTTGTAGCTAGGATCACTTCGTGATCACTTCTCGCCGATGCCTTCTCTTCTCGCTCTCACTTGCGTAAGCTAGATGCTAGTTGTTGTTGCAGACTTGTTCTTTTCTTCAGCCTTTCCCTCACCTAAGGGCTTAAATAGTTCTGTTACCCGGGAACGGGATTGCTGAGTCCTCTGTGGCTCACAGTTACTTCACCCACCAGATGCAGGTCCAGCTGTGAGCTATCCAGGTGATGGCACCGAGCTGGATTGGGAGTACGACGAGGAGCATAGTCGGTACTACGTGCGCTACCCGGACGATCAGTAGTGGAGTCTCTTACTAGGATTCGATCCGCCTGTGGTTTATTTATCTGAGTTTGGTACTTTGACATTTGGCTTTTGCCCTTAGAGGGTTGTAATGCTCTTAATGTATGATGTTTGAGACTTGTACTGTAATTCTGTGACGTGGCGAGTGTAAGCCAACTATTTTCAGTTTACTATCCCTCTTTTACATGAGTTGTGCAAAGATTACCAAACTTGAGATCATTCTAGGATGGACTTATGCCTTTAAGTCGTGCCTCGACACGTAGGAGGTATAACTCCATCCTGGGCATTACAATCTATCCAGAACATCTCGCTGGTATTAAGTTGCGAATCCCACCCAAAGTGTAAACTCAAAGCAACAGACAACTGCATTAAAATAACTTTGCGTAAAGTAAACAATCCTTGCACCCGCAAGTACAAGCACCGTTGTTTTCTCCCTTGTGGCAACAGCACATCCCCTAGACTCATGTTTCTGTCACTCAAGCTAGTCATCAGGGGGCATGAACCCACAATCAAGCATAATGCTCCCTCTTGGAGTTACTACCTACTACTTGGCCAAAGCAATAAATAGCAACGGAGAACATGCAAGAATTACTCAAGAACAAAGATATAAAAGAGGTGAATCAAATATATTACTCAAACACAATCTGAACATAGTCTCATAATCCATCAGATCCCAGCAAACTCAGCAAAGCAACAGCAGAAAGATTACATATGTGCCTCGATCATGTAGGGCAGCTCACGAGGTCTAAATCATGAAGAGCAAAGAGGGGAGGAGAACATCACATAGCTACTGATCATGGACCCATGGTCCAAGGTGGACTACTCACGACTCATCCGGGAAGCGTCCATGGTGGTGGAGAAGCTCCCGGTGGTGGTTCTCCCCTCCGGCAGGGTGCCGGGAAGAGTTCTCCTGATGCTCCCGATCTTGGAAGCGCTGCGGCAGTGGAACAGAGGCGAGATCGCGAAAAAGGGTTCTGTCCTCGAGGGTTTCGGGACGAGAGGGATATATAGGCGAAGGGGGGCAGCCAGAGGCGGAGCAGGGCCCCAGGCGCCCCCCTGGCGCGGCCAGGGGTGGGGCCGCGCCAGGTGGCCGCCTGGGCCTCCCCTGGCTCCCCTCTGGCCCATCTTTGGTTCTTCGCGAAGCTTCCTGTACGCTGATTTTTCCTATATTTTTCCTGGAATTTTTGGAGCACTTTTAATATGGGGGAAACCTGAAATAGAAAAACAGCAGAAAACAGGAACTGGCACTGTGGTGCACTGAGTTAATAGGTTAGTCCAAATATGATCAAAAGTGTATGGAAGTGCATCAATATCATAGCAATATCACACAAAAGAAGCATGGAGCAAGCAGAAATTATAGATACGTTTTGGACGTATCAACATCCCCAAGCTTAATTCATGCTCGTCCTCGAGTAGGTAAATGATAACAAGCATAATTTCTGTGGTGACATGCTACCAACCATATAAGAACTTTTTAAATAAAGCAATCAAGGCATGTAATTCAATTCAATTCATAACAAGCAAGAGTCTATATTAGCATTGTAACAAGCAACATAAGAACATAAAGGTGCAAGAGCTCTCGCTGTCCGTGACTCGAATGTCTCCAAATGGTGTTTGCATGCAAGAAAGGGGATAGGGATATATGAGAGAGTAAAACATAGTTTTTGTATTGTTGAGAACTTAATCTACTAAAGTTTCACACTTGGTCTTCTTTGGAATCTTATCTTGACTCATCCCCAGACCACTAGCCAGGTACAAGTCAAAATGATCCACTCCCTTTCGATATTTTGAGCACTCATGCAATGGATGAGCGTAAGCAAGAAAGTTGACACTTAGGATGGCAAAGAGAGAAAAATGATGAAGGGGGAAGACAAAAAAGGTGTGAAAGGCTCACATCAATGAGGACAATCATAGGCGAGAGAAAGCCAAATGACAGATATGATATGAGGAGTAGGGATTGCCATGCAACGGATGCACATATGAGCTAAGGTAAGCTCTCCAATGGAACTAGTGGGGGTGCATCCAACTTGCTCGCTCAAGAAGACCTAGAGCTCTTTTGAGGAGGCTCATCATTGGAATATACAAGCCAAGTTCTATAGTGTGAAGGTCCCCACATAGCTATATGCATGAATGATAATCTCTATGGAGTACAAGGTATAAGATGAAGTACGAGTGTGGATCTCTCAAAAGGAATAGTAGTGTGCCCCCTTCTCTCTTTTTATTTCTTTTTCTCTTTTTTCTCTTTTTTTTATTTTTTTGTGGCCTCAATGGCTCTTTCTATTTAACTCTCATTTGTCATCTTTGGGATCTTTTGATTTTGTCCTCTTTGGGATCTTTTCCTCACTTTAGGGGCAACACTCTATGTATTACAAGAAGTATAGAAGATCTTTCACACTTTACAAAAGTACTCAACATAAAGAAAATGAAACTATCATGATGTATGCAAATGTATGCATCTGCCGGTGTAGCAGGATATGCAATGATACTAGCGCGTCATGTAGCAATGATTAGGGCAAGGCCCAACTAGCATGCGGCTCATCGATCAAGCAAAAAGCATGTATGACATGAAGATCAAGTCATGAGAAGATGGATGTTGCATGGCAATGTATCTCGGAAAGGCTATGGAAAAGCCTTGATAGGTAGGTATGGTGGCTGTTTTGAGGAAGGATATAATGAGGCTTATGATGACAGAGCGTATCGTGCCAAGGATTTGGATGCACCGGCGAAGTATGCGCCAACTCTCGAGGTGAGAAAGGGCAATGCACGGTACCGAAGAGGCTAGAAAAATATGGCTAGGTGGAAGTGTCAACTTTCGAATACTCACATTAGTCCGAAGAACTCATGCACTTATTATCGGTAACTCTCAATCTAATTAGGAGGTTCACAAAGAGACAAGTACCCCGAGGAGGAGTGTATGGGGGTTTGGTTATCCTTGCGCATCCTCGACTCATGGTACGTGAGTGTACTCTAATATTCGATCCCTCCAAAGATTAGTGATCCATCTAGTAGCTAAAGTTCTCAACTATTTTGTAGGTTTTCGAAAATAAACACGGATTGCCCAAAATACGACATCTATCACTAATAGGCTAAAGCTCTTGACACCAAAAGTTCAGACATTACTCATGGCAATACCTCAAAACTATTGCAAGTTACTACTAAAATTAAATAGCAACCTCAATTACCTACTTTCAGTTAAGACACACAACTCAGTGCAACAGGCAAACTCTCTTAACAAGATAAACATGAAAACTCAAGAGAGTTCAGCAACCAACTAAACAAAAGCTCTTTAAAAAGAAAAGCTTGAAAACTAAGAGCTAAACATGACAGCAGCTATGGAAAGACAAAGAACACACACAGCAAAGATAAGCATGAAAATCCTATGTTGTGTTCTAGGTTGAAGTGGAGCGTGTTTCTCTCCCACACAAAGAAAGCTGGGTTCTAACTTGTTATGAACAGCAAGCAAAGCTAAAGAAAACTAAAAAAAGAAACTAAGAGCAAGACGCTCCAAGCATAGCACATAACGCATGAAGTGATAAAATTATAGTGGAACGAAAGACGAACTGATAATTGTTGATGGAGAAGGGGATGCATGGGGGCATACCCAAGCTTAGACGCTTGAGTCTTCTTGAATATTTCTTGGGGGTGCACGGGGGCATCCCCAAGCTTGAGCGTTTGACCCTCCTGAATCTTCTTTTATCATCTTCCCTCGCACACTTGAAAAATCCCTTCATACATAACTCATCATAATCTGATTAGCGAGGTTAGTACCCACAATAAAATAATTTTTCCCTACTAGAAATAAAGATAATCTTGAAGAGCTACTGTTTCTCAAGATTGCCAAAAGGTTTTTGCAAAGAAAAAGCAAGCTCAAGGTTTGCAAAACGAAGAAAAGGCAAAACAGGACAAAATCTGTGAAAAACATACCAGCAGGTAGTAAATAATTTTTTCGGGGCACTTCTGCAACTCAAATCAAAAAACTCAGAACAGACGCTCGAAAGCCAATTGTATATAGCACGCTGTCAAAAAAATCAGATCAAAAAGATGATCTGGTGGTTTTAATCGAATTTTTCTGTCCAAGGATAGAATCTGTTTTCTGGACAGCACGTCACAACTATTGAACTTTCTTGAAATCGGAGGCTAAACTTGGCACAAAGCTGAAAAGAAAAGATGCAATGATGATGATGTTGTAGTAACAAACATCAAGACACAACAAGAGCAAAATAAAACCTAATTCGTTGTGGGCTGCCTCCCAAAAGCGCTTTCTTTTATGCCTTTAAGCTAGGCATGATGCAAAAAGATCAAGTTGTATCAATTGAACCATCATCAAGATCATCAAAAAGCTCTTCAATAGTACAACTAGTCTTAAAAGGACTTTCAAATAAATGCCTAATAAAGATACTTCTAGGGAGAAAACCAAAAGGTGGAAAGTCAATGGGAGATTCATTTATAAATTTATCAAAGAGAGGTATTTCTTCCAAAGTCTTCACAGTTTCAACCCCTTTGGTAATAGATGGATTACTTTTGGAACGAGGAGCCTTTGGAACGTAAACGAACTTAGGTTCCTTCTTTGTCGGAGTTTCTACCTTTTTGGCTTTGATTGAGGAGAAAGTAGTTCCTAAAGTGTCAAAGATTTCCTCAATCTTGTCTATCCTAGAAGAATCCAAGTCATGGGATTTGATGGTCTCCAAAGTTTTGAGAATTTTATGCATGGAGCTATCAAGCCTATTCAAATTCCCTTGGATCTTACGGTCCAACTCATTTATCTTATTAATGCTTGGCATCTCTAGCTCTATCTTTTCAAGTTTTTTCATAATGTGAGCTAGGGTAATGTCCTCTTGAATGCTAACAACAGGGGGATTTCCAACAAGATTTTCCATAATACTAAGAGATTCCCAAACTGGGGCTTCTAGGAAATTTCCATTGATAGCAGAATCTAGAATAAACCTATTCCAAGAAGTAATTCCAACATAAAAATTTCTAAGCAGGATAGTAGTAGATTGCTTCTTGGTGGCTCTTTTTTGAGAATCATTAATTCTATACCAAGCATCTTTTAGACTTTCACCACCTCTTTGTTTAAAGGTGAGCACTTCTGCCTCACCAAAGGCAAAAGGACCAGACATAATGCCAACTAAAAGCAAGATAACTATTTTTGTGATTTTTGGTAAGGGACACTAAAGCAAAAACTGAAAGGTAAACTAACAAGACTAAAAAGCAAAGATAAAAGATAGCGTGCAACTCCCCTATCTTGAAGAGTGGAGTCCTCGGCAACGGCGCCAGAAACTTGCTTGATGGCTTCTCGCCCCTCGTTGGTTACCCCAAGTGGAAGGTTGAGATGTAGCATAGCGGCAAATTTCCCTTGGCAAAGATACCAAGGATCGAATCCCGTGAGACTCCGAGGGTCGACAAGTAGGTGTCAACGGCGCCAGAAACTTAGCGGTTGACGGGACCTGCACACAGATACAGATAACTTTGCTCCCAACGAGTACAGAGATGTTGTCAATCCCTCCGGCCTTGTTGTTTACAAAGGATCAAACACAAGAGATAATAATGATAGCTATGACTGCAACTAGTAAATAAAAACAGGAAGTAGATAGAAGGTGTGATCAGTGGTGGTAATATGGACCGGGGTCCCATGATGTTCACTAGTGATGTCTCTCTCCCAAAAGACGATAAAACAGCAAAGCGTGGTAAACAAATTACATCTGGGCAATTGACAGGATTATGTGCGCAAACCAATGCTAACTATGCTGCAAAGAAAGGTAGAGGCTCAAAAGCATGGGCGGTACGCCAAGGCAAGTAGACCATAATCCATCTGCATCTACTACTAATCATCCACCTTGAGATATCTATCCAGAACATCTCGCTGGTATTAAGTTGCGAATCCCACCCAAAGTGTAAACTCAAAGCAACAGACAACTGCATTAAAAGAACTTTGCGTAAAGTAAACAATCCTTGCACCCGCAAGTACAAGCACCGTTGTTTTCTCCCTTGTGGCAACAACACATCCCCTAGACTCATGTTTCTGTCACTCAAGCTAGTCATCAGGGGGCATGAACCCACAATCAAGCATAACGCTCCCTCTTGGAGTTACTACCTACTACTTGGCCAAAGCAATAAGCAGCAATGGAGAACATGCAAGAATTACTCAAGAACAAAGATATAAAAGAGGTGAATCAAATATATTACTCAAACACAATCTGAACATAGTCTCATAATCCATCAGATCCCAGCAAACTCAGCAAAGCAACAGCAGAAAGATTACATATGTGCCTCGATCATGTAGGGCAGCTCACGAGGTCTAAACCATGAAGAGCAAAGAGGGGAGGAGAACATCACATAGTTACTGATCATGGACCCATGGTCCAAGGTGGACTACTCACGACTCATCCGGGAAGCGTCCATGGTGGTGGAGAAGCTCCCGGTGGTGGTTCTCCCCTCCGGCAGGGTGCCGGGAAGAGTTCTCCTGATGCTCCCAATCTTGGAAGCGCTGCGGCGGCAGAACAGAGGCGAGATCGCGAAAAAGGGTTCTGTCCTCGAGGGTTTCGGGACGAGAGGGATATATAGGCAAAGGGGGGCAGCCAGAGGCGGAGCAGGGGCCCCAGGCGCCCCCTGGCGCGGCCAGGGGTGGGGCCGCGCCAGGTGGCCGCCTGGGCCTCCCCTGGCTCCCCTCTGGCCCATCTTTGGTTCTTCGCGAAGCTTCCTGTACGCTGATTTTTCCTATATTTTTCCTGGAATTTTTGGAGCACTTTTAATATGGGGGAAACCTGAAATAGAAAAACAGCAGAAAACAGGAACTGGCACTCTGGTGCACTGAGTTAATAGGTTAGTCCAAATATGATCAAAAGTGTATGGAAGTGCATCAATATCATAGCAATATCACACAAAAGAAGCATGGAGCAAGCAGAAATTATAGATACGTTTTGGACGTATCAACATGGCATTAATCTCTATGCAAGAATCGGAGTTAAGGATAGCACAAAGAGCTCGAGTTCGTACCCTAACTTAGCGACGAACTCGCTACGGCGACAATGGCGGTGAAGATTCCCGTTGACCGCGATGGAGACCAGCGGCAGGAGGGCGCTGGTGATGATGGAGATGATCCGGAGACCAAGGGGGCGGCAGAGCTGGGCTAGCGCGGTTGAGGTTTTGAAGAAATTTCTGAAATTCAACCCGCGGATATATATACACTGTCACTGTCTGTGTGACCGAGTGGAACGACTCGGTAGCACCGAGATGCAGAATAGCAAGCGGTTGCTGCAACTCAGTGTGACAGAACTGTTCTGATCAGTTGCACCGAGGTGAAAACCTAGATCAACTTAATGATTTCGATGAGACCGAATGGGATGGATCGATCGGACCGAGATGCATTAAGAGGTTTTGGAAGTTAAGCCCTTGACGAATCGGTGACACCAAGTGCTCCTCACCCGGTGGGTCCGAATTCGACTTGTTCAAACTTTGTGATGTATCATGAATAGAGTTTGAGACGAGAAAATCATAGATAGCTAGAGGAAGAACTTAGGCATTCTTGTCCATCCATTTGGTAAAAGAAAAGGCCAAACAATCAAAGCAACAAATGGATGTCCTCGAATGGAGAAAAATATGCAACCAACATGCTCACACAATAAGATGGCAAATAAAACATGTGGCAAAGCACACACAAACACTCTAGCATCTATCAAACAATTTTCGATGACTAGGTCATCTATATATGAGTATATTGACTTAGGAGTCAAATGAGAACATTTGATGATATGTCATACTCATCATTTAAGCACAAGTGTGGTTACCACTTTTACATAAAGCAATGTTGTGTTCACATCGTTAGAGTTGCTTTAGCTCAATTTTTAGAGTAAAGCTCCCCCAAGATGTGATATCCCGCTTGGTAAGCACAATAGATAATAACAGATGGTTCCGGAGAAGTGCTTCATCTGCATCCTCTACATGAAAGCCTCCTGACAAAGGTTGGTCCCGGCTCATGGATCTCATCCATACGATTGAGCTTTGTCATCTCTATTGGTGTTGTGCTATTGTTTAGCTACTGTCATGAGAAAGTGGTCCTGTTTCGCATGTTAATCTAAGGCTGCTAATAAATTGATGCAGCGGTTTGCCACCATTATAGCCACTGATAAAATTAAATAATAACACAGTTCAAGTTGAGTTGATGCGTTTGGTAGCATATCATTTCCTATGAGGACAGTGAGGATGCATCTCTTTGTGACTATACATTTCATCAGTTGCTCCCTTTGTTAATGTAATGGCTGTTTTAAATATTTACTTTCCTTTTTTAGAGCAAACAGGGATGCTAGCATTTAGTTGTTCTCTTGTCTTTGCACAACAGGATCCTCCTCTGAAGAAGAAGAATATGAAGTGCCTAGTTCCGATTATGCCATGATGAAGAAGTCCAGTCTATCTTCTCATCAGAAGGAGCAGTTGAAGGATCAATACATTACTCCCCACAAGACCAAACTAACTTCAACTCAGAAGGACTCACAGATTTCCATCTTTTTTGCTGTGATGGGCAAGTACAATGTTGTTCTAGGATTCTTTCTGGTGAGTTCCATTTTTTTAAATGTGTGCTCTGCATGGACCATGTAGGTTCCTGCGTAAACTGTAAATTCATAATATTGTTTGCTTCACTAATCACTTTTTTTATATTTATACAAACAGGGGTGCTTAGCTTGATTTCAATGGGAACTACACAAAATGTTCTGATGGTTCGTGCCCATTATACTTCATCATGCACAATACATCGAATATTCTCGAATCATTCAATTCCACCTCCAGCCACATAATTCGCTATAAGAAAGGAGGTGTCGATATGTTCAAGGCGTTGCAACATATAAAGGTGAAATCATACAAGCTACGTGTGAATTTGGTTGATTTTGGTGGAACTGAACAAAAAGAACAGCTTGTTTATTTAGCACGATGTGACGCCCCAAGACCGATGCTCGAGAAGACTTCCATATGTTTCGGGTTCCACCGTGTGTTTCATTTGTGCTTGCTTATTTATGTTTGCACTGCATCATGTCATCATGCCATCATGTCTTTAATTTTTAAACTCAACCAAATAAATTGTGTGGATCCTTGATCCAATTAAATAGAGGGATATCCGTATGGTGATTTCTCTTTATAACATACCCTCCCAATATTATTAGGGAGCTATAATAATTATTCCATTAATTAGGAATCACCAAAACACACTTGCAAATATTCCCCAAGTCTCTTATGCTTCAAGTTTCACCTCCAAACCTCGGCAATAGATCTTTCTCTTTTATCGAGGCTCCTCTAAAAATTCTCAACATTTTTTGGACACTTCAAAATCCTAGTCCTAGTTCAAACCATCCGAACTAAATTCAAATGAGTTTGAATTTATATCTTTCTTTCATGCCCACTTATATTTTTCCTGGATCATGCTCATTTTTATGAGTCCGGGGAAAATAACCCCATGCCTAAACACTATCCCAAACACTTCATTTCTTCTCCTTTTTCTTCTTTGTTTTTTTTCTGTTTTAGAAATAGAAGGAGAGGCACACAGCCCAGCAGTCAGGTGGCCTGCTTCCCCGCGGCTTAGCCACTGGCCTCCTAGGCCCAGCCCGCTTCCCTAAACCTAACCCTAGCCCGCGACCCCGTCCTCTCGCTCTCTCCTGATCCCCATCCCCCCCTCTCGTTCCTGCCCGCCGCCACACACACGCATCGCCAGGGAGAGGAGCTCCTCCTCGCTCGATCCCTCTCCCTCTCGAGCGCCGTCACACATGGGAAGGGCAAGGCCCTTCACCCCGATCCCCATCGCCACGCACCACGCTCCTCCACTCGCGCGCGATCCCCATGGCTTCCCTTTTCCCCACGCGCCTCTGCCTCGCGAGAACTCCGGCCGCCCCAGACGTCCGCCGGTCTACCCTAGCTGCCGACAGCGCTGCTGCTTGCGTCTTCTGCTCAGGCCCCCGACCCCGCGCATCTCCACCGCCTGCCTCCACTCTCCGGCCCCAAGCAGTCCCATCCGCGCCCGAGGCAGCTGCCGCTCGCCCGCCGCCGCCGCCGGCGACCATCAGGTCACAGCGCCGCCCTCTCCTCGCATTTCCCTTCTCCACTCTCCCTGATCTCCTTTCCCTCTCCCTCTGTTGACTAGCAGGAGGCCAACACTGAACTGCGAGCAGGCCATCGTGTCCCGTCGCCGTTGACTGAAGCCGTCGCGCTCCTGCCTCATCTGCCTCGTGTCCTTCTGGTTTCGGACGACGCCGAGTTCCGCTCCAGAAAGTTACTGGGCGCCACCTTCTCGGACTCCTTCTCGTAGTGCCTTGCTCCCTCCTGCCGTGGCTCCGCCTCCCCTGCTACTGTCGCTGCTCAGCCTTGCTTCATGAGGCATGTGTGTGCCTCTGCTTTCTGGTGATGCCAAGACCACAGCTAAAAGACCCGCACCCGGATCGTCAAACACCGTCTCCGGTGATTTCGTCAATTACCCCAACGGCAAGAACACAAGGACCCGAGTACAACTACAACCGGTGTGTTTTACGTCAAGTTCCTCTACCGATGACCCGAACGAACTCGAACCGTGTACCACTATGTCGCCGAAGACCGCGAGTATAACTACTTCCACAATGTGTCGTGTACGACGCCGAGTACCACTACTTCCACGACGAGATGAGTACGACAACCGTCAACGTGTACGACTACGTCCCGTGAACCCCTACTTCCACGACTTCCCTCAACGGCTACTTCCCACAACGAACTCGAACCACCCCGAAATGCACGCTTCAAAGGTATAACCCTGAGACGACCGCCCGTGAACGAGTGTGAGATGTATGAGATGTACCACTTGGTACACCATGACCGAATTGTCGCTTGTGATGCCCTTCGTTTGCCTTGCCACCTGCCCGTGGGAACCCGGTTACCGGGATCACCCCACCTATCTCTTACATGATTCGCACACACCACCATTTCTTTTGCGCCGGCATCTCTACGAGTTACCGGAACCGATATGTTGTCGTGGCATCATTTTCGGATTCGTCACCGTGGCACCCCTTTCTTTCCACCACAGTGAAAAATGCTTCATATCTTGCTCATGTCAATTGTTAACAAAATTGCATAAAACCTGCATTTGTCATCCGCATCATGATAACAACCTTTAAATGTTTCAAATTGTTCTTGCTTTAAGAATTGCTAACTATGCACATGGGGAGTTTTCGGAATTGCTGTTGTTATTTCCGGCCTCATTTAAACTTGTCTAAATAGGTAGTTTACATTTGTTTCACCTCTTGCCATGTTAATCAACATTTAATATTGTTGTCTACATAAACGAGATCAAACTAAATATGTGAAAGTGGTGTTTTGTCAATATGCAACTCATTGCATATTGAGCTCCACTTAATTTGTAGTGTTGTTTGAGAACTTTGCCATGCCATGCATATTTAAACCGGACATGCATCATACTTGTTTGTTCATCATATGCCATGTTTATGCTTGCGTGTTTACCATGTTGTTTGCTTCTTTCCGGTATGCTTCTCTCATTAGCTTCGGTTTCGTTTCGGAGTTGTGAGGATTTGTTCGACTACTTCTTGGACTCGTTCTTCTTCTTCGCAGGATCTCAGGCAAGATGACCATTCCCCGATATCACCTCTCTATTTGCTTTGCTAGTTGTCTCGCTCTATTAGACATGCCGCGATGCCTATTCTAGTCTTGTCAGCCTCCTATGTTGCCATGAAACACTCTAACCGCCTTCCAAGCAAACTGTTGATTGGCTAAGTACGCTTTTGCTCAGCCCCTCTTATAGCGTTGTTAGTTGCAGGTCAAGTTTGAAGATTGCTCCATGTTCGGACTTGTTTATTGGGATAACACAATATTTATCTTAATTAAATTAATGCACATATATATTGGTAATGGGTGGAAGGCTTGGCCTTCCGCTTGGTGTTTTGTTCCACTCATGCCACCTTAGGACCCGATAAACCGGTGTTATGTTCCTTGATTTTGCGTTCCTAACACGGTTGGGGTTTATGGGGCCCCCTTGATAATTAGCATTGCTTAAAGCTTTTCCAGAAAGACTCAACTTTGGTACTACATTTGCCTAACAACTTAAACTTGCATAGGGAGTTATAAACCCGAGTTCTTAATCAAGAACCAGGGCCAGTGCTGCTCATGAGTGTTGGTCCAAACTGGGCGTACTGCGGGGCCGCCTCGAGGAAACCCGAGGTATCTGGTATATACCTGTAGCTTGTCCCATCCGGTCGTGGCCTGAGACGAGATACGCGCAGCTACTATCAGGGTGTCAGCACACCAGTAGGTCTTGCTGGATTAGTTTTATGTTTGTCGAAATATCTTGAGCGCGGGATTCCGAGAATACTCGGGTCTTCCCAATATGGAGTTGCGATTTCGTGGATCGTGAGCTTGTGATGGGCTAAGTTGGGACACGCCTGCAGGGTTATAAACTTTCGAAAGCCGTGCCCGCGGTTATGTGGCAGATGGGAATTTGTTAATATCTAGTTGTAGATAACTTGACACCATATCCTTAAGAATACACTACTTGTGTGAGTAACCGTGACGGTCTCTTTTCGAAGGGGTTTTCGGAAAGTGAACACCATGGGGTTATGCTTGTACGTGAGTAACTAGGATCACTTAGTGATCATCTTTGGCGATCGTTGGCACATTTCCTCATGTCGCTCTGAACTCGTAAGCTAGTTGATTAGTGCTTGTTGCAAACACTTTATTATCTCTCCACACCTAAAGGCTTTGTTAGTTTTGATACCCGGGAATGGGATTGTTGAGTCCTTGTGACCCACAGATTACAACACACACCAGATGCAGGTACAACTGAGTACGACGCACGAGATGGATCATAACTTCACTTGGAGTTCGACGAAGAGCGTGGTCGTTTCTCTGTAACGTATCCCGACAATCAGTAGTGGTTCCTACCAGGGGCGGCCAGGACTTGTGGTTGTGGTATCTTTTATCGTTTGATTTTGTCAGTAGTCGGACCCTGTGTTATTTGGATGAATGTATGATATTGTATTCATTGTGTGACGTGGCGAGTGTAAGCCAACTATTTTACTCTTTCATCCCTGTATTTTACATGAGTTGTGCAAAGATACCACGCTTGCGACCATTCCAGAATGCGCTTATGTCTCTAACTCGTGCCTCGACACGTAGGAGATATAATCGCATCCCGGGCATTACAAGTTGGTATTCAGAGCCTTCTCCGACCTAGGAGCCCCCCTGAATGATCGAACCGCTGATGGTTGAGTCTATGCACACACACAAAATCTTTTGAGTCTTATATATA
>LR738711.1:668015912-668041063 GCA_902687465.1 Secale cereale
ATATATATATATACACATATATATATATCAGAGAGTAGGATTTCTTTTTACTCCGCATCCCCTTCGTCGCTCTGGTGAGGACTCCTAACGTTGTTTTATCTTCACTATCCTCATATTTCACCCAAAAAAATTAGGATCACGAGGGTGTTGTTTGGATTGTTCCGATATCTTTGTGACGAGAACATTGTTCTTGGTGCCTCCTATTATTTAGGGGTTGTGGCAGTGTCCCGGGGAGTTGAGCTCCGAGGTGTTGTCGTCACAAATGTATAGTTGCAGTTCTAGAATACCAGAGGCGGCCGACATAAAAAACTCTTCTATGCATGTCTGGTGGTGAGATAACCCCGACGTCACCCAGTACTGGGGGGATAGTTCGGGAGTATTGCCACAGCTAGTATAGCGGATGCATTTTGAAGGTCCGAGGTAAACAATTTCCGAAGGTGCCTGGTTATGTGTTGACGGATGGATACAGCTGGATGTAGGATTTATTAGTTGAGTGATATGCGGTGCTTCCCCTGTATCCCCAACACCAGATTGCATAACCGGAAAGCTTCGGGAATTAATAGGTGGGATTCAAATATCTCTTAGGTAATCTTCCAACGGGCGCATGATATGAGGTTGGGGTTCAACATCTAGTGGAGAGGTTATCATGAGCGTTGTTACACTAGGGGGTTGCATCTTAAAGGATCCTTGGCTATGTTGATCCGGGGATTGCAAGGCCCTTTGTAACACGTGCCATGGGGCATCAGCACGAACATGTGGGACGAAACCTCTATTATGTATTTGTTCCATCTGATACCTTCTTGTTTTATTCTATCATTTTATTCTCCCAAGTGGCTTCTCGACAAGTGGATGTACCATTAAGCTATGGAATTCATTCGTTCAATTTTGTTCGGATGTTCGTTGTGAAGACTTTATGTTGCAACGATCTATCCTTTGTTTTGTTTTGAGTTTTGGTATACGAGTTGCTTCGATGTCAAGTGTTGATTCCATACCTTTCCTAATCGGTGTTCTCATATTTCTATGGGAGTGCTAGTCCTTCTTAATCATCGAGATTGTCATGTAAATTCTTCTCAACCGGCGTGCTTCTCTTCAAGTTAACCCGATCCTTTTAAATGTGCAAGACCAAGTCTTGGTTTTTCTCAACGGTGTCTGTTTCATTCATCCCAACTTGTCTTTGTTTTTTCCCCACCCTCCCACCCTTTTCTTTATGGAGCCAGAGTCCTTAATCAAGTGTCCTTATATTCTTGTGATGCCTCTTCATCAATAATCTTTAATGTTTTATCCGGTGATTTCTCAGGAAGATGCTCAGGAGCTTCAAGTTTATCATTCTCCACTCCTGTTTTTTGTTTAATCTTCTTTAATTCCAAGCCTTTGAGTGGATTATATCCTTTTTCTTGTTTCACATATTTTCCCATGTTGAAATTATTATCTGAAGTATCTCTTGTTTATTCAAATCTCTCTAATTCTTATCCGGAGTGTACATGGTATCTCAGAAGATTCGTGTTTCAATTCTTAATCCATTCAAGCTATTTTGAGGATTGTCATCTTATTCAAGCCATTTAATTCAATCAGTGCAATATCTCTTAAGCAATCTTTTTCAACGGTGATTTCTTTTGAGTGGGCCCTAACCCACATGTCTTTTCCCAGGATCTTACCTGACTCTTCTATTTTTTCGGAGTTATTCTCAAATTCTTTTCAAGTTTGACGTAAGAATGGATCTCTCATCGGTCAAATGTATCCTCCAAGTTCACTTTCAAATTCTTTTCAACATTGGCTCAACCTTTTAATTCTTCATTCTGGGGTGCCTCAACAATTCATGGTGGTGTATCTCATCGTATTCTCAGATTTGAAGACCGAAGAAGAGTTCCTCTTGAATCCTTACCCGTTCTTCCAAAGATTCCTGGTTCTAGCTTCATACCATCCTCATAATTGTTTTTGATGGTGAGAATTATTTGCATACCCATCCGAAGCATTTCATGAATTCTTCCCATTGTGATCCTCCGAAGGCCATCATTTCATAAGATTTCTTTGTTCTCGGTTTTCAACTTCGTCCTCCAACTATTCTTAATTGATGCCTGTTCGTTGGTCTCCACATTCTTCCGGTGCATCATTCAAGTATTCTCTAGTCAGCTCGGGATCTCTTTGTTCTCTTGTATCTAAATTGACTCAGGTATTTTGTTCGCTTTCTAATTCTTCCCGGCGATTTGTTCTCTTACATCATTCATTTTCAGATTCTTACGGTGGTTCATTGGACATTCCTCTTCCTACATTATGATATCATTTCATTCGTTCTTTCTAAATTCTATCGGTGACTCGTTAAATACTTTCTCAAGATTCTGCGAGATCTCTCTTTAAATTCTTTACAACGAGAATAAGTAGTATGCTAAATCCATTGCTTCTCATCGATTTAAGTTGATGAAGGATAAGCATAACATAATTCTTATTCTTATTTCATCCAAGTGATTAATTCCTTCCCCCAAAGTTGTTCTTGATGAAGAAATTCTTGGTTTCAAGTTGTTCGTCTTGCCTCCCGGTGTTTTAAGCTCTCTCAATTTTTCTCATCGCGGAGATCCATCTAAATCATTGCAAGGCTTAAATCTTATTATTTTTTTCATCATTCACTTCTCATCCTTTTATTACTGGAGTTCTTCATGGTGGTTCATCATGATTTAATTCATCCTCGAAGTCTTCATCAAGATTCTTGTTGGAGCTCAAGTATTATTCTTCTTGCATTATGAAGTGCAATTCTTGCTCCCTTATCGTTTGAGATGGTGGTATGTCATCTTGACAATTTCCCTTCGTGTTTCATGATTCACAAGTTATCAAGAATGAGACATTTATAAGCACCACAATAGCAACAATCTTTAGGGAAAGCTTTTCCCTAAAGATTGTTGCTATTGTGGTGCTTATAAATGACCCAAGTTCTTCAATTATCCTCTCGGTGAATAAGTTTTTCGTCTCCTTGTTGATCTCAATCCAATCAAATGTTTTCGTCAGTGGCCGGTTGTCGCCTCATAATTTTAAAATGTTTTCCATAAGCCCACAACAAGCTTATTCTTTTGTTGTTGATTATTTTCAACAACTCCGTTCAACCCTTCTTCGTAAGGATGATTTTCAAATTCATTTGTGGGAGAAGTTGTCATTGTCTTCTCCATTCTTTTCTTTCCAACGATCTAGCATCTATTCTTTCATTCCGGAGGCATTGTGATATTCCTCTCTTTGACCATCATCTCGTTTTGTCAAGATCATGTTCTTTTCCTTGCCGGTCCATTTTTCAGGATTGTTGTGTCCTCCGTTCAAGTTCTCTCATCCTATCAAGTTTTTCCTCTCTTTTCCACCGGAGTGCTGTCTGAAGCCTTTCTTACCCCTTGTGCCATTCGTTCAATAATTTCGAAGGTAGCGTGTTGTTGATTTCATCAAAGATCATCCAATCTTCTCGAGCTCATGTTAATTCCTTCCATTTTCAGTTGGAATGATGTACGAATTATTTCATTCTTATTCCTTCTCTATCTTGTTTTAACCGGAGAGGTTTCATTGTCTATCTTGTCACCTAAGCTCTTCATTCTCGTCGTATTCCTTGTTCCTCTTGTCCAACAGAGTGTTTTAAATTTCGTTCATCTCTATCGTGTCATTTCTTCAAGTTTTCAACCTCTCAAGGTTCGTGGTTTGACTCGTTTGTCGAAGAAGCAACTTTGGGTTACCTCTTCCTTTTCCTCTTCTATCCGGTGCCATCTCCAGGATCTCGGGTCGAGATCCTCTGTTAGTGTGGGAGAATTGTGACGCCCCAAGACCGATGCTCGAGAAGACTTCCATAGGTTCCAGCTTTCACCGTGTGTTTCATTTGTGCTTGCTTATTTATGTTTGCATTGCATCATGTCATCATTCCATCATGTCTTTAATTTTTAAACTCAACCAAATAAATTGTGTGGATCCTTGATCCATTTAAATCGAGGGATATTCATATGGTGATTTCTCTTTATAACATACCCTCCCAATATTATTAGGGAGCTATAATAATTATTCCATTAATTTGGAATCACCAAAACACACTTGCAAATATTCCCCAGGTCTCTTATGCTTCAAGTTTCACCTCCAAACCTCGGCAATATATCTTTCTCTTTTATCGAGGCTCCTCTAAAAATTCTCAACATTTTTTGGACACTTCAAAATCCTAGTCCTAGTTCAAACCATCCGAACTAAATTCAAATGAGTTTGAATTTATATCTTTCTTTCATGATCACTTATATTTTTCCTGGACCATGCTCATTTTTATGAGTTCGGGGAAAATAACCCCATGCCTAAACGCTATCCCAAACACTTCCTTTCTTCTCCTTTTTCTTCTTTATTTTTTTTATGTTTTAGAAATAGAAGGAGAGGCAGATAGCCCAGCAGTCAAGCGGCCTGCTTCCCCGCGGCCCAGCCACTGGCCTCCTAGGCCCAGCCCACTTCCCTAAACCTAACCCTAGCCCATGACCCTGTCCTCTCACTCTCCCCCGATCCCCATCTCCCCCTCTCGTTCCTGCCCGCCGCCACACACACGCATCGCCAGGGAGAGGAGCTCCTCCTCGCTCGATCCCTCTCCCTCCCGAGCGCCGTCACACAGGGGAAGGGCAAGGCCCTTCTCCTCGATCCCCATCGCCACGCACCACACTTCTCCACTCGCGCCCGATCCCCATGGCTTCCCTGGCCCCATCGCGCCTCTACCTCGCGAGAACTCTGGCCGTCCCAGACGTCCGCCGGTCTCCCCTAGCTGCCGACGGCCCGCTGCTTGTGTCTTCTGCTCAGGCCCCCGACCCCACAAATCTCCGCCGCCCGCCTCCACTCTTCGGCCCCAGGCAGTCCCATGCGCGCCCGAGGCGGCTGCCGCTCGCCCGCCGCCGCTGCCGGCGACCATCAGGTCACAGCGCTGGCCTCTCCTTGCATTTCCCTTCTCCACTCTCCCTGATCTCTTCTCCCTCTCCCTCTGTTGACCAACAGGAGGCTGACGCTGAAATGCAAGCAGGCCATCATGTTCCGTCGCCATTGACTGAAGCCGTCGCGCTCCTGCCTCCTCTGCCTCGTGTCATTCTGGTTTCGGACGACGCCGAGTTCCGCTCCAGCAAGTTGCCGGGAGCCACCTTCTCGGACTCCTTCTCGCAGTGCCTTGCTCCCTCCTGTCGTGGCTCCGCCTCCCCTGCTACCGCCGCTGCTCTGCCTTGCTTCACGAGGCCTGCGTGCGCCTCCGCTTTCTGGTGTTGCCAAGACCATAGCTAAAAGACCTGCACCCGGATCGTCAAGCACCGTCTTCGGTGATTTTGTCAAGTACCCCAACGGCAAGAGCACAAGGACCCGAGTACAACTACAACCGGTGTGTTTTTCGTCAAGTTCCTCTACCGATGACCCGAACAAACTCGAACCGTGTACCACTACATCGTCGAAGACCGCGAGTACAACTACTTCCACAACGCGTCGTGTACGACTACCGTCGCTTGGGTTCGACAAGACACCGAGTACCACTACTTCCATGATGAGATGAGTACGACTACCGTCGACGTGTACGACTACGTCCCGTGAACCCCTACTTCCACGACTTCCCTCAACGGCTACTTCCCTCAACAAACTCGAACAACCCCGAAACGCATGCTTCAAAGGTATAACCCCGAGACGACCATCCGTGAACGAGTGTGAGATGTATGAGATGTATCACTTCTTGAACCGTGCCCGAATCGTCGCTAGCGATGCCCTTCGTTTGCCTTGTCACCGGCCCGTGGGAACCCGGTTATCGGGATCACCCCACCTATCTCTTGCATGACTCGCACATGCCACAATTTATTTTGCGTCGGCATCTCGACGAGTTACCGGAACCGATATGTTGCCGTGGCATCATTTTCGGATTCGTCACCATGGCACCCCTTTCTTTCCACCACGGTGACAAATGCTTCATATCTTGCTCATGTCAATTGTTAACAAAATTGCATAAAACTTGCATTTGTCATCCGCATCATGATAACAACCTTTAAATTTGTAAAATTGTTCTTGCTTTAAGAATTGCTAAATATGCACATGGGGAGTTTCTGGAATTATTGTTGTTATTTCCGGCCTCATTTAAACTTGTCTAAATAGGTAGTTTACATTTGTTTCACCTCTTGCCATGTTAATCAACATTTAATATTGTTATCTACATAAACGAGATCAAACTAAATATGTGAAAGTGGTGTTTTTTCAATATGCAACTCGTTGCATATTGAGCTCCACTTAATTAGTAGTGTTGTTTGAGAACTTTGCCATGCCATGCATATTTAAACCGGACATGCATCATACTTGTTTGGTCATCATATGACATGTTTATGCTTGCGTGTTTACCATGTTGTTTGCTTCTTTCCGGTATGCTTCTCTCGTTAGCTTCGGTTTCGTTCCGGAGTTGTGAGGATTTGTTCGACTACTTTTTGGACTCGTTCTTCTTCTTTGCGGGATCTCATGCAAGATGATCATTCCCCGATATCACTTCTATCTTTGCTTTGCTAGGCTCGCTCTATTAGACATGCCGTGATGCCTATTCTTGTCTTGTCAGCATCCTATGTTGCCATGAAACACTCTAACCGCCTTCCTAGCAAATTGTTGATTGGCTAAGTACACTTTTGCTCAACCCCTCTTATAGCATTGTTAATTGCAGGTGAAGTTTGAAGATTGCTCCATGTTCGGACTTGTTTATTGGGATAACACAATATTTATCTTAATTAAATTAATGCACATATGTATTGGTAATGGGTGAAAGGCTTGGCCTTCTGCTTGGTGTTTTGTTCCACTCATGCCACCTTAGGACCCGATAAACTGGTGTTATGTTCCTTGATTTTGCGTTCCTAACACGGTTGGGGTTTATGGGCCCCCCTTGATAATTCACATTGCTTAAAGCTTTTCCAGCAAGACCCAACTTTGGTACTACATTTTTCTAACAACTAAAACTTGCATAGGGAGTTGTAAACCCGAGTTCTTAATCAACAACCCGGGCCAGTGCTCCTCATGAGTGTTGGTCCAAACTGGGCGTACTACGAGGCCGCCTCAGGGAAACTCGAGGTATCTCGTATATACCTGTAGCTTGTCCCATCCGGTCGTGGCCTGAGTCGAGATACGCGCGGCTACTATCAGGGTGTCGGCACGCCGGGAGGTCTTGCTGGATTAGTTTCACCTTTGTCGAAATATCTTGAGCACGGGATTCTGAGAATACTTGGATCTTCCCAATATGGAGTTGCGACTTCGAGGATCATGAGCTTGTGATGGGCTAAGTTGGGACACCCGTGCAGGGTTATGAACTTCCGAAAGCCGTGCCCGCGGGTATGTGGCACATGAGAATTTGTTAATATCCGGTTGTAGATAACTTGACACCATATCCTTAAGAATACACTACATGTGTGAGTAACTGGGACGGTCTCTTTTCGAAGGGGTTTTCGGAAAGTGAACACGGTGGGGTTATGCTTGTACGTGAGTAGCTAGGATCACTTAGTGATCATCTTTGGCGATCGTTGGCACATTTCCTCATCTTGCTCTGAATTCGTAAGCTAGTTGCTTAGTGCTTGCTGCAAACACTTTATTACCTCTCCACACCTAAAGGCTTTGTTAGTTTTGATACCCGGGAATGGGATTGCTGAGTCCTTGTGACTCACAGATTACAACACACACCAGATGCAGGTGCAACTGAGTACGACACATGAGATGGATCAGAACTTCACTGGGAGTTCGATGAAGAGCGTGGTCATTTCTATGTAACGTATCCCGACGATTAGCAGTGGTTCCTACTAGGGGCGATCAGGACTTGTGGTTGTGGTATCTTTTCTCGTTTGATTGATTCCGTAGTCAGACCCTGTGTTATTTGGATGAATGTATGCTAGTGTATTCAGTGTGTGATGTGGCGAGTGTAAGCCAACTATTTTACTCTTTCATCCCTGTATTTTACATGAGTTGTGCAAAGATACCACGCTTGCGATCATTCCAGAATGCGCTTATGTCTCTAACTCGTGCCTCGACACGTAGGAGATATAGGCGCATCTTGGGCATTACACACGAGGTGCCATGTCAATGTTCGAACTGATCGCAAACCCCACCAATTCCACAATGGTAAGCATTTGATATTTTGGAATGGAAAAACCTTGTCAAAGTTTGCTCATTGATGTACGCAAAAAGACACGCATTTGATATTTTGGAATGGGACAACCATGTCAAATTTTGCTCATTGATGTTAGCAAGAAGACATATGTTTGATATTTTCGAATGGGACGCCCTTTGCTGTCAGCAGCATTGATCGATTTTTCTTTATTCTTTAGTTGTGAAGTAAATATTTGCTCTGACATGTGAATCACCGAGATGCATAATCATCGATTGTTTTGAATGTTCTCTATGAATTGGCAGGCCTGTGAGTTTGATTGAAATGTACACGCACGCTAAAAAGCTGCTCAAACTTTGTACTCCATCTGTTCCTTTTTACATTGTGAATCTAAAAGTGTACAGTCACGCTAAAACGTTGCTCAAACTATATATACTATGAAAGTACATTGATTTCACATTGTGAATGTTGATACTTTTTTTGTATAAGACTACCAAGATGCCCGTGCGTTGCACGAAACATCAAGATGTTGCTACATGAGTAGTTTATCTATAGCCTGCCTTGCTGCCATTGATGGGGAAATCAACATTGGGGCAAATTGAATCATCTTCGAGTCTGATTCCTGAACCCTTATACATGCTTTGAAGAGCAACAAAAACGAATATGACAAGGCAACCATGGGTGTGTCGGTGAAGGAATCTAGAAGCCTATGCATTCTAAACTTTGATTCCTACGCTTTTTCTTTCAGCCGATGCACTTGTAACTCTGTAGCCCATGAGCTTGCCAAGCTGGGCGTTCATTCTGAGTCTGATGACTCCTTCTGGGAGGCCTCTGCACCCAATTGCATTATAAACTGTTAGCCAGTGACATTGTTGTGCGTGATGTTTAATGGAATTTCCATTTTCCCGTAAAAAAGTAGTTTATCTTGGGGGGATAAGGATGAACGAGAGACGACCTTATCTGTAAATGTTGGTAGGAGTGCGGGTATAATTTTGCAAAATTGTCGTAGTTTCCTTCCTATTCGTCGGATATAGATCGGACGGCCTATATTGCAGGATAGCAGGCACACCATCATCACCAACTCTGTTTTCTATTGGTGTCAAAGTAGAGATACTTTGACTCCAAACAAAACTTATATGCAGACTAAAAAGGACTAGAGGGAGTACGTGTGAAACTGCTGCAAACGAGGTGATCACCGTGCGTCGTGGGAATAATGCTAGTACATATTGTTTTGCATGTTCATCCAAGAATTCGAACTAATCAAACTAAATTCGTTCATACATGGCCGGATTTCATATAAACATGCCGGAATTCATTACATTTCATACATTTTTCAACTAAAAAGGAGCGCTGGAGGTATAATTAACTAATGTAATATATGATCTTCGACACCCATTCCTCGTGTCCGGCTAAGCCGAAGTGCCAAACAGAAGCTTATTCTCCATAACAGGTCTCTGACTCCACGTCACCGCCTAGAAGCTAATCGATCATCAATGTTCAACCCGCCGAGCTTGGCTTCAACCGGAGGGTAGCAGCGGCAGCCTTACTTAGACCCGAGCGGCGATGACATACCGTCTTCTACTCTTCCTCATTTTCCGTGTGGCGTGACCTCGTTGCCGGCTGGGTGGGGCCTCGACGGAGCCGACGATGTCCTCTTTCTCTTTGCTGGCGGGGCGGTGCCTCGACAGAGCGGGGCAGCGCCTCGGCGGAGTGAGGCCTCAGAGGAGCCGGCAATGTCCTCTGCAATGTTGCCAGCGGGATGGGGCCTCAACTTCGCCGGCTTGTTGCCGGCTTGGAGGGGCCTCGGCGGAGCTATCGATGTTCTCTACCTCATTCCCGACGGGGCAGGGCCTCAGGGGAGCCGGGAAAGTCCTTCGGAGCCAGCGAAATCCTCCGCTTGTCGTCGGTGTCGCCAAACAGCACCTTGCCAGCTTCATTGTCCTCCTTCTAGGCGGCCGCAACCTCCGCCACCCGCATGTGGTACCGCTAGCACGCGAGGCGGCTCTCGCGTGTGGAGAGGTACGACTCGAGGAGCGCCTCCTGCTATGCCTGCTCCGCGGCGATCTGCTCCTCCGTCTGCAGGTGCTCCTGGAGGACATGGTGGTTGTAGGCGGCGTCAGCCTGCGCCTCCCGGAACAGCTCCTCACGTTGCTGCCTCACCGAGTCCATGTATTGGGCACAGGCCTCGCCGATGGTAATGGTGCAGTGGACCGGTGAGGATGGCGCGGAGGAGGGGGTTGGCGCTAGATCGTCGACTACCATGTTCTCCATTGTGACGTCATCGTCCTCCGGCTGCCTATCGGCTAGCCTGTCGGCAACAATGGTTGCCATCTCCTTCTGGTCCGTCGTCCGCCCGTCTTGAAGAGCGCTGGAGCGTGAGGAAGCCATGGTGGGAGTGGTGTGGACAGGATAAAGGGAACGGAGGCGGATGACCGCGACTCTGGCCAGCGTAGCAGTTTATATAGAAATGGTGGGCGGCAGAGGGATGGACGGGTTGGCACCAGAATAGCCACCTCGGCGATCGCATATCATTAATGTGGGTGGCAGACGGACGGCTGGACGACACTTGTGTCCTTTGAACGCGGAGCAATCGCCTGCCCCCGGAAGCGGTGCGAGCGGTGCAAGCCGTTTCGATCAGAAAGCGTGCGCAGGGGAGGGAGGCGGTCTGGGTGGGCCAGGGCGATCAGGCTCGTGCTTGGCAGCGGTCCTGTCCAGCAGCTGAACATGCTGGCTCGCCAGTGAGCTCACCGAGCTGAGCGATGACAATCAGACGATTGACGTGGCTTCCGACCAGGAGCCGGCACCACTGCCCAAGCCAGTTCATGATGTGTTCACCGTAGAGCAGGTGCAGCCGCACTTCGACGCCCTAATGGCAGAAGAGCTACCAGCACAGGAGGACATGTGCTGCAATCTCCGTCTCCTCAACGATCACCGGCTTGCGGAAGGATGAATCGCCGGAGAACAAGCGAACGACAATGTCGTCGCGGACATGTGGCCCTATGATCCTGGCTTCCTGAATGAGCAGTAGGCGCTGTATCAGACCTTCCGTATGGCCCGCGAGGCCCTCTCCGTCGTCCTTCGAGTTGTTGCGCACGTCGTGGTACCGCCGTCTCGCGTTGTCAACATGGTCAACGAACATGAGGAATCATGAGATGACTTTAATTGGAGAGGATGATAGTGGGGACCCACCAGGGTCATAGTCGCACGTACGCAAGTGCCTCCTTATTATATACAACTATTTTTTTGCTTCCTCCTCGTTTCCTGACATCACGGCCCCACACCATGGTCAACCTATGTAGTCAATAAATGAGAAAATTGCACAAAGAGCGACCGACAGCTCGGACCCAGCAGCTCGAGCAGTATTTGTGTTTTTGAGGTGTGAGTAGATTTTTTCTTGAGCGATGTTTTTGTTGTTGTTCAGATGAGCAGGTATCAACTGGGTGGGCTGTGGGCCATTTAGCCCAGGCTATTATTTTATGTCGTCCAAATATCCAGCCCAGATGTAATTTTTTTTCAAGCTGAAAATGGCTAGCACAACTATACTTATTTGAGGAATGTCCAGCCCAGGTCAACTTCTTATTCCCCGCCCCGCTGTGCTGCAAATCTTTCCTAGGAGGAATGCATTAGGTTTAACAAAAAATGGGCTTTAAGAAATCATAAATGGGATGTAATTTTAGAAACTGGAATGTAACTTAAAAAAATGCACCAAACACGAATTAGTTAAAAATATATATTATTTTTCAATTTTTCAATTTTAATTTCATTACTTGTTGCGCGCGCAATATTTCGTTGGATTTTCATGTAATACAAATTTATTTTCAAATTATATTTAAGCTGACTTGAAATTTCAGGATAAAAATATTTCGGATCCGATCAAAATGTGGGAAATTTTATTAAATTCTGTTTTGAGCGGTTGGTTGAAATTATTAATCGTTGTCCTAGCTAAAAAATGGGCTGTAATTTTAATAAACTGTAAATGGGTTGTAGTAAATTCCATTAGAGTCCAAAAATGGGTTGTACATTCTTATAAATCGCAAATGGGCTATATATTCTCTGCCACACACTTGTGGGCCTACTAAGTTGACGCGTACGCAAGGCTTTGTCAACTTATAGTCAACACATGGTTCTAACAGCAGTGGTCGTTGGATGTCCATCCAACGGATGTCGTGCTTCTTCTTCAATCTCGGATATTTTTGCTTCAGCCGCCCAAACCACCACCGACGGTACCGCCTGCTACCGCCTCCCGTGTCCGGTTGTGCTGCCGCGCACAACTCGCCGGCCGACCCTACTCCCATCGTCGTCCAAGCCATTCCTCTACTCACCAACACCTCTTGTTATTCTCCGGCGACGGCAGCCTCGCACCGCAGCCGAACCAGTGAACCCGCGTACTCCCCTCCACGTGGGCATCCACGTGCCTTGTCTTCCCTCGCTCCGCGTCGTTCCCTTCCTAGGCCTCGTCGTCGTCCACCGCATGGGTGCTGTCCTTGCGGCGTGGTCAACATGGTCAATGAACGACAACCATCGGAAGAGCACTTTACGCGGTGAGGATGACAGATGGACCCACCAGCTACATCTTCGCACGCAAGGAAGTGTGTGCATATTATGGGCAAAAAATGATTCTCCCCCAGACCGCTGGGACCCACCATCAATAACTTCGCACGTAAGGAAATACCTTCTTATCCTCCCTGATAGTCGGGACCCACCTAGTCGAAGTGTACGTAGCGTTGTCATTCTGGCCGCGAACGTGTACGTACATACTGGTCAATCGGTCTCTCTGCAACAATGAATCGTGGCTGAGCAAGCAGCGGCACGTGTAGTAGTAGAGCCCCCGACATAGCAGTTCAGGTAGTCCAGTCTAAACCGTGTACACGTACGTACAACCAGATGCCAACAAGTACAGACACGGACTTGTGTTCATCGGGAAGGGTCTGGCGTACCGCAGAACGAAGGAAACAGACTTGTGTTCGAGCTCCTATGGTCAAAACGGGGTCATGTTGATCAGGAGGGGTGTGGCGTACCGCAAAATGGAGGAAACAGACTTCTCTTCGACCTCCTACAATTAAAACGGGAGTCCTGTTCATCGGGAGGGGTGTGGCGTACCGCAAAACGGGACTTCACAGGCTACTGTTCATCCACCGTCTACTGCCTCGCTCCAGCCTCCACGGGATACTATTCATCCACCGTCGACCTCCTCCAGCCTCCACCTGCGACTGTTCATCCACGGCGTCTCCCTCCTGCCTCCACCAACTCCTGTTGATCCAGCCTCCATCGGCTACTGTTCAACCACCCCTTCATCGGCTACTGTTCATCCAGCCCTCCACTAGCTACTTTTCAACCAGCCCTCCACGGGGTCCTGTTCATCCACCCCCAACCGGCTCGATCCGGGTCCTGTTCATCCAGCAGCAACGGCCTCTAGCTACTATACCACGGGGTCATGTTCATCCAACCCCCATCGGGAACTGTTCACCCAACCCCCAACAACGCTCATTGTTCATCAAAAGGCAGCATGTTCGATCGGCTTCAGCTAGCAGCAGTAGCGAAGGAATCGCTCGATCGAGTTCAGTTAACAGCCAGATCGATCGATCGCTCGGGTCCAGTAACGCGTAGCCTGCAGTGCAATCGCTCGGGTTCAGTAGGCGAACGCCTCGCTCGGGTTCAGTTAGAGCCCAACGCCTTGCACACACACGCGTACGTGTATGAGAGAAATGCGCAATCCCTCCGTGCATCGCTCGGCCTCGACCACCCACCATAACCAGGAACTCCCAGATATTCTCCTCGCCCTCGCTTCTACCACGATTTTTTTCCGTCATGGACGGCCCAAAGAATGTCATGTAGCTGCGTCTCCGGCCCACCCAGGACAAAGAGCCCATTTTTTGTCATAGAAGTAGGAGCCCACCAAATCTATGATGATACCAGGTTTTGTCACAATTATCGTCATAGAAGTGTCATAAGCATGACAAAAAAATGTTCGGCCCAAAATGCCACGGGCGTGTCTTTTTTTTGTAGTGTAGGGTTTAAAATTATGTCACTCTAGCAACGCATCATCTACTTATTACTTCCCAATGCCTTTCCCTAGGCCCAAATAATGGTGAAGTTTCATGTAATCTACGTTCACATAACACCACTAGAGGAAATACAACATACATCTCATCAAAATATCGAACGAATACCAAATTCACATGATTAATTATAACAAGACTTCTCACATGTCCTCATGAAGAAACGTAACTGCTCACAAAGCATATTCATGTTCATAATCAGAGGGGTATTTAATGGCATCAAGGATCTGAACATATGATCTTCCACCAAATAAACCTACTAGCATCAACTACAAGGAGTAATCAACACTACTAGGAACCCACAGGTAACAATCTGAGGTTTTGAGGCAAAGATTGAATACAAGAGATGAACTAGGGTTTGAGTGGAGATGGTGCTGGTGAAGATGTTGATGAAGATTGACCCTTCCTCAATGAGAGGATCGATGGTGATGACGATGGCTTCGATTTCCCCCTACCGGAGGGAAGTTTCCCCCGCAGAACGGCTCCGTCGGAGCCCTAGATTGGTTCTGCCCAAGTTCCGCCTCAAGACGGCGGTGCTTCATCCCGAAAGCTCTCTTTTGATTATTTTTTCCAGGTCAAAACCCTCCATATAGCAGAATATGGGCGTGAGAGACCTGCCAGTGGGCCGACAAGCCCTGTGGTAGGGCACGCCCCCAGGCTTGTGGCCACCTGGTGGGTCCCCCTATGTTGTTTATTCCCCCAATAATTTTTATATATTCCAAAATAATTCTCCGTAAATTTTCAGGACTTTTGGAGTTGTGCAGAATAGGTATCTCAGATTTGGTCCTTTCTGGTCCAGAATTCCAGCTGCCGGCATTCTCCCTCTTCATGTAAATCTTATAAAATAAGAGAGAAAATGCATAAGTATTGTACCATAATGTGAAATAATAGTCCATAATGCAATAAATATCAACATAAAAGCATGATGCAAAATGGACATATCAGGCACCTACGTCATTTGAAGAGGAGGCTAATGATAGCGATCGTGAAGTTTCGGATCAAGTTACTATCGAACCCGGTAGGTCGACAAGGATACGTACTACTCCTGAGTGGTACGGTAACCCTGTCTTAGATGTCATGTTGTTGGACAACGATGAACCTACGAGCTATGGAGAAGCGGTAGTGGGCCCGGATTCCGGGAAATGGTTAGAGGCCATAAAATCCGAGATGGGATCCATGTATGAAAACAAAGTATGGACTTTGGAAGTATTACCTGAAGGGCGAATGGCCATTCTGAATAAATGGATCTTCAAGAAGAAGACGGATGCGGATGGTAATGTCAGCGTCTACAAAGCTCGACTTGTGGCAAAGAGGTTTTCACAAGTTCAAGGAGTTGACTACAATGAGACTTTCTCACCCGTAGCGATGCTTAAGTCTGTTAGAATCATGTTGGCAATAGCTGCATTTTTCGATTATGAAATCTGGCAGATGGATGTCAAAATGGCGTTCCTATGGTTTCCTTAAGGAAGAGTTGTATATGATGCAACGAGAAGGTTTTGTTGATCCATAGTGTAAGTGCATCTAGTGCCACCCCTAGTTGGTTTTGGAGTATTGACGACAAACATGGTTGAGTGACTAATGTGTTTGTGAGAATTGCAGGATAACACAGGTAGAAGTCCCTCATTGATTTCGTTTACCTACAAGAGATAACCCTAAAAATGTATGAAGACATTGAAGACAATGGTGGTTTGTGAAGACATTCACGTTGAAGATAATGACGATGAAGACATTCACATGAAGACTATGGAGTACGAAGACACTATTTCTTTCGTAGTTTCTTTTTCTTTTGTCTTGAGTCATAGGAACCATCATACTATTAAGTGGGGTACAAGTGAACAAAGTCAGATGACTGAAGTGATGCTCAACTAAATCCTATGTCTTCGAGTGAAGACAATGAGAGCAAATCTTATCAACGAGTTGGATGAGTCAGCTTTGCTTGTAGCCCAAGCCAAGCTGCCGCGTGTGTTTGAAATCCGACCATTGGACACATGCCGGCTCCTTAGTGACTCAGGGTCAATTAGGACATATCATGTCGGGTTGCCTCCGGGCTATAAATAGCCCACCCCCTACACCATAAATTTATGGCTGCTCAGAGTTAGTGCACGGCTTTTGTCGTTTGAGAGCAACCCACCTCCGAAGCCTTTGAGATAGAGATCCTTGAGAGGACAAAGCCCAAAACACCCAGAGCCAAAGAGTGTTAGGCATCACTGAAGTCTTTCTGTCCGCGTGACCTGATGACTTGTTACACTTGAGGACTGTGCATCCTCCAGTCGGTTAGGAGTCGCATTCTGAGCATCCAAGAGTCATTGTTTTTTTAGAAAAGGAGGAGGACCCCGGCCTCTGCATCTGGGCGATGCATACGGCCACTTTATTAATTATTCTCATAAGACCTTACAAAGTGATACAACAATAAGACTAAAGCCACCGTCTATGCAACAACTGTCGCTACTCCTATCCAATTGATGAAGGGGCGCTGATAGTCTGGGCCTAATACCAAACAGACATCGCAGCCAAACCTAATCATCTAAGACCTGAGGTCCCAACCAGGACGCCTGCCGGGTATGGGGCACCTACCAGTCCGGTGCACTCCTCAACCAGGACACCTGTCGGGTATGAGGCCGCCGCAGCCACCTGCCACTAATCCATCTTCAGTGTGTACTGCTGCACCACCTTGCTCGGCCTCTCTGCCATCGACGCCACCACAGCGCCTGATAACGGCACCCTCCTGCGCGAGTCCCTCGCCACACATCGGGCGCTGAGTCTCCACCGCGCCACGCCACCGAGAAACGCCACCATTAATGTGCAGGATGAAGCACCGCTCCACCAATTATTCCGTCCACTGGTCCCTCGAGCCTGTGTACACCTCCAAGAATGACGCCACAAGAGGAAAATGACACAATAATGTCGCTGTCATCCAATCTACTAATTTAGGGTTTCCCCCGGAGGTAGCAGATAGTGGCCTTGAACTTCTCAATAGCGATGCCTTCAACAAGGGAACGACACCGAAAAGTGCCGCCATCGCCGGCCTCGGCAGCAGCCGCGAGCAGGTCTTCACCCAGATCTGTTCCAATGGCCTCCATCAAGCGTCTTGTGCACGGATCATCCACCATCGTGACCGCTGCATCGCCCGTCACGAGACCACAGCCACCAACACAACCTCTGCCATCCGGGGCCGCCGCCCCGGGATCCAGCCCTCGCTGGCCGCCAGAGCAAAACCAACGAGCACCATCAATGGCGGCGCAGCTGCATACCAGAGTGATTGGTTTGGAAGTCTACCTTGAATACTTACCAGAGTGATTGGGCGAGGACTAGGTGTCCTTAGATCAAGGGGAATAAGGTGAAGCTGCGGTCTTCTGAGTTCAATCTCAACCTCCCTAACCAGACGTACAGTTGTCACGGCAACTGGAACTGGTCTACCAAATCCTTGTCTTCACCAAGCTACTAGTTCTATCTTCCAACTCATTTACATTTCAGTTTGTCTTCGTCAAGTCATTGCTTGCTCGCCTGATCTGTTTGCCTTCACTGTGTGAAGACTATTACCTGTTTGGCTTCATTCTATCTTCCATCCGATCTGTTCTACCTAGTTGCTATTAGTCTACATGCTTTCACTATGTTGCTTACTTGACTATGGCTTTTCTAGTGTAGTTTTCTTCCACTGCATATCATATAGGTTCATTTGGTTGTTTGTCTCCAAAGACCTCGTGTTTTGAAGACTACCATAAAAATCGCCTATTCACCCCCCCCCTCTAGTTAATAACTAGCACTTTTACAGAGAATGCTGACAAAGTGTGCAAGCTCCAAGGATCCATTTATGGACTGGTGCAAGCATCTCGGAGTTGGAATCTTTGCTCTAATGAGGTGACCAATGCGTTTGGGTTTATACAAGTTTATGGAGAAGCTTGTATTTACAAGAAAGTGAGTGGGTTCTCTATAGCGTTTGTAATATTATATGTGGATGACATATTGCTGATTGCAAACAATATAGAACTTTTGGAAAACATGAAGGACTATTTGAACTAGAGTTTTTCAATGAAGGACCTAGGAGAAGCTGCTTTCATATTAGGCATCAAAATCTATAGAGATAGATCAAGACGCTTAATAGGACTTTCACAAAGCACATACCTTGATAAGATTTTGAAGAAGTTCAAAATGGATCAGTCCAAGAAGGGGTTCTTGCCTGTTTTGCAAGGTGTGAAGTTGAGTAAGACTTAATGCCCAGCGACTACAAAGGATAGAGAAAAGATGAGTGTCATCCCCTATGCTTCTGCCATAGGCTCTATCATGTATGCAATGTTGTGGACAACACCATATATCAGCCTTGCCTTAAGTATGGTTGGAAGGTTTAAAATTGATCCAGGAGTGGAACACTGGACATTGGTCAAAAATATCATTAAGTACCTGAAAAGGACTAAGGAAATGTTTCTCGTTTATGGAGGTGATCAAGAGCTCGTCGTAAAGGGTTACGTTGATGCCAGCTTTGACACTAATCCTGATGACTCTAACTCTCAAACCGGATACATGTATATTCTAAATGTGGGAGAGGTAAGCTGGTGCAGTTCCAAGAAAAGTGTGGTAGCTGATTCTACATGCGAAGCGGAATACATAGCTGCCTCGGAGGCAGCGAAGGAAGGTGTATGGATGAAGCAGTTCATGCAGATCTTGGAGTTGTGCCTAGTGCATTGGACCCAATGACTATGTTCTGTGACAACACTGATGCCATTCCTCTGGCCAAGGAACCAAGGTTTCACAAGAGGACCAGACACATAAAGCGACGCTTCAATTCCATCCACGATACGATCTAGGAGGAGGACATAAACATTTGCAAAGTACATACAGATCTGAATGTTGCAGATCCGTTAACTAAACCTCTTCCACAGGCAAAACATGATCGACACCGGGACTCTATGGGTGTTAGATTCATTACCATGTAATACTAGATTATTGACTCTAGTGCAGGTGGGAGACTGTTGGAAATATGCCCTAAAGGCAATAATAAAGTGGTTATTATTATATTTCCTTGTTCATGATAATCATTTATTATCCATGCTAGAATTGTATTGATCGGAAACTCATATACATGTGTGGATACATAGACAACAACGTGTCCCTAGTAAGCCTCTACCGGACTAGCTCGTTGATCAAAGATGGCTATGGTTTCCTAGCCATAGACATGAGTTGTCATTTGATAACGAGATCGCATCATTAGGAGAATGATGTGATGGACAATACCCAAACTATAAACGTAGCATATGATCGTATCAAGTTTATTGCTATAGTTTTCTACATGTCAAGTATATGTTCCTATGACCATGAGATCATGCAACTCACTAACACCGGAGGAGTACCTTGTGTGTACCAAACGTCGCAACGTAACTAGGTGACTATAAAGGTGCTCCATAGGTATCTCCGAGGGTGTCTGTTGAGTTGGCATGGATCAAGACTGGGATTTGTCACTCTGTATGATGGAGAGGTATATCAGGGCCCACTTGGTAATACAACATCACAATAAGCTTGCAAGCAATGTGACTAATGGGTTAGCCACAAGATCTTGTATTACGGAACGAGTAAAGAGACTTGTCGGTAACGAGATTGAACTAAGTATGGAGATAACGACGATCGAATCTTGGGCAATTAACATACTGATAGACAAAGGGGACTACATACGGGATTAGCTGAATCCTTGACATCGAGGTTCGACTGATAAAGATCTTCACAGAATATGTAGGAACCAATATGGGCATCCAGGTCCCGCTATTGGTTATTGACCGTGGAGGTGTCTCGGTCATGTCTGCATAGTTCTCGAACCCGCGGGGTCTACACACTTAACGTTTGGTGACGATATAAGTATAGTTGAGTTGTTATGGTGGTAACCAAAGGTTGTTCGGAGTCCCGGATGAGATCCCAGATGTGACGAGGAATTCTAGAGTGGTCCGGAGGTGAAGATTGATATATAGGACGAAGGGTACCGGAGTCCGGAAGTGTTCCTGGGGTACCGGGTTATGGCCAAGAGAACCGAAAGGGGTTTCGGGGGCCCCGACAAGTGTTGGGGGGCCTCGCGGGCCAGAGGAGAGGGGACACCAGCCCACAAGGGGTTGGCCGCACCCCCTCACCCCATCACATGTGGCCAAGGGGGAGCCCACTTAGGGCAGCCGCACCCCACCTGGCTTGGGGGGGGGGGGCAAGCCACCATAGGTTTTCCCTATGGGCGCCCCCATCTGTGGTGCCCCCCAGGGGAAAGCTTAGGGTCCCCCTCCTCCCTCCCCCCTATATATAGAGTGGTAGAGGGAGGGAAGCCTCACTCATCCATGCCATGGCGCTGCCCTCCCTCTCCCTCGTAGTCCTCTCTCTCTCCGCGTAGCTTAGCGAAGCTCTGCTCAGATTGCTCCGTCACCGCCGTTGCCACGCCGTCGTACTGTCGGAGGACTCGAGCTACTACTTCACCATCGCTCACTGGATCGAGGAGGTGAAGGCATCATCAAGCCGTACGTGTGTTGAACGCGGAGGTGTCGTCCGTTCGGCACTTGGATCTGGAGTTCGCGGGACAGATCATGCTTGGATCGCGAATACGTCCAACTACATCAACCGCGTTTCTTAATGCTTCCTCTTAGTGATCTACAAGGGTATGTAGATCCAGTCTCTCCTCTCATAGATGGTCATCTCCTAGATTGATCTTGGTGAGCGTAGGATTTTTTTGTTTCCCATGCAATGTTCCCCAACAGTTTCATGCCATGAGAGTCCACTATATCTACCTATGGACTGAATAAGATCCTTCAAGTAAGTTGTCATCGGTGCATAAAGTAATACAAATTCACTCCTAAATATATATGATCTTTTATTGTAAGAGAAAATAAGCTTTGTACGATCTTGTGATGGTAAAGAAATTAAAGTGACAGACTGCATAATAAAGGTTGCTATCACAAGGGGCGATATAAAGTAACATTCCTTTGCATTAAGAGCTTGCACGTCCAAAAATAAAAAGCACATGACAACCTCTACTCCCTCTGCGAAGGGCCTATCTTTTACCTTTATGTATTTACTTTTCATGCAAGAGTCAATAGTGTTCTCCTCTATTCCTTTTTGATTTTTCTCTTTGCAAGCATCATGTCACGGGGAAAGATATAGGCATATATATCCAGTTGGATATGAGTAATCATGAGTTATTATTGTTGATATTACCCTTGAGGTAAATAAGTTGGGAGGCGAAACTATAAGCCCCTATATTTCTATGTGTCTGACTAAAACTTTTTTGCTCCATATATATACGTCGTGAGTGTCAGCAATCATAGAAGACTAAATGATAGTTGGGTATGTGGACTTACTAAACAAAAGCTCTAACATGAGACCCTTCATGAAAATATGATGAATTGTAATTGTCTTGTTCACTCAGATCATAGTTTGTTAGTTTTGAAGAAATTTTATGCTTTATACTTCATTATTGTGATGAATTGTTACTTTTTTTAGAAGTTCTATGATGATATATATATTGCTGCTATAATAATGATCATGATGCTACTATGCCCATATTTGATTCTTATCGACATCTCTCTCTCTCTCTCTCTCTCTCTCTCTCTCTCTCTCTCTCTCTCTCTCTCTCTCTCTCTCAACATGTGGTCATGATTACCGATATTGGCTTTCACCTTGAGGACAAGCGAGGTCTAAGCTTGGGGGAGTTGATATGTCCATTTTGCATCAGGTTTTTTCTACTGTATTTATAATGTTCTTTTATCATTATAACACTTTGTGATGCAAGTCTAATGCCTTTTCTCTCTTAATTTGCAAGAATTACATGAAGAGGGAGATTGCCAGCAGCTAGATTCTGGACCTGAAAAAACTATATCAGAGATACCTATTCTGCACAACTCCATATGACCTGAAATTTCACAGAGAATTATTTTTGGAATATATAAAAAATATTGGAGAAAAGAGATACTAGAGGGGACCCACCAACCGCCCACAAGGCACATGGGCGCGCCCATGTACCTTGTGGGGCCCCTGGCCGGCCTCTGAGGCCCATATTCTCCTATATGATGCCATTTGCCCTAGAAAAATAAAGACAAAACTTTCGGGATGAAGCGCCGCCGTCTCGTGGCGGAACTTGGGCAGGAGCACTTTTGCTCTCCGGCGGAGCGATTCCGCCGGGGATACTTCCCTCTGGGAGGGGGGGAATCGAAGCCATCGACATCACCAACGATCATCTCATCATGGGAGGACCAATCTTCATCAACATCTTCACCAACACCATCTCATCTCAAATCCTAGTTCATCTCTTGTATTCAATCTTTATCTCGAAACCTCAGGTTGGTGCCTGTGGGTTGCTAGTAGTGTTGATTACATCTTGTAGTTGATGTTAATTAGTTGGTTTATTTGGTGGAAGATTATATGTTCATATCCTTAATGCTATTCAATACCCCTCTGATCTTGAACATGAGTAGTTACTTCTGTTCTTGAGGACATGGGAGAACTCTTGTCATAAGTAATCATGTGATTTTGGTATTCGTTCGATATTTTGATGATATGTATGTTGTTTCTTACTTTAGTGGTATCATGTGAATGTCAACTACATGACACTTACCATACTTGGGCCTAAGGGAATGCATTGTGGAGTAATAAGTAGATGATGAGTTGCTAGAGTGACAGAAGTTCAAACCCTAGTTTATGCGTTTTTTCATAAGGGGCTGATTTGGATCCATATGTTTCATGCTATGGTTAGATTTATTTTAATTCTTCTTTTGTAGTTGTGAATGCTTGTGAGAGGGGGTAATCATAAGTGGGAGTCTTGTTTAAGTAAGAACAACACCCAAGCATCGGTCCACCCACATATCAAATTATCAAAGTAGCGAGCGCGAATCAAACAAACATGATGAAAGTGGCTAGATGAAATCCCCATGTATCCTCGAGAAAGCTTTGCTACTATAAGAAACTGTTCCGGTCTGTTCTTTGCTATAAAAAGGATCGGGCTACCTTGCCGCACCTTTATTACAATTGCTACTTGTTGCTCGTTACAAATTACCTTGCTATCAAACTATATATTACCGATAATTTCAGTGCTTGCAGAGAATACCTTGTTGAAAACCGCTTGTCATTTCCTTCTGTTGCTTGTTGGGTTTGACACTCTTACTTATCGAAAGGACTACGATTGATCACTTATACTTATGGGTTATCACTAATATCTTCGACAAAGGCACAAAATTAACAACAATGATTATTTTAGTTTAGGGTCAGCATTAGCATTGTTATGACGAACCCTAGTCTTGGAATTTGAGCCCTATCGAACACGGTTGGTGAATAACTAATGTTCATGGATTTGTAAATTAGAGATTACCTTTTAAAACATATTTAAAATGGCATTTATAGATCATAGCTTATTTTGAGTGAATCCATTTGCAGGGGGAAGGGAGGTGTAGATTTATGTTTTTTTGGAAGATTATCTAAATGACAAATTTAAAATTTGAGTTTTGTGACAAACCGATTATAAAGAGTATGCATGTGATCATCATAAGAGACACACATAGATATCTTGCAATATTGCACCAAAGGCTCTGGGGGAAGTAAAACTGCAATTTCACTCTTGCAGAATCTTCTGCCATGCCGAAACATCGCCCACCACCGTCCTCTTCCGCCGTCGAAGCAACATTGAAAAAGAGGGGAGCTGCCATCATACCCAGATCTGGAGGAGCACCTTCGCATACAAGGATGCTTTTCGAGCCGATGAACCGGACCGCCCCAAGCGGCGAGACCATTTAGTTCAACCAACAAATCATATGATAAAACTGCCACAATTGGTCATTACATGAATTTGAATGTTTATGCAAGGATGCTCAGTTACCCGTGGTACCTCTGCTGCAAAACTCTAGCTACAACATGATCACGCTAGAATGTTTAAAAAATCTCACCTCCGCCTCATACCTCTCCTACCGAAGTACTCCCTTCATTTCCTTATACAAGGCCACTATGAAAAATACATTTTGCATCTATACAAGGCCACTAACAGTAATCGAGGCAAAAATTAATGTTGTTTTCTCGTGCTAGCAATTTAATTAATACTTGCATGCATGTAGTCATAATGACAATGTACTACTTCCACCCCATTCCTTCCTTGCATGCATGCATCCATATTAATTATTTCGGTTAACGATAAGAAAAATTGGCTTGCCAAGAAGTCACTAAATTTTATTTTGATACCTGTAATATGAGTTTGTGGCCTTGTATAAGGGAATGGAGGGAGTACAGTAGAACCCAAATCTTTGAGTAAATTCACCTTATAACCCAAAGAAGATCCAATGTTCGCCTCCAAAGTCGTGCTCAGCTTGCCGTTTCGGCAAGTGCTAGAGAGGCCAATCCAGCGGGACGCTTGATTCGGCTGAACCAGAGCTAAATCGACAAAATAGTGTATGTTGCCATTACATGTCCGTGTGTCATGCCTCGTCAGCCCGATGGGTGGGCCCTTTGTGTCAATTCGGAGACAATTTGCTAAATGTGTTACATTATGAACAATTTTTTTATAAATGTGGTACATTATGTCAGCAAGTTTTATAAGACATGGTTAAAAACAAGTTTGATAAGATGAGTACATGTGGGATAATTTTTTAAATGGGTACAGGGTACTTACTGTCACAAACGTGATCGTTGGAAGTACAAAGTGGATTTTAGTCAAAAGATCTTTTTGTGTATTGTTGTTAATGTGCTGAATTGCTTCACCATCACCCTTTTATTGGTTTCCTTCATCTGTCTTCTATCTCATGGATCCGTAGAAGATTTGTAAAATCTCCACCAAACTTACACAGAAATATATGTTGATTGGAGCGCTTCTTGTATTGTAACCAAAACGTAGTCCATGTTACAAATTAAGACACTGTATATTAAATTTGGGTATGTCTATGTCACATCTAGATGTGAGATATTATCTCACATCTAACTCTCTCATCCTTAGACTCTCTCATCCTTCATTTTTTTTAAGTCTTCCTCATGAATTTTCTTTTTTGTCTCTAAAGGTGAGGGAGTTAGATGTGAGATAA
>LR738711.1:668041073-668064633 GCA_902687465.1 Secale cereale
CTTTTATTGGTTTCCTTCATCTGTCTTCTATCTCATGGATCCGTAGAAGATTTGTAAAATCTCCACCAAACTTACACAGAAATATATGTTGATTGGAGCGCTTCTTGTATTGTAACCAAAACGTAGTCCATGTTACAAATTAAGACACTGTATATTAAATTTGGGTATGTCTATGTCACATCTAGATGTGAAATAACAAACCTGATTAAATTTTCTAATACAGTAGTATATTAACCTTTTCTCTTCGTTATGTACATTATTCCTTCATCAAGATGAACAGGTCCGGCAACCGCACAACCTGTTCTAGTGATTATAGAGTGATATCCATTCAAATCTCTGCTCCAATTGTACCACTACTGCCAAGCAAATCTACACGTAGGATGAACGGGTCACAATTCCAAAGTATGTTCGAAGTAATTAAAGACAAAATTTGAAGTGAAAGGGAACACTTCTCAAGGAAAACTAGTAAACTGCAGGCCAATAATTCCTCTCCATACAAACAAACGCGTTGGGGGTCTGAGCATGAGTACCACTGGAGTCAAACAAACAAATTGAACGAAATCCTGGGGTTCTGTACATATGTGCGCATAATGTGCTTATTACAACACTAAGGAAAACATAACCTATCAAAGACGCCAGTGACGCTGTATATCTGAGGCCAAAAGAGAATGAAAGAATCGGTGTCCTTACAAAAAAATTACAGGGCACAATAAGTATCTTTTCCTTTTTTTTGCGGGGAGGGCACAATAAGTATCTCCAACCATTGTGTTTCTATACTGTACACATCTCAACAGAAGTTTCTCAAACCGTATACATGTATGTGTAGCCCTAACGGCGATTGGTTCGGAGTGACTTAAAATGTGCAGCAAAAGAATCATAGTCTGTTGGAAGCTTGGGGTGAACGTGGGCAGGACCAGCAGTTGGGGTGCTTACTTTCAGGGTCTCTGCTGAGGTCTCTGTGTTTCCCTCGTTTTCTGGAGAAGAATCTTCATCCGGTTCATCTTCTTGCCACTTGCCTCTAGCTGCGGGAGGTTCAATGCGCACAGGATTTGGTGAAGATTGCTTTACTGAAACCCTGGAGTACGCAGGTGCCGCTTTTCTTTGTTCGGTACTTGAGGTGGAGAATGCTTTAGCAGGGCTTTTTGGCGTGCTTTCAGTTTCAACGGCATACTGTGCTCTAGCCTGGGCTCGGCCATCTCTCTTTGCATCGGGTGCTACCTCCCGAGTCCTCCGTGACTGTATCTGCTCTTTAGACAACTTTGTCTGGCCAGACCGGCGTTGTTCCAATTCTTCTTCGCTCTCATCTGAATCAAAGAAAGTTCTGGCAGTTCTTGATCTACTTTCCCTGCGCACCCCACTACCCGGTCTTTTAAGATGTGGCTCTTGAATAGAATTTTCCCTAACAGAAGTCTTGGTTGGGCTAGAAATTGGACTACCAGATCGTTCAGATAACTTCCCTGTATCACCTGAATAGAAGTCATTCCTCGTCATGGATGATCTTGATTCCACAGGTTTGCCAACAGTGTGTCTCCCATCAAGATGTTCACTGTGGTAATTTGCACCAAAAGAATTCTTGGTTGTGCGTGAACCTTTAGGAGCATCACCCGTCTGTTCAGATGATGTGTCGTTCTCTTTGAAATGCACTGATTCTTCAATGCTGGCAGGAGCTCCTTCTAAGGACTGTTTTCGCAGCAAGTTATCCCCAGAAACTTTGTAATGTGGACGTTGCCTGAGTTTATTTCTTAGTCCAGGAGTTAACCTTCCATAATTCAGGCCAAGATCACCGTCATCGCTGTCATCAGATGTCGCTGAAGTTTGCATGCGGAAAGGCGAGGGCCGATTCTCATTTGCTCCTGTTATCCCTGAGGATGTACCTTTCAATTTATGTGGTTCTGTTTCTTCTTCTGAAAGGTCATAATCTCTGCTTTGCACACGACCCAAGTTCCCCCGTGTCCCCGAATAGTCATATCTAGGTGAACCGTCACTGTTTTGCTCCTTGCGGAATACATCAGAACCTGGTGGATTCTGGTATTGCTTGCTGGACCTAGATTCATGATCTTCGATAACATCAGGAACAAACTTTCCAGAATTCTTATTGAACATTTTGTTCTCAGAGTAATCAGATCCTCTTGAATGGGTCCTTAAGATATGCATGTCTACACTTGTTTCCTCGTCTGAACCATCTGAATCAAAAGTAGGTGGTCTAGTATCATTAAGGGGAATATCCTCATTGTTTGCTCCTAAATCATAAGATGGCTGTGTTTCTGTTCTTGAAAAGAGAGTTGAGGTGCTACGATCAACCGGAGATTCACTTCTAGGCCGCTGACTCCAATCTGCACTTGAGAATCCCTTGTGGTCCTGCACAGTTGGCAGCTCTTCAGTATGTTTTGAAGAGAAATGATCCAACAAGTTCTCTTCTTGAACATCATAGTCATATTGATCGAATAAAACAGCTGAAGAATCAGCTCCAGCTTTATCATTCTGGTTGTCCCAAGACGTACTGCTGCCACCGTGGGAAGCACTAAAATTATTATAGTGGTTATTCCTGCTCTCTTCATCAAAGCTAGCTTGCCTGCTTCCTATATCCTTGGTGTGGTGCCAATCAAATCCACCATCTGGCAACCTTTCCTCATGCAAATCAAACTGGTGATCCTCAGGTCTTCTGATATTGCTTTCTTTCTCAGATGAATCGTCAAAATATGGAGGATCAGACGAATCATTAAAATATGGAGGCTCAGACGAATGAGCATGATGTGGTTCAGTTGGCATGTCATGCATATCAGTATGGCCTTCAGAAGCATACGAGTGGAGCTGAGAGGAGTAAGGAGTTGACATATTCTGGCTACTCACGCGGTTTGTTTCTGCTCTTTCTTCATCTTTTCTTGCATTATTACTTGAGATCATCCTCGGATCATTAATACCTGAACTCTGCTCATTAAAACTCTTACCATCCTTCATCAAACGGCCAGCTTGTTGCTTCCTGGGTGTAGTGTCATTCATATAAGCAGCTGATTCATAAGCACCAGTATCTTGGTCTGCATAGAAGTTTCCACGGCTAGCAAGTTGGGCAGCAGCTCTGGCAGCAATGCTTGCCATCTCTGCAGAATCTGCTGCTGCCTGGGCTGCAGATGCTGCATCCTTGAATTCCACATTCCAATTGGAACCACTAGCTGAAGACTTCCTTTCCCTAGGCCGGTTGATCTCTTCAGTCCTGGATACTGGGTCTGCAAAGATAAAATAAACTAGTAACTACAAAGAATACCAAAGCATTAAAAAGTGATGATATTAAAAAGAAGTACAACCTACAATCGTACCTGGAACTGTTGAGCCAAATTGGGAGTGAGGTCTAGAAACACTTGAACTCCCAGTATTAGAGTAGTTGTTAGATCCAGGAATATTTGCTGAGGAATAAGTAGTTGCGCCATGTTGGGAGCTAGGAGGCACTGAAGCATCCGAACCCCTTCTATTTTCCTGTGTGGAAGCAATAGAGTTGGCAGTGCCATGTGGGTTTCTATTAGCTGGAGCTTCAGAAGATTCATAAGAAGGTCCTGCAGGCACATGAGAAGTGGCTGATTGAACAGATGAATATGGAGCTGCTGCAGGTTGAGGAGTTGGCACGCTAGAAGCAGATGACCCCGAAGTTGGAATGTTTCCTCCAGAATATGTTGATCCATACTACATGACAGACAATAGATCAGGTTAGAGCCAAAATACTCAACCTAAACAACAATTCAGGTCTGTCAGTTTACCATCCGATCTTCATTTTGCTTCTGCTCCTCAAATGCTTTTGGCTCCCATTTTATGTTGTGCTCTGCCGCAATTGAGCTCAAGGTTTTGGTTTTAGTCTGTACATCCGGTGCTCCTGCTGAGAGCTTCTCGATTACCTGTATGCACAGTAATAATTGTTTTAAAAAGTGTACAGCTGCGAAAACTTCATCCAATTCAAATCAAAAACTGAAAAGCAGAAAAATACCAGACGGTTTACGCCACTGTCAGGCCGCACTTCAAGAGCTGATGTGGCAAACTCTTTCCCATACTTGCTTGTGAAATTCTTCCGAACATCTGCTAGTTCTGTGACATCTGAACATCTCATTGATGCAAATATAACACTCGCTATTGCCTCCTTCAGATCAATAGGGCAAGTCCTAGATTTCAGGCAAACAAACATGTAACGGTAAGTACAGAATATTCAGGGCAAAAATAGATATGTGCCATGAGAGCACAGCAGAAAATAGGACCAATATAAATGTCTATTCAATCAACAATAATTTCAATTTGTTTTGGACGTGATGATTCATATTCCTGTGATAATGTATTTGTTAATGTTTTTAAGTTTACCAGAAAAGCGCACAAGTCCTCAACAACTATAACAGAATTATGCTGTAAAGTGTAAATTGCTGATAAAGAAGCTCCATGCAAGTGCAACTTTCCTGAAGGGACTGATCTTTCATGTCAGTGATGGCACTTTGCTTGAGAAACAGATTGTCAATATTTTGATTATTTAAGACTTACATTACCTTCTGAACTGAATAATAATTTAACATATGGGCTTGCAATGAAAAAAGAAAGGAGCATGTCACTTTTTATCCAGATTGGCCGCACCAGTGCAACGGGCAAGCCCCAGCGAACCACCAAAATTCAGCGATACCCTAAATTTTGGTCATCATTTGGATTGGTGCCATTATTTGGCATGGCCAAGGGATTTGGCAAGCTTTTATTCCAACCTTCAACAAAGTCATGGTCAGCGAGAACCACCTCTTGTTGGATTGCTGCAGTTGTGGGGGTACAATCTCACCCACCAGGGTCTAAATCCTGGTGCTCACGCTTACACACATGCACACTTGCACAGGGGTGTTCAACAGAAATTTAGTGAGAATTGGAACAAAGTTTTGTTAATGAATCATTCTTCCTATCTGTATGACTATCTGGTCAGCATCACAGAGCCAAATTTTGGCTCACCCATGTTTAGTCCATTATTTTTCTTGCACCAAAAAATCGTGCCTGCAGTTTGGTCATGGCCGATATTTGTTAGGGTAAACTGGGGTCATTCGAACACCCTTAGTTTTCAGGTTACCCTGGAAAGGACTCTACATGAACAATATGCAGCGGTTTTTATAAGCTCAGAAGAGTCCAGCTAAAGCATGATGTGCCATTAAGGAAAAAGATAAAAAGGTAACTCATTACCCAAGAAACCATACCCTAGTTTGCTGATAATGGATAAAAGATAACTCCTACCCTGTCAACTACGGAAATAGTCCAAAAATGAGATGTAAGTGATAGTCCTCAAACTATAAACTATATGTCTGCTTCTCTTGATGATAAGATAGCAATTTCAGACATCAGATATGGACCAGTAAGTACTGGTCTACAGACAAGAAATATAAACTTGGCTTACTTCTGTGAATCAATAATGGACATGCGCGCCACTATAAGCTCGCAGTACACTTCAATCAAGTCATATGCTTGCATGAACTTCTCTTCCCTTATGACATGTTCAACCTGTGGGGGGGTGGCATAGGTCAGTACTGTAAGAAAATGCCTTACAAAACCACAGAATTGTGTGTCAAGCAATCAGACACACTTGAGCACAGAAATTGGCAATAACATAATGTAACAGGGAGGATAAATTAACACCATCGACCAGCTATTGGCCCAATGGACCCAAGAAAAGCGTGTGATGTGGACTGTGGAAGATCAATGCGTGTGGTGTGGACTGTGGAAGATCAATGCTACACATCATGGAACAAGTAGCATGACTTACTAGTTGTTTCAGCTCCTCACAATCACCTAAACGGAACTGCAGTGGCCATATTATCTGTATGCTCTCCCAGATTATAGCTATTTCAGCAATGTTCGGGTAGAAACGTCTAGAGTAGGTTTTATCCCCGTGGTCGAGTACTCCGTTTATACAATTATTACATCATCAATTGGATGAACAGTGCTAGTACTACGATGACGCACATGAGCATGCTGGAGGGTGGGGGGAATCGAGGCGTACCCTGATGCGCGCGGTCTGGTCCTGGTTGCCGTCGAGCAGCTGCGCGACCTCGCGGCGCATCTGGCGCACCTGCACCTCCTTCTTGTTCCGCAGCAGCTTGATCCGCGCCATGGCCATCTTGAGGGCAATCTTGCTGAGACGCCACAAAAACAAAAACAAAAGCAAGCGTTCAATTCCTCACCCCGCAGAAACCAACGGATAAGGAAGAAGCAGCAGGAACCGGCGAGCAGAGACGATCTGGACTGACCACTTGTCGGGCTTGAAGCCCTTGCTGAGGACGCCCGACAGCTTCCCCTTGCTCCTGTGCATCTTCCCCGCGCGCGGCAGCACCACGCAACGCCCCGGCTAGATTCCAACGGGATCGAATCGGATCGGCTCCGTCGGGAGGCGGCGGGGCTACTTTAGAAGGAGTATTATAGAAGATGCTTCCTCCCCGCGTTGGTGAGGTAGATTGGAAAGGGGGCTACCGCCAAGGGGAAGGGGAAGAAAGGGGAGGAGACTTGTTGGTAGGAAACAGAACCGTTTTTCTTTGCGGGTGGGATTTCCGTGACGCGTGAGCGGCGTTTTCGCCCCGCCTTCTTCAACGCTTCCGTTTGTCGATTCGCGTGCGGGAGGGAGGCGATGGGAGGGGAGGGGGATTGACCTTGACCACCGCCCAACCGCGTGGCCGTGGTGGTGGGATTTCCGATGGGTTTGGCGGGGATCTTCGGATGGCAGGCACCTGGCGATTTGCCATAAACAAAAGGCACTTGGCAATTTTTGTTCTTCCACTTCATTTGAACCGCCGCATTTTTCTTCTTATATTAAACCACGCTGCAGGTGTGGTCGGCCATTTTATGTTGATGGATGCTTGAATGAGTTGACTATTCCTGAAAAGGGCATTTTTCCTTTTTGGAAATGGAGAATACCCTCCCCCAATCTGCACATTGGCATGCAGAGAGCCATAAATTTACTGAACAGGAAATTACCCATATGCATCAAGGTCAAGCACATCAACATAGAAAAAAAAAGTGCTTCCGTACACCCCCCTCCTAAAACGTAAAAGGGCAGATTGGCCATTTGGAGAAAATGTATACCAACCTCGTATTGTAGCATTATGAGAGTTGTCGCCTCCGTGAGAATGAGGCGAGCAATGACTGCAATGCTAAGGCCATTGAGGAGCGTGTTGCCGCCGTATTCACTTTTCTACATCCTGCGAGATGATTTGCAGGAGATGGGACATCTGAGGATATTTGAGATGCTCGTGGGAATTGAGCGTCAGACATTCAGCGTGACATAGAAGGATAACCACAAGTTCAGGTACAATGTTGTTTATGAACCAGGTAACTTAGAAGAAATTATAGCATATGCACTTGTCTCAAGATGGTTCGAAAAGGGCTGCCTGGCAAATACATTCTCTTTATTTTGCATCATCTTTAACTTAACTGAAATACCAAAGTTTTGTGTCCTTAATAGGTTGTCCAAAAGTGCGAGAGATGGGTTACATGTGCAGCGCAAGAGTGATATGTTTGGATGGGGTTGGTCAGGGCTAGAGGATAGAGAACGGTATAGTCAAATAACCATAAAATCCGCAGAAGCTGCTCATGTTGCAGCAAATGATGCCTTCTTGTTCGACGAGTTGATGAAGTGTCTGGACAACATAATAGCGAAGAAAAAGATTCTGGAGGAGGAACTTATAGGACGTTGAAGGTGTGTTATTGCTAGGAAGAAGACCAATCACGCGCAACAAGGTGCACCTGGTATTGCTGATCCTGAGAAAGTTTCGACGACATATGCACCTAAGAAAGGGCGGTCAAAGGGGGTCCTAACGTTACAAAAAATGGTAGACCAAAATCTTGTGATGAGAATAAAAAATGTCATTTGTGCAGTTTGTGTAACAGTGGAGGTCATAACAAGGCGACATGTAAGTTGAACGAGAAGTAAGTTTTACATTCATGTTTTTATATGTTGCTTGTTATATTTTACCTACTATATTTTCTCACATACTTGTTTATGTTTCGTTCAAGAATCGGGCATAGAGATGCATCTTCATGCATGGGAACAAGAAACATGGTTGCTCGCGTCACATGGGAATAACTTATGTTGCAGTTTACATTATGTATATGGGTAGGACTCGAAACTTAATAAGTCTTTTGTTTATGTTTGGCCAAAGCATTTATGTGAACATATATGATATGGTTGAGTGAATTGCCCCTCCGTGGTCGATTCCTCCTCCAGCAGAGTACTAGAGAAGGCCTCCAGACGGGATCTCTCGATAACAGAAACTTGCGGCGGCGAAAAAAGTATTTCAGGTGGCTCTCCGATGTCAGGGGAATATCTGAGAATTTATAGAGGTAGAATTAGGTCAAAAGGTACCACGAGGGGCATACAAGCCTGGGGGCGTGCCTCCCGAGCTTGTCGCTCCCTCGTGACTCTTCAGGTCTTCTCCCGGACCTTCTAGGGTATCTTCTAGTCCAGAAAAAATTAATCCAAAGTTTTTTCTCCGTTTGGACTCTGTTTGATATTGGTTTTGTGACAAGCAAAAAACAACAACTGGCACAGGTTAGTCCCAAAAAATAATATATAATTGCATATAAATGCATAATAAACATCCAAAATTGATACTATAATAGCATGGAACAATAAAAAACTATAGATACATTGGAGACGTTTCAAGCATCCCCAAGCTTAATTCCTGCTCGTCCTCGAGTAGGTAAATGATAAAAACAGAATTTTGACGTGGAATGCTACGTATCATATTCATCATGTAATCTCCATTTTAATTTGTGGCATGAATAATAAGATCCGAATGATTCAAAGCAATAGTCTATAGTTTGACATAAAAAGAATAATAATAAGGCATACCAACAAGCAATCATGTCTTTCAAAGTATCAATGCTAAAGAATGGTATCCCTACGAAATATAAATCATGGCTCCATCTTCTTAACACAAAGTATAAATCATGCACTACCCCGGTGTCAGCCAAGCAATTGGTTCATACTTTTTAACACGCTTCAGCATTTTCAACTCTCACGCAATACATGATCGCAAGCCATGGACATAGCACTATGTGTGGAATAGAGTGTCGTGGTAGAGATGATATGGAGAAGACAAAAAAGTAGAAAGTCTCGCATCAACAAGGCTAATCAATGGGCCATGGAGATTTATATCAATTGATGTCAATGCAAAGAGTAGGGATTGCCATGCAACGGATGCACTAAGAGCTATAAGTGTATGAAAGTTCAAAAACTAAGTGGGTGTACATCCAACTTGCTTGCTCTAGAAGACCTCGGGCATTTGAGAAAGCCCATCATTGGAATATACAAGTCAAGTTCTATAATGAAAAAATCCCACTAGTATATAAAAATGAAAGCATAGGAGACTCGAGTAGGGCATTTTGGAGACCGAGCTCCATGGAGCCCTTTATTTTGAATAGTTCAAAATTCATAAATTTTAGTTTCAAAAAATTATGAAAAAAATTACACATGTATGCAAGGATGTAAAGTGTATGTGTGAAAATTTTCGGGATGAAATACCTTGAATTGCAAGCTGTACAAAAAAACCAAAATCATGGACTTTATAGATGAACAGTACATATGCTAAAAGGCCCTAGATTTGTCTTTTTTGTGTAGCACACATTTTAATGTATTTCGACCTGAAAATTTGCACACATATACATTATGTATCTAGGTATATGTGTATTTATTTTCAGAATTTTTTGAAACTAAAAAGTTTGAATTTTAAAGTTTCCAAATAAAGGCCTCCATGGAGCTCGGTCTCCGTTTGGCATTTTCGAGGAGACTCTCTATATGAAAAGGATGGTACTACTTTGAAACACAAGTGCGAAAAGGATATTAACATTGCCCCTTCTCTCTTTTTCTCTCATTTTTTTGTTGGGCTCTTTTTTGACTCTTTTTTTGTGGGCTCTTTTTGGCCTCTCATTTTTTCCTCACATGAGACAATGCTCTAATAATGAATAATGATGATCATCACACTTCTATTTACTTACAACTCAGAATTACAACTCGATACTAGAACAAAATATAACTCTATATGAATGCTTCTGGTGGTGTACCAGTATGTGCAATGACCAAGCGTAACATGTATAAAAAATGATGAACGGTGGCTGAGCCACAAATACTATGTCAACTATGTGATCATGCAAAGCAATATGACAATAATAATGTGTGTCATAAAAATGAAACTGTGGAAGTTGCATGGCAATATATCTTGGAATAGTTATGGAAATGTCATAATAAGTAGGTATGGTGGTTGTTTTGAGGAAGATATAAAGAGGTTTGTGTGTGATAGAGCGTATCATACCACGGGGTTTGGATGCACCGACGAAATTTGCACCACATCTTAAGATGAGAAAGGGCAATGCATGGTACCGAAGAGGCTAGCAAATTGTGGAAAGGTGAGAGTGTGTATAATACACGCACTCACATTAGTCATAAAGAACTCATATACTTATTGCAAAAGGCTATTGGCCCTCAAAGCAAAGTACTACTATGCATGATCCTAGGGGAGGTTGGTAGTAGTTAACCATCATGCGCCCCCGACCTTCACGCAAAGGAAGACACTCAACAATAAATCGTGCTCGAACTTCATAGCATAATGAGAGAACATACGTGCATGCTTCGGCAATCACAAACCTTAATACCAATATTCTTACTAAACCACAACTACTCACTAGCAGAACCCACATATTACTATCTTTATATTGCAAAACTATTGTAAGGAATCAAACTTATCATATTCAGTGATCAACATGAAAGTTTTATTATTTCCATCTTGAATACCTATCATATTAGGACCAAATTCATAACCCGTACTAATTGCCATTACTATTTATCAAACTCTCAAAAAGGTATAAGTGAAGCATGAGAGTGCAGCTATTTTTTTTAAATATAACCACTGATGACCCACAAGTATACGGGATCAATCATAGTCCTTTCGATAAGTAAGAGTGTCGAACCCAACGAGGAGCACAAGGAAATGACAAGCGGTTTCCAGTAAGGTGATTTATGCAAACACTGAAATTGTGGTAACAAGTTGTTTGATAGCAAGATAATTTGTAACAAATAACCAGTAGCAATAGTAATGAGAGGTGCGGCAAGGTATCCCAATCCTTTTGTGGCAAAGGACAAGCCGGAACAGTCTGTTATAATAAGCAAAGCGTTCTTGAGGACACACAAGAATTTCGTCTAGTCACTTTCATCATGTTAGTTTGATTTGCGTTCGCTACTTTGATAATATGATATGTGGGTGGACCGGTGCTTGGGTGTTGTTCTTAGTTTAAAAAGCCTCACACTTATGATTAACCCCTCTCGCAAGCATCCACAACTACGAAAGGAGAATTAAGATAAAATCTAACCATAGCATTAAACATATGGATCCAAATTAGCCCCTTACGGAATAGCGCATAAACTAGGGTTTGAGTTTCTGTCACTCTTGCAACCCATCATCTAATAACTACTCCACAATGCATTCCCTTAGGCCCAAAGACGGTGTAGTGTCATGTAATCGACGTTCACACGACACCACTAAGGGAATCACGGCATACATATCATCAAAATATCGAACAAATATCAGATTCACATGATTACTTATGACAAGACTTCTCCCATGTCCTCAAGAACAAACATCACTACTCATAAAGCATACTCATGTTCAAGATCAGATAAGTGTTGAATAGCATAATGGATTTGAACATATAATCTTCCACCAAATAAATCAACTAGCATCAACTACAAGACGTAATCAACACTACTAGCAACCCACATGTACCAATCTGAGGTTTTGATACAAAGATTGAATACAAGAGATAAACTAGGGTTTGAGATGAGATGGTGATGGTGAAGATGTTGATGGAGATTGATCATCGCACGATGAGAGGGTTGTTGGTAATGATGATTGTAGGATCGAAAGTATGTCTAGAGGGGGGTGATTAGACCACTTGACCAAGTAAAAATATAGCATTTTCCCAATTTTAATTCTTGGCAGATTTTAGCAACTTAGCACAAGTCAAGCAATCAACCTACACATGCAATTCTAAGAGGATAGCAGCAGAAAGTAAATCATTGCATATGAAGGTAAAGGGAGGGGTTTGGAGAGTGCGAACGCAAGTGTAGACACGAATGTTTTTGTTGTGGTTACGATAGGTGTTGCTATCGTACATCCACGTTGATGGAGACTTCAACCCACGAAGGGTAACGGCAGCGCGTGTCCACGGAGGGCTCCACCCACGAAGGGTCCACGAAGAAGCAACCTTGTCTATCCCACCATGGCCATCGCCCACGAAGGATTTGCCACACTAGGGTAGATCTTCACGAAGTAGGCGATCTCCTTGCCCTTACAAACTCCTTGGTTCAACTCCACAATCTTGTCGGAGGCTCCCAAGTGACACCTAACCAATCTAGGAGACACCACTCTCCAAAAGGTAACAAACGGTGTGTTGATAACAAACTCCTTGCTCAAATTCTTCAAATGATAGTATCCCAACACTCAAACAACTCCTCATGGATTTGGATATGGTGCAAGAAGAGATTGAGTGGAAAGCAACTTGGGGAAGGCTAGAGAACAAGATTTATGTGGTAAGAATGGAATATCTTAATCTCAACACTTGAGTAGGTGGTTCTCTCTCAGAAAATGAGTAATGAAAGTGTAGGCTTGTTCTGATGGCTCTCTCCACGAATGAAGTGGGTGGAGGGGTATATATAGCCTCCACACAAAATCCAACCATTACACACATTTTGGCCAACTCGGTGGGACCGATTCAGTGAACTCGGTCTGACCGAAAGGTTCAAATATATGAACGTTAGGAATCTCGGTGGGACTGACTGTGACATCTTGGTGGGACCGAAAGCTAGGGTTAGGTCATCAGAGAGTTGGCAAGGTAAACTCGATGTGACCGATTAATGAACTTGGTATTACCGAAATAAATTAACCTATAACAGAGAGTTTACAGAACCATCTCGGTGAGACCGAAAGCCTATCTCGGTGAGACCGAAATGTTAGGGTTTGTGGCTCTGGCTAAGTCAAAGGAAACTCGATGGGACTGGATATGGAAATTGGTGAGTCCGAGTTTGGCATTTTGGTTTTGACTTGTTTGGAGTGGAGAGGTTGTGTGAGGGTTTTGGAGCAAGTCATCAAGCATTGTGAGCAACCAATTCGTTAAGCAACACATCATCCCCTTTTAATAGTATTGGCTTTCCTATGGACTCAATGTGATCTTGGATCACTAAAAGTGAAAGGTAGAGTCTTGAGCTTTTGCCAAACTTGCTTCCTTAGCTTTTTGAGGGGTCCACATCTCCACAATAGCCATGCCATTCATTGAACTTTCCTGAAATATTTAGCTTGAGGAATTATTAGTTCAATGAGCTATATGTTGTTATAAATTACCAAAACCACCCGGGGATTAGTTGCACTTTCAATCTCCCACTTTTTGTTAATTGATGACAACATATAGATCAAAGCTTCGACAAATGATAAAGAATGAAATATATCGTTGCTTTGAGAAGTATGTGATAAGCAAGAGCTCCCCCTAAATTTGTGCATTATTAAATATTTGCGTTTGAATGCAAATGCACAACTATATAGGATCATGGGTCACATCTCACACATCACATACATCTTGGTGGAGCACTCAAAAGGATAACAAGTGAATAACAAGTACTCGTCACCAAGGCAATTGCAAATTATCACATAGAGATATCATCCAAGCAAAGTATGAACAATCACAACAATAAATGTAGCATCTCACACACAAGTATCATGCAAGCAAATCACCAAAAGATAGTATCAAGAACCAAATGCAAAAAAACAGAACTCTCTCTCTCTCTCTCTCTCTCTCTCTCTCTCAGCCTATATGATCTATATATATTTCTCCCCCTTTGGCAACAAGTTACCAAAAAGTTCAAAATATACATAGGCTATGCGTCTCTCTAGGCATCTCCTGGAGCTCCTGAAGGGGTCTTCTGGATGTTATCTCCAGTGTGCGTAGATGGCGTTGAGAGAACTCTTTCTGCAAAGATATCAGCTGATGTCTGTGGGGCTGGTGGAGTTGATGCATGTGTGACTCCCTGGGCAGCTGCATCTGGGGCACACTGAGTGATTCTCACGTCTCCCACTAACACTGTCTCAGTCCTCTATCCTCGGGGCACCTTCTGAAACCTGGTAGCATCCTCCTGATACGTCCATTTTGCATCATGCTTTTATATCGGTATTTATTGCATTATGGGTTGTTATTACACATTATGTCACAATACTTATGCCTTTTCTCTCTTATTTTACAAGGTTTACATTAAGAGGGAGAATGCGGCAGCTGGAATTCTGGGCTGGAAAAGGAGCAAATATTAGAGACCTATTATGCACAACTCCAAATGTCCTGAAACTCCACAGAAGTCAGTTCTGGAATACATTAAAAATATTGGGCGAAGAAAGTACAAGAGGGGGGCACACCCTATCCACGAGGGTGGAGGGCACGCCCCCTACCTCGTGGGCCCCCTGGCAGGCCTCCGGTGCCCATCTTTTGCTATATGAAGTCTTTCGCCCTGAAAAAAAAATAAGAAGAAAGCTTTCGAGATGAAGCGCCGCTGTCTCAAGGCGGAACCTGGTGAAACCAATCTAGGGCTCCAGCGGAGCTGTTCTGCCAGGGAAACGTCCCTCCTGGAGGGGGAAATCGTCACCATCGTCATCACCATCGATCCTCTCATCGGGAGGGGGTCAATCTCCATCAACATCTTCACCAGCACCATCTCCTCTCAAACCCTAGTTCATCTCTTGTATCCAATCTTTGTCCCAAAACCTCAGATTGGTACCTGTGGGTTGCTAGTAGTGTTGATTACTCCTTGTAGTTGATGCTAGTTGGTTTATTCGATGGAAGATCATATGTTCAGATCCTCTATGCATATTAATACCCCTCTGGTTATGAACATGAACATGATTTGTGAGTAGTTACGTTTGTTCCCGAGGACATGGGAGAAGTCTTGCTATAAGTAGTCATGTGAATTTGGTATCCGTTCGATATTTTGATGAGATGTATGTTGTCTTTCCTCTGGTGGTGTTATGTGAACGTCGACTACATGACACTTCACCATTGTTTGGGCCTAGAGGAAGGCATTGGGAAGTAATAAGTAGATGATGGGTTGCTAGAGTGACAGAAGCTTAAACCCTAGTTTATGCGTTTCTTCGTAAGGGGCTGATTTGGATCCATATGTTTCATGCTATGGTTAGGTTTACCTTAATACTTCTTTTGTAGTTGCGGATGCTTGCAATAGGGGTTAATGATAAGTGGGATGCTTGTCCAAGGAAGGGCAGTACCCAAGCACCGGTCCACCCACATATCAAATTATCAAAGTAACGAACATGAATCATATGAGCGTGATGAAAACTAGCTTGACGATAATTCCCATGTGTCCTCGGGAGCGCTTTCCTTTATATAAGAGTTTGTCCAGGCTTGTCCTTTGCTACAAAAAGGATTGGGCCATCTTGCTGCACCTTATTTACTTTTATTACTAGTTACTCTTTACAAATTACCTTATCACAAAACTATCAGTTACCGATAATTTCAGTGCTTACAGAGAATACCTTACTAAAAACTGCCTATCACTTCCTTCTGCTCCTCGTTGGGTTCGACACTCTTACTTATCGAAAGGACTACGATAGATCCCCTATACTTGTGGGTCATCACCTCCTCATCACTATCAGTACTCACTCCAGTAGCAACTCTTGCTCTGTCAGTATCTCGCTTGAGCTTCTGCACGATGGTCTGCACTTCTGTCACCTTAGTATCAAGAGCATGGAACTTATCTTCAATGATGCTCTCTAGGCTAGCTTGATTCTGAGTCAGGGTGGCCAATCCTTTCTCCATCCTCATTGTAGCTTCAAGAAGATATGTCATCTGGTTACTCTTTGACTTTAGGCTTGAAATATTGACTGCATGGGTTGATGCTTGAGCTTGCTGAGCAGCTTGTTCCTTCCTGTATGCCTCTAATGCTTGTGCAGATGAGGGGTGTGTAAGATCCATAACCACCTCATTATCCTCAAATTCAGGCCTTCGGGGCAAGTGCCTCCTATTAAGCAGATATGTGTCTGTGGCCACTCTAGAGTTGATGAGTGTCTGAATATGCGGGGCATATCCACAAGATCTCTTCTGGCAGCAGTTGTCCTCTTGATTGTCTCTACAATCAGACTCATGACCTTGAACTTCTCTGGCACATCATATTGGTGAAGCAAGTTAATGGAGTGTCATCTGATCATCCTGTCATCTCCAGACTTTGGCATCAAAGTGTGTCTCAGAATGGTGTTGATGGTGCCAAGTCCAGCCAATAGATAGTACACTGACCCAACCTTGAATTGACTATTGTATTCATTGGGGATATGCTTGTACATGTTTTGCATAGAGTCATGGTTCATCATAGCCTTAGCATAGATGTCTGGATCATCTTCTGACTCAGCTGGAGCACCTATCATAGTAGCCCATTCAGAGATTGTGCACTGATACTTAGTGCCTTCAGTCATCCATGCAATTCTCCCATCAGGATAGAAATGGGCAGTGGAGTAGAATTGCATCACCATTTCATCATTCCATCTTGTCAGCTTCTTCCCAACAAATTTTGAAGTGTCTGTCATTCTGAAGCTCTCATGCACATGTGGAAAGTAGTCATCATGCTTATCAATATACTTCCAATTCACCCACTTCATGTCACAAACAATGGGCTTCTTGTCAAGCAGTACTGTCTCATGGAAATCTTGTTGCTCCTTTGTGTGAAACCTGTAGTCAACCGATGTTCTCCTCCTCACAGCATATGGATCTAACTTCCTCCATGCTCTCAATCCTGCATCCTTCTCAGCTTCATGTCTTCAGCCTTAGGATGAGCATCATTATGCTCTGGAATCTTAGGCTTGAGTTTTCTCAGCATTTGTGACTCATCATAGTCACTATCTTTTGCCTGCTCTTCCGACCTGTTCTGACTGTCACTGCCTTCTCACATTTCCGAACTGCGAGTAAACCCTGTGAATACGTATAGATGAGATAGAGTGGATGAGCATCACAAAGCACAGTTGGTTTTGAAAAATTGATTTGAAAAACTTAACTTTAGTTTTCTGCAGAATCCATTTCGGTGCTACCAAGTTTACCAGTTCGGTGATACAAAGCAAAGATAGAGCCAAAATGTACTTGTTTCGGTAAGACTGATGTAGTTTTCGGTGGCTCCGAGTTGCTAGCAGTACAAAAAAAGACACATCCGTGACATTTTGGGCCGAACGAAAAAAAATTGTCATACTTATGACACTTCTATGACAATAATTGTGACAAAATCCGGTATCATCATAGATGTGGTGGGGTCCTACTTCTATGACAAAAAATCATGACAGAAAATGGGCTTTTCGTCCTGGGCGGGCCGGAGACGCAATTGCATGACATTCTTTGGGCCGTTCATGACAGAAAAAACCGTGGTAGAAGCGATGGCGAGGAAAATATCGGGGTGTTCCCGGTTACGGTGGGTGGTTGGGGCCGAGCGATGCGCGTTTCTCTCGTACACGCACACGCGTGGGTGCGAGGCGTTGGGCTCTAACTGAACCCGAGCGAGGCGTTGGGCTCTAACTGAACCCGAGCGATTGCACTGCAGGCTACGTGTTAATGAACCCGAGCAATCGATTGATGGATGTTAACTGAACCCGATCGAGCGATTCCTTCGATACTGCTGCTAACTGAAGCCGATCAATGCCGCCTCTGGATGAAGAGTGAGCGTTGCTGGGGGGTTTGGATGAACAGTTCCTAGTGGGGGTGGATGAACAGGACCCCGTGGTGTTGCCTCTGGATGAACAGGACCCCGATCTATGGAGCCGGTTGGGGCTGGATGAAGAGGACCACGTGGAGGGCAGGATGAACAGGACCACCCCGTGGAGGGCTGGATGAACAGTAGACAGTGGAGGGCTGGATGAACAGTAGACAGTGGAGGGCTGGATGAACAGTAGCCCGTGGAGGGGTGGTTGAACAGGAGCCCGTGGAGAGGGCTGGTTGAACAGTAGCCAGTGGAGTAGCGCGCGGTGGAGGCTGGATGAACAGGAGCCCGTGGATGAACAGTCGCAGTTGGAGGGTGGAGGAGGTCGACGGTGGATGAATAGTAGCCCGTGGAGGCTGGAGGGGGTCGACGGTGGAGATGAACAGTATCCCATGGAGTCCCGTTTTGCGGTACGCCACACCCCTCCCGATGAACAGGACCCCCGTTTCGACCGTAGCGCTCCAACACAAGTCTGTTTCCTCTGTTTTGCGGTATGCCACACCCCTCCCGATCAACAGGACCCCCGTTTCAACCGTAGGAGGTCCGTTTCCTCCGTTTTGCGGTACGTCAGACCCCTCCCGATGAACAGGATCCCATTTCGACCATGGCTGGTCAAACACAAGGCCGTTTCCTCTGTTCTGCGGTACACCAGGCCTCGTTTCCATTGGTTGTTCCGTCCAAGCCCTCCCGATGAACGCGACGATGCATTCCATTTCGACCCAGCTGGTTGGCTCCCCATGAACACGACGACGATGCCGTTTCTCCATTCCGACCCAGCCATGTACACGAGCCCTGGCCGTACGTACGCACGAGTAGGCGTTAGAGACCCTGCCCGTATGTACGTACGTGGCTGTATTTTCTTTCTTGCACACTGGCCGTTGTACGTACGCGTACATGCTACGTGCGCGCCTCTACATCGACTAGTATGTACGTACACATTCGCGACCAAAATGACAACGCTACATACGCTTCGACCAGGTGGGTCCCGACTGTCACGCACTTCCTTGCCTGCGAAGAAGTAGCTGGTGGGTCCCAGCAGTCAGGGGCGAATCGTTTTTTTTCCCGGACACACTTCCTTGCATGCGAAGATGTAGCTGGTGGGTCCCAGCAGTCAGGGGGGAACATTTTTTCGCAAAATACGGTGGCCCGTCCGGTGGGTCCCCGCTGTCAGGTGGAGGAATAATTATTTTGCGCGTAATAAGGAGGCACTTCCTTGCTGCGGCCGTGGACCCAGCTGTCAGCCTCTCCACGTACAGTACTATTCCGATGGAAGTCGGTCGTTGACCACATTGACCACGCCGCGCCGAGAGCACCAAGGCGGTGGACGACGGCGAGGCCTAAGAGAGGGATGACGCGGAGCCAGGGAAGACGCGGCAGTGGATGCCCACGCGGAGAGGAGTACAAGGGTTCACTAGTTCGGCTGCGGTGTAAGGCGGGGGGTGTGAGTGAGTAGAGGGATGACTTGGCCAGCGGTGGGAGTAGTAGGGGGCGGTGAGGCCTCCGTGGCATCGCAGCCGGCCACGGGAGGCAGGAGCACGAGGCACGACCGGCGTTGCTTTGGGCGGCTGGAGCAAGAAGACCAGAGGTTGAAGAAGCACTACGGCGTTGGATGGACATCGTACAGTCGCTGGAGCTATAATCGTGCATATTGACTAAGTTGACAAAGCCCTCCGTCCCCGTCAACTTAGTAGGCCCACAAGTTAGCCTCCCACTATAGTGGGTCCCATATAGCAGGGGGAGTATTCATTTTTTGTGCGTAATAAGGAGGCACTTCCTTGCGTGCAAAGATATAGCTGGTGGGTCCGAGCTATCAGCGGCGGTAACATTTTTCGTGTAATACAGAGGCCCTTTCGGTGGGTCCCAGATGTCAGGTGGAGGAATAATTATTTTGCACGTAATAAGGAGGCATTTCTTTGCATGCGGCCGTGGACCCAGTTGTCAGCCTCTTCACGTACAGTCCACTTCAGATGCATGTCGGTCGTTGACCATGTTGACCAGGCCGCGCCGAGAGCACTAGGGCGATGGACGACGGGGAGGCCTAGGAAGGGAATGACATGGAGCCAGGGAAGACTCGGTAGTTGTTTCCCACGCGGAGGTGAGTACGACTGTACGATGGTTTTCTGGTTCGTCTACCATAGCCGGAGAATAACAGAAGGTGTGGGTGAGTAGAGGGATGGCTAGGCCAGCGATGGGAGTACAGTGGGGCGGTGAGGCCTGCGCGGCAGCACAGCCAGCCGCGGGGAGGAGAGAGCAGGCAGTCCCGCCGGTGCTTGTTTGAGCGGCTGGAGCAGGAAGAGCAGAGATTGAAGAAGCACGACGGCCGTTGGATGGACGTCCAACAGTCACTCCTTGTGCGTCAACCTTTTTTTAGGAAAGCCTCAAATCTGTGGAAAACATCATACAACCCATCTGCCATTATTTCTAATAATTTACAGCCCATTTGCTAATTCTTAAGTTTTTTTAGAGCCCATATTCTTTTTGTTAGCATTACAACCCATATTGTGGCCACGGTTAAAAAATTATACGAAATTTTGCATATTTCGGTGCGGTTCGAACTGTTTTTAATCCCGAAATTTTGAGTCACGTTCAAACTGATTTTAAAAATAAATATATATCAATGTAAAATTCAACAAATTGTCCACGCATAAAAATCAATTCAATTTAAAATCTCGAAATGAAAAAAAGGAATTTGAAACTAATTGCCGGTTTGATGTGTTTTAAAAATGTACATCCCGTTTCTCATTACTGATAGGTCATTTTCTTAGCCAGACGAATGAAAGCTCTCCTCATCTTGAAAGATTTGCAGCCCAACAGGCGTGGCAAAGCGACTTACTTGGCAAATCGCAAAAAACTGGGCTGTGGCCATGGACCCAGCTGTCAGCCTCTTCACGTACAGTACTCTTCCGATGGAAGTCGGTCGTTGACCACATTGACCACTGATACGTCTCCAACGTATCTATAATTTTTGATTGTTCCATGCTATTATTTATGATGTTTTGGATGTTTAATGGGCTTTGTTATACACTTTTATATTATTTTTGGGACTAACCTATTAACCCAAAGGCCCAGTCCAGATTGCTGTGTTTTTGCCTATTTCAGGGTTTTACAGAAAAAGAATAACAAACGGAGTCCAAACAGAATGACAACTTCGGGAGAGATATTTTTGGAGCAAAATACGCACTGGAGGCTTGAGAACCACGGAGTAGGGCTGACGTGGCGTCCACGAGGGTGGGAGGGGGGCGCCCCCCACCTATAGGGCGCACCCCCTACCTCGTGGGCCCCATGTTGTCGGCGTCCTGGGAACCAGGGTACCTAGACTTGCCTATCTGCGGGCCGCGACGCGCTCCTACCACGGCCTGGTATGGCCCAGCTAATCGAACAGCTGCCCAAGACCCTCGCGAGGGGGCTAGACCTCGCGAGGAGAATGACGTCAAGACCCCCTCAAGGGCGGCCTCGGCAAGGTTGCTCCGGAGGGGCGGAGAATCCAAGGACAAGCCTGCCTCAGGAGGAGGCAATGACGTAAGCAGTGACGCACCGCGCCAGCGAGTGCCAGCGCCCGCCAGCGGCGCAGTTGCCGTTTCGGTGCAAAGGAGACAGCGCAGGCGCAGGTTCCCGAGGAGCGGGACAAAGGTTTCCCCTTCGGTGCAACAAGACCGAAGACCACAAGGACGACAGGGAGGATGTCACCACCGAGCCCACCACCGCGTCACCGGCTGATCCTTTTGCAGGAGAAGACCGCTTTTGTCAGGATAGGAACGTCCTTGTGTTCCCGCTCAAAAATGGCCGTTGTGGGATTCCTTCCCGCCTAAACATTTCGGGGGAAGAGGACCCTGGCTGCATATATAAGTAGCTAGGATCCCCACTATGAGGAGAGGACTCGAAGCAGATCTAGAAACTTTGCCCTCACTCAAAGGAGCAAGAACCCTTGCCTCCTGACCCTTCTGAGCTCAGGAACCACTGTACTAGTCCATATTCAAGCCCTCCTGAGGCCAATCCACCAAAGCAGGAAGTAGGATTTTACACCACAAGGCGGCATGAACCTGGGTAAACTCTTGTGTGCTTTACTTGTTGTTTCCTTGAATCTCTTCACTGGAAGAGGGCGAGACGCTAGGTAGACGTGAGTGGGATAGATCTTCGTTCACGCCCCGCTGTTCGAACTTCTTGGGTTTGCGGAGCTCATAATCCGACATTTGGCGCGCCAGGTAGGGGGCGTGTCAAGATCTCGCCTCTCCGATGACCTCGTCCCGTTCTCGTCGCCGACTTCGCTCCACAGCCATGGTGGACACACGCCGAGCACGCGCCGCCTGCCGCGTCGCGAATGTTGCTCAGACGGCGCTCGCGGGCAACACTGCGCCGCCCCACCCCAACTCGCCGGTCGCCAACACCGCCACCGACCCGGCCGTCCACGAGCAGCAGGACTCGTCGCTACCACTGTCCGTGCGGCGCGATGGCCGCACGGCGACGCCTTCACCCTCGCCGGCCGCGGCGTCATCCTCGCTGGTCCGCCGCGGGCCGGTCTACCAGCAGCCTGCGCTGTTGATGACGCGGGAGCTCCTGCGCTACTGCCCGGCAGATGACCTCTACGACGAGTGGCTCCACCGCATCACCGAGCTCGTCAACACCGCCGGAGAGGCACCTGCACCAACTCACTCCTCCCATCCCCCGTCGTCCCTGGCGGGGAACGAGGGCCACGGTATCCCGGCTCCACCTCCGCTCTATGATGTCGGCCAGGAGGTCCGACGCGAGGCTCCGCGGCGTGAGCCGCCCTGCAGGGCCCATGCGCGCGACGAGGAGAGCTGCCGGGTGATCCCGCATCCCCAGGCAGGAGCTTGCGGGCCCCCTGTCCCGCAACGCCAAGACCGCGCACCACAGAAGGTGGTGGCGCCAGTGCCCCAAGAACCAGCACCATAGGCACAGGGGGTGCCTGCAATCATGAGCGTGGCTGGATGTCGTGCCTTAGCTCCTGAGCTACGACGCCTCGTCTGGCCCGACAAGTTCAAGCCGGACCTGCCTCCGCGCTACGACGGCACCACCGACCCCACAGAGTTCCTCCAACTCTATGAGATGAGCATCGAGGCGTCCAACGACACCGAGCAGGTCATGGCGAACTGGTTCCCCATGGCCCTCTAGGATGGTGCACGCTCCTGGCTCCTGAACCTCCCCGTGGGATCCATCTCCTCCCGGGGAGCGTTTCGTCGCCAACTTCCAAGGCACCCGCGACCGAGCCCCGGCGGCCGTGGATCTGCGCCGCGTGAGGCAGCAGCCGTGAGAGACCCTGCAAAAGTACATCCAATGCTTCAACACCATGCGCCTCCGGATCCCTAGGGTCTCGGACGAGGCCATCATCTCGGCGTTCTCCGACGGCGTCCGCAACGTCAGGATGAGGGAGGAGCTCGCCATCCACGAGGACCTGTGTACAGCCCTCGAGATGTTCAAGCTCGCGGCAAAGTGCACAAGGGCAGAGGAAGGACGCCTCTCTCTCCAGGAGCTGCCTGAGGCGGAGGCGGACGAAAAGAAGACCAAGTCCAAAGAAGCAAAGCGCAAGGGGCCCGCTGTGCTAGCTGCAGAGCCAGAAGTGAAGCGTGGCTGCGGCTACGACGACCCCCCCCCCCCAGAGACAACCATCCGTACTGCATCTTCCACAATGTCCGCAACCACAACACTAACGACTGTCAGGAGCTCAGGGCGATGCGCGGCGGGCGCGTCGGGCAGCGCCCTGAGCGTGATAACCGCGGCTACGGCCGCGGAGGAGGCCGATGTGGACGACGTTGGGACGGCAGGAACTCGCGCCTG
>LR738711.1:668064643-668114135 GCA_902687465.1 Secale cereale
CCTCGAGATGTTCAAGCTCGCGGCAAAGTGCACAAGGGCAGAGGAAGGACGCCTCTCTCTCCAGGAGCTGCCTGAGGCGGAGGCGGACGAAAAGAAGACCAAGTCCAAAGAAGCAAAGCGCAAGGGGCCCGCTGTGCTAGCTGCAGAGCCAGAAGTGAAGCGTGGCTGCGGCTACGACGACCCCCCCCCCCAGAGACAACCATCCGTACTGCATCTTCCACAATGTCCGCAACCACAACACTAACGACTGTCAGGAGCTCAGGGCGATGCGCGGCGGGCGCGTCGGGCAGCGCCCTGAGCGTGATAACCGCGGCTACGGCCGCGGAGGAGGCCGATGTGGACGACGTTGGGACGGCAGGAACTCGCGCCTGGGGTGGCATGAACTGCCTTGTGAAGACCACTGGCAGGAGCAGCCTAGTGACGCCCCCTGGCGCGACCAACCTCGTGAGGGTCGCCCTTAGGGCAACGGAGGCCTACCTCCGCTGCCACCACCGCCAAGAAGGAACGACGACGATCGCCAGGGAGATGGATCAGGGGGCTTCCAGGAGCCGCGTGCGGTTGCATGCATCTTGGGAGGAGCCCATGCTCCGGCTTCCCATTGCATCTTCAAGCAGTTCGCTCGCGAGGTAAACGCGGCGCTTCCCAGGCCTGACGCCGCGCACAACCTCAGGTGGACCAAGCAAGTCATCGCCTTCGACCCCAAGGACCAGCTCAAGTGCACCGCAGCCCCAGGCGCTCTCCCGATGCTCTGCACCCCGACCATCAGCAACGTCCTCGTGACCAAGACCCTCGTCGACGGCGGAGCAGGGCTCAACGTCCTCTCCGTCCAGACTTTCGAGACACTGCAGGCCCCCTACGATCAGCTCCACCCGACCAAGCCATTCTACGTCACGGATGGCTCCACACTCCCGATGGGGCAGGTCCGCCTCCCCGTCACCTTTGGTGACCGAGACAATTATCACACCGAGCTCATCGACTTTGACGTCGCCAACATCCGCCTCCCGTACAATGCCATCCTTGGGTATCCTGCCCTCGCCAAGTTCATGGCAGTGACCCATCACGGCTACAACGTCTTCAAGATGCCCGGGAGTGGCGGAGTCATCACGATCGCCTCCGACGAGAAGGAAGCCGTGCGTTCCCTGGAGCGCGCCTACCAGACTGCGGCGGTCGAAAGCTCCGATGAGGATGGAGCCATCCTCGCCCTGCAGACCGCCCCCAAGAAGAAGAAGAACCTGCCCGCCAACGGACCTCAGGACGTAGGGGCTCCTGACGGTTCCGCCTCAGGACTCGCGCCTGCCGACGAGGTGCCCTCCACCCTCGCATAGGGAGGCGCGCCCGACGCCCCTCTCAGGACGGGCTCGGGGGCTCTCCTCTGGAGTGTCTCCGGCCTGACCAGCGTCTCGAGGGAGGTGTTCGCGCACCACTTGCAGGCGTGTCTCGACGCGCGTTTTTGTGAGCCCTGTGTGAGCCGCACAGCGCTGGGGGCTCAGGACTTCATCGACCAGGTTATCGAGGAACTTCAGTACGCAAGGCTCATACACGGTGGGCGTAACCGCACAATGCCGAGCTCACCTACCCGCAACCCGAGCGACCACTTCCGCGTTTGCATCGACGTAGCGGGTCTCAACCGAGCCGCTTCTTTGGAGCCCTTCTGGCCGACGGCGGTCGGTCGGAGGAGGGCCCTCCCCTGCGGCTACGTCCGCACACTCTTAGGCTTCCGCAACACAGCTGCCACGTTCCAGCACCTCGCGCGACAGGCTTTGGGGGCTCGGGAGGCTCAGTGGCAGGCGGTCCGGACGGAGTGAGAACCGGACCCCCGTGACCGCTGAGGGCCTCCGGACCCCCTGGGCCTCAGGAGCCCGACGATCTTCATGAGCAACCCGCATAGCTTGCGTCTTCAGCTACCCCAACTATTCTTCAACAAGTATCAGGTGACGCTTCAGGTATTCAATCGAGGGCGCCCCCCAGGCTGCATCATCCTCGAGCTGCTGGGGGCTATCCCCCCGTAGCTGTCTCTTTTTGCGCATGAATCAAGGCTAGTTACCCCTTCCTATTTGCATTATTTATATGCTTGGCGTTCTCATCGCCACTAAGGTCATGAGCCCTTGCGAGCCCACTCGCGACTGCCCCATGATTAAGGACTGGCACGGCGTCTGTGCTCGGGTCCGTCCCTGCAGCGTCGCTAAACCCAAGGGCTGAGCTCTGTCTCGCGAGCCTTTCCCATGACATCACCTCCCATGATCCTTGGTGCCTTGTTCTCGCATGGGCTAATCGTGGATGGGTAAGTAGGGGCCCGTGGTAGGTGCCTCGCTCACGTGGAAACCGCGCGCCGGCTGTTTTTCTTTTGGATTGTTGCATGAGAAGACTGGGCACGGCATCTGTGCTTGGGTCCGTCCCTGCAGCGTCGATAAATCCAGCGGCTGAGCTCTGTCTCGCGAGCCATTCCCGTGACATCACCTCCTGGGGTCGTTGGTGCCGCGGTTCTCATGCGATGCCCTCTAGAGATGCACTCGGCGTAGGTCGTCACAACACCTCTCTTTTCACATTTTGTAGAAGAAGACTCAGGTGCAACCCGCCTCAGGGTAGGGTCTCGTGAGTGATGCGTAAGCTCACGAGAACTTCCTCAGAGTCATTCAGCTCATCCTCAGGATGGCCCATATACACCTTGGTTGTCCTACCGTGCAAGCCACGTGTCAGGACGGGGCTGTACACGCCCCGGAGTCTCTCCCGATGGGAGGCTCCCTCCCACGGTCCAGTGGAAGTGCCATGCTCCGCGCTGTCAGAACCAACCGAGGAGCGGTTATGCCCACGAACCAGTGGAAGCACCAAGCTCCGCGCTAGCCGCTACGACCGAGGCGCGGTTATGCCCACACTCCGCACAAGTGTGGTAGCTCTATGCTCCGCGCTAGTTATAAACAACTGAGGGCGGCCCCCAGCGGTCGCACCAACCTGAGGGAGCTTTTCAGCTCATGACGCTCACAGCTTCTCCTTGGATGGGTGTCGCGAGGGGGGCTAGGCACATGGGCTATGATCGGGTCACGCCTGGCAGATGCCACCCTACCGGGTGCCCATACACCAGGCCTTCTCGCGCACCCATCCCAGGAGAAGGCTCATGAGCAAGGTATGGTGCTCGTTCTCCCTCATGAGAGCCGTTCGTACGTCAAGGGGGACCCCTGGGCATCGCGACCCAGGGGCCTCACTAGTCAGGTAGCCCCTCATTCCTTGAGCCCGGTGCTCAATGGCGGTCGAGGTATGCGTGGGGCTGGGCCCTGCCGACGCAGAACGCAAACGGGATCGCTCGAACGTCAAGGGGGACCCCTGGGCATCGCGACCCAGGGGCCTCACTAACCATGTAGCCCCTCATCCCTTGAGTCTAGTTATTACGATAACCCCGGTCACCCGGAGGGCTCAATGGCGATCGAGGTATGCGCGGGGTTGGGCCCTGCCGACGCTGAGCACCTAAGCAAACATGAAAGGAAGCAAGCACGGAAATCATCAAGTTATTACAATAATACCAAGTTTTTCAAATTCAAACGGGTTCTTATGCCTCCCCGAGGCACTTACACTTCTCCCATCTGGACAGGAACAGATTAGGCATCACCAAGCTTGTCGTCACCAGTCTCCACCTCTTCGGCTGCGGTAGCAGTAGCCTGGAGGATTGCCTCCACCAGTTCCGTGACCTTCGCCTCCAGGGCCTCAGTAGCCGCGCCCTCTATGCTCGTGGTCACGGGATCGGACAGCGAGGCCAAGTCAAGAGCGGGATCATGGAGACTTAGGTGGCCGCACACCTGCGTCAGGATCAAGGTAAGGAGCGTGCGGCTTTCGACGTCTGCTAACTGGCCAATTGCGGCCGCAACCTCGCGCAGGGACTTCACAAGCGCGGCAAGGAGCCCGGCGGGGCCTTCCTCCGGGGTGGCCAACGGCTTCTTGAACCCTTCCCCATAAGTGGCCCGCAGCGCCGTACGGGCCTTGAGCTCAAAGGAGACGAGGGCCTCGCGACTCACCGCTGCCGAGGACGCAAGGGCGTCTTCCTTGTCGCGCGTAGCTTGGGTCGCCTTGGCCTGCTCAGCCTCAGCCTTCAGCTTCTCCAGGCTCGCGTGATCAGCAAGCTGCTCCTGCTGCAGCCGGGACGCCTCAGCCTTCTGCGCCTTGAGCTCCTTCTCCAACCTCTCGAGCTCTAGGGCGCGCCTGGTGCCTTCCTCGCGAAGGGTCTCCAGATCACTCTCCGCCTTGAGGCAGCGCTTCTCGAAGGCCGCAACATTGGCTCACGCAGCGTCACATGCCTGTGTGGCTGTCGCAGCTTCCTCTTGACCCTTGGCAGCGATCGCTGAGGCCTGGTTCCAGGAGGCCCGAGCGGACTCGTCTACCAGGAGCCACCCAGAGATCAGCCTCAGGTGCCTCCCCATCGCGCGGCCGTCACCACCCTGAAGTTCGGCACGAAGCCGATCCAGCACAGCGGAGGCGGCCTCCAAGGTCTTAGGGCCAGGCTGCACCGACTGGCGGATGGGCGCCGACAGGACCGGTTGCTCGACCAGGGGCTCGGGGGCTCCGGCCCCCTCGCCGAAGGAGCTGGAGCGGGAGCCGCCGCGGCCTTGCAAACAGTGATGACACCCTCAAGCGACACCGCCGCCACGTGCTCGGTGGCCCAGCTGGCCGAAGTGCCCAAAGCCGTGGCACCCTTCTCCGCGGACACAACAGCATCAGAAGGAGTAGGGCACCACGACATGACCTCCCCCTTCACCTTCTTCATCATGCCACCCAGGCTGCTGCATCAAGAGAAGTACGTCAGGAACACAACAACTAAGGATAACAGGAGATTGCACACTTACTCGTCGGAGGTGAGGCGCGCCCTCCTCTTCATCAGCAGGTCGGCCGCAGCAGCTGGCGCTACGGGCGTGCCGGCAGTCCGGATCTTGGCAAGGTGCGAGGCTACGGACCTGGGCGCAGCCGTGGTCATCGGTTTCGCTGGCACGGCACTCCTCGGCTGGGTCGCCGCGTTGCTTCCCCCGGATGCAGCGCGTACGGATCGTCACGGAGTGGTCGCCTGGGGCCGTCCGGCAGCACCTACGTCCGACGCCGCTTCTTCAGCGGACGCCTCGGAGGAGTCCCCTTCGTCAGCCCGGTCCTCGTCGCCCAGGGTCTCCTCCGAACCCTCCTCATCGCTCGACACGTCAACCGTGGGCACCCTGAAACCTGGCACGACCTTCAGCAGTGCGGCCTTCTTAGGACGGCTGTACAACGGCATGTGGGCCCCTAAGAGGTCCTTAGGAACCATCCCCAAGAGAGTGACTGAGGCGAAGTCCAGGCCGGCCTCGACCAGCGCCCCCAAGTGCAGCCGGAGCCTGTCGTCATCCCCCATCAGCTCCCACATGGGGCGCGGGTGTGCGTGCAGCGGCGCCAGACGCTGCCTCAGGAACTCCTTCACGATCTGGGCCCCTTCAAGCCTCGAGCCCAGGTCGGTTTCAATCCTTGCCAGAACAGGCTCGGCAAGGGGTGAAGGAAATATGCCCTAGAGGCAATAATAAAGTTATTATTTATTTCCTTATATCATGATAAATGTTTATTATTCATGCTAGAATTGTATTAACCGGAAACTTAGTACATGTGTGAATACATAGACAAAACAGAGTGTCCCTAGTATGCCTCTACTAGACTAGCTCATTGATCAAAGATGGTTATGTTTCCTAGCCATAGACATGTGTTGTCGTTTGATCAACGAGATCACATCATTAGGAGAATGATGTGATGGACAAGACCCATCCGTTAGCTTAGCACTATGATCGTTTAGTTTTACTGCTATTGCTTTCTTCATGACTTATACATGTTCCTATGACTATGAGATTATGCAACTCCCGAATACCGGAGGAACACCTTGTGTGCTATCAAACGTCACAACGTAACTGGGTGATTATAAATATGCTCTACAGGTGTCTCCGAAAGTGTTCGTGGTGGTTGCATAGATCAAGAATAGGATTTGTCACTCCGAGTGTCGGAGAGGTATCTCTGGGCCCTCTCGGTAATACACATCATAATAAGCCTTGCAAGCAAATGACTAATGAATTAGTCACAGGATTATGTATTACAGAACGAGTAAAGAGACTTGCCGGTAACGAGATTAACTAGGTATGGTGATACCGACGATCGAATCTCGGGCAAGTAACATACCGATGACAAAGGGAACAACGTATGTTGTTATGCGGTTTGACCGATAAAGATCTTCGTAGAATATGTAGGAGCCAATATGAGCGTCCAGGTTCCGCTATTGGTTATTGATCGGAGATGAGTCTCGGTCATGTCTACATAGTTCTCGAACCCGTAGGGTCCGCACGCTTAACGTTTGATGACGATCGATATTATGAGTTTATGTGTTTTGATGTACCGAAGGTAGTACAGTGTCCCGGATGAGATCGGGGACATGATGAGGAGTCTCAAAATGGTCGAGCCGTAAAGATCAATATATTGGACGACTATATTCGGACATCGGAAAGGTTCCGAGCAATCCGGGTATTTTTCAGAGTACCGGGGGAGTTACGGGAATACGGGGGTACATATGAGCCTTAGTGGGCTTTAAGGGAAAAAGAGGAGAAGCCACGAGGGCTAGCCGCGCGCCCCATGGGCCTAGTCCGAATTGGACCAGGGGAGGGGCTGCGCCCCCTCTTTTCTTCTCCTCCCCCTCTCATTCCTTCCCCTCCTAGTAGGACTAGGAAAGGAGGAGTCCTACTCCTACTAGGAGGAGGATTCCTCCTCCCTTTGGCGCGCCTAGAGAGGCCGGTCGGCCTCCCCTCCCTCCTTTATATACGTGGGGAGGGGGCACCCTAAGAACACACAAGTTGATCTGTTTATCTCTCCCAACCGTGTGCGGTGCTCCCCTACACAGAAACACACCTCGGTCATATCGTTGCAGCGCTTAGGCTAAGCCCTGTGACGGTAATTACATCATCTCCGTCACCACGCCGTCTTGCTGACGAAACTCTTCCGTGAAGCTCAACTGGATCAAGAGCTCGTGGGATGTCATCAAGCTGAACGTGTGCTGAATGCTGAGGTGCCGTACGTTCGGTGCTTAATCGGTTGGATCGCGAAGAAGTTCGACTACATCAACCGCGTCACTAGACACTTCCGCTTTTGGTCTACAAGGGTACGTAGACACACTCTCCCCCTTGTTGCTATGCATCTGGTAGATAGATCTTGCGTGATCGTAGGAAAATTTTGAAATACTACATTCCCCAACAGTGGCATCATGAGCCAGGTCTATGCGTAGATGATATGTACGAGTAGAACACAATGAGTTGTGGACGATACTAGTCATACTGCTTACCATCATGTCATACTTTGTTTTGGCGGTATTGTGAGATGAAGCGGCCCGGACCGACATTACGCGTACGCTTACGCGAGACTGGTTTCACCGTTATGAGCACTCGTTGCTTAAAGGTGACTGGCGGGTGTCTGTCTCTCTCACTTTAGCATAATCAAGTGTGGCTACGCCCGGTCCTTGTGAAGGTTAAAACAACACATACTTGACGAAAAATCGTTGTGGTTTTTGTATGCGTAGGTAAGAACGGTTCTTGCTAAGCCCGTAGCAGCCACGTAAAACTTACAACAACAATGTAGAGGACGTCTAACTTGTTTTTGTAGGGCATGTTGTGATGTGATATGGTCAAGACATGATGGTGATCATGATGGCGCTTTGGATATGGATATCAAAAGCACAAGATGATGATGGCCATATCATGTCACATATTTAATTGCATGTGATGTTTATCTTATTATGCTTCTTATTTTGCTTAGTACGACGGCAGCATTATAAGATGACCCCTTACTAAATTTCAAGGTATAAGTGTTCTCCCTGAGTATGCACCATTGCGAAAGTTCGTCGTGCCGAGACACCACGTGATGATCGGGTGTGATAAGCTCTACGTTCAAATACAACGGGTGTAAGATAGTTTTGCACATGCAGAATACTCGGGTTAAACTTGACGAGCCTAGCATATGCAGATATGGCCTCGGAACACTAGAGACCAAAAGGTCGAGCGTGAATCATATAGTAGATATGATCAGCATAAGGTGTTCACCATTGAAAACTACTCCATCACACGTGATGATCAGACATGGTTTAGTTGATTTGGATCACGTGATCATTTAGATGACTAGAGGGATGTCTATCTAAGTGGGAGTTCTTTAGTAATATGATTAAATTGAACTTTAATTTATCATGAACTTAGTCCTGATAGTATTTGCAAATTATGTTGTAGATCAATAGCTCGCATTTAGATGACTAAAGAACTCCCACTTAGATAGACATCCCTCTAGTCATCTAAATGATCACGTGATCCAAATCAACTAAACCATGTCCGATCATCACGTGAGATGGAGTAGTTTCAATGGTGAACATATTATGTTGATCATATCTACTATATGATTCATGCTCGACCTTTCGGTCTCCAGTGTTCCGAGGCCATATCTGCATATGCTAGGCTCGTCAAGTTTAACCCGAGTATTCTACGTGTGTAAAACTGTCTTACACCCGTTGTATTTGAACGTAGAGCTTATCACACCCGATCATCACGTGGTGTCTCGGCATGAAGAACTTTCGCAACGGTGCATACTCAGGGAGAACACTTGTACCTTGAAATTTTGTAAGGGATCATCTTATAATGCTACCGTCGTTCTAAGCAAAATAAGAAGCATAATAAGATAAACATCACATGCAAATCAAAATATGTGACATGATATAGCCATCATCATCTTGCGCTTTTGATCTCCATCTTCAAAGCACCGTCATGATCACCTTCATCACCGGCGCGACACCTTGATCCCCATCGTAGCATCGTTGTCGTCTCGCCAACTATTGCTTCTACGACTATCGCTACCGCTTAGTGATAAAGTAAAGCAATTACATGGCGATTGCATTTCATATAATAAAGCGACAACCATATGGCTCCTGCCAGTTGCCGATAACTTTACAAAACATGATCATCTCATACAAAACCGTATATCTCATCATGTCTTGACCATATCACATCACAACATGCCCTGCAAAAACAAGTTAGACGTCCTCTACATTGTTGTTGCAAGTTTTACGTGGCTGCTATGGGCTTAGCAAGAACCGTTCTTACCTACGCATACAAAACCACAATGATGTTTCGTCAAGTATGTGCTGTTTTAACCTTCACAAGGACCGGGCGTAGCCACACTTGATTCAGCTAAAGTGAGAGAGACAGACACCCGCCAGTCACCTTTAAGCAACGAGTGCTCATAACGGTGAAACCAGTCTCGCGTAAGCGTACACGTAATGTCGGTTCGGACCGCTTCATCTCACAATACCGCCGAAGCAAAGTATGACATGCTGGTAAGCAGTATGACTAGTATCGCCCACAACTCATTGTGTTCTACTCGTGCATATCATCTACGCATAGACCTGGCTCATGATGCCACTGTTGGGGAACGTAGTATTTTAAAATTTTCCTACGATCACGCAAGATCTATCTACCAGATGCATATCAACGAGAGGGGAGAGTGTGTCTACGTACCCTCGTAGACCGAAAGCGGAAGCGTTAAAACAACGCGGTTGATGTAGTCGTACGTCTTCACGGCCCGACCGATCAAGCACCGAAACTACGGCACCTCCGAGTTCTAGCACACGTTCAACTCGATGACGTCCCTCGAACTCCGATCCAGCCGAGTGTCGAGGGGGAGTTCCGTCAGCACGACGACGTGGTGACGATCTTGATGTTCTACCGTCGCAGGGCTTCGTCTAAGCACCGCTACAATATTATCGAGGAGAACTATGGTGGAGGGGGGCACCGCATACGGCTAAGAGATCAAGAGATCAATTGTTGTGTCTAGAGGTGCCCCCTTGCCCCCGTATATAAAGGAGGGAGGGAGAGGCCGGCCCTAGAGGGGGCGCGCCAAGTGTGGGGAGTCCTACTAGGACTCCCAAGTCCTAATAGGATTCCCCTTTCCTTTCCGGAGTAGGAGAGAAGGAAAGAGGGGGAGAGGGAGAAGGAAAAGGGGGCTGCACCGCTTGTCCAATTCGGACCAGAAGGGGGGCGCGCGCCTCCTTCCTTTTGGCCTATCTCTTCTATTCCCGTAACTCCCCGGTACTCCGAAAATACCCAAATCACTCGGAACCTTTCCGATGTCCGAATATAGTCGTCCAATATATCGATTTTTACGTCTCGACCATTTCGAGACTCCTCGTCATGTCCCCGATCTCATCCGGGACTCCGAACTCCTTCGGTACATCAAAACTCATAAACTCATAATAAAACTGTCATTGAAACCTTAAGCGTGCGCACCCTACGGGTTCGAGAACTATGTAGACATGACCGAGAAACGTCTCCGGTCAATAACCAATAGCGGAACCTGGATGCTCATATTGGCTCCCACATATTCTACGAATATCTTTATCGATCAAACCGCATAACAACATACGTTGTTCCCTTTGTCATCGGTATGTTACTTGCCCGAGATTCGATCGTCGGTATCTCAATACCTAGTTCAATCTCGTTACCGGCAAGTCTCTTTACTCATTCCGTAATACATCATCCCGTAACTAACTCATTAGTTGCAATGCTTGCAAGGCTTAAAATGATGTGCATTACCGAGTGGGCCCAGAGATACCTCTCCGACAATCGGAGTGACAAATCCTAATCTCGAAATAGGGCCAACCCAACAAGTACCTTCGGAGACACCTATAGAGTACCTTCATAATCACCCAGTTACGTTGTGACGTTTGGTAGCACACAAAGTGTTCCTCCGGTATTCGGGAGTTGCATAATCTCATAGTCATAGGAACATGTATAAGTCATGAAGAAAGCAATAGCAGTAAAACTTAAACGATCATAGTGCTAAGCTAACAGATGGGTCTTGTCCATCACATCATTCTCCTAATGATGTGATCCCGTTGGTCAAATGACAACTCATGTCTATGGCTAGGAAACATAACCATCTTTGATCAATGAGCTAGTCTAGTAGAGGCATACTAGGGACATGTAATGCCCCGGATGTAATACTTGCCCTTTTGGGTATATAATATATCTCCGGCTTCATCTATTTCCATTCCGGGTTCTTCGTCTTTCGGGTTTTTGTCGTTTTGTTGTGTGAGTGTGTGGCATTCATTCATATCATGTAGACATGTGCATTGCATTGCATTTGTGTTGTCGGTTGCATCCGGTTCCACGTGTTCCTTCCCGTTGTACGTTTCGCGTTCCGGAGCTCCCTCACGTGTCCGTGGCGTCCCGTAGCCCTACTTTGGTGTTTGGGCGTGTAACGTTACCGGTGTGCCGCGAGGTTGTTGTGTGTGTTGTTGCTTTGTTGTGTGCAACCCGCCTCTCAAATCTCGTCGCGTTTGGACTCAAAGATGAACTTCAGCTTGCTCTCACTTTGTTTGAGCCCGATGAATTCGACAAGTTCTATAACATGGCTTTGAAACAAGAGGCAGCTCAGCTTAAGATGGAGGCTTCTAAAAAGAGAATTCGAGATGCCGTTCACTCTTCCTCATCGTCTCAGATGGTCTCGAAGCATCAGAAATTCTGGCTTCCTCCTCCTCCAGTGATTCGAGCTCCTTACAACAACTCCAACAAATCCAACTACAAGAACTCTGGTGGACGTGGTTTCTCCCACCCACCCAACCCAAGCAACCAGTCGAAGAAGCAGTTTCAGTCTCAAGTCTCCAAGTCCAGTGGTTCTCATTTCCGTCCTCTCTCTGAAGTGGTGTGCAACAAGTGTGGCCAGAAGGGTCACTATGCCAACAGATGTCCGAATCCGAAGCGTCTTCCACCTCCTCCACCTGTGAGTTCAGCTATTGTCAGGCATGATCCAAAGGCAGCAAGGGTCAATCTGATGAATGCAGCACAAGCGGAGAATTCTTCTGATGTCATTTTGGGTAACCTCTCAGTTAACTCTTTTCCTGCTAAAGTGTTATTTGATTCGGGTGCTTCTTGCTCTTTCATGTCATATCCATTTGCATCTGAGCACGATATTGTCACCAAAAATCTGCCAAGGGAGTTAACAGTTATTTCTCCGGGGAGACGAATGCACTCCAGTGTATATGCTCTGAATGTGTCTATTCGCATGGGTGACTATCGCTTTCTGGCTAATCCGGTGATTCTCGGCAATTCTGACATTGACCTCATCCTTGGAATGGATTGGCTTTCTCAGCATGATGCTCACATTGATTGTGCTCAAAAGGAAGTCAAGATGACTCATCCTGATGAAGATGTGATTATCTTTGCCTCCAGGGATAACACTATCAGGCTTTTCTCTCTCAATGATAAGGGCGAAATTAATGCCATATCTCAAATTCCGGTGGTGAATGAATATCAAGACGTCTTTCCTGAAGAACTTCCAGGCATGCCTCCACACCGTCAGGTGGAATTCATTATTGAACTCGAGCCGGGTACTGAGCCAGCATGCCGACGTCCGTACAAGCTCTCTCCGGATGAATTGAAGGAATTGAAGAAGCAGCTTGATAAACAGGAGAGTATGGGTCTCATCAGGCCTAGTACGTCTCCTTGGGGCTGTGGTGTCTTGTTTGTCAAGAAGAAAGATGGCACGGAGCGTCTATGCGTTGATTACCGGCCATTGAACAAGAAGACGATTAAGAACAAATATCCGCTCCCCAACATCAACGAACTCTTTGAGCAGCTCAAAGGAGCTAAAGTGTTCTCTAAGCTTGACCTCCGAATGGGCTATCATCAAATTTGCATTCGCGAGGAAGACATTCCCAAGACGGCCTTTAGAATGAGCTACGGTTCATACGAGTATACCGGCATGTCCTTCGGTCTCGCCAATGCTCCTCCTACCTTTTCGAGGATGATGCATTACATCTTCAACCCCTATACTGGCGAGTTTGTGCTTGTGTATCTGGATGATATTCTGGTGTTTTCCAAGAATGAAGAAGATCACGAAAAGCACTTACGTCTGGTTCTTGATCGACTCCGAGAGCATAAGTTCTATGCCAAGTTCTCCAAGTGCGAATTTTGGCTCGATAAGGTTTTGTACCTGGGCCACATCATCTCAGCTGACGGTATTGCGGTAAATCCCGAGAAAGTTGAAGCAATTGTCAACTGGGAAGCTCCTCAGAACGTCAAGCAGCTCCGCAGTTTTCTGGGTCTTGCCAGCTAATGCAGAAGGTTCGTTGAGAACTTCTCCAAGATTGCCAAGCCTCTTTCCAACTTGCTTCAGAAGAATGTCAAATACTTTTGGTCTCCAGAGTGTGAAGTGGCATTCAAAACTCTCAAAGAAAAGCTCGTCTCTGCTCCAGTTCTGACTCCTCCAGATGAATCCAAGCCCTATGAAGTATTCTGTGATGCTTCTCTTCAAGGTCTTGGTGGTGTGCTTATGCAAGATAAGAGAATTGTGGCATACACTTCTCGTCAGCTAAAGCCAAGTGAGAAGAACTATCCCACACATGATCTCGAGCTAGCAGCTGTGGTACATGCTTTGATTACGTGGAGACATCTGTTGTTGGGCAGAAAGGTCGACATCTTCACTGATCACAAGAGCTTGAAGTACATCTTCACACAACCGCATCTGAACCTCTGCCAGACTCGTTGGGTTGAAATGATCCAAGAGTATAATCCCAGCATTGAATACACTCCTGGCAAGGCGGATGTGATTGCAGATGCTTTGAGCAGAAAGGCATATTGCAACAGCCTTCTTATCAAGCCGTACTAGCCTGAGCTTTGTGAAGCTTTCAGGAAGCTCAACCTTCAAGTTGTTCCGCAGGGTTTTCTTGCAAATCTTCAAATTGCTCCTACCTTGGAAGATCAAGTCCGTGAGGCCCAACTCAGTGATACCATGGTGAAGAAGGTGAAACATGGTATTGCAAAGGGCATTCCGAAATACAAGTGCTTCCGTGTTGATGAGAGAGATACCTTGTTCTTCGAGGACAGACTCGTTGTTCCCAAAGGTGATCTCAGGAAACTCATAATGGAAGAAGCTCATGATTCTCTCCTTTCCATTCATCCTGGCAGTTCCAAGATGTATCAAGATCTCAAGCAGTATTACTGGTGGACACACATGAAAAGGGAGATTGCCCAATTCGTGAATGAATGTGATGTTTACAGAAGAGTGAAAGCAGAACATCAACGTCCAGCCGGTCTTCTCCAACCTCTTCCTATTCCAGAGTGGAAGTTCGACCACATTGAAATGGACTTCGTCACTGGTTTTCCTAAATCCAAGCGAGGAAATGATTCTATCTTCGTGGTGATCGACAAGCTTACCAAAGTCGCTCACTTTCTTCCAGTCAAAGAATCCATCAATGCAGCTCAATTGGCAGAGCTGTACACTTCCAGAATTGTGTCCCTACATGGCATTCCTCAAGTTATATCCTCAGACCATGGAAGCTTGTTCACATCAAGGTTCTGGGACTCCTTTCAGTCCGCCATGGGCACTAAGATCAGGTTCAGCATTGCTTTTCACCCTCAGACTAGTGGTCAAGTCGAGCGAGTGAATCAGATTCTAGAAGACATGCTCAGAGCCTGTGTCATCTCCTTTGGCATGAAATGGGAAGACTGCCTTCCATTTGCCGAGTTCTCTTACAACAAAAACTTTCAAGCAAGTGCAGGCAAAGCTCCGTTTGAAATCCTCTATGGCAGAAAGTGCCGTACCCCTCTCAACTGGTCTGAAACAGGCGAACGTCAACTTCTTGGCAATGACTTGATCTCAAAAGCCGAAGAAATGTGCAAAGTCATACGTGAGAATCTCAAGGCCGCTCAGTCGCGTCAAAAGAGCTACTATGACGGCAAGCATCGTGATTTGGCATTCAACATTGATGATCATGTCTATCTCCGTGTGTCTCTGATGAAAGGCACCCAAAGGTTTGGTATCAAAGGAAAGCTTGCTCCTAGATACGTCGGGCCTTTCAAGATTCTTGGCAAGAGAGGCGATCTAGCCTATCAACTTGAGCTCCCTTCAAACTTCGCCAATGTTCATGATGTCTTCCATGTGTCTCAACTTCGCAAATGCTTCAAGGCACCTGAGCGCATGATTCCGTTTGAAGAGATTGATCTTCAACAAGACTTGTCCTACCGAGAGCATCCAGTTGCTATTCTCGAAGAGACCGAACGCAAGACCCGCAACAAGTCCATCAAATTCTTGAAAGTCAAGTGGTCACATCACACCGACCGAGAAGCTACCTGGGAACGAGAAGATCATCTTCGTTCCGAGTACCCTTCCTTTTTCCAGTCCTAGATCTCGGGACGAGATCTTTTTGCAGTAGAGGAGAATTTGTAATGCCCCGGATGTAATACTTTCCCTTTTGGGTATATAATATATCTCCGGCTTCATCTATTTCCATTCCGGGTTCTTCGTCTTTCGGGTTTTCGTCGTTTTGTTGTGTGAGTGTGTGGCATTCATTCATATCATGTAGACATATGCATTGCATTGCATTTGTGTTGTCGGTTGCATCCGGTTCCACGTGTTCCTTCCCGTTGTCCGTTTCGCATTCCGGAGCTCCCTCACGTGTCCGTGGCGTCCCGTAGCCCTACTTTGGTGTTTGGGCGTGTAACGTTACCGGTGTGCCGCGAGGTTGTTGTGTGTGTTATTGTTTTGTTGTGTGCAACCCGCCTCTCAAATCTCGTCGCGTTTGGACTCCGTTTGCTATCCCAACAGTTATTCGTGTGGGTCCAAAGTGCTTCCACTTGTGGCCCAGAAACACCCCTCTGCAGCCCACTACCCTCTTCTAGGCCCATCCTGACTCCCCCGCGATCGGATCCGTCGGATCGCGATCGGAGGGCTCCTAACACCCCCTAAATGCCCAAACCCTAAATGCTGCTATATAATAGACCCTAGTCTATTTTGGGCATCTAGTTTCTTCCTCCTCTCTCCCCCTCATTTTTTACTCAGATCTGGCCAAGCCCTCCTCTCCACTTGGCAGATCCAACCGGGTCCTCGATCCCAGCCAGATCCGCCGCAGTTTTCCTCGATCGAGCCGAGCCGCCGCCGATTCCATCGTTGGGATCGAGCGCCGACCAGTTCCCCTCGATCCCTCCGCAGCGATCGAACGAGGCCTTGCCTGGGCCTTCGCAGCTTCGCCACTGCCCGGGACCACTTCGCCCCGATTCGGCGCTCCCGCATCGGCCCAGGTCCAGCCGTGGACCACTTCGTCGCCGCGCTCCATCGCATCCCGCACCAGCGCATTGCCCGGCCTGTCATTCCGCGCCAGCCGCCCCACCGGGCCGCTCCCTCGCCCTGGACCTCCTTCGCCACTCCGCCGCCCCAGCGCCGGGTCGCCTCGCGCCGGGCCTCGCCTTCCTCCGCGTGGGCCGACGCCGACCGGGGCCAGGCCACCGCAGCCTTCGGCCTCCCGCGCCAGTCGCCAGGGCGCCACCGCACCGCGGGCCTCCGCCTCCCTCCAGGCCCCGCTGGGCTGCCACTCCTTCGCGGGCCGCGCCCTTCCGCCGCCGCCTCGAGGGCATCCAGGCCGCCTCCGCGGGCCCAGCCGCCCGAGCCGGGCCGCACCGCCCGTCCGCCGGCCCCGAGCCCAGCCACGCCTCCAGCTCGGGCCGGATCCGCCTGCCCCGAGCCCGTTTTCTCTGTTTTGAGGTTGTTTTCATCTCTAAGTCCCTGTGAAGTTTTGATCTGTGATGCATTATTCAATTGCTGATAACTTTTTGTGTGGTTGTCCGTTTCGCGCAAATAATATGTCCAGACGTTCGTGGTGATTAGCACTACGTTTTATCTTTTGGTGTCATGCATGTTAGAGATCATCTAGGTGCTTGTTTTGCTGTTGCAAGAGTGCATCATGATATAATTGCTGCTATGTGATGTTTTTATGTCATCTTTGCCATGTGATATCTTTTAGCTCGTTTGTCCGAATGATGCAAATGACATGTCCATGTGTTCGTCTTGCCATGCTCTACATGTTGCTTGTGATAGGTTGCATGTTAGATTTATTCTTGCCATGTTTATCTTCGTTGCAAAGTGCCATGTGGCTGTGATGTTGTTTCACTTGTTATGAAATGCCATCTTGTTGAGCTCGTTGCTATCGTTGTGTTTATCTCCATGAAGCATGCTTGTGTGTATCGGAATCACCTTCATGTGTACTTTGATGAGGTGCTTACCACTTGCCATGTTTAGTTTCGAGGTGACTTAAACTTGCTCTTTTAGATGCCATGATGAAATTGCTGTTTTAGGACTTAGTGAATTTTCACTAAGTCTGAAATCTGTAACGTTCCGATGCCATGTTTGCTTGATGTTCTAGGACAAAGCATGATAGATTTTGAGTGGATCTTGATTGTTCCTTGTAGTATATATTGTTGTCTTTCCATTCATGTTCTCACATGTTTATTTGAGTGGCTGTAGCATGTTTATCTTTTGCTCCAAAGTTTCAATAAAATTCTGCTGCCAGAATTTTATTGTCAAGTTCAATATGTCCAAGCTCATTGCTATTGATCCGTGACTCCTTTGGGGGTGCACCTTTGGACTTAGTTGCTGTAGTATATGTCTAGTTTGTGTTCATGTCCTTTCCCATGTTGTTTGAGTGCTGTAGCTTAATTATTTTGTGCTCCGAAGTTGCTATGTTGCTGTAATTTTCAGCTTTCGCTCATTTCTTGTTTCGGGCATAACTTTTAGCCCGTAACTCCGATTTCAGCGAATCTTATATGAAACTTGATTGATTTTCTGTGTAGATTCATAATATCATTTTGTTATCATGTTTTGAGGTGTTTTGCTTGAGTGCTATTTTCCGTGCTCCGTGTGCATCCTTAGTGCATCCATCATGCATCCATCATTTTCGAGTGCGCATTGCATCTTGTTGATTTGTGCTTGGTGTGATTGTTTTGTTTAGAGCCGGAAGCTGAGACCGAGTAGGAGTTCGAGCACGAGGTTTCCAACGAGGTTGAGCACGAGGAACCTTCTTACGATCCGAACGACTTCTCTTCAGGCAAGATGACCGAACCCCGATAACATTACTATCTTTGCCTATAGCTAGTAGTTCCGCTCTATAGTTTTGCCTCGATGCCCATGATCTTCTTGTCAGCCTCCTACTTGTAACCATTGCCATGTTTAACCAACCTACCTACGCAAACCGTTGCTTGGCTAAGTACGCTTCGCTCAGCCCTTCTTATAGCATTGCTAGTTGCAGGTGAAGATCGAAGATGCTTGCTTCATGTTGAAGTTTGGTTGGGTTTTATCACACTGTATAAATGCTTAAAATGAAATCATCTATATATTGGCAAGGGTGGAAGGCTAAGCCTTTTGCTTGGTGATTTGTTCCACTCATGCCGTTAGGAACTGTATAAACCGGTGTTATGTTCCTTGATTATGCGTTCCTAACACGGTTGGGGTGTATGGGACCCCCTCGATAAACCGCTAAGTGCTAAGTCTTTTCCAGCAAGTCCCAACATTGGTACTATTTGCCTAATAACAAACTAAACTTGCATAGGGAGTAATTAACCCTCTTTCTTAATCAACAACCCCGGCCAGTGCTCCACATGAGTGTTGGTCCGAAACGGGGGTCCTGCAGGGCCGCCTTGGGGCAACCCGAGGTATCTGGCATACACCTGTAGCATCGCCCATCCGGTCGTGTCCTGAGACTTAGATACGCGCGGCTACTATCAGGATGTCGAGACGCCGGGAGGATTTGCTGGATTAGCCTTACCTTAGTTTGGTATATCTTGAGCACGGGATTCCGAGAATACTCGGGTCTTCCCACTTTGGAGTTGCGACTCCACGGATCGTGGGCTTATAATGGGTCAAGTTGGAACACCGAATAGGGTTTGAACTTTCGAAAGCCGTGCCTGCGGTTATGTGGCAGATGGGAGCTTGTTAATATCCGGTTGTAGATAACTTGACACAATGTTTTTAATACACTACCAGCGTGTGTTCCGTGACCGTCAATTTCCGAATAGGGATTCGAGAGCTGAACACGGAGGGGTTATGTTTGTTGAGCTTGTAGCTAGGATCACTTCTTGATCACTTCTCGTCCGAGGCTTTCTCTTCTCGCTCTCACTCACGTAAGCTAGTTGCTAGTTGCTGCTGCAGACACTTATTCTTTTCTTCAGCCTTTATCCTCTCCCAATGGCTTAAATAGTCTTGTTACCCGGGAACGGGATTGCTGAGTCCTCTGTGGCTCACAGTTACTTCACCACACCAGATGCAGGTCCAGTTGTGAGCTATCCAGGTGATGGCACCGAGGTTGACTGGGAGTACGACGAGGAGCTTAGTCGGTACTACGTTCGTTATCCGGATGATCAGTAGTGGAGACTTCTACTAGGATTCGATCCGCCTGTGGTTTATTTATTTAAGTTTGGTATCTTGCCATTTGGATTTTGCCCTTAGAGGGTTGTGATGTTCTTAATGTATGATGTTTGAGACATGTATTGTATTTGTGTGACGTGGCGAGTGTAAGCCAACTATTTATGTTTACAATTCCCCTCTTTTACATGAGATGTGCAAAGATTACCAAACTTGAGATCATTCTAGGATGGACTTATGCCTTTAAGTCGTGCCTCGACACGTAGGAGGTATAACTCCATCCTGGGCATTACAGGACACTCTGTTTTGTCTATGTATTCACACATGTACAAAGTTTCCGGTTAATACAATTCTAGCATGAATAATAAACATTTATCATGATATAAGGAAATAAATAATAACTTTATTATTGCCTCTAGGGCATATTTCCTTCAGGTATGATGACTACTTGATAGTTTAGTGCGCCATACTTTACGGCTTATAACCGGGACTTCAAAACGTTTTGAACGCCACGGAGCATATGAGATGTTCCAAGAGTTGAAATTAGTATTTCATACTCACGCCCGTGTCGAGAGGTATAAGACCTCTGACAGTACATTGCCTACAAGATGGAGGAGAATAGCTCAACCAGTGAGCATGTGCTCAGATTGTCTGGGTACTACAATTGCTTGAATCAAGTGGGAGTTAATCTTCCAGATAACATAGTAATTGACAAAGTTCTCTAGACACTATCACCAAGTTAGTAGAACTTCGTGATGAACTATAATATGCAAGGGATGACGAAAGTAATCCCCTAGCTCTTCGCGATGCTGAAATCGGCGAAGGTAGAAATCAAGAAAAAGCATCAAGTGTTGATGGTTAACTAGACCACTTGTTTCAAGTAAATGGCAAAGGCATAGAAAGGGAACTTCAAGAAAAATGACAAGCAAGTTCTCACTCCCGTGAAGAAATCCAAAGCTGAACTCAAGCCTGAAACTAAAGTGCTTCTACTGCAAAGTTAATGGTCACCGGAAGTGGAACTGCCCTAGATACTTGGCGGATAAGAAGGATGGCAAAGTGAACAAAGGTATATTTGATATACAGATTATTGATGTGTACTTTACTAGTGTTCATAGCGACCCATGGGTATTTGATACCGGTTCAGTTGCTAAAATTAGTAACTCGAAACGGGAGTTGCAGAATGAACAAAGACTAGTTAAAGGTGAAGTGACGATGTGTGTTGGAAGTGATTCCAAGATTGATATGATCATCATCGCACACTCCCTATACTTTCAGGATTAGTGTAGAACCTAAATAAATGTTATTTGGCATTTGCGTTAAGCATGAATATGATTTGATCATGTTTGTTGCAATACGGTTATTCATTTAAAGTCATAGAATAATTGTTATTCTGTTTACATGAATAAAACCTTCGATGGTCATACACCCAATGAAAATAGTTTGTTGGATCCCGATCGTAGTGATACACATATTCATAATATTGAAATCAAAAGATGCAAAGTTTATAATGATACTGCAACTTATTTGTGGCACTGCCGTTTAGGTCATATTGGTGTAAAGCGCATGAAGAAACTCCATAGTGATGGACTTTTGGAATCACTTGATGCTTGCGAACCATGCCTCATGGGCAAGATGACTAAAACTCCATTCTTCGAAACAATGGAGCGAGCAACAGATTTGTTGGAAATCATACATACTGATGTATGTGGACCGATGAGTATTGAAGCTCGCGGCGGGTATCATTATTTTCTGACCTTCACTGATGATTTGAGCAGATATGGGTATATCTACTTGATGAAGCACAAGTCTGAAACATTTGAGAAGTTCAAAGAATTTCAGAGTGAAGTAGAGAATCATTGTAACAAGAAAATAAAGTTTCTACGATCTGATCGTGGAGGTGAATATTTGAGTTATGAGTTTGGTCTTCATTTGAAACAATGTGGAATAGTTTCACAACTCACGCCACCCAGAACACCACACCGTAATGGTGTGTCTGAACGTCGTAACCGTACTTTATTAGATATGGTGCGGTCTATGATGTCTCTTACCGATTTACCACTATCGTTTTGGGTTATGCATCATAGACATCTACATTCACGTTAAATAGGGCAACATCTAAATCCGTTGAGACGACGCCTTATGAACTCTGGTTTGGCAAGAAACCAAAGTTGTCGTCTCTTAAAGTTTGGGGCTGCGATGCTTATGTGAAAAAGCTTCAACCTGATAAGCTCGTACCCAAGTCGGAGAAATGTGTCTTCATAGGATACCCAAAGGAGACTGTTGGGTACATCTTCTATCACAGATCCGAAGGCAAGATATTTGATGCTAAGAATGGATCCTTTCTAGAGAAGGAATTTCTCTCGAAAGAAGTGAGTGGGAGGAAAGTGGAACCTGATGAGGTAATGGTACCTTCTCCCGAATTGGAAAGTAGTACATCACATAAACTAGTTCCAGTGATTCCTACACCAATTAGTGAGGAAGCTAATGATGATGATCATGAAACTTCAAATCAAGTTACTGCTGAACTTCGTAGATCAAGCAGAGTACGTTTCGCACCAGAGTGGTACGGCAACCCGGTTCTGGAAGTCATGTTACTAGACCATGATGAACCTATGAACTATTTGGAAGCGATGGTGAGCCCAGATTCCGCAAAATGGCTTGAGGCCATGAAATCTGAGATGGGATCCATGTATGAGAACAAAGTGTGGACTTTGGTTGACTTGCCCGATGATCGGCAAGCCATCGAAAATAAATGGATCTTCAAGAGGAAGACCGACGCAGATGGTAATGTTACTGTTTACAAAGCTCGACTTGTTGCGAAAGGTTTTCAACAAGTTCAAGGAGTTGACTACAATGAGACTTTCTCACCCGTAGCGATGCTTAAGTCTGTCCGAATCATGTTAGCAATTGCTGCATTTTATGATTATTAAATCTGGCAAATGGATGTCAAAACTGCATTCCTGAATGGATATCTTAAAGAAGAGTTGTATATGATCCAACCAGAAGGTTTGTCAATCCTAAAGGTGCTAACAAACTATGCAAGCTCCAGCAATCCATCTATGGACTGGTGCAAGCATCTCAGAGTTGGAATATATGCTTTGATAAGTTTATCAAAGCATATAGTTTTATACAGACTTTCGGTGAAGCCTATATTTACAAGAAAGTTAGTGGGAGCACTACAACCTTTCTGATAAGTATATGTGAATGACATATTGTCGATCAGAAATGATGTAGAATTTTCTGGAAAGCATAAAGGAGTGTTTGAAAGGAGTTTTTTCAAAGAAAAAACTTGGTAAAGCTGCATACATATTGAGCATCAAGATCTATAGAGATAGATCAAGACGCTTGATAAGTTTTTTCAATGAGTACATACCTTGACAAGATTTTTCAAGTAGTTCAAAATGGAACAGTCAAAGAAAGAGTTCTTGCCTGTATTGCAAGGTATGAAGTTGAGTAAGACTCAAAACCCGACCACGGCAGAAGATAGAAAAAGAATGAAAGTCATTCCCTATGCTCCAGTCATAGGTTCTATAAAGTATGCCATGTTGTGTACCAAACATGTTGTGTACCTTGCCATGAGATTGACAAGGAGGTACAATAGTGATCCAGGAGTAGATCACTGGACATCGGTCAAAATTATCCTTAGAGGACTAAGGAAATATTTCTCGGTTATGGAGGTGATAAAGAGTTCGTCGTAAAGAGTTACGTCAATGCAAACTTTGACACTAATCCAGATGACTCTAAGTATCAATCTGGATACATATTGAAAGTGGGAGCAAATAGCTAGAGTAGCTCCATGCAGAGCATTGTAGAACTAGAAATTTGCGAAATACATACAGATCTGTATGTAACATACCCATTGACTAAACCTCTCTCACAAGCAAAACATGATCACACCTTAGTACTCTTTGGGTGTTAATCACATGGCGATGTGAACTAGATTACTGACTCTAGTAAACCTTTTTGGGTATTGGTCACATGGCGATGTGAACTATAAAGTGTTAAGTCACATGGTGATGTGAACTATTGGTGTTAATCACATGGTGATGTGATCTAGATTATTGACTCTAGTGCAAGTGGGAGACTGAAGGAAATATGCCCTAGAGGCAATAATAAAGTTATTATTTATTTACTTATATCATGATAAATGTTTATTATTCATGCTAGAATTGTATTAACCGGAAACTTAGTACATGTGTGAATACATAGACAAAACAGCGTGTCCCTAGTATGCCTCTACTAGACTAGCTCATTGATCAAAGATGGTTATGTTTCCTAGCCATAGACATGTGTTGTCATTTGATCAACAAGATCACATCATTAGGAGAATGATGTGATGGACAAGACCCATCCGTTAGCTTAGCACTATGATCGTTTAGTTTTACTACTATTGCTTTCTTCATGACTTATACATGTTCCTATGACTATGAGATTATGCAACTCCCGACTACTGGAGGAACACCTTGTGTGCTATCAAACGTCACAACATAACTGGGTGATTATAAATATGCTCTACAGGTGTCTCCGAAAGTGTTCGTGGTGGTTGCATAGATCACGAATAGGATTTGTCACTCCGAGTGTCGGAGAGGTATCTCTGGGCCCTCTCGGTAATACACATCATAATAAGCCTTGCAAGCAAATGACTAATGAGTTAGTCAGGGGATTATGTATTACGGAACGAGTAAAGAGACTTGCCGGTAATGAGATTAACTATGTATGGTGATACCGACGATCGAATCTCGGGCAAGTAACATACCGATGACAAAGGGAACAACGTATGTTGTTATGCGGTTTGACCGATAAAGATCTTTGTAGAATATGTAGGAGCCAATATGAGCATCCAGGTTCCTCTATTGGTTATCGACCAGAGATGAGTCTCGGTCATGTCTACATAGTTCTCGAACCCGTAGGGTCCGCACGCTTAACGTTTGATGATGATCGGTATTATGAGTTTATGTGTTTTGATGTACCGAAGGTAGTTCAGAGTCTCGGATGAGATCGGGGACATGACGAGGAGTCTCGAAATGGTCGAGCCATAAAGATCGATATATTGGACGACTATATTCGGACATCGGAAAGGTTCCGAGCAATCCGGGTATTTTTCGGAGTACCGGGGGAGTTACGGGAATACGGGAGTACATATGGGCCTTAGTGGGCTTTAAGGGAAAAAGAGGAGAAGCCACGAGGGCTAGCCGCGTGCCCCATGGGCGTAGTCCGAATTGGACTAGGGGAGGGGTTGCGCCCCTACTCCTACTAGGAGGAGGATTCCTCCTTCCTTTGGCGCGCCTACAGAGGTCGGCCGGCCTCCCCTCCCTCCTTTATATACGTGGGGAGGGGGGCACCCTAAGAACACACAAGTTGATCTGTTTATCTCTCCCAACCGTGTGCGGTGCCCCCCTCCATAGAAAGACACCTCGGTCATATCGTTGCAGCGCTTAGGCGAAGCCATGCACGGTAACTTCATCATCTCCGTCACCACGCCGTCTTGCTGACGAAACTCTCCCGTGAAGCTCAACTGGATCAAGAGCTCGAGGGACGACATCAAGCTGAATGTGTGCTGAACACGGAGATGCCGTACGTTCGGTGCTTGATCGGTTGGATCGCGAAGAAGTTCGACTACATCAACCGCGTCACTAGACGCTTCCGCTTTTGGTCTACAAGGGTACGTAGACACACTCTCCCCCTCGTTGCTATGCATCTGGTAGATTGATCTTGCGTGATCGTAGGAAAATTTTGAAATACTATGTTTCCCAACAAGGGGATCGGTGAGCTTCGCGTAGCTCCAGCCGGCGCGTTTCGTCGGACGGGCGGTAGGCAGCGCCAACAGCGGATGAACGCGCTGGGCATCCAGATAGACCCACCTCTTCCGGTGGGAGTCTATCTTCTTCCCGGCTGTCATCAGCCGGCAGCCCTGGCGCTGGAAGACGAAGGAGACACAACCCGAGCACGGATCCTCGTCATACCACCGCATGGAGAAGAAGTGGCGGAAGAGGGCGACAGTCGGTCTCACCCCCACAAGCGCCTCACAGTAAAAGGCGAAGAGCGACAGGACGGAGATGGAGCGAGGCTGGATGTGGAGAGCATGCACCTGGTAATGGTCCAGGACGGCGTAGAAGAGCTCTGAGAAGGGTGGCACGAGCCCGACGGATATGCTGTGGAGCAAGAAAGGGCAGCAGGACTTCGGTAGGATCCGCGCCGCGGTGGATCCGACCCAAATCCCCGTCGGGCCATGCTCGTTGTGGATGCTCGACAAGAAAGGCTGGACCTCCGAGTAGTCCTCCTCCTTGGTGGTGGTGGACTCCTCGAGCGCCGCCTCAAGGGAAGGAGCAGATCCAGATGCCTGCGCGGTACCCTTGCTTTTCTTCGCCATTGCTGAAGGTGCCGGAGGATGCAGGCGATTTAGGAAGAACGGAGGCGAAGGAGAAGGAGATTAAAGCAGGAAGGAAGGGAGGCGATAACTCCTCTGCAGCGGAGATGTCCCCCTTTTGTCAAGCTACACGGTTGGCGAGACTGCATGGGGAGCGGAGTCGCCCACGTCCCATCCAACCATCACGCGCCAGCCTGCCCTACAGCCTTTTTGGGGCCCGCGGCGCTCCGTCCTCGGCTAACGCTTCGCTCCAAAGCCAACTCCGCGCGCACCTTGGGCCAGGGGGATAATGTCAGTGTCTTGGGAACCAGGGTACCCAGACTTGCCTGTCTGCGGGCCGCGATGCGCTCCTACCACGACCTGGTACGGCCCAGCTGATCGAACAGCTGCACAATACCCTCGCGAGGGGGCTAGACCTCGCGAGGAGAATGACGTCAAGACCCCCTCAGGGGCGGCCTCGGCAAGGTTGCTCCGGAGGGGCGGAGAATCCAAGGCCAAGCCTGCCTCAGGAGGAGGCAGTGACGTAAGCAGTGACGCGCCCCGCTTGCGAGTGCCAAAGCCCGCCAGCGGCGCAGTTGCCGTTTCGTTGCAAAGGGGACAGCGCAGGCCCAGGTTCCCGAGGAGCGCGACAAAGGCTTCCCCTTTTGTGCAACAAGATCGAAGACCGCAAGGACGACAGGGAGGATGTCACCACCGAGCCCACCACCGTGTCACCGCCTGATCCTTTTGTAGGCGAAGACCGCTTTTGTCAGGATAGGAACGTCCTTGTGTTCCCGCACAAAAATGGCCGTTGTGGGATTCCTTCCCGCCTAAACATTTCGGGGGAAGAGGACCCTGGCCGCCTATATAAGTAGCTCACTATGAGGAGGGGACTCAAAGCATATCCAGAAACTTTGCCCTCACTCAAAGGAGCAAGAACCCTTGCCTCCTGACCCTCCTGAGCTCTTCTCCTGAGCTCAGGAACCACTGTACTAGTCCATATTCAAGCCCTCATGAGGCCAATCCACCAAAGCAGGAAGTAGGGTTTTACACCACAAGACGGCCTGAACCTGGGTAAACTCTTGTGTGCTTTACTTGTTGTTTGCTTGAATCTCTTCACTGGACGAGGGTGAGATGCTAGGTAGACGTGAGTGGGAGAGATCTTCGTTCACGCCCCTGTGTTCGAATTTCTTGGGTTTGCGGAGCCCGTAATCCGACACACGTCTGGCCCCCGGTGCCCTCCTTCCTATATATATCTACGTACCCCAAAACCATCGGAACAACAGAGAAAACCCTAGTTCCACCGCCGCAACCTTCTGTTCCCATGAGATCCCATCTTGGGGCCTGTTCCGGAGCTCCACCGGAGGGGGGATCTACCACGGAGTGCTTCTACATCATCATCATCGCCTCACCATGAGTTGTGAGTAGTTTACCATAGACCTTCGGGTCCATAGCTAGTATCTAGATGGCTTCTTCACTCTCTTTGGATCTCAATACCAAGTTCTCCTCGGTCTTCGAGGAGATCTATTCGATGTAATCTCTTTTTGCGGTGTGTTTGTCGAGATCCGATGAATTGTGGGTTTATGATCAAGATTATCTATGAGAAATACTTGGTTCTTCTCTGAACTCTATGTATGATTATAATATCCTTGCAAGTCTCTTCGAATTATTGGTTTGGTTTGGCCTACTAGATCTATAGTTCTTGCAATGGGAGAAGTGCTTAGCTTTGGGTTCAATCTTGCGGTGTCCTTTCCCAGTGACAGTAGGGGCAGCAAGGCACGAATTGTATTGTTGCCATCGAGGATAAAAAGATGGGTTTTATATCATATTGCTTGAGTTTATCCCTCTACATCATGTCATCTTGCTTAAGGCATTACTCTGTTCTTATGAACTTAATACTCTAGATGCATGCTGGATAGCGGTCGGTGTGTGGAGTAATAGTAGTAGATGCAGAATCGTTTCGGTCTACTTGTTTCGGACGTGATGCCTATATATAATGATCATGCCTAGATTGCCTCATAAGTATTCACTTTTCTATCAATTGTTCGACAGTTATTTGTTTACCCGCCGTAGAATATCGCTATCATGAGAGAAGCCACTAGAGAACACTATGGCCCCCAGGTCTATTTCAACATATCAATCTACAATCTACTTTACTTTTTCGCTTTTACTTTCTGTTCATATATCCAAAAATACAAAAAATATCAAACTATCATCTCCATCAGATCTCACTTTCGTAAGTGACCGTAAAGGGATTGACAACCCCTTATCACGTTGGCTGCGAAGTTCTTATTTGTTTGTGCAGGTGCGAGGGACTCGCGCGTGGTCTCCTACTGGATTGATACCTTGGTTCTCAAAAACTGAGGGATATACTTACGCTACTGTGTTGCATCACCCTTTCCTCTTCGAGGGAATACAATGCAAGCTCAAGAAGTAGCAAGAAGAATTTCTGGCGCCGTTGCAGGGGAGGCTTACGCAAAAGTCATATACCAAGTACCTATCACAAACCCTTATCCTTTGCATTACATTTATTTGCCTCTCGTTTTCCTATCCCCCACTTCACCCTTGCCGTTTTGTTTGCCCTTCTTTTTGCCGTGTGTTTACCGCTCGCTTTACCCCTTGACGTCATGGCTAGTCCCTTATCCGCTCCTTTGTCTCCCGAGTTTGAAGTTCTTCACTTGAAGCAAAAGCAAGGAGAAAACTTAAAAGATGTTTGGTTTAGGATGATGGAATCTTATCGTAGGTGCACCTTAGAGGTGAATTTTAGAATCTTGCTTTGCAATTTTTATGTTGGTTTAAATATGTCTCATAGACAACTCTTGGATTGCGTTGCCAAAGGGAATTTTGTCGAAATTGATCCTAGTATTGCGCATGAAATTATTGAGGGAATAGTGGGAATACTACCTCCACAAAAAGGGTCACATCCAACCCATGAAGGGACTCAAGTTTTTGAGAAAATTTGCGAAGTAACAAAAATATTACAAAAGTCTCTTCAACCTCTTAAGAGTGTTAGTGGAAATCTCCACCGCATGAATATGTTGATTACCCTTTGTAATAAGCAGTTGGATTCTTTAGATCTAAAGATTTCGGAATATGAAGGGAAACGTAAAGAAACTCCCGGATTCGAGCTTGACACCATTAAAAGGATGAAGATCAAAGATGGCAATACCCAGATCTATCCATGTATCGTGCCTAGCTAGGGGCATAAAACGATAGCGCTTGTTGGGAGGCAACCCAATTTTATATTTTTTGTTTTTGCTTCTGTTTAGGAATAAATATTGCATCTAGATTCTGTTTGGATGTGGTTTTGTGTTTTAATTAGTGTTTGTGCCAAGTAGAACCTTTGGTAAGACTTGTGTGAAGTTTATATGATCTTGTTGTGAAAAAACAGAATCGTTAGCGCTCGCTAGAATGGTCACCAGATTTTACGGGAGTGTGCTATTTAGTTCATTCTTTTTGCAGATGATTAATAGACAAATTCCTCACGTTTACCAATTTATTTCATTTTTTGGAGTTACAAAAGTATGCGAAAGTTACATATTACTACAGACTGTTCTGTTTTTGACATATTCTGTTTTTCGTGTGTTGTTTGCTTATTTCAATGCATCTATGAGTAGTATTGGGAAGTATGAATCATAGATAAGTTGGAATACAATAGGTTTAACACCAATATAAACAAATAATGAGTTCATTGCTTGTCGGGGAAACTGATCGCCCACGAACACCTATGGGACCGGAGCCCCTTCTCGGTACGGCAGGGGGCGGAGGATGCACAAAGAGCGGATCGAGGCGAGCACGCGAGCAGTTTACCCAGGTTCGGGCCGCACGGATGCATAAAACCCTACTCCTGCTTTGGTTTGTTATTGAGTTCTTGCTCGGGAGCGAGGAGAGCTACAGTATGCTCTAACCGCTGGCGAGACCGAGCGTGAGAGTGATCGATGTTTCGAACCCCTTCTACGTTGCGCATGGGCCTCCTTTTATAGGTCAAAGGGGTCACCGACAGGTGGCAACACAGATGTGGGTAAAAATGTAAAAAGAGTGGTGGTTGGAACAGTGTTTGTACAGTGCCCCGTACCTAACCCTGACGGCAGGGGACAAGGGCATTGAATGCCCGTCGCCGTCGCCCCAAACAGTGCAAAAAGTGACCGTCAGGGCGCCTCCGTCCGCCACGATGGTGGCCATGTCATCGCCGCTTGCCACCGTGTTCCCCTGGCTGCACAGCCTTCCGCCACGTGCGCCTGGAAGGGTCCCAGGGCGACACATGGGTGGATGAGCTGGAGCGTGGGAACTGAGTGGAAGCTTGCCGCGGCAAGTGCCTTGCCGTGGTCGCTATCTTGTCGTGCCAGGGAGCTTGTCGCTCGCCGGGCCTTGCCGGGACGCGTGGCGCGTCGCGGCAAGTTCTCTTGAGGTGCCTTTAGTTGGCCTTCCCGGCAAGCTCCTCTTGCCAGGGTCTTGTACCTTGGATGGTTTTGTGCCTTGAGTGGCCTTCCCGGCAAGCTCCTCTTGCCAGGGTCTTGTACCTTGGATGGATTTGTGCCTTGAGTGGCTTTCCCGGCAAGCTCCTCTTGCCGGGGTCTTGTCTCTTTGACTTGAATACTTTGTTCTTGAATGGCTCCAAGGGAACCACGGAGGATCCTGGTGGTCGCTTGGCAAGCCTTACCGCGGGACGCTGCAACTGCCCGTGCACAAGTTCGGGATACTAAGGTACCCCTACTTTAGTACACCGACAGGAGCCCCCGGGCCTGGGCCAGACACGCTGCCGAGCGCTGTTGGGCCAGGCCCAAAACAGTGCATGGGCACGCGCGGCCCGCGGCACGCCGTATCCAACTCCGTATCCACCGCGCCCTCCCTTAACGGCACGCGTCAATCGTGGCGTCGTGGGAGAGATCGTGGCCTGTTTCTTTAATGGGAAATGCGAAACGTCCCCCCTTTCCCCTTAAAAGCAGGGGAAATAGGGGCAGTTCTTTCCATTCGCCCATTGTTTCTTCAACCTCAGAAACCCCCGCCACTCCCCTCCTTCCTGAAGGCCGAAAGAGAGCAGCGCTCCGCCCTCCGTCGCCACCAGCATCACCAGCGCCGTCGACCTCCCCCTCCGTCCCCGCCATGGCTCCGAAAGGCGAGAAGGGGAAGTCTGCAAAGGCCACCGCGAAGTCTGCCGAGGCACTGCGGTTAGCAGCAATGCGGAAGAAGAAGGTGGTCTTCCCGCCAAAGCTTGACGCGGAGGAGCTGAAGGAATCCTTCTATCTCTTCTGGTCGAGGGAGAAGAAGGCGCATCCGCGCACCAAGGTACTCCCCGCCGTAGCCGCTGAGATGTTCCCGAACGGCTACGCCTTCACCATATTCCGAGTTCTTCTGCGATATCATGAACACCTACGGGTTTTTCATCTCCTTGACTTCACCCCCAATGCCGTCTTGACCATGGCCGTTTTCGCACATGCGAAAACTTTGTCGGAGTCTACCCCAATGTAGCTCTTTTCTGCCATTACTTCACGCCTCGAGTCGAGGCAGGGTCGCCTTTGTCGGACGGCGTCTCCTGGATTTCGAGGACGCACAAGAAGGAAGAATATCTGGAAGGGGAGATCCGCGGCAAGTGGGATGAGTGGAGGGCCAACTGGTGTTGGATCGTAGAGGATGACCCGCAGCCATTCACTTCCCGGCGCCAAGCCGCAGTAGTACGCGGCAACGACTGGAGCGACCTGGCCCCGGAGGATAGCAGATTGAAGATTGCCACTACCCGAATCCTTCGCCTCAGGCACGCCAAGCTCACTGTGGGCGCAGTAGGAGCAGACTTTCTCCGCCGCCGAATCGCCCCCTTGCAGGAGAGGAAGAGGGCCGCTTGGGAGTTCGAGAACGCGGCGGATATCATGAGGCTGCGCCCGGGCCTCAATTGGAATTTCACTGTCCTGGAGCTCAACGCGATGCTCCAGGCGTTGTTCAAGTACGACTCTGCCCACCCTGAATGGTTCACGTTGCCACAAGGCATCGTCCCGTTGTGCAATAGCTCTGCGCTCAGCGCCATTCGTGCCGTGATGCCGCTGTGTGATTCCCACGGGATTGACCCCACTTGGCAAGAACCTTCCGACGAAGCTGTGCAGACATTCTTCGACAACTTGGTGGAGCAGCCAGTCGATCCCGACGAGAAGAAAGGCCTCACCTGCGACACCACCGACCAGGAGATGGCATACATTGCCACAAGACTGGAAGAGGCAGCGGCAGCCAGGGCCGCGGGCGAGTTCGGGTACACTGTTGAGGAGGCGGAGACAGCGGAGGCGACAAGCCTTGCCAAGGAGGAAGAACTTCGCAAGGCGGGGAATCTTGCTAGGAAGGTTGTTGAGACAAGTGAGCCCGCCGAGGAAGGTGCAGAGTCGAGCGGGCCCGTCGAGCAAGGCGCCGGGTCAAGTGAGTCTGCCGAGGGCTCGAGCGGCTCACTGGAGATCGGCTCCTCCTCCTCGTCCTCGGGCAGTTCGCCACCACCAGCAAGTCCTCCAGCTCCGACAAGGAGGCGCCTCCGCAAGGCCGCAGACGTGACGGGGCGGCAGGCGGGCCAGCAGCCGCAGCGCCGCGCGGCGCGCGCCGCCGCGACGAGCAAGGCCGCCAAGGGAGTGCCTCGCGCTTCAGCAGCGGCTGGAGGGGGATCTTTCCGGACTGGCGCCACTGCTCCTGCCGCCCCTCGTGCCTCGGCGACAACCGGAGCGGGGTCTTCTCAGACCACCGCCCCTGCTCCCGCCAAGCGGCCAAGGGAGCCCACTCCCCCTGCTCCTCGCGCCGGGATGCACGAGCCGGACTTCAATTTCTCGACGCTCAGCTCCGACGAGGAGGTAGGAGAGTAAGTCTTCGCAATTCTTGTTTCTCTTTGATTTTCTGTTGCTTTGTCTTGCATCTCTTTCGCCTAACTCTGAACCTGTCCTTCTTTCAGAACTCTGGCCCAGAGGGCGGCGAAGAGGGCCAAGGTCCCGGTGATCGACCTCGAGGACGAGCCCGCCGCAACAGCAGGGGGCGCGCCTGAGACGAGCTTGCCGGACCCGGCAACTGTTCTTCGGAGCAGCCCCCAGCGCAGCCCCCAGCGTAAGTTTTATTGTCCACTTTCCGCTTGTCGGGCGCGCGTGGGTGCTGCTTCTATCTTTGCTGATATCTTGTTTGTTGACTTGTGTAGGAGTAGAGCAGCAGCACCAGGAGCGCCAAGATATCGCCCCCGACGAGCCGCACGCCTCGACCACACCGCCAAGGAGAAGCTCCCCGGCAAGGGAGAACGCTCCGCCAAGGGCGAGCGCCCCGCCAAGGGCAAGCACCCCGCCAAGGGTGAGCACTCCGCCAAGGGTGAGTACCCCGCTAAGGGATGGCGCTAGCGGTCCTCCGCCGGCGGGAACTACCACCACGCCGCCGAGGGCGAGCTCCCCGGCAAGGAACCCCACCGAGGAGGAGGCCCGCGCAGGTAAACCCTTGGACTTTCCTTCTTCTGAATTTCTTCTTTTTGGATATTTGCTTGACTGTTTGTCTTTTCTCTTTCCTGTCTTCAGACCCGTCCGCAACCGAGCCCATGGAGACGGAGGTCGCCGTCGAGGAGGACGCGCGTGGCAACACCGGCGACGCCGCCGCTACTGGAGGGGCGGCCGGTGCTGATGAGCCCGCCGCCGAAGAGGCAGCCAAGGCTGCTGGCGCGGTAGCTAAGGAGGGGTCCGGCAGTCGCACTGACGGCCTTGAGGCCGCAGGAGCGTCAGGCGCTACGCCGGCTGCCGATCCCTCCGCTGCCATAGCCGAGCCAGGTGCCTATTTGGAGACCGGCAACAGTGTTTTCATCCAGCTCTCGTGGGCGTCCACGTCCAGGGCGCCAGTCGAGGGAGAGTTCTTCGATGGGGAGGTCCTTGCCTCCGCCGGACTGAAGTTCGTCGATGCGCCAAGCAGCAGCAGCGAGCCCGAGGAGGAGCGGCTTCTGCGGAAACTTATGTCCCTTTACCGCGCCCGGCAAGCCAAGCTGGAGTCCCGAGAGGCTCTGGCCGCCAAGGCGGGTGCTGACTTGGAGAAGCGCGCAGAAGAGCTCCGAGCCAGCAACCAAGCAACTCTCCGATCCTTGGCGGAGGAGTGGGAGCAGCTTGCTGAGGCGCATCAGGCATTCATTTTGGAGAAAGCTGAAGCGGAGGAGCAGCAGCGGCTTGCCGCCGAGGATCTATCCAGGAGGGAAGGTGAGCTGACGCAGCGGAAGGTCGACCTCGATAGCCACAAGGACGAGCTTGCCGCGCGCGAGCAGTCGCTTGGCGGAGCTCTGCGGGAGGCGAAGGATGCTGCCGCAGCTGCCGAGACTGCCAAGAGGGAGTTGGAGGCGAGGGTGGCTCAACTGGAGGCCAACCTCAAGACGAGCGGCGAGGAGGTCGCCGCACTCAAGCTCGAGAGGGAGAAGGACGCCCACAGTCATTCTGAACTGCAGGTCCGCCTCTCCGATAAGGGCAAGGAGCTCGCCGTCGCCAAGGACTCCATTGCCGATCTGGAGCTGAAGCTGTCCACTCTTACCACGACGCTGGACGGCGCCAGGGAGCGGGAGACGGCCCTGAAGGAGGAGCTCAGGGCCGAGAAGGTGTTGCTGGACAGTGCCGCCATTTCCCAGAACAATTTTAGGCGGAACGTCGAGATATGGACGGAAGGTCTTGTCAACGCCGCCGCGGATATTGACAAGGAGCTGGCGGAGCTAGGGGCGGAGTATCTCGGGTACTCTACCGACGAGCAACTCCACCCCAGCGCCAAGCTTACTCTGTTCTTCAAGGGCGTGGCGACGGCCCTCCAACAACTCCGGGAGAAGATCCCGAAGCAGCTGGCGGACGAATCGCGCAGGCTCTACGCGGGGGCCCTCCAGAAGGTGCTGATGAAGATAGCGTACCGCAACCCCGGCCTCAACCTCACCAACGTCCTCAGGACCCTGCCGCCCGACGCCGACCAGGAGGCGCTCAAGGCCCTTGTCGCACCCATCGTGGACAAGGTGGGCGGGATCAAGAGAATCGAGGGAGACCGCACGGGCTAGTCTTGTTCACTTTCTTCTTTCCTCGCCGCTGCCAACCATGTTATGAACAATAGTCTATTAGAATTGAGGCAAGTCATTTTGTAACATAACTCTATTTTAGATGGTTAATGCAACGTTATTTCCTCCACTTGACTTCCTTTGCTTTGTATGTTTTTACCCTACGCTTTTAGGGAACTTGTCGACATAGGCACCTTTGCCGCGGGCGCTGAGTGCAGAACTTCAGCAGCCCGCAGGCGGTGTTGCTACCGACAAGAAACCTTGTCGCAACTAGTTGCAGCACACTTAGGTTGTTGAGCGGGCTCGGAAACAAAGTAAGGGCGCGACACTTGTCGCAGCACGCTTAAGCTGTTGAGCAAACTCGAAACAAAATAAGGGCGCAACTAGCTACGAGTTGGTTCCTCCACACACAGGTTTTCCATACAAAGCGCGGTCGTTCGAGGAAGATAACTCAAAAATTTAAAAATTTGATTGCTCAAACTTTGGCAACTTAGCTTTTGTGTTATTTGCTTCCTGGCGGGGCAATGCTTTCTTGAACTTGTTTCCCGGCAAGGCCAAACTTTCTTGAACGGCACTTGATCCATACCACCATCATCTCCTTCCCCCGGCAAACATGTGCGCGAGGGAACCTTGCTTTTCCTTGAGAAGAAAAGGAAGAAGAGAAAATGTAGATATGGAGCTTTCTGGCTCGTTATTGCTTACCGGGATTTGGTGCTGCACAAAGTGTCAGATAGTACATGCAAGAAAAATAGATGGCATGAAACGACAAGATGTGCTGGGCACATAAACTTTACTGATGCACGGGGTCTGCGCCCGGCTCTGTACAAAGGATTACATGCAACAGCGGCAAGACTTGTACAAAAGGTGGTTGCCGGAGCGGATCACGGCAACCGCGCCTTATGGGTAAAACTTACGAAGATGCTCGATGTTCCAGGAGTTGCTCACCGGTAAGCCATCTTCGGTCTCAAGGCGGACAGCGCCGGGCCTAGTGACTCGTTTTACCCTATAAGGGCCTTCCCACTTCGGCGTCAACTTGTTGGAATTCTTGGCGGACTGAACGCGCCGAAGAACAAGGCCGCCTTCCTCGAAACTTCTGGCTTTAACTTTGCGGCTATGGTAGCGGCGCAAAGCTTGCTGATAGCGAGCAGCTCGCACAGCGGCCTGAAGACGGTCCTCCTCAAGGAGCAGCACGTCATCTTGTCGCAGCTGCTCTTGCTCGAGCTCATCGTAAGCGAGCACTCGAGGCGACCCGTATACGAGTTCCGTGGGGAGAACTGCTTCTGCTCCGTGGACTAGAGCAAAGGGTGTCTGTCCAGTGGCTCGATTTGGCGTCGTCCTGATCGACCAAAGGACCACCGGCAGCTCCTCGATCCAGTTTCTTCCGCACCTGTGCATCCTGTCAAAAGTTCTTGTCTTGAGTCCGCGCAGCACTTCAGCGTTTGCCCTCTCCGCTTGACCGTTGCTTCTCGGGTGAGCAACAGAAGCGAAGCAGATCTTGGCGCCAAGATCTTGGACGTATTGCATGAAGGTGCGACTGGTGAATTGTGTGCCGTTGTCGGTGATGATCCTGTTAGGGATCCCGAAACGGTAAACAATCGACCTGAAGAACTTGACTGCTGACTGTGCGGTCACCTTTCTCACTGGTTCAACTTCTGGCCACTTTGTGAACTTGTCGATGGCGACGTACAAGAACTCAAAGCCCCCGGCTGCGCGGGGAAAGGGGCCGAGAATATCGAGCCCTCAGACCGAAAATGGCCAAGACAAAGGGATCGTCTAGAGAGCTTGAGCTGGCTGGTGTATCTGCTTGGAATGGAACTGGCACGCTTCACACTTGGTTACTTGTGCAGTTGCATCTTGGAGGGCTGTCGGCCAAAAGAAACCTTGCCGGAATGCTTTGCCGAAAAGTGCTCTTGCGCCAATGTGGTGACCACATATGCCTCCATGTATCTCTGCCAACAGCTTCTGTCCATCTTCCCGGGGAATGCACTTCAATTTCACACCGTTGAGTCTTCTTCTGCACAGTGTGTTGTCAACAAACTGGTACATACTTGACTGCCGGGTTACTTTTTCGGCTTCTTCTTGCTCTTCGGGAAGTTCTCCTGTTTGGAGAAAGCGGACGATCTGTTGCACCCATGCTGGAGCTTGTGGCTCGACAACAAGGACTAAGGGCCTATCTGCTGCTGCGGGAACATCCGCTTCTTCGGCGAGGACTTGTGTCTCAGCCGGAGCTTGATGTCCCCCGGCAAGCTTGCCGGAGCAAAGCTTGTCGGGAGCGTCTGCTTCAACTGTACAAACCCAGGGGCTTGCAGGAGCGGACTGCTCCTCAGCATTTTCAGTGTTGATCTTGGGGACTTTGTTGGCGGCGGCTTCTGGAAGTTCTGCCGGAAAGTAGTCGCCAGAGATCAACTTCCTCTTCTTGCTCTGTCCAGTTGATGATGTTACGGATGGCTGAGTTAGCTTGAGCACAAAGATCCCTGGTTCCACAGGTAACTTTAGTGCGACACACTTTGACAGGCCATCTGCGATGTCGTTCTGAGCTCTTGGAATGTGCTCCATCTGTAGGCCTTCAAAGTGTTCCTCAAGCTTTCTCACTTCGTCGACGTACGCTTCCATCAACGTACTCTGGTAGTTCTTGTTTACTTGGCGTACGACAAGCTGCGAGTCTCCCCTTACAATCAGCTTCTTGATCCCAAGGTCTGCTGCGATCCTGAGACCGGCAAGCAAACCCTCATACTCTGTAGTATTGTTTGTCGCTTGCTCCTAGGGAAAGTGCATCTGGACCACGTACTTGAGGTGCTCCCCGGTGGACGCGACAAGGAGCACACCAGCACCGGCGCCTTGCAGCGAGAAGGCACCATCAAAGTACATTATCCATTCTTTGCTCGCTTCTTTGACGGGGATGCTCGTCTCTGGGATTTCCTCATCTGGTGTTGGCATCCACTCTGCTATAAATTCTGCCAATGCTCTGCTCTGGATAGTTGAAGTGCTTTCAAACTTGAGGCCAAAGCTTGACAGTTCCAGTGCCCACTCGACGATCCTGCCCGTTGCTTCTGGATTTTGCAATATCCTCTTCAGCGGAAAGCGAGTGACAACCGTTATCTCGTGTGCCTGGAAGTAATGGCGCAGCTTTCTCGAGGCCATGAGAAGGCCGAAAAGCAACTTCTGCACGCCAGAGTACCTTGATCTAGCCCCCTGGAGAAGGGAGTTGACAAAGTAAACTGGGCGCTGCACCATCTTCTTCCGTACCTCCTCTTGCATCTGTGCAGATCCGTCCTTGTCGGGACCAGAGCTTGTCGGGGAAGCCCCCTGCTTGTCGCTGGATGTGCTTGCCGCGGCCGCTGGCTCATCATCCGCCTCCCTCTCCGCTACTAACGCAGCACTAACCACTTGATTGGTTGCCGCTAGGTACAGCAGCAACTTTTCTTGTGGCTTAGGTGCGACAAGTATTGGAGTGGAGGACAGGTACCTCTTCAAGTCTTGCAGCGCTGCCTCCGCTTCCGGAGTCCATTTCATTGGACCTGCCTTTTTCAAAATTTTGAAAAACGGCAGGGCGCGCTCAGAAGACTTAGAGATAAACCTGCTCAGAGCAGCCACGCAGCCGGCAAGCCTTCGCACATCCTTGACGCGCCTTGGTGCTTCGATTTGCTCGATGGCCTTGATCTTGTCGGGATTGGCTTCAATCCCCCTCTAAGACACGAAGAACCCGAGAAGCTTGCCGGAGGGGACTCGAAACACGCATTTCTCGGGGTTAAGCTTGAGTTGGATCTTGCGCAGATTCGCAAAAGTTTCATCTAAATCTTGGATCAGAGTATCCCTGCTCTTGCTCTTAACCACTATATCATCCATGTAAGCTTCCACATTTCTGTGTATCTGTGGCTCAAAAGCAGTATGGACTACTCTTGCAAACGTTGAACCAGCATTCTTCAATCCGAAAGGCATGCGTATGAAGCAATAAGTGCCACATGGAGTAATGAATGCGGTCTTCTCCTCATCTTCTTCAGCCATAAAGATCTGGTGGTATCCTGAATACGCATCAAGAAATGAAAGTAACTCGCATCCGGCGGTGGAGTCAACAATCTGGTCAATGCACGGCAAGGGAAATGGATCTTTGGGACAAGCTTTATTCACATCGGTGAAGTATATACAAAGCCTCCACTTCCCATTCGCTTTACGCACGACAACAGGATTGGCCAACCACGTGGGATGGAGCACACCTGTGACAAGGCCTGCCGCTTCCAGTTTCTTGATTTCTTCCGCGATAAACTCTTGGCGCTCCACTGCTTGTTTTCTAACTTTCTGCTTGACGGGCCACGCGTGAGGACAAACGGCAAGCTTGTGCTCAATCACTTTCCTGGGAACACCGGGGATGTCAGACGGTTGCCATGCAAACACATCGACGTTCGCCCGCAGGAAAGCAACGAGCGCGCTTTCCTATTTAGGATCAAGCGTGGAACTAATGGTGAAAGTACCACCAGTGTCGTCCTCCTTGGCGGACACCTTCTTGGTTGTTGGCGGAGCTGCCATTGCCTTCTTACACTTGTCGGTGGAGCTCGATGGAACGTCCTCGACGGCAGCGCAGCACTCCGAGGAGGTGCGTTTGCCGGAGTGGGCCCCAGAGCTCTTGCCGGACTTGGTCTTCTTCCCCCCGGGAGCTTCGGCGGCAAGTGTCTTGCTGTCTGTTGCGGCTGCCGCATCCCGGTAAATCTTGTCGGCATAAATAAGGGCATCCTTCTTGTCGCCGGGGACAGAGATGATGCTTATCGGGCCTGGCATCTTGAGCATGTTGTAGGCGTAGTGAGAGGCTGCCATGAACTTGGCGAGCGCTGGACGGCCAAGTATTCCTTTGTAAGGCAATGGAATATCGGCAACGTCGAAAGTGATCCTCTCGGTCCTGAAGTTCAGCTCTCCGCCAAACGTCACTGGCAGCGTGATCTTCCCCTTTGGCTTGCTCCAACCTGGGTTGATCCCTTGGAACGTGCCGGTTTCTTCGAGCTCGCTGTCGGGGTCTGGAGTTTCCGGACCACAGCGGAGGAGATCAAGTTCAAGCCGGCCCCGCCGTCAACTAACATCTTGGTGACTTTGAGGTTGCGGATGGTTGGTGAAACCAACATCGGCAAACACCCGACCGCAGTGGTGCGATCAGGGTGGTCCTCAATGTCGAAGATGATAGGCGTGCTGGACCACTTCAGAAGTTTGCGCGACTCGACAGGTGGCTCTGCTGCATTAACTTCCCGCACCCACTGCTTGAGTTGGCGGTGGGAAGTATGCAGAGAGGCGCCACCGTCAATGCACAGAACCTCTGTGGCTTTCTGAAACTCCTGCTCGCTGTTCTCTCCGTCATCCATGTCTTCGTCTTCATCATCGTCTTCTTCCTTGTCGCGGCCGCGGGGAGGTCTGTCTCCTTGCCGCTGCTTGGCCTTGCCGCGGCGTCCTCCCCGGCCGTTGAATGGCCGCTTCTTGCCGGACCCACCATCACCCCCCTGGGCCTTCTCCTTGTCGCGTCGCTCGTACTCAGCTTTTTGCTGCTCGATGAGGTACTCGACCCTCTTGTAGTTCTGGAGGTCGTGGCCCTTGGTGCGGTGGATCTTGCAGTATTGCTTGTCGGAGCCGTCCTGCTTGTCGGCGGCTGCCACAGTCTGGCAGTTGGTGCACGCGGCAGTTTCCTTGCCGGAGCTACCAGCCTGGGCTTTCTTGGCGCCAGCCTCCTTGCCGGACTGCTCAACGACTAGCACTTCCTTGTTCTTCTTCTTCCTGTTGCCTCGCCGCCGGCTTTTCTTTGCCGGGGCGGCATCCTCACTGTCAGATCCCCCTGCTCCTGTATCCTCTCCGGGGAGTTTCCTCCCCTCCTCAGCGCGTGCGCACTTGTCGGCCAAGGCGTACAGCTCGCTGACGTCCCCGATCTTGCACATCGCCATCTCCTCCCTCATCCGGCGGTTACGCACGTTCTGATGGAACGCACTAATAACCGCGGCAGGGTGGACGTCCGGGATGTTGTGCTGGACACGGCTGAACCTCTGGATATACTTACGCAGGGGCTCTCCTTCCTTCTGGGCGAGTATGTGAAGGCCACTCTCCTGGCCATGGGGCTTGTGGCCACCTGTGAAGGCGCCGACAAACTGGTGGCACAGGTCAGCCCAAGAAGAAATGGAGTTCTCCGGCAAGTGCATGAGCCAAGATCTGACGTTTGGCTTGAGCACCAACGGGAAGTAATTGGCGAGTATCTTCTCGTCTCGTCCCCCGGCAGCCTGCACCGCGATGGTGTAGATGCTGAGGAACTCCGATGGGTGTGTCTTGCCGTCGTACTTCTCCGGTACGTCGGGCTTGAAGTTCTTCATGCTAGGCCACTGGACTTGCCGCAGCTCACGAGTGAACGCAGGGCAACCTGCCGCGTACAGCAGGTCGCCTGGTCCCCTTGGCGCTTGCATGTGAACAGCGGGCCCAGCGCGCTGGTCGGATTGACGCCGCGCTTCTCTCCGATGCTCGATGCGGGTTCGAGCGTCCTCTTGTTGTCGGTCGTCGAGTACTTGGTGTTGATCGCGGCGAGTTCGCGGATCTGACGACGCAGTGGAGTCGTCGTCGATGTTGATCCGGCGAGCTGGCGATCTTGGTCTCCTTGGCGGGGAGTGCACGGTGGTCGCACCCCCGGCGGTCTTGTCGATATTAGCCCGCGCCTGGCTAACTTGCCGCGGCCGTGACGCGCTCGGCTGCCGCGGGGTGTCGCCGTTGGCGAAGGCGATGAGACTTTGGATGGTGGCCCTCCAGTCATCGGCCTTGTCTGCCGCTGGAGGGAAGTCGAGGAGCAGTTGAGCTCGTGCTAGAGCTTCTGCTGGAGTGGCGGGCAACGGTGGCGAGCGGTGCGAGGAGCGGGATATGCTCGGACTTCTAACTACGTTAGAAGGAGCAGCATCCCATCCCGGCGACCGTGCCTTGCTCGTGCCAGCATGTTGATGTGCATGCTGGCCTTGAGCGTCCCGAGATCCGCCAGCTTGACCTTGACCCAGCAAGCGTATGGTACCTTGAGTACCACGTCGCTGCCGGTCTCGCGCTTCCTGGGATGGGCGCGATGCGTGTACGGACGCCGAGGCCTTGGAGTGCGCCTGGTCGTCGGTCTTGTCCCTGGACTTGGCGGCGCCGTGAGTTTCCTCGCCGGCGTCCGTCCTTCCGCCGGCGTCTACCCCACCAGCCGTTGGCTCCGACGGTGGCGGGATCGACGCGGACGGGCCTGCTGCGTCCGGAGCCTTCTTCTTCGGTGGCATGTCGATGGAGTCGATGAAGTTGACGAAGTTGGTGAAGATCTAGCTCGCGTGGACGCCGGATCAGGTTCACACAACCTCGACGCACCCCTACCTAGCGCGCCAAAGATGTCGGGGAAACTGATCGCCCACGAGCACCTATGGGACCGGAGCCCCTTCTCGGTACGGCAGGGGGCGGAGGATGCACAAAGAGCGGATCGAGGCGAGCACGCGAGCAGTTTACCCAGGTTCGGGCCGCACGGATGCGTAAAACCCTACTCCTGCTTTGGTTTGTTATTGAGTTCTTGCTCGGGGGCGAGGAGAGCTACAGTATGCTCTAACCGCTGGCGAGACCGAGGGTGAGAGTGATCGATGTTCCGAACCCCTTCTACGTTGCGCATGGGCCTCCTTTTATAGGTCAAAGGGGTCACCGACAGGTGGCAACATAGATGGGGGTAAAAATGTAAAAAGAGTGGTGGTTGGAACAGTGTTTGTACAGTGCCCCGTACCTAACCCTGATGATAGGGGACAAGGGCATTGAATGCCCGTCGCCGTCGCCCCAAACAGTGCAAAAAGTGACCGTCAGGGCGCCTCCGTCCGCCACGATGGTGGCCATGTCATCGCCGCTTGCCACCGTGTTCCCCTGGCTGCACAGCCTTCCGCCACGTGCGCCTGGAAGGGTCCCAGGGTGACACGTGGGTGGATGAGCTGGAGCATGGGAACTGAGTGGAAGCTTGCCGCGGTCGCTATCTTGTCGCGCCTGGGAGCTTGTCGCTCGCCGGGCCTTGCCGGGATGCGTGGCGCGTCGCGGCAAGTTATCTTGAGGTGCCTTTAGTTGGCCTTCCCGGCAAGCTCCTCTTGCCAGGGTCTTGTACCTTGGATGGTTTTGTGCCTTGAGTGGCCTTCCCGGCAAGCTCCTCTTGCCAGGGTCTTGTACCTTGGATGGTTTTGTGCCTTGAGTGGTCTTCCCGGCAAGCTCCTCTTGCCGGGGTCTTGTCTCTTTGACTTGAATACTTTGTTCTTGAATGGCTCCAAGGGAACCACGGAGGATCCTGGTGGTCGCTTGGCAAGCCTTGCCGCGGGACGCTGCAACTGCCCGTGCACAAGTTCGGGATACTAAGGTACCCCTACTTTAGTACACCGACATTGCAGTACCTTTGAGTAGTGGTTTGTTTTCTTATACTAACGGAGCTCACAAGATTTTTGTCTAAGTTTTGTGTTGTGAAGTTTTCAAGTTTTGAGTATTGCTTTGATGGACTATGGAACAAAGAGTGGCAAGAGCCTGCTTGGGGATGCCCAAGGCACCCCAAGGTAAAATTCAAGGACAACCAAGAGCCTAAGCTTGGGGATACCCCGGGAAGGCTTCCCCTCCTTTGTCTTCATCTATCGGTAACTATACTCGGAGCTATATTTTTATTCACCACATGATATGTGTTTTACATGGAGCGTCATGTATAATTTGAGTCTTTGCTTGTTAGTTTGCCACAATTATCCTTGCTGGAAACACCTTTTTGAGAGAGTTAAATTTGGCCTAGGAATTGTTAGAACACTCATGTGCTTCACCTATATCTTTTGAGTTGAATAGTTTTTGCTCTAGTGCTTCACTTATATCTTTTAGAGCACGGTGGTGAATATATTTTGTAGAAATTGTTGATATCTCATGCTTCACTGATATCTTTTTGAGAGTCTCTTAAAACAGCATGGTAATGTGCTTTGGCTATAAAAATAGCCTTCACATAATAGGCATCCACGATCAATGTAGTAAAACTTTCACACTAAGTGCATTGAATATGATGAGAAGTTGGATGCTTGATAATTGTTTTAAGATATGAGGATAGTAATATTAGATTCATGCTAGTGGAGTTATTATGAAATTAAGAAATGCTTGTGTTAAAGTTAGTGATTCCCGTAGCATGCACGTATGCTGAACCGCTATGTGACGAAGTTAGAGCATGAGGTATTTGTAGAGTGTCATCCTTCGTGTGGAGGTCGGGGGCTCGCGATGGTTAACTCCTACCAACCTCCCCCCGAGGAGCATGCGTTGATTGCTTTGTTTTGATGACTCATAAATTTTTGCAATAAGTATATGAGTTCTTATGTCTAATGTTGAGTCCATGGATATTACGCACCCTCACCCTTCCACCATTGCTAGCCTCTCTTGTACCGCGCAACTTTCGCCGGTACCATACACCCACTATATATCCTTCTTCAAAACAGCCACCATATATCTTCCTCAAAACAGCCACCATACCTACCTATCATGGCATTTCCATAGCCATTCTGAGATATATTGCCATGCAACTTTCCACCGTTCCGTTCATATGACACGCTTCATATTGTCATATTGCCATGCATGATCATGTAGTTGACATAGTACTTGTGGCTAGGCCACCATGCATAATTTTTCATACATGTCACTCTTGATTCATTGCACATCCCGGTACACCATCGGAGGCATTCATATAGGTCATACCTTGTTCTAGTATGGAGTTGTAATATCGAGTTGTAATTCAATGAAAGTGTGATGATCATCATTATTAGAGCATTGTCCCATGTGAGGAAAGGCTAAATCAAGAAAGCCCCTCCAAAAAAGAGAAAGGCCAAAGAAAAAAGAAAGCCCCCCCCCCAAAAGGGATAATTGCTACTGTCTTTTTCCACACTTGTGCTTCAAAGTAGCACCATGTTCTTCATGATAGAGAGTCTCATGTTTAGTCACTTTCATATACTAGTGGGAATTTTCATTATAGAACTTGGATTGTATATTCCAACGATGGGCTTCCTCAAATGCCCTAGGTCTTCGTGAGCAAGCAAGTTGGATGCACACCCACTTAGTTTCTTTCGTTGAGCTTTCATACATTTTTAGCTCTAGTGCATCCGTTGCATGGCAATCCCTACTCACTCACATTGATATCCATTGATGGGCATCTCCATAGCCCGTTGATACGCCTAGTCGATGTGAGACTATCTCCCTCCTTTTTGTCTTCTCCACAACCACCTCTCTATTCCACCCATAGTGCTATGTCCATGGCTCACGCTCATGTATTGTGTGAAAGTTGAAAGGTTTGAAAGAATAGAGTATGAAAACAAGTGCTTGGCTGAAACCGGGGTTGTGCATGATATGAATATTTTCTGTGATGATGAGGGAGCATACCCAGACTATATGATTTTGTAGGGATTACTTTCTTTAGCCATAGTATCTTGAGAAGACATGATTGCTTTGTTAGTATGCTTGAAGTATTATTATTTCTTATGTCAATATAGACTTTTGTCTTGAATCTTTCATATATGAACATTAATGCCACAATTAAGAGAATTACATTGAAAAACTATGTTGGTTAGCATTCCACATCAAAAATTCTGTTTTTATCATTTACCTACTCGAGGATGAGCAGGAATTAAGCTTGGGGATGCTTGATATGTCTCCAACGTATCTATAATTTTTGATTGTTCCATGCTGTTATCTATGATGTTTTGGATGTTTAATGGGCTTTGTTATACACTTTTATATTACTTTTGGGACTAACCTATTAACCCAAAGGCCCAGTCCAGATTGCTGTTTTTTTTGCCTATTTCAGGGTTTTACAGAAAAGGAATATCAAACGGAGTCCAAACGGAATGAAAACTTCGGGAGAGATATTTTTGGAGCAAAATACACACGGGAGACTTGAGAACCACGGAGTAGGGCTGACGTGGCGTCCACGAGGGTGGGGGCGCGCACCCCTATAGGGCTCGCCCCCTGCCTCGTGGGCCCCACGTCTGGCCCCTGGTGCCCTCCTTCTTCCTATATATATCTACGTACCCCGAAACCATCAGAACAACAGAGAAAACCCTAGTTCCACCGCCGCAACCTTCTGTTCCCATGAGATCCCATCTTGGGGCCTATTCCGGAGCTCCGCCGGAGGGGGGATCTACCATGGAGTGCTTCTACATCATCATCATCGCCTCACCATGAGTTGTGAGTAGTTTACCACAGACCTTCGGGTCCATAGCTAGTATCTAGATGGCTTCTTCTCTCTCTTTGGATCTCAATACCAAGTTCTCCTTGGTCTTCGAGGAGATCTATTCGATGTAATCTCTTTTTGCGGTGTGTTTGTCGAGAACCGATGAATTGTGGGTTTATGATCAAGATTATCTATGAGAAATATTTGGTTCTTCTCTGAACTCTTTATGTATGATTATAATATCCTTGCAAGTCTCTTCGAATTATTGGTTTGGTTTGGCCTACTAGATCTATAGTTCTTGCAATGGGAGAAGTGCTTGTCTTTGGGTTCAATCTTGCGGTATCCTTTCCCAGTGACAGTAGGGGCAGCAAGGCACGTATTGTATTGTTGCCATCGAGGATAAAAAGATGGGGTTTATATCACTATGTTTGAGTTTATCTCTCTACATCATGTCATCTTGCTTAAGGCGTTACTCCGTTCTTATGAACTTAATACTCTAGATGCATGCTGGATAGCGGTCGATGTGTGGAGTAATAGTAGTAGATGCAGAATCATTTCGGTCTACTTGTTTCGGACGTGATGCCTATATATAATGATCATGCCTAGATAGTCTCATAAGTATCACTTTTCTATCAATTGTTCGACAGTAATTTGTTTACCCGACATAGAATATCGCTATAATGAGAGAAGCCACTGGAGAACACTATGGCCCCCGGGTCTATTCTCAACATATCAATCTACAATCTACTTTACTTTTCCGCTTTTACTTTCTGTTCTTATATCCAAAAATACCAAAAATATCAAACTATCATCTCTATCAGATCTCACTTTCGTAAGTGACCGTAAAGGGATTAACAACCCCTTATCGCGTTGGCTGCGAAGTTCTTATTTGTTTGTGCAGGTGCGAGGGACTCGCGCGTGGTCTCCTACTGGATTGATACCTTGGTTCTCAAAAACTAAGGGAAATACTTACGCTACTATGCTGCATCACCCTTTCCTCTTCGAGGGAATACGACGCAAGCTCAAGAAGTAGCAACCACGCCGTGCCGAGAGCACCAAGGCGATGGACGACGGCGAGGCCTAGGAAGGGGACAACGCGGAGCCGGGGAAGACGCGGCAGTGGATGCCCATGCGGAGAGGAGTACGAGGGTTCACTGGTTCGGCTGTGGTGTGAGGCTGCCGTCCCCGCAGGGCCTGGCTAGCGGTGGGAGTAGTAGGGGGCGATGAGGCATCAACGGCAGCACAACCGGCCACTGTAGGCAGGAGCAGGCGGTCTCGCCGGCGCTGGTTTGGGCGGCTGGTGCAAGAAGAGCAGCGATTGAAGAAGCAGTAGGACCGTTCGATTCAAATCCAATGGTTACTGCTGCTAGAATCGTTTGTTGACTAAGTTGACAAGCCCTGCGTACGCGGCAACTTAGTAGGCCCACATGTCAGCCTACCAACCGGTGCGCCCCTGATGTCAGTGGGAGGAATCAATTTTTTTTTGCGTAATAAGGAGGCAGTTGATTGTGTGCGGCCAGGCCAGCGGAGGGAGTAGGGTGGGCCAGGGAAGCCGGCACGGCATCACAGCGGGCCACAAGAGGAGGGAGCAGGCAGTCCCGCCGGCGCTAGTTTAGGTGGCTGGAGCAGGAAGATCGGAGATTGAAGAAGCACGTCGGCCGTTGGATGGACATCCAACAGTCACTGCTGCTAGAATCGTGTGTTGACTGACAAAGCCTTGCGTAAACAAGTCAGCCTCGAAATCTGTGGCGTGTACAGCCCATTTGCTATTATTTTTATAATTTTTACTCATTTTCTAATTCATATGGAATTTATTGCAGCCTATTTTCCATTTTTAGAATTGCTGCCCATTTTCTGGTCAGTACCAGGGTTAAAAAATTAACTAAATATGTGGGAAATTTTGAAAATTCGCAAATTTTTGCCGGGGAACAAAATATTCTTAATCCAAAAATTAGTAGCCATACTAAAACAAATTTAAAAACAAATTAGTACTATGTCATGTTAAATCCAATGAAATACATATAAGATATCAGTGAAGAATAAAAACAAAAAACGATACTAATATCCCATTTGCTATTTTTTTTGGAATTTTCAACCCCTTTTGATATTAATTTTAACAGACACTGACCATACTCTTTGGCCAGGCCGGAATGCATCCCTCCTCGTCTTGAAAGATTTGCAGTCCAGTAAGTCGGAGAAAACAAATAGGCCTAGCTTGGGTATTTTTCAAAAAGAAATACTGGGCTACCTATTTTCCCAAAGAAAAAACTGCTGGGCTGGTCATGTTGTTAGACGGGCCACAGAGACCGCACAACCCAGTTTATAGCCTGCTCCTCCAAATTACTACTACAAAAAGTTGTGCAATTCTGTCGTTAATTGACTATACATTGAAAATGATGTCGGTCCCAGATATCAGCAGGGTGGATTAGAGTAAAAAAACGAGGGGTTCATCTGAGTAGTAAAAGAGGCGCTTGCTTGTGTTCGGGAGTGGACCGGGTGGGTCCATACTGTCATACTCACAACTACAATCCTCTCCCGATTCACTATGTTGACAGGGACCGTTTTGAAAAATAACTATGTTGACATGGCCAGACGGCGGCGCCGCGGTGAGCGCACCAAGGCGGTGGATAAAGTGCTGTCGCCAATGTGCTGGGCTGGGTTGGACATTCTTATTGAAAAATAAAAATGGACCGGATCTATTTACGACGTTGACTACGATTTGCATGGGTCCGCTGGTTGCAGGAAGAAAATGCTGGGAGAAAAGAAGACTGGTTGCTATCTTTGCCAAAGTATAATATCGACTGAATGTAACGACACTGCAGGTCGAAGTCTGATACTTGCGACCCTCTCTCCTACTTTGGGCTGCAGAGCATGGCGGCACATATTAGTGATGAGACCAAGGTTATCCAACCAGTAGGAGAACCAAGCAATACAACGTAAACGACACATGCACACAAGTAACAAATACTCGCAACCCAACGTGTAAAAGGGGTTCTCAATCCCTTTCATGTAACGGCACCTAGAGATAGGAAAACGGACGTGAGAGATTTTTAAATATCGATAGATTGAACGCCAAATAAGATAAATTGCAGCAAAGTATTTTTAATTTTTTTGGTTTAATAGATATAAAAATAAAAGGAAAGGAAAAGTAGATCGCAAAGGCAAATAATATGAAAAAGAGACCCGAGGGCCGTAGGTTTCACTAGTGGCTTCTCTCGAGAAAAATAGCAAACAGTGGGTGAACAAATCACTGTTGGGCAATTGTTAGATGATACATCCATTTTGCATCATGTTTTCTTGCTGTTATTTATGTTGTTGTTATGCATAATAATGCTTTTTGGAGTAATTCTAATGCCTTTTCTCTCATAATTTGCAAGGTATGCACCAAGAGGGAGAATACCGGCAGCTGGAAATCTGGACCTGAAAAAGCTACGTCGGGCCACCTATTCTGCACTAATCCAAACAAGCTAAAACTTCACGAGGATTTTTATGGAATATTTAAGAAATCATGGAGCAAATAAGTACGGGGGGGGGGGCTACCTGGTGAGCACAAGACACCAGGGCACGCCAGGCGCGCCCTGGTGGGTTGTGCTCAGCCCAGCCCACCTCCAGTGCCCATCTTCTGGTATATAATCCTCTCTGACCTAGAAAAAATAAAGAGAAGAATTTCGGGACGGAACGCCGCCGTCTCGAGGTGGAACTTGGGCAGGAGCACTTTTTCCCTCCGACGGAATGATTCTGCCGGGGGAACTTCCCTCCGGGGGGG
>LR738711.1:668114280-668258863 GCA_902687465.1 Secale cereale
GGGGGATCATCGTCATCATCATCACCAACAACTCTTCCATCTTGGGGAGGGCTATCTTCATCAACATCTTCAACAACACCATCTCATCTCAAACCCTAGTTCATCTCTTGCGTTCAATCTTGTTACCGGAACTATAGATTGGTGCTTGTGGGTGACTAGTAGTGTGGATTACATCTTGTAGTTGATTACTATATGGTTCATTTGGTGGAAGATTATATGTTCAGATCCATTATGCTATTTAATACCCCTCTGATCTTGAGCATGTTTATCACTTGTGAGTAGTTACCTTTGTTCTTGAGGTCACGGGAGAAATCATGTTGCAAGTAATCATGTGAATTTGATATGTGTTCGATATTTTGATAGTATGTATGTTGTTATTCCCTTAGTGGTGTCATGTGAACGTCGACTATGTGACACTTCACCATATTTAGGCCTAAGGGAATGCATTGTGGAGTATTAATTAGATGGTGGGTTGCGAGAGTGACAGAAGCTTAAACCCCAGTTTATGCACTATTCCGTAAGGGACCCATTGGATCCAAAAGTTTAATGCTATGGTTAGAATTTATTCTTAATACTTTTCTCGTAGTTGAGATACTTGCGGGAGGTTTAATCATAAGTAGGAGGTTTGTTCAAGTAATAACAACACCTAAGCATCGATCCACCTACATATCAAATTATCAAAGTAGCGAACACGAATTGAACCAACATGATGAAAGTGACTAGATGAAATTCCCATGTACCCTCAGGAACGCTTTGCTTATTATAAGAGACTGTTTTGTCCTGTCCTTTGCCTCAAAAGGATTGGGCTATTTTACTGCACATTTGCTACTACTATCGTTACTTTCTCATTAAAAAATTATCTTGCTATCAAACTACTCTGCTACTTACAATTTCAGCACTTGCAGACATTACCTTACTGAGAACCACTTGTCATTTCCTTCTACTCCTCGTTGGGTTCGACACTCTTACTTATCTAAAAGAGCTACAATTGATCCCCTATACTTGTGGGTCATGAAGGAAATTTCTGGCGTCGTTGCCGGGGAGTGAAGCGCTTCTGGTAAGTGGAAATTGGTAACGAAACATTCATATAGTGTGCTGAAATTTATTGTCACTGGTTACTATGGAGAACACTCCTTTGAGGGGTTTGTTCGGGGTATCTTCACCCCGACCGGAACTACAATTAGCTACCCCTCAACCCGCTGCTCCTACTGAAAATATTGAATATGAAATCCCTTCGTGTATGATAGAACAACTGCTAGCTAATCCTTATGCAGGAGATGTAACCGAACATCCTGATATGCACTTGATATATGTGGAACAAATTTGTGGATTGCTTAAGCTTGCAGGTCTACCCGGAGATCAAGTTATGAAGAAGGTTTTTCCTTTATCTTTGAAGGAAAAAGCATTAACATGGTATAGGCTATGCGATGATATTGGATCTTGGAACTTGAACCTATTGAAAATGGAGTTTCACCAAAAAAAATCCTATGCGTCTAGTTCATCGTGATCGGAATTACATATATAATTTTTGGCCTCGTGAAGGAGAAAGTATCGCTCAAGATTGGGGGAGGCTTAAGTCAATGTTATATTCACACCCCAATCATGAGCTCTCAAGAGAAATTATTATTCAGAATTTTTATGCTCGGCTTTCTCATAATGATCGATCCACGCTTGATACTTCTTGCGCTGGTTCTTTTATGAAGAAAACTATTGAATTCCGGTGGGATCTTTTAGAAAGAGTTAAACGCAACTCTGAATATTGGGAACTTGACGAAGGTAAAGAGTCAGGTATTAAGCTTAAATATGATTGTGTAAAATCTTTTATGAATACCGATGCATTTTCAAATTTTAGCACAAAATTTGGACTTGACTCTCAGATAGTAGCCTCCTTTTGTGAATCTTTTGCTACTCATGTTGATCTCCCTAAAGAGAAGTGGTTCAAATATCACCCACCTATTAAAGAAGAAATTAAAGAACCGGTACCAGTTAAAGAAGAAACTATACTTTATAATGTTGATCCAATTGTTCCTACTGCTTACATTGAAAAACCACCTTTCCCTGTTAGGATAAAGGAACATGCTAAAGTCTCAACTGTGGTTAACAAAAGTTTTATTAGAACACCTAAACCTGATGAACAAATTAAAGTAGAACCTAATATTGCTATGGTCAAGGATCTCTTGGAAGAAAATGTAGATGGGCATGTTATTTGCTTTAATGAAGAAGCTGCTAGAATTGCTAACCTGATATAAAAGATAAACACAGATCTGTTGTTGGCATGCCCGTTGTTTCAGTGAAAATAGGACATCATTGCTATCATGGTTTATGTGACATAGGTGCTAGTGTGAGTGCTATTCCCTACTCTTTATACCAATAAATTATGAATGACATAGCACCCGCAGAGATAGAAGACATTGATGTCACTATTAAACTGGCTAATAGATACACTATATCACCAATTGGGATTGTTAGAGATGTTCAAGTATTGTGTGAGAAAATAAAAGACCCTACCGATTTTCTTGTTCTTGGTTCCCCACAAGATGACTTATGTCGCATTATCTTTGGTAGACCTTTCTTGAACATCGTTAATGCTAGAATAGATTGTAAGAAACAAACTGTCGGTGTTAGTTTTGGTGATGAGTCTCATGAATTTAATTTCTCCAAGTTTAATAGAAAGCTTCATGAGAAAGAATTACCTAGTAAAGGTGAAATTATTGGTCTTGCTTCTATTGTTGTGCCTCCTACTGGTCCTCTAGAACAATATTTGGTAGATCATGAAAATGATTTACATATGCATGAAAGAAAGGAAATAGATGATTTTTTCTTTGAGCAACGTCCTGTGCTTAAACACAATCTACCTGTTGAAACTCTAGGAGGTCCTCCTCCACCTAAAGGTGATCCTGTGTTTGAATTAAAACAACTGCCTGACACTTTGAAATATGCTTATCTTGATGAAAAGAAGATATATCATTTTATTATTAGTGCTAACCTTTTAGAACATGAAGAACGAAGATTATTGAAAGTTCGAAGGAAGCACCGAACTGCTATTGGATATACTCTTGTTGATTTAATGGGCATTAGTCCCACTCTATGTCAACATAAGATTAATATGGAACCTGATGCTAAACCCGTTGTCGCTAATCAACATCGGTTAAACCCGAAGATGAAAGAAGTGGTAAGAATAGAAATATTAAAACTTCTGGAAGCAGGTACAATCTATCCTATAGCTGATAGTAGATGGGTAAGTCCCGTTCATTATGTTCCTAAGAAAGGAGGTATTACTGTTATTCCTAATGATAAAAATGAACTTATTCCACAAAGAATTGTTACAGGCTATAGAATGGTAATTGATTTTAGAAAATTAAATAAAAACACTAGAAAAGATCATTACCCTTTACCTTTTATTGATCAAATGCTAGAAAGATTATCAAATCACACACACTTTTGCGGTGTGGGACCCACCCAGGCGGCCCCCCGGCGCGGCCCAGGGGGGGCGCGCCCACAGGGCGCCTGGGCACCCCCTGGCCCCCCTCTGGCCCCACTTCTGGCTCCTGGTTCCTTCGGGTGCGTGGATTTTCTGTGATTTTTCGTGGATTTTTTTGAGGTACCTAAAAATCCGTTTTCCTGCACACAAATAAACCATACAGGCAGCTCTGCTGAAAACAACGTCAGTCCGGGTTAGTTTAGTCCAAATCATGCAAGAGTGAGGCCAAAACAATATCAAAAATGTTTGGAAAAGTAGATACATTTGAGACGTATCAACTCCCCCAAGCTTAGCATATTGCTTGTCCTCAAGCAATTCAGATCAACGAACTGCACGCGACAAAGAAAACTTTGACAAACTCTTTTGCTTCATTAGATGTATATAAGCATGTACTACGAAAAGAGTTTAGCAAGTATTGAAACAGTACTATGAGGACAATGCAAGGAGCAATCCTTCTTTCAAGTGACCAGTCACAAATACTTAAAAGTAAATAATCTATTACTGAAAATCAAGACAAGATTATATTGCACATAGCTTGAGCATATTAGGGTGGTATCTCGCTAGCCTCCATGAGTGAAGCAAAACATAAAAGCAGAGACTCCTCCAGAGTTTTAAAAGAGACTAGAACTAAGAATTTTAGAATAAATCATATCACAAGTATGCAGAAGACAATGTAATACTTTGGGACAATGCACATTACACTCAGAATGACAATTATGCTCTCATAGTTGGTGCTTTGAAGAAAGAAGGTGAGACTCTCGAACCGTGGCTTTTATTGGCAAGGTTGAAAACCCGTGGTCGGAAACAAAAACTAAACATGTACCAGAGCTCTTGGTTTTTAAAAACAGAAGTAAACATGTTTTGAGAAATGCATATTTCGTCAACGAATGCTAGCAGATAACTCAATCACTTTTTGAGTGGACAAGTCTCGAGGAACGGCTCCCGCATGAGGTCACATCCTCTTAATCTCCTTTGTTTATCACTGCCAAAGTTTTCTGATTTCTCATGAACAAAGCGTGAAGGAGGGTTTGTTTGTTATATTATCTTTTTGAGCCGAGCGCACTCAATGCCAGTTCCTTTTCGTATTAGGGGTTTGCACATTAGACATACAATCCAGGGGTGAAACTTGTCCAACTTAAAAAAATCATGAACTAACTACTACTTCCTCATGAGCTAAAACATAGGCACAAAATAGAAATGCTTTTGATTAGTTTCGAGATGGTACATGAAAGTCTTTGTTAGGAATGGCAGGTAAATACCATGTATAGGAAGGTATAGTGGACTCATATGGCATAACTGGTTTTAAGGATTTTGGATGCACAAGCAGTCAGTCCGCTTAGTACAGGTGGAGGTTTTGCAAAAGACTGGGAAGCGACCAACTAGAGAGCAATAACGGTCATAATCATGCAGAGCGACAAAGCAACATTGAATCGGGCATGAAAGTGATATAACTATTCTAAAACTCAAAGATCATCAAGGCAGAGTAGACTTCTCAGTCTTAAGCATGTGTAAGCATGTGCCAAGTCAATCCAAAAATTCTCTAAAGGGAAATACCACCTTAGTATACCAGACTATGAACACTGCAATGCATGTAGATCATTTCAATAACACATTATATATTCTAGTTATTCGAGACTAGCCACAAGGAAAGCATGAACCACCGAAAGAGCATTGTAAACATAGCACTATGTCGCTACAAGCTGGTCTCTAGATCATAAGTACATGCATATGTTCAAAAGTAGAAACAATAAGAGTTCATACCGGTCTTCCCTGTTGCTTCCCTTCAGTCGATCTTCGTCATTACTGCTTGTTACTTGCATGATCAAACGTAGGAAATATAATTAAATGCCATCACGGACTCGAGCTGATCTCTGAAAACAAAGCAAACTAAAGAGAGAAAGGAAATCTTTTTGGATTTTTCAAAGGTTGAATAAAAGCAAAAGAAAAAAGAAAATCTTTTTGTTGTTTTTGCAAAGAGAGAAATGAAGAAGAATGGGCAAAAACTTTTTAAAAGATCAAAGTGAATAAAATGGATAATACAATGGAAAAGTGAGAAGGGCACGTACTCCCCCAAGCTTAGGCTTTTGGCCTAAGTTGGTAGCAGCTACTGCCCCCAGGAGCCTCCTGCTCCAGGGGTATGGTGGTGAGTCCACGGGTTGTAGAAGGATGCTGGTGCGTACACCGAACTCCTCGGAGTCTCCCACAAGGAAGGTTCCGAACGCCAAACAGAGGAAGATCCTTCACCAAACTCGGTGGCGGTCTCTTCCTGAAAATGTGGTATCTCACCGTGCCTCTCCTCGTCGGGCACAACCCCCTCCTTGGGGTTATGAAACTGATGCTGGACCATGAACTCATCGAACTGAACAACATCAAAGGACCATCCGTTCCTGCGAGAAAAATCAAACAAAAGAGGTGCAGGTAGACGGATCTCACATTCCGCGGCAGTTCCGAAACGCAAGATATAGATAAGATTATCAAGTTCAGAACCCATGGTAACAAACTTATGCCTTTTCATAGCAGCAAGATCAAAGCTTAAATAAGTAAAAGGAGTATCATCAGGGTGTGGGGTGCCTCCAAGATGTTCTAAGATAAGTGTGGCATAAATGCCACCATATAAGTCTCCCTTGTTACCGTTCATAGCAAGGCGTCGAGCAATTAAGGCACCCAGATTATAATTAGACCTCCCTGAGAGGGCTGCTGCCAGGATAGCAATATCCGGAGCAGAAATGCTGCTCGTGTTGTCACGAGCTAACACCCCTCTAGCAATATAATATGCAAAATACCTGATGTGAGGAAATAAGATGCTGGAGATCTTTGACCGATGAATATCCCTCGTACCCATGCTGCAGAGGGAGTTGATGACGGTTTTCAGCTCGGAGGGCTGAGTGGCCATCCTAGCCGTCCTCCCAACGTTCGGCACACCTATTATTCCACAAAAATTTCCCAAAGTCATGGTGATAATATCATTATAAATTTTAAACTCAATAGCACCTGAATCAGGATTATATCTAAAACTGTTAATGAAACTGGAGGTGAGTTTTTGATACTGAGTAACACGGCTCGTGACGAGTCGTGTCAAACCTGCATTAGCACAAAGATTATAAAACTCGTCCTTGATTCCCGCAGCTTCCATCAATTCATCACATGGAAATGTCATCGCGCGTGCTGGACTTGTATCTTCCAACAACTCCAGGGGCACATGATCTTCATTATAGTTCACCCTAGCAGTCGATGGTGAAGCTGCGGCTCTAGTAACTCGATCGGAGTGTGCGGGCCTCCTCTTCTCAAGCCACCCTTTTGCCCTTCCTAACAAACTCATTTCTGATTTTTTTTTTGCAATTTACAAAAACGAGGATTAAAACAAAGTGAGCTAAGGCAAACTACTCAACTCACTTGCCCAAGGCATAAACTTGCATCAAAACTTGGAAAATAACTTTCTACACATGCATGCAAGCTCATCTCTACAGCACCAAGAACTACTAAATACTCACAAATGAGGCCACCAATCAAAAATCTAATTGGAGGGGTGGAGGAGTCACATACCAGGGAGTATTTGCTCAAAATTTTAGCTCAAATGATGGGCTGTAGAGAGAGATCGAAGAATCGCCTCCAAGAACAGCAAGAACAGAAGAACAAAAGCAGAACTCGTGTTTTTGGAGAAAGAGAGAGAGGGAGGAAGAAGACATACCTGGAGGGGGGTCCCGTGGGCCCCAGGCGCCCTATGGGCGCGGCCAGGGGCTGGGCCGCGCCAGCTGGCCGCTTGGGCCACTGGTGGCCCCCCCTGGCTGGCCCCAGGACTTTCTGGGTCTCTCCCGTCGTGGAAATTTTTATTATAATTTTTCTGGAATTTTTCTGAAAACTTCACTGTTGAAATTTTTTCGAAGTTCAAAAAGCTGCGAAACTCTCTGAAAACTTGAAGCAGTTAGTAGTATTGTGAAGCTTCAAAAACATATATACTTGGTACAGCAAGTAGGACAAAACTAAAAACAAGTGAAAACATAACAAGCTCAACTTTTTATCCATATAAAACATGTTTACTAGTAAGGTTGATCAAGTCTTACCAACAAACAGGCGATATATAGAGCAAAAAGTCTCACCTCCTATGAAGTAGTTACTAAACCTTTACTTTGATGGACATTGTCCCCACGATAATAGTTTTATATTTGTGAGGCACATGTAGTGGACAGTCCCATTCTCCAATCTTCACGGTCTCGATATTCTCTATAGAGTTGAGGGCATGCCTCCTGTCGGTCTTCTTCGGAAAATATACCGTGTGTTCTTTATCATTCACATGGAAGGTAACCTTCCCTTTATTGCAATCAATAATAGCACCTGCGGTGTTAAGGAAAGGTCTACCAAGAATAATGGACATGCTCCCATCCTCGGGCATGTCAAGCACAACAAAATCAGTAAGAATTAAACAATTAGCAACTTCTACGGGAACATCCTCACAAATACCTATCGGAACAGCGGTTGACTTGTCAGCCATCTGAAGGGAGATATCTGTAGGAATTAGTTTCTCTAAACAAAGCCTCTCGTAAAGAGAGAGAGGCATAACACTCACTCCTGCTCCAAGATCACATAAAGCAGTTTTGACATAATTATTCTTTATGGAGCAAGGAATGGTGGGTATACCTGGATCACCGAGCTTCTCAGGAATCTTGCCACTGAAAGAGTAGTTAGCAAGCATAGTAGATATTGCATCATTAGGAACTTTTCTTTTATTAGTGACAATATCTTTCATATATTTTGAATAAGGAAGTAACTTAATAGCATCAGTCAAAGGGATTTGAAGAAAAAGAGGTTTAATCCACTCACAAAACTTATTATAATGCTCTTCTTCTTTAGATTTGATGGACTTACCTGGAAAGGGCATGGGTTTTTGTATCCATGGTTCTCTTTCCTTCCCATGTTTTCTTGCGATGAAGTCTTCTTTAGTGTACCTCTTACGTTTGTCAGGTGCTTCTTCTTCTCGAACTTCAGGCGGATCATTCTTCTCTTTATTATTACCTTCAGGTTCAGCACCGTCTTCAGTCTCAGCATCGGAGATAGATACACTGTTGGGATCAATAGCTGGTTCTTCATCTGCAATAGGATCATTAGAATTGTCAGTCTCCTTATGTTTCTTCTTTTTCTTTGGAGAGCCAATAATTTCTTCTTCCTGCATTTGAGAATCCTGCTCGATTCTCTTCGGATGCCCCTCTGGATAAAGAGGATCTTGAGTGCTAGTTCCTCCCCGGGTCTTAATCCCGAAAGCCTGCAAATTATCTTGTTTGGCATTGTTAGCAAGCAAATCTCTTTGCACATTAGAAATTTGATCAAGCTGAGTTTGAACCATATGAAAATGCTTCACAAGACATTGAACATCATTAACTGTTCTATCTAAAACATCAAGCAGTCTTTTGATAGCAAGGGAATTATCATGCAATTGACTTTCTATCCTCTCATTAAAATGATTTTGTTTCATAATAAAATTATCAAAGTCATCTAAACATTGATCAGGAGGCTTACCATGAGGGATGTCACTTGCGTTGAAATCTAAAAGAGAGTGTACCTCTACCATAGGAGGGTGAGTAGTAGGCTCACACAGCTTCTCAATAGGGGGTAGATTCTTCACGTCTTCAGCTTTAATACCTTTCTCTTTAATAGACTTCTTTGCTTCTCGCATATCCTCGGGGCTCAGAACAAACATGCCCCTCTTCTTTGTTGGTGGAGGTGGTTCAGGGACGGACCAATCTTCATGGTTTTTGGCAATTCTGCCCATTAAATCTTCCGCATCGTCCGGTGTTCTTTTCCTGAAAACACAACCAGCACAACTGTCCAAATAGGACCTGGATTCATCAGTTAGACCAGCATAGAATATATCGATTAATTCATTCTTAGGGATTTCATGTCTTGGTCTAGCCCGAATCAGACCGCAGTACCTCCCCCAAGCTTTAGGGAGGGACTCATCCTGCAACTGTTTAAAGTTATAAATTCTTTGTAAAGCAGCATGTTGCATGTGAGCAGGAAAGTACTTATCAACAAAAGAGTGAGCTAAGTCCTGAGGACTCTTAATGGAACCGCATGGGAGTGAATCATACCATGCTTTAGCACCCTCCTTCAAGGAGAAAGGAAGAAGCTTGGTCACATAAAAGTATCGTATCTTCTCATCTGTGGTAAACAGGCTACCCAACTCACCGAGTTTAGTCAGGTGTGCAATAGCATCATCATTTTCTCTGCCATAAAAGGGGTCAGCTTCAACCATAGGTATAAGTGAAAGATCAACAGAGAAATCATAATCAGGATCATCAATGCATATAGGGGATGTAGCAAATTCAGGATTAGGAACGGTTTTGTTCTTCAGAGAGTGTTTTTCAAACAGTTTCTTAATAGCTTCAGGGTCAGAGCCAGAAAACTCTGTCAGTTCCCTGCATAAATCTTCATCTAGTATATAGTAATCATCATCAAGGAGCCTCTCTTTGAGTTTACTCAAATCAGGATAATCATAAGTTTCACCAGTAGGGTAGCGAGTAACAGGAAGTTCAATTCCAGACTTTTTAGCAGCAACAGCAATTTGTTTCTCAAGAGCATAACCAAGCGAACTAATATCATCAAAAGCAGTAGAAGCATCATCAAGAGTATCAGACATAGTAACAGATTCAGCAGGAGCATCATGTGGTGGTGCTGAGGCAAACTTACTCATAACGGAAGGTGAATCAAGTGTAGCACTAGTGCTCAGAGCAGGACCTCTTCTTGTAGTGGATAGTAAGATCGGAACCTCGGGGTCTCCTTTCTTACCCATAGTAGATAAAGTGCAGCAGGTAGGATACCTCAAGTAGACTTGTAAATATTGCTATGCTCCCCGGCAACGGTGCCAGAAAACGGTACTTGATAACCCTCAACCGTAAGGGATCGAGATAGTCTTCGCGGGTAAGAATAACCCAATTTATTGATTCGACACACGGGGAGCCAAAGAGTATTTATAAGCTTTGACAGTTGAGTTGTCAATTCAACCGCACCTGAAATATACTTACTTGCAACAAAAGATGAGTGGTAACAGTGATATGATAGTGACGATAGTAATAGTAAAAGTAAACAGCAAAAGTAAATAGTAGTAGTAAACGGCAAAAGTAGCAACTAGTGACAAGCAGGGTTTAAAACACTGTAGGCTAGGGAGATGGATGGTTGGGCGCTGCATGGATGAGATAGATTCTAACTTGGGGCACGACACACGGAAAAGTAATGATCATCTAGGCAAATATCAAACATTAGGCATGTATCCCGTAGGTAGTTGTGTGTGCTTGCAATAAGAACTTGCACAACATCTTTTGTCCTACCATCCCGCTACGAACGGGGCCAAAAGGAACTTATGGATATTAAGGTGCTCCTGTCAAAGAGCACCGGAACAAAGCAATGAACTCAATGGATACATGTAATCCTCAAACTACGGACCATCCCCTTTGGTGTCCCAAGCTGTCACTTTTGGGATCGCCGGTTCCGGACCGTAACAGGTGCAAACAACTCATAGATAGGATCACGAACACAAATATATTCATGCAAACACATATGGTTCAGATCTGAAATCATGGCACTCGGGCCCTAAGTGTCAAGCATTAAGAGTAATAAGTTGAAGCAAAGATGATAAACACCATAGTAGATGATAGGCAACATGCCCCCAACGATCTGATAAACTATTACATGATCTAACTCATCCAATTCCTACCATCCCCTTCGCCTACAGCGAGGGAATTACTCACACATGGAGGGAGAAGTCATGGAGGGATGATGGAGTGGTGATGATGATGACGATGGCAACGATCTCCCCTCTCCGGAGGCCAATTCAGCCTCCAGATTAGCCCTCCCGAGGAAGAACAGAGGGTGGCGGCGGCTCCGCGACGGAAAACTGCGAAAGAACTTCTGATCTGGGGTTTCTGCGTCGGGAGTAAAAATACGAGGCGAAGTAGGGCACCAGGGGGTGTGGGACCCACCCAGGCGGCCCCCCGGCGCGGCCCAGGGGGGCGCGCCCACAGGGCGCCTGGGCACCCCCTGGCCCCCCTCTGGCCCCACTTCTGGCTCGTGGTTCCTTCGGGTGCGTGGATTTTCTGTGATTTTTCGTGGATTTTTCTGAGGTACCTAAAAATCCGTTTTCCTGCACACAAATAAACCATATAGTCAGCTCTGCTGAAAATAGCGTCAGTCCGGGTTAGTTTAGTCCAAATCATGCAAGAATGAGGCCAAAACAATATCAAAAGTGTTTGGAAAAGTAGATACGTTTGAGACGTATCAGGTGTGTTTGTCGAGATCCGATGAATTATGGGTTTATGATCAAGATTCTCTATGAGAAATATTTGGTTCTTTTCTGATTTCTTTTATGTATGATTATAATATCCTTGCAAGTCCCTTCGAATTATCGGTTTGGTTTGGCCTACTAGATCTATAGTTCTTGCAATGGGAGAAGTGCTTGGCTTTGGGTTCAATCTTGCGGTGTCCTTTCCCAGTGACAGCAGGGGCAGCAAGGCACGTATTGTATTGTTGCCATCGAGGATAAAAAGATGGAGTTTATATCACATTGCTTGAGTTTAGCCCTCTACATCATACCATCTTGCTTAAAGCATTACTCTGTTCTTATGAACTTAATACTCTATATGCATGCTGGATAGCGATCGATGTGTGGAGTAATAGTAGTAGATGCAGAATCGTTTCGGTCTACTTGTTACGGACGTGATGCCTATATATAATGATCATGCCTAGATATTCTCATAATTATTCGCTTTTCTATCAATTAGTCGACAGTAATTTGTTCACCCACCATAGAATTCTGCTATCATGTGATAAGCCACTAGTGAAACCGATGGCCCCCGGGTCTATTCTCAACATATTAATCTACAATCTACTTTACTTTGCTATTTTTACTTTCTGTTCTTATATCCAAAAATACCAAAAATATCAAACTATCATATCTATCAGATCTCACTTTCGTAAGTGACCGTAAAGGGATTGACAACCCCTTATCGTGTTGGTTGCGAAGTTCTTATTTGTTTGTGCAGGTGCGAGGCACTCGCGAGTGGTCTCCTACTGGATTGATACCTTGGTTCTCAAAAACTGAGGAAAATACTTACGCTAATGTGCTGCATCACCCTTTCCTCTTCGAGGGAATACAACGCAAGCTCGAGAAGTAGAAGAAGAATTCATGGCGCTGTTGCCGGGGAGGCTTACGCAAAAGTCAAATACCAAGTACCTATCACAAACCCTTATCCTTCGCATTACATTTATTTCCTCTCGTTTTCCTCTCCCCCACTTCACCCTTGCCGTTTTATTTGCCCTTCTTTTTGCTATGTGTTTATCGTATGCTTGCTTCTTGTTTGCTTGTGTGTTGGATTGCTTGCTTGTCACTATGGCTCAGAACAATACCAAATTGTGTGACTTCCCCAATACCAACAATAATGATTTTATTAGCACTCCGATTGCTCCTATTACCGATGCTGAATCTTGTGAGATCAATGCTGCTCTGTTGAATCTTGTCATGAAAGATCAAGTTTCCGGCCTTCCTAGTGAAGATGTCGCTACCCATCTGAACAACTTTGTTGATTTGTGTGATATGCAAAAGAAGAGGGATACGGATAATGGTATTGTTAAATTGAAGCTATTTCCGTTTTCACTTAGAGATCGTGCTAAAACTTGGTTTTCCTCTTTGCCTAGAAATAGTATTGATTCGTGGAATAAGTGCAAAGATGCTTTTATCTCTAAGTATTTTCCCCCTGCTAAGATTATCTCTCTTAGAAACAACATTATGAATTTTAAGCAACTAGATCATGAGCATGTTGAACAAGCTTGGGAGAGAATGAGATTAATGATACGTAATTGCCCTACACATGGTTTGAACTTATGGATGATTATACAAAACTTTTATGCTGGCTTGAACTTTGCTTCTAGAAATATTTTAGATTCGGCCGCAGGAGGCACTTTCATGGAAACTACCTTAGGAGAAGCTACCAAACTCCTAGATAATATTATGGTTAATTATTCTCAATGGCACACCGAAAGATCTAATAGTAAAAAAGTGCATGCTATTGAAGAGATTAGTGTTTTGAGTGGAAAGATGGATGAACTTATGAAATTATTTGCTACTAAGAGTGCTTCTTCTGATCCTAATGATATGCCTTTATCCACGTTGATTGAAAATAATAATGAATCTTTGGATGTGAATTTTATTGGTAGGAATAATTTTGGTAACAATGCTTATAGAGGAAACTTTAATCCTATGCCTTTTCCTAGTAATTCCTCTAATAACTATGGTAATTCCTACAATTACTCTTATGGAAATTTTGGTAAGATGCCTTCTGAATTTGAAACTAGTGTTAAGGAGTTTATGAATTCGCAAAAGAATTTCAATGCTTTGCTTGAAGAAAAATTGCTTAAGATTGACGAGTTGGCTAGAAGAGTGGATAGAATTACTCTTGATGTCGATTCTTTGAAACTTAGATCTATTCCACCTAAGCATGATATCAATGAGTCTCTCAAAGCCATGAGAATTTCCATTGATGAATGCAAAGAAAGAACCGCTAGGATGCGTGCTAAAAAAGAGTGCTTGATGAAAGTGTGTTCTTCCAGTTATCATGAAAATAAAGATGAAGATCTGAAAGTTATTGTTGTGTCTCCTATTAGATCCTTGTTTTCTAGTATGAATCTTAAAGATGGGACTAGAAATGAGTCTACTTTAATTAAAAGGTGTCCCAATGATTCAGAGTTTTTAGGTCTTGATGCTAAAATTGTTAAAAGTGGGATTAAAGAGATCAAAACTTTGCATAGTGATGAACCCACTACTTTGGATTTCAAGGGATTCAATTATGATAATTTCTCTTTGATTGATTGTATTTCCTTGTTGCAATCCGTACTAAATTCTTCGCATGCTTATAGTCAAAATAAAGCTTTTACCAAACACATAGTTGATGCTTTGATGCAATCTTATGAAGAAAAACTTGAGCTATAAGCTTCTATCCCTAGAAAGCATTATGAAATGGGAACCTACTATTAAAATTAAAATTAAGGATCATGAATGCTTTGCTTTGTGTGATTTGGGTACAAGTGTTTCCACTATCCCAAAAACTTTGTGTGATTTGTTAGGTTTCCATGAGCTTGATGATTGTTCTTTACATCTGCATCTTGCGGATTCTACTATTAAGAAACCTATGGGAAGGATTAATGATGTTCTTATTGTTGATAATAGGAATTATGTGCCCGTAGATTTCATTGTTCTTGATATAGATTGCAATCCTTCATGTCCTATTATTCTTGGTAGACCTTTCCTTAGAATGATTGGTGCAAGTATTCATATGAAGGAAGGAAATATTAGACTCCAATTTCCATTTAGGAAAGGCACGGAAGACTTTCCTAGAAAGAAAAGCAAATTACCTTATGAATCCATTATGAGAGCCACTTATGGATTTCCTTCCAAAGATGGCAATACCTAGATCTATCCTTGTATCGTGCCTAGCTAGGGGCGTTAAACGATAGCGCTTGTTGGGAGGCAACCCAATTTTATTTTACTTGTTTTTGCTTCTGTTTAGGAATAAATATTGCATCTAGATTCTGTTTAGATGTGGTTTTGTGTTTTAATTAGTGTTTGTGCCAAGTAGAACCTTTGGGAAGACTGGTGTGAAGTTTATATGATCTTGCTGTAAAAAACAGAAACATTTGCGCTCACGAGAATAGTCACCAAATTTTACTAGAGAGTGCTATTTAGTTGATTCTTTTTGCAGATGACTAATAGACAAATTCCTCATGTTTACCAATTTATTTCAAAAAAAATTGGAGTTACAGAAGTATTCGAAAGTTACAGATTACTACAGATTGTTCTGTTTTTGACAGATTCTGTTTTTCGTGTGTTGTTTGCTTATTTTGATGAATCTATGAGTAGTATTGGGGAGTATGAATCATAGAGAAGTTGGAATACAGTAGGTTTAACACCAATATAAACAAAGAATGAGTTCATTACAGTACCTTCGAGTGGTGGTTTGTTTTCTTATACTAACGGAGCTCACGAGATTTTTGGCTAAGTTTTGTGTTGTGAAGTTTTCAAGTTTTGAGTATGGATTTAATGGACTATGGAACAAAGAGTGGCAAGATCCTAAGCTTGGGGATTCCCAAGTCACCCCAAGGTAAAATTCAAGGACAATCAAAAGCCTAAGCTTGGGGATGCCCCGGGAAGGCATCCCCTCTTTTGTCTTCATCTATCGATAACTATACTCGGGACTATATTTTTATTCACCACATGATATGTGTTTTGCTTGGAGCGTAATGTATGATTTGAGTCTTTGCTTGTTAGTTTTCCACAATCATACTTGCTGGACACACCTTTTTGAGAGAGATAAATATGGTCTAGAATTTGCTAGAATACTCTAAGTGCTTCACTTATATCTTTTGAGCTAAATAGTGTTGCTCTAGTGCTTCACTTATATCTTTTAGAGCACGGTGGTGGTTTTATTTCATAGAAATTGTTGATCTCTCATGCTTCACTTATATCCTTTTGAGAATCTTTTAGAACAGCATGGTAATGTGCTTTGGTTATAAAACTAGTCCTAATATGATAGGCATCCAAGATGAGTATAGTAAAAACTTTCATATAAAGTGCATTAAATAGTATGAGAAGTTTGATACTTGATGATTGTTTTGAGATATGAGGATGGTGATATTAGAGTTGTAATGCCCCGGATGTAATACTTTCCCTTTTGGGCAATATATATATCTTTGGCTCCATCAATTCCATTCCGGGTTCTTCGTCTTTTCGGGTTTTTTGTTTTTTTGTCGTGTACGTGTGTTCATTCATCCATATCATGTAGTCATGTGCATCGCATTGCATTTGTGTTGTCGTTTGCATCCGGTCCCACTCGTTTCTTTCCGTTGTCCGTTTCGAGTTCCGGAGCTCTCTCACATGTCCGTGGCATCCCCGAGGCCTACTTTGGTGTTTGGCCGTGTAACGTTTCCGTTTTGGTGTGAGACTTGTCGTGTGTTGTTGTTTTGTTGTGTGTAACCCGCCTGTCAAATCTCGTCGCGTTTGGAGTTCGTTTGGTGCTCCAACAGTTATTCTCGTGGGCTAGAAGTACCCCCTCTTTGAGGCCCAAGACACCCCTCCAACAGCCCACCAAACCAACCCAAACCCCTCCCTTCATCTAGGCCATCCAATTTTCATCGCGTGGCCGAAAACCTCACCTCATTTGGACAACCCTAGCTCCTTGTGCCTATATAAACGTCCTTCTCCCCCAATTTTCGCGTCTGAAACCCTAATGCTTCCACAGTTCGCCGCCGGTGCTTCCACCTTTGATCCGCGGTGCTTCCACCGTTGTACCGCCGTGCTTCCGACGTGCAGCGAGCCGTGCTTCCACCGCACCGCGTCCGTGCTTCCGTAGTGCCAGAGTTGTGCTTCCGATCCGACGCGCGGGCCCGAGCCCGAGGTCTTCTTCAACCTCACCTCGCCGGAGCTACCCGCCGCCGCCGCCGTTTTCGTCACCACCGCCGGCCGCGCCGCGCCTCGCCGCCGCCGCGGGCCTCACCGGCCGGCGCCGCCCCTCCACCGCCGGCCGCCTCCTCCCGCCGGCGCCCGCACCTTGCCTCCTCCCGTTGGCGCCCGTACCTCGCCCCGCCGCCACGCCGGCCGGGCACCACCGCCGCGGCTCCCCACTCGCCGTACGCCGCCGGGCCTAAGCCCCAGCAGCCGCCGCCGCTCGGGACGGTCGGGAGGAGCCCCAATCCGCCCCGGCTCCCTCGATCCAGCGCGGCCAACCCTAGTGGGCCGACTGGGTTGGCCCGATCCGTCCGCTCCCGCCGCCTGGGCCGGATCCCCTAGCGGGCCGAAGCCCACTCCGTCCGATCCGCCAGCCCGTTTGACTTCCAGATCCGGTTGACCCCGTTTGACCCCGAGGTGGTTGTTTTTTACTAAGTCCCTGGTTATTTTAGTTCCTGATGTTGTTTTGTTTTGGTGATAACTTTTTGTGTGATGGTCCGATTGAGCATATGATATGTCCAAATGATCGTGGTGACATGTACTACGTTTTGTTCCATTGTGCCATGCATGTTTGAGGTCATCTAGATGTCTTAATCTTCATGAGAAGAGTGCTACTTGTTATAAACTGCTGTTAGTAGTTGTTTTCATGCCATCTTTGCAATGTGATATCTTGGTGCATGTTTATCCAAATGAAGCAAATAATATGTCCACGTGTTCATCATGATATGCTCTACATGTTGGTTGCTTTAGCTTGCATGATAGATATCATCTTGCCATGTTTATCTCCTTTGCAAAGTGCTATGTGGCTGTTATGTCATTAAACTTGTTACGAGATGCCTCGTAGAGGAGCTCGTTGCTATTGATGTGGTTGTCCCCTTGATGCATGCTTAGATGTTTTGGATTCACCATCATGTGTACTTTGCTGTGGTGCTTACCACTTGTCTTGATATGATTTGAGGTGACTTAAACTTGCTCACAAAGATGCCATGATGTTACTACTGTTTTAACACGTAGTGAAATTTCACTAAGTCTGGAATCTGTAATATCCAGATGCCATGTTTGCTTGTTGTTCTAGGTAAATCCATGATAGTTTTGGGGTGACTCTTGATGTTTCCTTGTTGCATATATTGTTGGCTATCCATTCATGCTCTCACATGCTTATTTCAGTGGTTGTAGCATATTTAACTCTTGCTCCCAAGTTGCAACAAATTACTGTTGTCAGGATTTTGGTGTCTAGTTCAATATGTCATAGCTTGTTGCTATTGATCCATGGCTCCTTTGGAGATGCTCCAATGGACTTGTTTGCTGTAGGATATGTCTAGTTTATGTCCATGCTCATTGCCATGATGTTTGAGTGTTGTAGACTATTTATCTCATGCTCCGAAGTTGCTATGTGGCTGTTATTTTCAGCTTGTGCATGTTTATTGTTTCGGGTGTAACTTTTGGCCCGTTGCTCCGTTTTGAGCAAGTCCTATATGTAACTTGTGTGTTTTTGCATGTAGAATCATATTATCCTATTGTTATCATGTTTTGAAGTATTTTGCTTGAATGCATATTGCCATGCTCCTTGTGCTGTAACACTATGCTTCCTATGTAGACTTTCTGTGCTTCCATAGTGCATCTGTTTTGCTTTCATAGTGCATCAGTCATGCATCCAGTAATTTTTCTGCGCATTGCATCTTGTTGATTTCGTGCCTTGTGTGTTTTGTTTGAGTAGAGCCGGAAGCTGAGTACGAGTACGAGAACGAGGTTACTACCGAGGTTGAGAACGAGGAGCTCTCTTACGATCCCATCGACAACTCTTCAGGCAAGATGACCGAACCCCGATAACATTACTATCTTTGCCTATTGCTAGAAGTATCGCTCTATAGTTTTGCCTCGATGCCCATGTTTTCCTGTCAGCCTCCTATTGTAACCATGAACCTGTTTAACCACCCTACCTATGCAAACCATTGATTGGCTATACATAGGCTTCCCTCAGCCCCTCTTATAGCATTGTTAGTTGCAGCTGAAGATTGAAGATTCTTGCTTCTTGTTGAAGCTTGTTGGGATATCACACTATATTAATCATTAAATGAAATCATCTATATATTGGTAATGGGTGGAAGGCTAAGCCTTTTGCTTGGTGATTTGTTCCACTCATGCCGCCTTAGGAACCATATAAACAGGTGTTATGTTCCTTGATTATGCGTTCCTCACACAGTTGGGGTTATGGGACCCCCTCGATAAACCGCTAAGTGCTAAGTCTTTTCCAGCAAGTCCCAACATTGGTACTATTCGCCTAATAACTAAAAACTTGCATAGGGACTAGCTATCTCTTTAATTTTAGTCAACAACCTCGGGCCAGTGCTCCTCATGAGTGTTGGTCCAAACTGGGGGTCCTGCGGGGCCGCCTTGGGGAAACCCGAGGTATCTGGCATAAACCTGTAGCATCGCCCATCCGGTCGTGGCCTGAGAATAGGTATGCGCGGCTACTGTCAGGGTGTCGGCACGCCGGGAGGATTTGCTGGATTAGCCTTACCTTAGTGGGAGTATCTTGAGCACGGGATTCCGAGGATACTCGGGCCTTCCCACTTTGGAGTTGCGACTCCACGGACCGTGGGCTTGTCATGGGCCAAGTTGGAGCACCCCTGCAGGGTTATGAACTTTCGAAAGTCGTGGCCGCGTTTATGTGGCAGATGGGAGCTTGTTAATATCCGGTTGTAGAAAACTTGACACCATGTTCCAATACACTACCAGCGTGAGTACCATGACGGTCATTTTCCGAAAGGGATTCGGGAAGTGAACACGGTGGGGTTATGTTTGACTTGCTTTAGTTAGGATCACTTCGTGATCATCTCTCGACCGAGGCACCTTCTCTTCTCGCTCTCATTTACGTAAGCTAGTGCTAGTGCTGCTGCAACCTCTTGTTCTTTCTTCAGCCTTGTTCCACACCCAAGGCTTGGATAGTCGTGTTACCCGGGAACGGGATTGCTGAGTCCTCTGTGGCTCACAGTTACTTCAACACACCAGATGCAGGTACGATGGTGAGCTACACAGGCGATGGCACTGAGCTAGACTGGGAGTACGACGAGGAGCGTAGCCGTTACTATGTGAACTATCCGGTTGATCAGTAGAGCTTCTACTATGATTTCGGTCTAGACCTGTGGTTCTAAGTTATGTTTGGTATCTTGTCATTTGGATCTTTACCCTTAGATGGGCTGTGATGTTTATTGAATGATGTTTGAACATGTAATGAATTTGTGTGACGTGGCGAGTGTAAGCCAACTATCTTTTCAGCTTTCATCCCTATTTTTACATGAGATGTGCAAAGGTACCAAACTTGCGATCATTCCTGAATGGGCTTATATCTTTAAGTCGTGCCTCAACACGTAGGAGATATAGTCCCATCCTGGGCATTACAAGTTGGTATCAGAGCCTTCTCCGACCTAGAAGCCCCCACTGATTGATCGAATCCATGACGGTTGAGTCTAGGCACACACTTAAAAATGTTTTGAGTCCTATATTTATATCGGAGAGTAGGATTTCTTTGCTCCTCATCTCTTTTCACTCTGGTGAGGACTCCTGACGACTACTCTTGCCTCTTCTACTTTAAAAAATCGCACCAATTTTTTTTAGGAATCTCGCGAGTATTGTTTGGATTGTTTCGATGTCTTTGTGACGCGAATATTGTTCTCGATGCCTCCTGACATTAGGGGTTGTGACAGTGTCCCGGGGAGTTGAGCTTCGGGGTATTGTCGTCACAAACATATCGCGGCAATACTAGAATACTTAAGACGGCCGACATCGAAAACTCTCCTATGCGGTTAGTGGCAAGATAACCCCGACATCACCTAGTACTGGGGAGGTAGTTCGGGAGTATTGCCATAGCTTTGTATAGTGGATGCTTTTCGAAGGTCTGAGGTAGACGGTTTCCGAGAAAGACTGGTTATGTGTTGAAGGATGGATACAGCTGGATGTAGGATTAGAGTTGATTGCGCGATGCTTCCCCTGTATCCCCAACACCTGATTGCATAACTGGAAACTTTTGGAAATTAATAGGTGGGTTCATCCAGTAGATCGTAGGAATTCTTCCAACGAATGCAGGTTACGGAGTTCGGGGTTCTACATTGAGTGAAGTGGTTTTATGGCCGATGTTCTGATCGGGAGTTGCAGCTTAAAGGGTCCTTGGCTATGCTGATCCGGGGATTGCAAAACCCTTTCGTAACACATTCCTTAAGCTTTCAGCACAAAGATGTCAGAATGAAGCTCCTATCTTGTGTTTGTTCCATCTGTACCTTGTTGTTTTTCTTATTTACCTTTTGTCTCCCAGTGGCTTCTCGTGAAGATTGTTGTTATCATTAAACTGAGAATTTCATTCGTTCCTCTTGTTCGAATGATTCTTGTGAAGACTATGTTGCATTTCTATCCGTTGTTTCAGCTTATACCTTCTTTCAATCAAATTGCTGATTGGTGGTCATCTCTTTCAGGATGGCTCCTAAACGGGTTCCCAACGCTAACCCAGAGGGTGAAGAGGTTCCAGATCGTCCTCCTTCCCCTCCTCCTCCGTCTGAGGCCTGGAGAGCGATTATGCAGACTACAAACCAGAACACCTAAATGCTTATGCAGATGATGCAGCAAATGCAAGCAAATCAAGCAAATCAGGGTGCTCCAGGGAACCAAGGCAATTTCTTCAACCAACAGCACCATGCTACGCTCAACCAGTTCTTGGCTAATCAACCAAAGGCTTTCAGTTACTGTGTCGACCCTCTCGATGCTGAAGATTGGATTACCGATATCAAGAAGCATTTTGAGTGCAGCAACGTAAGGCCTAAGGACTATGTGAAGTTTGCAGCCATCCAACTCAAGGACCAAGCAGCTGACTGGTGGCAGCAGTACAAAGACTCCAAAGAAGGGCGTGTGATCTCTTGGGATGATTTCTGCAAGGACTTTCGCTCTCACCACATTCCAACAAGTGTCATCGAGGGTATGCGTGAGCAATTCCGCAACCTGAAGCAAGGCTCTATGACTGTCTACCAGTATAATGTCAAGTTCCAAAATCTTGCCCGCTATGCTAAGCAAGACATACCAGATGCCAAGAGCAAGATCTATCAGTTCCGTGGAGGTCTCAAGGATGAACTTCAACTTGCTCTCACCTTGTTCGGGCCTGATGAGTTTGACAAATTCTATAACATGGCGCTTAAGCAAGAGGCAGCCCAGCTCAAGATGGAGGCTTCTAAAAAGAGGATTTGAGATGCCGTTCACTCCTCCTCATCTTCTCAAGTGGTCGCGAAGCAACAGAAATTTGGGCTTCCACCTCCTCCAGTGATCCGAGCTCCCTACAACAACAACAAGAACTCTAGTGGCCGTGGTTTCTCCCACCCACCCAACCCAAGCAACCAGTCGAAGTTTCAGTCTCAAGGTTCCAAGTCAAGTGGTTCTCATTTCCATCCTCTCTCAGAAGTGGTCTGCAACAAGTGTGGCTAGAAGGGTCACTATGCTAACAAGTGCCCCAACCCGAAGCGCCTTACGCCTCCTCCACCTGTCAGTACAGCTATTGTCAAGCATGATCCTAAGGCAGCAAGAGTGAATCTGATGAATGCAGCGTAAGCGGAGAATTCTTCTGATGTCATATTGGGTAACCTTCCAGTTAACTCTTTTCCTGCAAAAGTGTTGTTTGATTCGGGTGCTTCACATTCTTTCATGTCATTTCCATTTGCATCCAAGCACGATGTTGTCACTAAAAATCTGCCAAGGGAGTTATCAGTTATTTCTTCGGGGAGACGAATGCATTCCAGTGTGTATGCTCCGGATGTTTCTATTCGCATGGGTGATTATCGATTTCTGGCCTCTCTGGTGGTTCTCGGCAATTCTGACATTGATCTTATCCTTGGAATGGATTGGCTTTCTCAGCATGATGCTCAAATTGACTGTGCACAGAAGGAAGTCAAGATTACTCATTCCGATGATGATGTGATTATCTTCGCCTCTCGGGATAACACAATCAGGCTTTTCTCTCTTTAATGACAAGGGCGAAATGAATGCCATATCTCAGATTCCGATGGTTAACGAATACGAAGACGTCTTTCCTGAAGAACTTCCAGGCATGCCTCCACACCGTCAAGTGGAATTCGTCATTGAACTCGAGCCGGGTACTGAGCCAGCATGCCGGCGTCCGTACAAGCTCTCTCCTAAAGAGTTGAAGGAGTTGAAGAAACAGCTTGATGAACAGGAGCGTATGGGTCTGATCAGGCCTAGTACGTCTCCTTGGGGCTATGGTGTCTTATTTGTCAAGAAGAAGGATGGCACGGAGCGCCTCTGCGTTGATTACCGGCCATTGAACAAGAAGACAATAAAAAACAAGTATCCGCTCCCCAACATCAACGAATTTTTCGAGCAGCTCAAAGGAGCTAAAGTGTTCTCAAAGCTCGATCTCCGAATGGGCTATCACCAGATTCGCATTCGAGAAGAAGATATCCCCAAGACTGCCTTCAGAACAAGCTACGACTCCAATGAGTATACAGTCATGTCTTTTGGTCTCGCCAATGCTCCACCTACCTTCTCGAGAATGATGCACTACATTTTCAACCCCTACACCGGTGAGTTTGTGCTTGTGTATCTGGATGACATTTTAGTATTTTCCAAGAATGAAGAAGATCACGAAAAGCACCTCCGTCTCGTTCTCGACAGACTCCGTGAACATAAGTTCTATGCCAAGTTCTCCAAGTGCGAATTCTGGATCGATAAGGTCTTGTATCTGGGCCATATCATATCCGCTGATGGTATTGCGGTAAACCCCGAGAAAGTTGAAGCAATTGTCAACTGGGAACCTCCTCAGAACGTCAAGCAACTCCGAAGCTTTCTTGGTCTTGCCAGCTATTGCAGAAGGTTCGTTGAGAACTTCTCCAAGATAGCCAAGCCTCTTTCCAACTTGCTGCAGAAGAATGTCAAGTACTACTGGTCTCTAGATTGTGAAGTGGCATTCAAAACTCTTAAAGAAAAGCTCGTCTCTGCTCCAGTTCTTACTCCTCCAGATGAGTCCAAGCCCTACGAAGTTTTCTGTGATGCTTCTCTTCAAGGACTTGGTGGTGTGCTTATGCAGGACAAGAGAATTGTGGCATACACTTCTCGTCAGCTGAAGCCAAGTGAGAAGAACTACCCCACACATGATCTTGAACTAGCAGCTGTGGTACATGCTTTGATTACGTGGAGACACCTTCTGTTGGGGAGAAAAGTCGAAATCTTCACCAATCACAAGAGCTTGAAGTACATCTTCACACAGCCGAATCTGAACCTCCGCCAGACTCGTTGGGTCGAAATGATCCAAGAGTATGATCCCAGCATCGAATACACACCTGGCAAGGCGAATGTGATTGCAGATGCTTTGAGCAGAAAGGCATATTGCAACAGCCTCCTTATCAAACCGTTCCAGCTCGAGCTTTGTGAAGCATTCAGGAAGCTCAACCTCCAAGTTGTTCCGCAAGGTTTTCTTGCAAATCTTCATGTTGCTCCTACCTTGGAAGATCAGATCCGTGAGGCCCAACTCAGTGATGCTATGGTGTAGAAAGTGAAACATGGTATTGCAAAGGGTACTCCTAAATACAAGTGCTATCGCGTTGATGAGAGAGATACCTTGTTCTTCGAGGACAGACTTGTGGTTCCCAAAGGTGATCTCAGGAAGCTCATAATGGACGAAGCACATGATTCCCTCCTTTCGATTCATCCTGGTAGTTCCAAGATGTACCAAGACCTCAAGCAATCTTACTGGTGGACAAGCATGAAAAGGGAGATTGCCCAATTCGTGAATGAATGTGATGTCTGCAGAAGAGTGAAGGCAGAGCATCAACGTCCAGCCGGTCTTCTCCAACCTCTTCCTATTCCCGAGTGGAAATTCGACCACATTGAAATGGATTTCGTCACTGGCTTTCCTAAGTCCAAGAGAGGGAATGATTCTATCTTTGTGGTGATTGACAAGCTTACCAAAGTCGCTCACTTCCTTCTCGTCAAAGAATCCATCAATGCAGCTCAATTGGCAGAATTGTACACTTCCAGAATTGTGTCCTTACATGGCATTCCTCAAGTTATCTCCTCAGACCGTGGAAGTTTGTTCACTTCTAAGTTCTGGGACTCCTTTCAGTCTGCCATGGGCACTAAGATTCGTTTCAGCACTGCTTTTCACCCTCAGACTAGTGGTCAAGTCGAGAGAGTGAATCAGATTCTAGAAGACATGCTCAGAGCGTGTGTCATATCTTTTGGCATGAAATGGGAAGATTGCCTTCCATTTGCCGAGTTCTCGTACAACAACAGCTTCCAAGCAAGTGCCGGCAAAGCTCCGTTTGAAATCCTCTATGGCAGAAAGTGCCGTACCCCTCTCAACTGGTCCGAGACTGGTGAACGTCAACTTCTTGGCAATGACTTGATCTCAGAAGCCGAAGAGATGTGCAAAGTCATACGTGAGAATCTCAAGGACGCTCAGTCGAGTCAGAAGAGCTACTATGACGGCAAGCATCGTGATTTGGCCTTCAACATTGGGGATCATGTCTATCTCCGTGTTTCTCCGATGAAAGGCACCCAAAGATTCGGTATCAAAGGAAAGCTTGCTCCTAGATACGTCGGGCCTTTCAAGATCCTTGGCAAAAGAGGTGATCTAGCCTATCAACTTGAGCTCCCTTCCAACTTCGCCAATGTTCATGATGTGTTTCATGTGTCTCAACTCCGCAAGTGCTTCAAGACTCCTGAACGCATGATTCCGTTTGAAGAGATTGATCTTCAACAAGACTTGTCTTACCGAGAGCATCCCGTTGCTATTCTCGAAGAAACCGAGCGCAAGACCCGCAAGAAGTCCATCAAATTCTTAAAAGTCAAGTGGTCACACCATACCGACCGAGAAGCTACGTGGGAACGAGAAGATCACCTTCGTTCCGAGTACCATTCCTTCTTCCAGTCCTAGATCTCGGGACGAGATCTTTTTGTAGTAGAGGAGAGTTTGTAATGCCCCGGATGTAATACTTTCCCTTTTGGGCAATATATATATCTTTGGCTCCATCAATTCCATTCCGGGTTCTTCGTCTTTTCGGGTTTTTCGTTTTTTTGTCGTGTGCGTGTGTTCATTCATCCATATCATGTAGTCATGTGCATCGCATTGCATTTGTGTTGTCGTTTGCATCCGGTCCCACTCGTTTCTTTCCGTTGTCCGTTTCGAGTTCCGGAGCTCTCTCACGTGTCCGTGGCATCCCCGAGGCCTACTTTGGTGTTTGGCCGTGTAACGTTTCCGTTTTGGTGTGAGACTTGTCGTGTGTTGTTGTTTTGTTGTGTGTAACCCGCCTGTCAAATCTCGTTGCGTTTGGAGTTCGTTTGGTGCTCCAACAGTTATTCTCGTGGGCTTGAAGTACCCCCTCTTTGAGGCCCAAGACACCCCTCCAACAGGCCACCAAACCAACCCAAACACCTCCCTTCATCTAGGCCATCCAATTTTGATCGCGTGGCCGGAAACCTCACCTCATTTGGACAACCCTAGCTCCTTGTGCCTATATAAACGTCCATCTCCCCCAATTTTCGCGTCTGAAACCCTAATGCTTCCACAGTTCGCCGCCGGTGCTTCCACCGTTGATCCGCGGTGCTTCCACCGTTGTACCGCCATGCTTCCGATGTGTAGCGAGCCGTGCTTCCACCGCACCGCGTCCGTGCTTCCGTAGTGCCGGAGTTGTGCTTCCGATCCGATGCGCGGGCCCGAGCCCGAGGTCTTCTTCAACCTCACCTCGCCGGAGCTACCCGCCGCCACCGCCCGGCCGCGCCGCGCCTCGCCGCCGCCGCGGGCCTCACCGACCGGCGGCGCCCCTCCACCGCCGGCCGCCTCCTCCCGCCGGCGCCCGCACCTCGCCTCCTCCCACCGGCGCCCGTACCTCGCCCCGCCGCCACGCCGGTCGGGCACCACCGCCGCGGCTCCCCACTCGCTGTCCACCGTCGGGCCGAAGCCCCAGCAGCCGCCGCCGCTCGGGACGGTCGGGAGGAGCCCCGATCCGCCCCGGCTCCCTCGATCCAGCGCGGCCAACCCTAGTGGGCCGACTGGGCCGGCCCGATCCGTCCGCTCCCGCCGCCTGGGCCGGATCCCCTAGCGGGCCGAAGCCCACTCCGTCCGATCCGCCAGCCCGTTTGACTTCCAGATCCGGTTGACCCCATTTGACCCCGAGGTGGTTGTTTTTTTACTAAGTCCCTAGTTATTTTAGTTCCTGATGTTGTTTTGTTTTGGTGATAACTTTTTGTGTGATGGTCCGATTTGAGCATATGATATGTCAAAATGATCGTGGTGACATGTACTACGTTTTGTTCCATTGTGCCATGCATGTTTGAGGTCATCTAGATGTCTTAATCTTCATGAGAAGAGTGCTACTTGTTATAAACTGCTGTTAGTAGTTGTTTTCATGCCATCTTTGCAATGTGATATCTTGGTGCATGTTTATCCAAATGAAGCAAATGATATGTCCATGTGTTCATCATGATATGCTCTACATGTTGGTTGCTTTAGCTTGCATGATAGATATCATCTTGCCATGTTTATCTCCTTTGCAAAGTGCTATGTGGCTGTTATGTCGTTAAACTTGTTACGAGATGCCTCGTAGAGGAGCTCATTGCTATTGATGTGGTTGTCCCCTTGATGCATGCTTAGATGTTTTGTATTCACCATCATGTGTACTTTGCTGTGGTGCTTACCAGTTGTCTTGATATGCTTTGAGGTGACTTAAACTTGCTCACAAAGATGCCATGATATTACTACTGTTTTAACACTTGGTGAAATTTCACTAAGTCTGGAATTTGTAATATCCAGATGACATGTTTGCTTGTTGTTCTAGGTAAATCCATGATAGTTTTGGGGTGACTCTTGATGTTTCCTTGTTGTATATATTGTTGGCTATCCATTCATGCTCTCACATGCTTATTTGAGTGGCTGTAGCATATTTAACTCTTGCTCCCAAGTTGCAACAAATTACTGCTATCAGGATTTTGTTGTCAAGTTCAATATGTCATAGCTTGTTGCTATTGATCCATGGCTCCTTTGGAGATGCTCCAATGGACTTGTTTGCTGTAGGATATGTCTAGTTTATGTCCATGCTCATTGCCATGATGTTTGAGTGCTGTAGACTATTTATCTCATGCTCCGAAGTTGCTATGTGGCTGTTATTTTCAGCTTGTGCATGTTTATTGTTTCGGGTGTAACTTTTAGCCCGTTGCTCCGTTTTGAGCAAGTCCTATATGTAACTTGTGTGTTTTTGCATGTAGAATCATATTATCCTATTGTTATCATGTTTTGAAGTATTTTGCTTGAATGCATATTGTCATGCTCCTTGTGCTGTAACACTGTGCTTCCTATGTAGACTTTTTGTGCTTCCATAGTGCATCTGTTTTGCTTCCATAGTGCATCAGTCATGCATCCAGTAATTTTTCTGCGCATTGCATCTTGTTGATTTCGTGCCTTGTGTGTTTCGTTTGAGTAGAGCCGGAAGCTGAGTACGAGTACGAGAACGATGTTACTACCGAGGTTGAGAACGAGGAGCTCTCTTACGATCCCATCGACAACTCTTCAGGAAAGATGACCGAACCCCGATAACATTACTATCTTTGCCTATTGCTAGAAGTATCGTTCTATAGTTTTGCCTCGATGCCCATGTTTTCCTGTTAGCCTCCTATTGTAACCATGAACCTGTTTAACCACCCTACCTATGCAAACCATTGATTGGCTATATGTAGGCTTCGCTCAGCCCCTCTTATAGCATTGTTAGTTGCAGGTGAAGATTTAAGATTCTTGCTTCTTGTTGAAGCTTGTTGGGATATCACACTATACTAATCATTAAATGAAATCATCTATATATTGGTAATGGGTGGAAGGCTAAGCCTTTTGCTTGGTGATTTGTTCCACTCATGCCGCCTTAGGAACCGTATAAACCGGTGTTATGTTCCTTGATTATGCGTTCCTCACACAGTTGGGGTTATGGGACCCCCTCGATAAACCGCTAAGTGCTAAGTCTTTTCCAGCATGTCCCAACATTGGTACTATTCGCCTAATAACTAAAAACTTGCAGAGGGACTAGCTATCCCTTTTATTTTAATCAACAACCCCGGGCCAGTGCTCCTCATGAGTGTTGGTCCAAACTGGGGGTCCTGCGGGGCCGCCTTGGGGAAACCCGAGGTATCTGGCATAAACCTGTAGCATCGCCCATCCGATCGTGGCCTGAGACTAGATACGCGCGGCTACTGTCAGGGTGTCGGCACGCCGGGAGGATTTGCTGGATTAGCCTTACCTTAGTCGGAGTATCTTGAGCACGGGATTCCGAGGATACTCGGGCCTTCCCACTTTGGAGTTGCGACTCCGCGGATCGTGGGCTTGTCATGGGCCAAGTTGGAGCACCCCTGCAGGGTTATGAACTTTCGAAAGCCATGCCCGCGGTTATGTGGCAGATGGGAGCTTGTTAATATCCGGTTGTAGAAAACTTGACACCATGTTCCAATACACTACCAGCGTGAGTACCGTGACGGTCATTTTCCGAAAGGGATTCGAGAAGTGAACACGGTGGGGTTATCTTTGACTTGCTTTAGTTAGGATCACTTCGTGATCATCTCTCGACCGAGGCACCTTCTCTTCTCGCTCTCTTTTACGTAAGCTAGTGCTAGTGCTTCTGCAACCTCTTGTTCTTTCTTCAGCCTTGTTCCACACCCAAGGCTTGGATAGTCGTGTTACCCGGGAACGGGATTGCTGAGTCCTCTGTGGCTCACAGTTACTTCAACACACCAGATGCAGGTACGATGGTGAGCTACACAGGCGATGGCACTGAGCTAGACTGGGAGTACGACGAGGAGCGTAGCCGTTACTATGTGAACTATCCGGTTGATCAGTAGAGCTTCTACTAGGATTTCGGTCTATTCTTGTGGTTCTAAGTTATGTTTGGTATCTTGTCATTTGGATCTTTACCCTTAGATGGGCTGTGATGTTTATTGAATGATGTTTGAACATGTATTGAATTTGTGTGACGTGGCGAGTGTAAGCCAACTATCTTTTCAGCTTTCATCCCTATTTTTACATGAGATGTGCAAAGGTACCAAACTTGCGATCATTCCAGAATGGGCTTATATCTTTAAGTCGTGCCTCGACACGTAGGAGATATAGTCCCATCCTCGGCATTACAAGTCATGCTAGTAGAGTAGTTGTGAATTTGAGAAATACTTGTGTTGAGGTTTGCAAGTCCCATAGCATGCACGTATGGTAACCGTTGTGTGACAAATTTGAAGCATGAGGTATTTCATTGAGTGTCATCCTTTGTGTGCAGGTCGGGGGCGCGCGATGGTTAACTCCTACCAACCTCCCCCCTAGGAGCATGCGTGTAGTACTTTGTTTTGATGACTTGTAGATTTTTGCAATAAGTATGTGAGTTCTTTATGACTAATGTTGAGTCCATGGATTATACGCACTCTCACCCTTCCACCATTGCTAGCCTCTCTTGTACCGCGCAACTTTCGCCGGTACCATACACCCACCATATACCTTCCTCAAAACAGCCACCATACCTACCTATCATGGCATTTCCATAGCCATTCCGAGATATATTGCCATGCAACTTTCGACCATTCCGTTCATATGACACACTTCATATTGTCATATTGCCATGCATGGTCATGTAGTTGACATCATATTTGTGGCTAGGCCACCATGCATAATTTTTCATACATGTCACTATTGATTCATTGCACATCCCGGTACACCACCGAAGGCATTCATATAGATTCATACTTTTTTCTAGTATCGAGTTGTAATATTGAGTTGTAAATCAATATAAGTGTGATGATCATCATTATTAGAGCATTGTCCCAAAGAAAAAAAAGGAAAGGCCAAGAAAAAGAAAGGCCCCAAAAAAGAAAAAAAAGAAAAAAAAAGAAAAAAAAAGGGACGATGCTACTATCTTTTTCCACACTTGTGCTTCAAAGAAGCACCATGTTCTTCATGATAGAGAGACTCTTATTTAGTCACTTTCATATACTAGTGGGAATTTTCATTATAGAACTTGGCTTGTATATTACAACAATGAGCTTCCTCAAATGCCCTAGGTCTTCGTGAGCAAGCAAGTTGGATGCACACCCACTTAGTTTCTTTTGTTGAGCTTTCATACATTTATAGCTCTAGTGCATCAGTTGCATGGCAATCCCTACTCACTCACATTGATATCTATTGATGGGCATCTCCATAGCCCGTTGACACGCCTAGTCGATGTGAGACTATCTTCCTCCTTTTTGTCTTCTCCACAACCACCTCTCTTTTTCCACATAGTGCTATGTCCATGGCTCACGCTCATGTATTGCGTGAAAGTTGAAAGAGTTTGAAAAATATTAGAGTATGAAACAAATGCTTGGCTGAAACTGGGGTTGTGCATGATTGGAAAATTTTGTGTGATGAAGATGGAGCATAGCCTAACTATATGATTTTTCTAGGGATGCACTTTCTTTGGCCATGTTATTTTGAGAAGACATGATTGCTTTGTTAGTATGCTTGAAGTATTATTATTCTTATGTCAATATGAACTTTTATCTTGAATCTTTTGGATATGAACATTCATGCCACAACAACGAGAATTACATTGAGAATTATGTTAGTTAGCATTCCACATCAAAAAATCTGTTTTTATCATTTACCTACTCGAGGATGAGCAAGAATTAAGCTTGGGGATGCTTGATACGTCTCCAACATATCTATAATTTTTTATTGTTCTGTGCTATCATATATGATGTTTTGGATGTTTAATGGGCTTTATCATACACTTTTATATTATTTTTGGGACTAACCTATTAACCCAAAGGCCTAGTGCAGATTGTTATTTTTGCCTATTTCGGGGTTTCGCAGAAAAGGAATATCAAACGGAGTCGAAACGGAATGAAACCTTCGCGAGAGTTATTTTTGGAACGATATCAACACAGAAGACTTGGAGTACACACAAGGGAACAAAGGAGGTGGCCACGAGGGTCCAGGGTGCGCCCCCTCCTACAGGGCGCAACCCCACCCTCGTGGGCCCCCTCTGGCTCCCCCGATGCCCTCCTTCCTCCTATATATACCCATATACCCAGAAAACATCGAGGCAACAGAGAAAACCCTAATTCCACCGCTGCAACCTTCTGCTAAAATGAGATCCCATCTTGGGGCCTATTATGGAGCTCCGCGGGAGGGGGGATCTTCCACAGAGTGCTTCTACATCAACACCATTGCCTCACCATGAGTTGTGAGTAGTTTACCACAGACCTTCGGGTCCATAGTTATTAGCTAGATGGCTTCTTCTCTCGTTTTGGATCTCAATACCAAGTTCTCCTCGGTCTTCGAGGAGATCTATTCGATGTAATCTTTTTGCGGTGTGTTTGTCGAGATCCGATGAATTGTGGGTTTATGATCAAGATTATCTATGAGAAATATTTGGTTCTTTTCTGAATTCTTTTATGTATGATTATAATATCCTTGCAAGTCTCTTCGAATTATCGGTTTGGTTTGGCCTACTAGATCTATAGTGCTTGGCTTTGGGTTCAATCTTGCGGTGTCCTTTCCCAGTGACAGCAGGCGCAACAAGGAACATATTGTATTGTTGCCATCGAGGATAAAAAGATGGGGTTTATATCATATTGCTTGAGTTTATCCCTCTACATCATGTCATCTTGCTTAAAGCATTACTTTATTCTTATGAACTTAATACTCTAGATGCATGCTGGATAGCGGTCGAGGTGTGGAGTAATAGTAGTAGATGCAGAATCGTTTTGATCTACTTTTCACGGACGTGATGCCTATATATAATGATCATGCCTGGATATTCTCATAATTATTCACTTTTCTATCAATTGCTCGACAGTAATTTGTTCACCCACCGTAGAATTCTGCTATCATGAGAGAAGCCACTAGTGAAATCTATGGGCCCCGGGTATATTCTCAACATATTAATCTACAATCTACTTTACTTTGTTGTTTTTACTTTCTGTTCTTATATCCAAAAATACCAAAAATATCAAACTATCCTATCTACCAGATCTCACTTTTGTAAGTGACCGTAAAGGGATTGACAACCCCTTATCGCGTTGGCTGCGAAGTTCTTATTTGTTTGTGCAGGTGCGAGGGTGTCGCGCGTGGTCTCCTACTAGATTGATACCTTCGTTCTCAAAAACTGAGGGAAATACTTACACTACTATGCTGCATCACCCTTTCCTCTTCGAGGGAATACAACGCAAGCTCGAGAAGTAGCAGCAGATTACTTGTTTCTTGTGTGAATGGACTACCCAGTGCCCTGCTCCGTGTCACATTTACCACGTGGTACAACGAACTATCCAGCAGAATAAAGAAGTAATGAAAGAAGCCCTCGAGGAAATTTTAAAGGAATCTGCGATGGAGGAAGGTATTGACGACCCTAATGGAGAAGGCCTAAACAGATTTTACTCCCGTGCTGCTATTCATGTGGGGAAAAAGGACATTTTTCACAGTATTGCACAAAGGAAAACCAAGAGTATCTGGGAGACTTCCCGACAGAAGAGGTGGAGTTTGATCCACAAGAGATAGAAAAATTGATAGGAACGAAGAAGTCGAGGAAGAGAAAGAATATGTGTCCCCAGAACAACGCAATTCATGTGGAAAAGGACTTGAGTCACATCACATGTTACAGGTGCAAGGATTTAGGTCATTACGCTAGCAAATGCCCAACAAGGAAGCCAAGAACCCAGGGAACCAAGATAGCCACCATGAAGCCCCTAGATTTGTCTGAGGCCATTGGTTTACGCTGCAAGGAAGTGGGGCATTCTGCCAGAGAAGGTTCAGACCCGAGGAAAGATTGAGCAGAGCAGTTGAGATCTTGATATTGGAATAAAGCATGTAAATAAATGTGGAATGCACCTTTTCATTGGGATGTTGAGTTGAATTATGGAAAGGACATTGTAATAGTTCGTGAAGCAATAGAAGGTCATATGTTGGGAATCTAATATGAAATGTTGTGAGTTTTTGGATGATTGTGAGTGCCACTCTTGCTATCTCACCCAGACTAAAACCTTGAACCCATGGACAAGCTGACCCCAAACCTTTCTCGGACAAACAACCACATTTCACCCAAGGAAATACTTACATTATCCTAAGTACCCCTTTTATATTATACCTGTAGATGACAACCCTTTACAAGTCTTTTCTCAAGGGCCCGAAAACGATCATGACCCTGACTAGCGATCAGGATTACCCAAAGATCCTGAAGGATATGATGAAGCATATTCACCTTGAAGGAGAGGCAGCCTACAAGGGTTATCCTTTCCTGGAGAATGGAATTGAACTTTGGTACGTGGAGGTACACCTCCACCGTGTGAAGGGAGTTTTCCCAAAAACTATGGGTCAATACTTTTTCATCTCTCGAGTACCGCAAACAACATTCCTCGACTCTGTTCGTGAAGCTCCTATGGAGGCCATACGACAGATTGGAGAAATACTTGAAGCAAGACTTCGTCACACTCAGGAATGCCTGAGTGGGGTGCATACATAGATGACGGAGATGAAGCACACGGCCACCATGATAAAGCAAAAGATCAATGATTTCAAGGATCACAATGCACAATTCAAGTGGGACTGAAGCATCCTCAATAAGGACAAATGAATAAAGATGGAAGGAATGTTTGACCCTGCCAAACTATGTGGATGGCAGCACTTGTAGTGAAGCACCTTTGGAATTTGAGTGTTGAATAGTGGTTCAGGATGTAATAAAAGATTCGATATGAGGAGAATATGAATTACGGATGAACCAGTGCGTTTTTTGGGGGCAATACTTTTCTGTGTGAACACTAGACCCATGGAAAGGAAAATGTTGCTCCAAAGAGTGGAGTTTGCGCAAAATAAGTTGGAGTTTATTCTCGATATGATGCTTACCCCAAGGGTATGAAGGAAATAAGTACAATTGGATTTAAAGAGGGTGTAATGCTGGAGTGTGGAGAAATAGTGACTGGAAGGATGAGTTAAGGATATACAAGTTCTGAAGTGGACCCATAAGCCGAGGACCCAAGGAGGCTACATAATCACAAGGAAACCACGAGACTTGTCAGAAGTAATATGTTTCTGATGTAATGAAGCATGGCACTTTGCTAGAGATTGTCCCATGGAGAAGGAGACTTGTGCCAAGTAGTTGAGTTGAAGCATGTATGGAAGTGCAGTAGATTGTAACAAGTTGAGAATCAATAAAGCTAGCATCAGGGTATTGATTTTGGATTCTATGAGTTGTTACTATATAGGTAATGAGTGAAGTCATGGTACATGGAACAAGATTTTGAAGAGAACTGGTGTTTTTCATTTTAAGGGTGGTAGAACCCATCACCGTTACCCGAATACAGGAGCTAGTTACATCTGACCTTGGAATGGATCAGCCAAAGATGAGTCTGAGTAGTTATATCTTAATTTGTACCAACAGAAGGGATACAATACAATTGGATGGATTTAAGAATGATAGGAAGCTGGATGTTGGAAGAATGATCAGTTGCAACCCGATGATGAGACCGAGTGTTACAAGTGATGAGATGTGCCATAACCCACAGGCCCCAGGACCTGTCAAGGAAGAAAGCACACTCTTGCTGAAGGAAAACCCCTGAAGGAGCTACGATTTTTGATCAGCAGACGTTTCTTAGGATGATACGCAAAATCGGAGAGTTGTAAAGAACGATAGATGTTTTGTTCAACTTGCAGAAGAAAGGGATATATCCGAACTTGGTTCACCGACAAGAGAAATTATGTAATGCTTGTGAGGATGACCGAGTGTTAGAATGCGAGATTCACCAAACCGTATACAAGGTAATGATTTGGGTGCGGAATGGATTGATCACCATGCCGACTTACTCTTATTATCCGGCTCTGTTATACGGCATGGTAAATCTGAGTGACTTACCCATAGTAGAGAGAATACGATATCAAAACCTTGTTTAAACCCTAGAATGGTATGACAATTTTCCCATGTACAAGGCATCTTTTGCCAAACCGTAGGTCATACGGTGAGAATGAAGCCTAGACCCGTTTTCTGCAGGGACCCAGTCAAATTGTTTGATGACCACCATGAGATATCAATATTTGTTTAGTATTGGCGCGAGACCAGTCAGCTAAGGAGAACCAGTCTCGGAAGAACCTTACCAAGAAGAAAGGACATGAGAATTGAGGACAAAGGTTATGCCACTACTGGAAGATCCCAGAGAAGGAATATCCTGAAGATTTGAGAAGATTGACACTGCCAATAAAAAGGATGGAGTATATGAGTTTTGTCTGAACCATATCCATGCTTTTAAGTGTGGTAGCACACTAGACCATGCCGATAAATGGATTTGTTAGGAGATCCCAAACCCCAACCTATTTCTTGCTAGCCTCTTCGAATCTCGAGGACGAGGTTAATTTTAAGTGTGGTAGGTTTGTAACATCCCAAAATTCTAAATTTTGGAATGTTATATTAAATAGATAGTTTTGATTGATTATTTGATTGTGGTGTGGTTGCTTGTGTGAAATTGAGTGAAATTTGAAACTTTTGAAAGTTAAATGAGAGGGAATAAAATGACTTTCCCAAAACTTTCACCTTGCATTTATGATCTCCAAGAATTAAAATTCAATTCATCACAAAATCCTAGAGTGAAGACGATATGACTTCTAACATTTAAATAAAAGAAAAGGGTTTTTAAAAGATTTGAATTCCATTTGGAAATATTTCAAATTCGGAAACTTTATGCAACTCAATGATTTTCATGAGAGAAGATAAAACGACTTCTTCAAATTACAAGAAATATGAGTTGGAAGTTCCATTGAAGTATTTTTGAAACTCATTTTCAAAATTTGACGTATTTGGTTTTTATTCAAATTATTTTTCTCCAAAAATAAAACATATGGAAAATAGGGTAAAATGATTCCCTGCAATATAAAATTGGGAAAAATGAGTTTGAAGTAATTTTGGTGTTTTAAAATATCTTTATTTGGTTTTTCAATAAACCTATATCACTGTTTGATTTATTTAAATTTGTGTGGATTTTATTTGACTCTAGAAATATGTTCATGATGTAGGAAATCTTTTCTGATTTTTTTTATATATTATATGCCTATATTATGTTTTTATTTTTTCAGTTTTATTTACTTTTACTGTCTATCAAAAAAAAAAACGTTTACGAACGACCGGACCGGGCCGGCCCAGCCAACCAGGCCACGGCCCAGCAGGCCCACGCCGCTCGTCTCCTCCGTCCCCGAGCGGGACTCCGCTCGGGAGTCCGCCGCCGCCACGATGATGTCTACTACGCAACCTTCTTCTTGTAGACGTTGTTGGGCCTCCAAGTGCAGATGTTTGTAGGACAGTAGCAAATTTCCCTCAAGTGGATGACCTAAGGTTTTATCAATCTATGGGAGGCGTAGGATGAAGATGTTCTCTCTCAAGCAACCCTGCAACCAAATAACAAAGAGTCTCTTGTGTCCCCAACACAGCCAATACAATGGTAAATTGTATAGGTGCACTAGTTCGGCGAAGATATGGTGATACAAGTGCAATATGGATGGTAGATATAGGTTTTTGTAAATTGAAAATATAAAAAACAGCAAGGTAGCAAGTGGTAAAAGTGAGCATAAATGGTGTTGCAATGATAGGAAACAATGCATAGGGTTCATACTTTCACTAGTGCAAGTTCTCTCAACAAGGATAACATAATTGTATCATATTACTAGCCCTCAGCATGCAACAAAGAGTCACTCCAAAGTCACTAATAGCGGAGAACAAACGAAGAGATTATGGCAGGGTACGAAACCACCTCAAAGTTATTCTTTCTGATTGATCTATTCAAGAGGCCCTAGTAACGTTCTGTCTATCATAGAGTTCGTACTAGAATAACACCATAAGACACAAATCAATCAAAACCCTAATGTCACCTAGATACTCCATTGTCACCTCAAGTATCCGTGGGCATGATTATACGATATGCATCACACAATCTCAGATTCATCTATTCAACCAACACAAAGTACTTCAAAGAGTGCCCCAAAGTTTCTACCGGAGAGTCAAGACGAAAACGTGTGCCAACCCCTATGCATAGATTCCCAAGGTCACGGAACTCGCAAGTTGATCACCAAAACATACATCAAGTAGATCACATCATATCCCATTGTCACCACAGATAAGCATGTGCAAGACATACATCAAGTGTTCTCAAATCCTTAAAGACGCAATCTGATAAGATAACTTCAATGGGAAAACTCAATTCATCACAAGAGAGTAGAGGGGGAGAAACATCTTAAGATCCAACTATAATAGCAAAGCTCGCGATACATCAAGATCGTGCCATCTCAAGAACACGGGAGAGAGATAAAACACATAGCTATTGATACATACCCTCAGCCCCGAGGGTGGACTACTCCCTCCTCGTCATGGAGAGTGCCGGGATGATGAAGATAGCCACCGTAGAGGGATTCCCCCCTCCGGTAGGGTGCCAGAACGGGTCTAGATTGGTTTTCGGTGGCAACAGAGGCTTTCGACGGCGGAACTCCTGATCTAGGTTATATTCCGAAGGTTTCAGTATTTATTGGATTCTCTTAATTGTGGCATGAATGTTCAGATCTGAAAGATTCAAGACAAAAGTCTATATTGACATAATAAATAATAATACTTCAAGCATACTAACAAAGCAATCATGTCTTCTCAAAATACTATAGCTAAAGAAAGTTATCCCTACAAAAACCATATATTCTGGCTACGCTCCCTCATCATCACACAAAATATTCATATCATGCACAATTCTGATTTCAGCCAAGCACTTGTTTTCATACTCTATTCTTTCAAACCTATGAACTTTCACGCAATACATGAGCGTGAGCCATGGATATAGCACTATGTGGAATAGAGTGGTGGTTGTGGAGAAGACAAAAAGGAGGAAGATAGTCTCACATCGTCTAGGCATATCAACGGGCTATGGAGATTCCCATCAATAGATATCAATGTGAGTGAGTAGGGATTGCCATGCAACGGATGCACTAGAGCTAAATATGTATGAAAGCTCAACAAAATAAACTAGTGGGTGTGCATCCATCTTGCTTGCTCACGAAGACCTAGGGCATTTGAGGAAGCCCATGGTTGGAATATACCAACCAAGTTCTATAATGAAAATTCCCACTAGTATATGAAAGTGCCTAAACATGAGACTCTCTATCATGAAGAACATGGTGCTACTTTGAAGCACAGGTGTGGAAAAAGATAGTAGCAATTATCCCTTTTCCTTTTTTTTCCTTTTTTGTGGGGGCTTTCTTTATTTCTTTGGCCTTTCCCCCTTTTTTGTGGAGGGGCTTTATTGATTTAGCCTTTCCTCCCATGGGACAATGCTCTAATAATGATGATCATCACACTTTCATTGAATTACACCTGGATATTACAACTCGATACTAGAACAAAGTATGACCTATATGAATGCCTCCGGTGGTGTACCGGGATGTGCAATGAAACAAGAGTGACATGTATGAAAAATTGTGCATGGTGGCTTTGCCACAAATACGATGTCAACTACATGATCATGCATGGCAATATGACAATATGATGTGTGTCATATGAATGGAACGGTGGAAAGTTGCATGGCAATATATCTCGGAATGGCTATGGAAATGCCATGATAGGTAGGTATGGTGGCTATTTTGAGGAACATATATGGTGGTTGTTTTGAGGAAGTATATATAGTGGGTGTATGTGTTGGGGAACGTAGTATTTTAAAATTTTCCTACGATCACGCAAGATCTATCTACCAGATGCATAGCAACGAGAGGGAAGAGTGTGTCTACGTACCCTCGTAGACCGGAAGCGGAAGCGTCAAGTGACGCGGTTGATGTAGTCGAACTTCTTCGCGATTCAACCGATCAAGCACCGAGCGTACGGCACCTCCGCGTTCAGCACACGTTCAGCTTGATGACGTCCCACGAGCTCTTGATCCAGTTGAGATTCACGGGAGAGTTTCGTCAGCACGACGGCGTGGTGATGGATATGATGTATTCACCGGCGCAGGGCTTCGCCTAAGCACTGCGACGGTATGACCGAGGTGTGTTTCTGTGGAGGGGGGCACCGCACACGGCTGGAACAATTCAACTTGTGTGTCTTTGGGTGCCCCCTGCCCCCGTATATAAAGGAGCAAGAGGGGAGGGCCGGCCGGCCTCCTATGGTGCGGCTAGGGCAATCCTACTAGGAATAGGATTGCAATCCTATTCCTAGTAGGAGTCCACCAAGAAGGAAGAGAGGGAAAGGAAAAGAGGGAGAGGTGGCGCCCCCCCAATCCTAGTCCAACTAGGATCCCTAGGTGGGGCGCCGGCCAGCCTCTATGGGCTGCCTTTCTCCTTTCCTCAAGGCCCACTATGGACCATCCCCCCTCGTAGGGGGTTCCGGTAACCCCCTCCGGCAATCCAGTTAAATCCGAAACTTTCCCGGAACACTTCCGGTGTCCGAATATAGTTGTACAATATATCAATCTTTATGTCTCGGTCATTCCGAGACTCCTCGTCATGTCCGTGATCTCATCCGGGACTCCGAAATACCTTCGGTAAATCTAAACTCATAAACTCATAGTACCGATCGTCATCAAACGTTAAGCGTGCGGACCCTACGGGTTCGAGAACTATGTAGACATGACCGAGACTCATCTCCGGTCAATAACCAATAGCGGAACCTGGATGTTCATATTGGCTCCTACATATTCTACGAAGATCTTTATCGGTCAAACCGCATAACAACATACGTTGTTCCTTTTGTCATCGGTATGTTACTTGCCCGAGATTCGATCGTTGGTATCTCTATACCTAGTTCAATCTCGTTACCGGCAAGTCTCTTTACTCGTTCCATAACACATCATCTCGTGACTAACTCATTAGTCTTTTTGCTTGCAAGGCTTATTATGATGTGTGTTACCGAGAGGGCCCAGAGATACCTCTCCGACACTCGGAGTGACAAATCCTAATCTTGATCTATGCCAACACCACGAACACTTTAGGAGACACCTGTAGAGCATCTTTATGATCACCCAGTTACGTTGTGACGTTTGATAGAACACAAGGTGTTCCTACGGTATTCGGGAGTTGCATAGTCTCATAGTCATAGGAACATGTATAAGTCATGAAGAAAGCAATAGCAGTAAAACTAAACGATCATAGTGCTAAGCTAACGGATGGGTCTCGTCCATCACATCATTCTCCTAATGATGTGATCCCGTTGATCAAATGACAACTCATGTCTATGGTTAGGAAACATAACCATCTTTGATCAATGAGCTAGTCTAGTAGAGGCATACTAGGGACACTCTGTTTTGTCTATGTATTCACACATGTACTAAGTTTCCAGTTAATACAATTCTAGCATGAATAATAAACATTTATCATGATATAAGGAAATATAAATAACAACTTTATTATTGCCTCTAGGGCATATTTCCTTCAGTCTCCCACTTGCACTAGAGTCAATAATCTAGCTCACATCGCCACGTGATTTAATACCGATAGTTCACATCGTTATGTGAATAACACCCATAGTTCACATCGCCATGTGACTAACACTAAAAGGGTTTACTAGATTCAATAATCTAGTTCACATCGCTATGTGATTAATACCCAAGATAATAAGGTGTGATCATGTTTTGCTTGTGAGAGAAGTTTAGTCAACGGGTCTGTCACATTCAGATCCGTATGTATTTCGCAAATTTCTATGTCTACAATGCTCTGCATAGAGCTACTCTAGCTAATTGCTCCCACTTTCAATACGCATCCAGATTGATACTTAGAGTCATCTGGATTTAGTGTCAAAGCTTGCATCGGCGTAACCCTTTACGACGAACTCTTTATCACCTCCATAATCGAGAAACATTTCCTTAGTCATCCAGTTATTAAGGATAATTTTGACTGATGTACAGTGATCTACTCCCGGATCACTATTGTACCCCCTTGACAAACTCATGGCAAGGTACACAACATGTTTGGTACACAGCATGGCATACTTTATAGAACCTATGGCTGAGGCATAGGGAATGACTTTCATTCTCTCTATATTTTTCTGCCGTGGTCTGGCTTTGAGTCTTACTCAACTTCACACCTTACAAGTCAGGCAAGAACTCCTTCTTTGACTGATCCATTTTGAACTACTTCAAAATCTTATCAAGGTATGTACTCATCGAAAGTCTTATCAAGCGTCTTGATCTATCTCTATAAATCTTGATGCCCAATATGTAAGCAGCTTCACCAAGGTCTTTCTTTGAAAAACTCCTTTCAAACACTCCTTTATGCTTTCCAGAAAATTATACATCATTTACGATCGACAATATTTCATTCACATATACTTATCAGAAAGGTTGTAGTGCTCTCACTCACTTCTTGTAAATACAGGCTTCACCGCAAGTCTGTATAAATATATATGCTTTGATCAACTTATCAAAGCATATATTCCAACTCCGAGATGCTTGCACCAGTCCATAGATGGATCGCTGGAGCTTGCACATTTTGTTAGCACCTTTAGGATTGACAAAACCTTCTGGTTGCATCATATACAAGTCTTCTTTAATAAATCCATTAAAGAATGCAGTTTTGTTATCCATTTGCCAGATTTCATAAAATGCGGCAATTGCTAACATGATTTGGACAGACTTAAGCATCGCTACGGGTGAGAAAGTCTCATCGTAGTCAACTCCTTGAACTTGTTGAAAAACTTTTGCAACAAGTCGAGCTTTGTAAACAGTAACATTACCGTCAGCGTCAGTTTTCCTCTTGAAGATCCATTTATTTTCGATGGCTTGCCGATCATCGGGCAAGTCAACCAAAATCCATACTTTGTTCTCATACATGGATCCCATCTCAGATTTCATGGCCTCAAGCCATTTTGCGGAATCTGGGCTCATCATCGCTTCCTCATAGTTCGTAGGTTCATCATGGTCCAGTAACATGACTTCCAGAACCGGGTTGCCATACCACTCTGATGCGGAACGAACTCTGGTTGATCTACGAAGTTCAGCACAAACTTGATCTGAAGTTTCATGATCATCATCATTAGCTTCCTCACTAATTGGTGTAGGAATCACTGGAACTAGTTTCTGTGAAGTTCCACTTTCCAATTCGGGAGAAGGTACAATTACCTCATCAAGTTCTACTTTCCTCCCACTCACTTCTTTCGAGAGAAACTCCTTCTCTAGAAAGGATCCACTCTTAGCAACAAAAACTTTGCCTTCGGATCTGTGATAGAAGGTGTACCCAACAGTTTCTTTTGGATATCCTATGAAGATTTACTTCTCCGATTTGGGTTCGAGCTTATCATGTTGAAACTTTTTCACATAAGCACCGCAGTCCCAAACTTAAAGAAATGACAGCTTAGGTTTCTCGTCAAACCACAGTTCATACGGTGTCATCTCCACGGATTTAGATGGTTCCCTATTTAATGTGAATGTAGCTGTCTCTAATGCATAACCCCAAAAGCGATAGTGGTAGATCGGTAAGAGATATCATCGATCGCACCATATCTAATAAAGTACGGTTATGATGTTCGGACACACCATTACACTGTGGTGTTCCAGGTGGCGTGAGTAGTGAAACTATTTCACATTGTTTTTTACTGAAGGCCAAACTCGCTAACTCAAATATTTTATCTCTACGATCATATCGTAGAAACTCTTATTTTCTTGTTACGATGATTCTCCACTTCACTCTGAAATTCTTTGAACTTTTCGAATGTTTCAGACTTGTGCTTCATTAAGTAGATATACCCATATCTGCTCAAATCATCAGTGAAGGTCGGAAAATAACGATACCCGCCGCGAGCTTCAACACTCATTGGTCCACATACATCTGTATGTATGATCTCCAACAAATCTGTTGCTCGCTCCATTGTTCCGGAGAACGGAGTTTTAGTCATCTTGCCCATGAGTCATGGTTCGCAAGCACCAAGTGATTCATAATCAAGTGATTCCAAAAGTGTAATGCCCCGGATGTAATACTTTCCCTTTTGGGTATATAATAAATCTCCGGCTTTATCTATTTCCATTCTGGGTTGTTTGTCTTTCGGGCTTTCGTCGTTTTGTTGTGTGAGTGTGTGGCATTCATTCATATCATGTAGACATGTGCATTGCATTGCATTTGTGTTGTGGGTTGCATCCGGTTCCGCGTGTTTCTTCCCGTTGTCTGTTTCGCGTTCCGGAGCTCCCTCACGTGTCCGTGACGTCCCGTAGGCCTACTTTGTTGTTCGGGCGTTTTACGTTACCGGTGTGCCGCGAGGTTGTTGTCTGTGTTGTTGTTTTGTTGTGTGCAACCCGCCTCTCAAATCTCGTCTCGTTTGGACTCCGTTGGTTTTTCCATCCGTTGTCCGTGTGGGTCCGATGTGCCTTCACTTCGTGTCCCAAAAACACCCCTACTGCAGTCTCTTTTCTCCTCCTAGGCCTTTTAAAACTATCCCCGCAATCGGATCCGTCGGATCGCGATCGGAGGGCTCCTAGCGCCCCTAAATCTCCCCCTAACCCTAAAAACTGCTATATAATAGACCCTAGTCTATTTTGGCATGTCCCCTTCTTCTTCCCCCTTCCCCTCTATTTTTTTCCCTTCCTTTCAGATCTCAGATCCCAAAAATTCTCCTGGATCCCGAACCAGCCGCCGCAACAGCAGCCGACCGGATCCATCGATCCTGGTCAGCGCCGGACTCCCGAGCGGGCCCTCCATCGCCCTCCGGCCGCTCGACCGGCCAGGCCAGGGCGTCGCCCGACCGCGCCAGGATCCCGAGCGCCACCGCATCGGGCCGGGCCGTACGCCGCCTCCACTCCGCGCTTCGGTCCCCACTTCGCCACTCACCGCCGGGCCAGCACTACCGCGGCCCGCATCGCCTCTGCACCGAACCGCGCCGCCAGGCCATCGCCGCGCCTCCCGCGGGCCGCCTCCCGCTCCAGCCCGCAGCCGCCGGGCCGCATCAGCCGACGGGCCGCTCGGCTCCGCTCCTTCCGCACCAGCCCCAGGCCGCGGGCCTCCTCTGCGGGCCACCGCATCGCCGCCAGCCAGCTGCGGGCCCAGGCCAGCAGCTGGGCCACCGCCTCCACGCCAGCGCCGTGGGCCGCCGCCGCCTTCCAGCGCGCCGGGCCCCAGGCCTCTTCCCTCCGCGGCCCGCTTCGGCAGCAGCAGTTCGGCCCGTTCATCTTCAGATCTGTTTTTTTTTCTGCTAAGGTTGACTCTAATTCCACTAAGTCCAGTTTTACCTGTTCTAAGATGCTAAGTTTGACCTGCTGTAACTTCTTGCCTGATGCTCCGTTTTGCGCGTGTAGTATGTCCAGACGTTCGTGGAGATGTGCTCTACGTTTCCTCTGTTGTTGTCATGCATGTTAGAGATCATCTAGACACTTGTTTTGCTGTTGCAAGAGTGCATCATGATATAAACTGCTGTTATGTGTTATTTTCATGCCACCTTTGTCATGTGATATCTTCTAGCTCGTTTGTCCAAATGATGCAAATGACATGTCCACGTGTTCGTCTTGCCACGAACTACGTGATGCTTGTGATAGGTTGCATGGTAGATTTATTATTGCCTTGTTATCATCGTTGCAAAGTGCCATGTTCATATGTTGTGTTTTCACTTGTTATGAAATGCCATCTTGATGAGCTCGTTGCAATCGTTGTGTTCACCTCTATGAAGCATGCTTGTGTGTTTCGGGATCACCTTCATGTGTATGTTGATGAGGTGCTTACCCTTTGCCATGTTTAGTTTCGAGGTGACTTAAACATGCTCTTTTATATGCTATGATGATATTGCTGTTTTAGGACTTAGTGGTTTTTCATTAAGTCTGAAATCTGTAACGTTCCGATGCCATGTTCGTGTGATGTTCTAGGAAAAAGCATGATAGTTTTGGGGTGGTTTTTGATTGTTCCTTGTAGTATATATTGTTGTCTTTCCATCCATGTCCTCACATGTCCATTTGAGTGGCTGTAGCATGTTTATCTTTTGCTCTAAAGTTTCAATAAAATTTTGCTGCCAGAATTTTATTGTAAAGTTCATTATGTCCAAGATCATTGCTATTGATCCGTGACTCCGTTGGGGGTGCACTTTGGACCTAGTTGCTGTACTATATGTCTAGTTTGTGTTCAAGTCCTTTGCCATGCTTTTTGGGTGCTGTAGCTTAATTATTTTGAGCTCTAAAGATGCTATGTTGCTGTAATTTTCAGCTTTCGCTCAAATCTTGTTTCGGGCATAACTTTTAGCCCGTAACTCCGATTTCAGCGAATCTTATATCAAACTTGGTTGATTTTCTGTGTAGATTAATAATATCAGATTGTTATCTTGTTTTGAGGTGTTTTGCTTGAGTGATGTTTTACGTGCTCCGTGTGCATCCTTAGTGCATCCATCATGCATTCATGTTTTCCGAGTGCGCATTGCATCTTGTTGATTGGTGCTTGGTGTGATTGTTTTGTTTAGAGCCGGAGGCTGAGACCGGGTACGAAGCTGAGCACGAGGTTTCCAACGAGGTTGAGCACGAGGACCCTTCTTACGATCCGAACGACTTCTCTTCAGGCAAGATGACCGAACCCCGATAACATTACTATCTTTGCCTATTGCTAGTAGTCTCGATCTATAGTTTTGCCTCGATGCCCATGTTCTTCTTGTCAGCCTCCTACTTGTAACCAATTGCCATGTTTAACCACCCTACCTATGCAAACCGTTGCTTGGCTAAGTACGCTTCGCTCAGCCCTTCTTATAGCGTTGCTAGTTGCAGGTGAAGAGTGAAGATGCTTGCTCCATGTTGAAGTTTGGTTGGGTTATATCACACTATATAATTGCTTTAAATGAAATCATCTATATATTGGCAAGGGTGGAAGGCTAAGACTTTTGCTTGGTGATTTGTTCCACTCATGCCGTTAGGATCCGTATAAGCCGGTATTATGTTCCTTGATTATGCGTTCCTAACACGGTTGGGGTGTATGGGACCCCCTCGATAAACCGCTAAGTGCTAAGTCTTTTCCAGCAAATCCCAACATTGGTACTATTTGCCTAATAACAAACTAAACTTGCATAGGGAGTAATTAACCCTCTTTCTTAATCAACAACCCCGGGCCAGTGCTCCACATGAGTGTTGGTCCGAAACGGGGAGCCTGCGGGGCCGCCTTGAGGCAACTCGAGGTATCTGGTATCCACCCGTAGCTTCGCCCATCCGGTCGTGTCCTGAGACTTAGATACGTGCGGCTACTATCAGGGTGTCGACACGCCGGGAGGATTTGCTGGATTAGCCTTACCTTAGCTTGGTATATCTTGAGCACGGGATTCCGAGGATACTCGGGTCTTCCCACTTTGGAGTTGCGACTCCGCGGATCGTGGGCTTGTAATGGGTCAAGTTGGAACACCCCTGCAGGGTTTGAACTTTTGAAAGCCGTGCCCGCGATTATGTGGCAGATGGGAGCTTGTTAATTCCGGTTGTAGATAACTTGACACAATGTTACTAATACACCACCAGCGTGTGTTCCGTGACTGTCAAATTCCGAATAGGGATTCGGGAGTTGAACACGGAGGGGTTATGATTGTGGAGCTTGTAGCTAGTATCACTTCGTGATCACTTCTTGCCGATGCCTTCTCTTCTCGCTCTCACTTGCGTAAGCTAGATGCTAGTTGCTGCTGCAGACTTGTTCTTTCTTCAGCCCCTTTTCCCTCACCTAAAGGCTTAAATAGTTCTGTTACCCGGGAACGGGATTGCTGAGTCCTCTGTGGCTCACAGTTACTTCACACACCAGATGCAGGTCCAGCTGTGAGCTATCCAGGTGATGGCACCGAGCTGGATTGGGAGTACGACGAGGAGCGTAGTCGGTACTACGTGCGCTACCCGGACGATCAGTAGTGGAGTCTCTTACTAGGATTCGATCCGCCTGTGGTTTATTTATCTGAGTTTGGTACTTTGACTTTTGGCTTTTGCCCTTAGAGGGTTGTAGTGTTCTTAATGTATGATGTTTGAGACCTGTACTGTAATTCTGTGATGTGGCGAGTGTAAGCCAACTATTTTCAGTTTACTATCCCCTCTTTTACATGAGTTGTGCAAAGATTACCAAACTTGAGATCATTCTAGGATGGAATTATGCCTTTAAGTCGTGCCTCGACACGTAGGAGGTATAACTCCATCCTGGGCATTACAAAAAGTCCATCACTATGGAGTTTCTTCATGCGTTTTACACCATTATGACCAAAACGGCAGTGCCACAAATAAGTTGCACTATCATTATTAACCTTGCATCTTTTGGCTTCAATATTATGAATATGTGTATCACCACGATCGAGATCCAACAAACTATTTTCATTGGGTGTATGACCATCGAAGGTTTTATTCATGTAAACAGAATAACAATTATTCTATGACTTTAAATGAATAACCGTATTGCAACAAATATGATCAAATCATATTCATGCTCAATGCAAATGCCAAATAACATTTATTTAGGTTTTACACTAATCCCGAAAGTATAGGGAGTGTGCGATGATGATCATATCAATCTTGGAACCACTTCCAACACACATCGTCACTTCACCTTTAACTAGTCTCTGTTCATTCTGCAATTCTCGTTTCGAGTTACTAATTTTAGCAACTGAACCGGTATCAAATACCCAGGGGTTGCTATGAACACTAGTAAAGTACACATCAATAATATGTATATTAAAATATACCTTTGTTCACTTTGCCATCCTTCTTATCCGCCAAGTATCTAGGGCAGTTCCACTTCCAGTGACCATTTCCTTTGCAGTAGAAACACTTAGTTTCAGGCTTGAGTTTTAGCTTTGGGTTTCTTCACGGGAGTGACAACTTGCTTGTCATTCTTCTTGAAGTCCCCCTTCTATCCCTTTGCCCTTTACTTGAAACAAGTGGTCTTGTTAACCATCAACACTTGATGCTTTTTCATGATTTCTACCTTCGCCGACTTCAGCATCGCGAAGAGCTCGGGAATTCATTTTGTCATCCCTTGCATATTATAGTTCATCACGAAGTTCTACTAACTTGGTGATAGTGACTAGAGAACTTTGTCAATTACTATCTTATCTGGAAGATTAACTCCCACTTGATTCAAGTAATTGTAGTACCAGACAATCTGAGTACATGCTCACTGGTTGAGCTATTCTCCTCCATCTTGTAGGCAAAGTACTGTCAGAAGTCTTATACCTCTCGACATTGGCATGCGTATGAAATACTAATTTCAACTCTTGGAACATCTTATATGCTCCGTGGCGTTCAAAACATTTTCGAAGTCCCGGTTCTAAGCCGTAAAGCATGGTGCACTTAAACTATCGAGTAGTCATCATACCGAGCTTTTGTCAAAACGTTCATAACGTCTACATCTGCTCCTGCAATAGGTCTGTCACCTAGCGGTGCATCAAGGACATAATTCTCTATGCAGCAATGAGGATAATCCTCAGATCACGGAACAATTCCGCATCATTGCTACTAATATCTTTCAACTTAGTTTTCTCTAGGAACATATAAAAAATAAACGGGGAGCAACATCGTGAGCTATTGATCTACAACATAGATATGCTAATACTATGAGGACTAAGTTCATGATAAATTAAAGTTCAATTTAATCATATTACTTAAGAACTCCCAATTAGATAGACATCCCTCTAGTCATCTAAATGATCACGTGATCCAAATCAACTAAACCATGTCCGATCATCACGTGAGATGGAGTAGTTTCAATGGTGAACATCTTATGTTGATCATATCTACTATATGATTCACGCTCGACCTTTCGGTCTCCAGTGTTCCGAGGCCATATCTGCATATGCTAGGCTCGTCAAGTTTAACCCGAGTATTCTACGTGTGCAAAACTGTCTTACACCCGTTGTATTTGAACGTAGAGCTTATCACACCCGATCATCACGTGGTGTCTCGGCACGACGAACTTTCGCAACGGTGCATACTCAGGGAGAACACTTATACCTTGAAATTTAGTAAGGGATCATTTTATAATGCTACCATCGAACTAAGCAAAATAAGAAGCGTAATAAGATAAACATCACATGCAATCAAAATATGTGACATGATATGGCCATCATCTTCTTGTGCTTTTGATCTCCATCTCCAAAGCACCATCATGATTACCTTCGTCACCGGCGCGACACCTTGATCTCCATCGTAGCATCGTTGTCGTCTCGCCAACTATTGCTTCTACGACTATCGCTACCGCTTAGTGATAAAGTAAAGCATTACATGGAGATTGCATTTCATACAATAAAGCGACAACCATATGGCTCCTGCCAGTTGCCGATAACTTTACAAAACATGATCATCTCATACAAAACCGTATATCTCATCATGTCTTGACCATATCACATCACAACATGCCCTGCAAAAACAAGTTAGACGTCCTCTACTTTGTTGTTGCAAGTTTTACGTGGCTGCTATGGGCTTAGCAAGAACCGTTCTTACCTACGCATACAAAACCACAACGATGTTTTGTCAAGTATGTGCTGTTTTAACCTTCACAAGGACCGGGCGTAGCCACACTTGATTCAGCTAAAGTGAGAGAGACAGACACCCGCCAGCCACCTTTAAGCAACGAGTGCTCATAACGGTGAAACCAGTCTCGCGTAAGCGTACGCGTAATGTCGGTCTGGGCCGCTTCATCTCACAATACCGCCGAAGCAAAGTATGACATGCTGGTAAGCAGTATGACTAGTATAACCCACAACTCATTGTGTTCTACTCGTGCATATCATCTACGCATAGACCTGGCTCATGATGCCACTGTTGGGGAACATAGTATTTTAAAATTTTCCTACGATCACGCAAGATCTATCTACCAGATGCATAGCAACGAGAGGGAAGAGTGTGTCTACGTACCCTCGAAGACCGAAAGCGGAAGCGTCAAGTGACGCGGTTGATGTAGTCGAACTTCTTCGCGATTCAACCGATCAAGCACCGAACGTACGGCACCTCCGTGTTCAGCACACGTTCAGCTTGATGACGTCCCATGAGCTCTTGATCCAGTTGAGATTCACGGGAGAGTTTCGTCAGCACGACGGCGTGGTGATGGATATGATGTATTCACCGGCGCAGGGCTTCGCCTAAGCACTGCGACGGTATGACCGAGGTGTGTTTCTGTGGAGGGGGGCACCACACACGGCTGGAACAATTCAACTTGTGTGTCTTTGGGTGCCCCCCTGCCCCCGTATATAAAGGAGCAAGAGGGGAGGGCCGGTCGGCCTCCTATGGTGCGGCTAGGGCAATCCTACTAGGAATAGGATTGCAATCCTATTCCTAGTAGGAGTCCACCAAGAAGGAAGAGAGGGAAAGGAAAAGAGGGAGAGGTGGCGCCCCCCCCAATCCTAGTCCAACTAGGATCCCTAGGTGGGGCACCGGCCAGCCTCTATGGGTTGCCTCTCTCCTTTCCTCAAGGCCCACTATGGACCATCCCCCCTCGTAGGGGGTTTCGGTAACCCCCTCCGGCAATCCAGTTAAATCCGAAACTTTTCTGGAACACTTCCGGTGTCCGAATATAGTTGTCCAATATATCAATCTTTATGTCTCGGACATTCCGAGACTCCTCGTCATGTCCGTGATCTCATCCGGGACTTAGAACTACCTTCGGTAAATCAAAACTCATAAACTCATAGTACCGATCGTCATCAAACGTTAAGCGTGCGGACCCTACGGGTTCGAGAACTATGTAGACATGACTGAGACTCATCTCCGGTCAATAACCAATAGCGGAACCTGGATGTTCATATTGGCTCCTACATATTCTACGAAGATCTTTATCGGTCAAATCGCATAACAACATACGTTGTTCCTTTTGTCATCGGTATGTTACTTGCCCGAGATTCGATCGTTGGTATCTCTATACCTAGTTCAATCTCGTTACCGGCAAGTCTCTTTACTCGTTCCGTAAAACATCATCTCGTGACTAACTCATTAGTCTTTTTGCTTGCAAGGCTTATTATGATGTGTGTTACCGAGAGGGCCCAGAGATACCTCTCCGACACTCGGAGTGACAAATCCTAATCTTGATCTATGCAAACACCACGAACACTTTCGGAGACACCTGTAGAGCATCTTTATGATCACCCAGTTACGTTGTGACGTTTGATAGCACACACGGTGTTCCTACGGTATTCGGGAGTTGCATAGTCTCATAGTCATAGGAACATGTATAAGTCATGAAGAAAGCAATAGCAGTAAAACTAAACGATCATAGTGCTAAGCTAACGGATGGGTCTTGTCCATCACATCATTCTCCTAATGATGTGCTTCCGTTGATCAAATGACAACTCATGTCTATGGTTAGGAAACATAACCATCTTTGATCAATGAGCTAGTCTAGTAGAGGCATACTAGGGACACTCTGTTTTGTCTATGTATTCACACATGTACTAAGTTTCCGTTTAGTACAATTCTAGCATGAATAATAAACATTTATCGTGATATAAGGAAATATAAATAACAACTTTATTATTGCCTCTAGGGCATATTTCCTTCAGTATGGTACCGGCAAAAATTACGCGGTACAAGAGAGGCTAGCAATGGTGGAAGGGTGAGAGTGCGTAATATCCATGGACTCAACATTAGTCATAAGAACTCATATACTTATTGCAAAAAATTACGAGTCATCAAAACAAATTAATCAACGCATGCTCCTAGGGGGGAGGTTGGTAGGAGTTAACCATCGCGCACCCCCGACCTCCACACAAAGGTTGACACTTTACAAATACCTCATGCTCTAACTTCGTCACATAGCGGTTCACCATACGTGCATGCTACGGGAATTACTAACCTTAACAAAAGTATTTCTCAATTTAATAATAACTCCACTAGCATGACTCTAATATCACTATCCTCATATCTCAAAACATTTATCAAGCATCCAACTTCTCATCATATTCAATGCACTTAGTGTGAAAGTTTTTACTACATTGATATTGGATGTCTATCATGTGAAGACTAGTTTTATAGCCTAAACACATTACCATGCTGTTTTAATAGACTCTCAAATAGATATAAGTGAATCATGAGAGATCAACAATTTCTACAAAATAAAACCACCGCCGTGCTCTAAAAGATATAATTGAAGCACTAGAGCAATAACAAACTACTCCGAAAGATATAAGTGAAGATCAATGAGTAGTTGAATAATTATGTAACTATGTGAAGACTCTCTAACATTTAAGAATTTCAGATCTTGGGATATTATTCAAACATCAAGCAAAACAAACTAAAATAAATTGACGCTCCAAGCAAAACACATATCATGTGGTGAATAAAAATATAGCTCCGAGTATAGTTACCGATAGATGAAGACGAAAGAGGGGATGCCTTCCTGGGGCATCCCCAAGCTTAGGCTTTTGGTTGTCCTTGAATTTTACCTTGGGGTGCCTTGGGCATCCCCAGGCTTAGGCTCTTGCCACTCTTTGTTCCATAGTCCATCAAAGCAATGCTCAAAACTTGAAAACTTCACATCACAAAACTTAGACAAAAATATCATGAGCTCCGTTAGTATAAGAAAGCAAACCACTACTCAAAGGTACTGCAATGAATTCATTCTTTGTTTATATTGGTGTGAAACCTACTGTATCCCAACTTCTCTATGGTTCATACCCCCCGATACTACTCATAGATGCATTGAAATAAGCAAACAACACATGAAAAACAGAATCTGTCAAAAACAGAACAGTCTGTAGTAGTCTGTAGGTTTTGCATACTTCTGTAACTCCAAAAAATTCAAACTAAATTGGTAAACGTGAGGAATTTTTTTATTAATCATCTACAAAAATAATCAACTAAATAGCACGCTCCAGTAAAATATGATGACCATTCTAGCGAGCGCTAACGATTCTGTTTTTCACAGCAAGATCATGGTTGCCTCCCAACAAGCGCTATCGTTTAACGCCCCTAGCTAGGCATGATCATTTCATTGATGCTCGCATAAAAGATAAGAATTGAAACATAAGGAGAGAATCATGAAGAATATTACTAGCACATTTAAGTCTAACCCACTTCCTACGCATAGGGATTTTGTGAGCAAACAACTTATGGGAACAATAATCAACTAGCATAGGAAGGGAAAACGAGCATAACTTCAAGATTTTAAGCACATAGAGAGGAAAGTTCATATTATCGCAATATGTATTAGCATATGTTCCTCCCTCATAATAATTTTCAGTAGCGTCATGAATGAATTCAACAATATAACCAGCACATAAAGCATTCTTTTCATGATCTACTTGCATAGAAATTTTACTACTCTCCACATAAGCAAAATTCTCCTCATACATAGTGGGAGCAAACTCAACAAAATAACTATCATGTGAAGCATAATCCAATTGAAAATTAAAATCATGATGACAAGTTTCATGGTTATCTTTATTCTTAATAGCATACAAGTCATCACAATAATCATCATAGATAGCAACTTTGTTCTCATAATCAATTGGAACCTCTTCTGAAATAGTGGATTCATCACTAAATAAAGTCATGACCTCTCCAAATCCACTTTCATCAATATAATCATCATAAATAGGAGGCATGCTTTCATCATAATAAATTTGCTCATCAAAACTTGGGGGACTAAAAATATCATCTTCATCAAACATAGCTTCCCCAAGCTTGTGGCTTTCCATATCATTAGCACATGGATATTCCAAGGATTCACACTAACAACATTGCAATCATGCTCATCATGCACATATTTTATGCCTAGCATTCTATCCAATTCTTCTTCTAGTACTTGAGCACAATTTTCCTTCCCATCATTTTCACGAAAGATATTAAAAAGATGAAGCATATGAGGTAACCTTAATTCCATTTTTGTGTAGTTTTATTTTATAAAATAAACTAGTGATAAAACAAGAAACTAAAAGATTCGATTGCAAGATCTAAAGATATACCTTCAAGCACTAACCTCCCCGGCAATGGCGACAGAAAAGAGCTTGATGTCTACTACGCAACCTTCTTCCTGTAGACATTGTTGGGCCTCCAAGTGCAGAGGTTTGTAGGACAGTAGCAAATTTCCCTCAAGTGGATGACCTAAGGTTTTATCAATCCGTGGGAGGCATAGGATGAAGATGTTCTCTCTCAAGCAACCCTGCAACCAAATAACAAAGAGTCTCTTGTGTCCCCAACACACCCAATACAATGGTAAATTGTATAGGTGCACTAGTTCGGTGAAGAGATGGTGATACAAGTGCATTATGGATGGTAGATATAGGTTTTTTTTAAACTGAAAATATAAAAACAGCAAGGTAGCAAGTCGTAAAAGTGAGCATAAATGATGTTGCAATGATAGGAAACAAGGCCTAGGGTTCATACTTTCACTAGTGCAAGTTCTCTCAACAAGGATAACATAATTGGATCATATTACTAGCCCTCAACATGCAACAAAGAGTCACTCCAAAGTCACTAATGGCGGAGAACAAACGAAGAGATTATGGTAGGGTATGAAAGCACCTCAAAGTTATTCTTTCTGATCGATCTATTCAAGAGTCCATAGTAACGTTCAATCTATCATAAAGTTCGTACTAGAATAACACCTTAAGACACAAATCAATCAAAACCCTAATGTCACCTAGAAACTCCATTGTCACCTCAAGTATCCGTGGGCATGATTAAACGATATGCATCACAAAATCTCAGATTCATCTATTCAACCAACACAAAGTACTTCAAAGAGTGCCCCAAAGTTTCTACCGGAGAGTCAAGACGAAAACGTGTGCCAACCCCTATGCATAGATTCCCAAGGTCACGGAACCCGCAAGTTGATCACCTAAACATACATCAAGTAGATCACATGATATCCCATTGTCACCACAGATAAGCACGTGCAAGACATACATCAAGTGTTCTCAAATCCTTAAAGACTCAATCCGATAAGATAACTTCAAAGGGAAAACTCAATTCATCACAAGAAAGTAGAGGGGAGAAACATCATAAGATCCAACTATAATAGCAAAGCTCGCGATACATCAAGATCGTGCCATCTCAAGAACACGGGAGAGAGATAAAAGACATAGCTACTGATACATACCCTCAGCCCCGAGGGTGGACTACTCCCTCCTCGTCATGGAGAGCGCAGAGATGATGAAGATAGCCACTAGAGAGGGATTCCCCCCTCCGGCAGGGTGCCAAAACAGGTCTAGATTGATTTTCGGTGGCAATAGAGGCTTTCGGCGGCGGAACTCCCGATCTTGGTTATTTTCCGAAGGTTTCAGTATTTATAGGATTTTTTGGCGTAGGGCACAAGTCAGGGGGCCCTCCAGGCTGTCCACGAGATAGGGCGACGCCACCACCTGCCCCGGTCGCGCCCCCCACCCTCGTGGGCAGCCCGTGGCTCTCCTGGCCCAACTTTTTTACTTCGGGGGCTTCTTTTGGTCCAGAAAAATCATCAAAAATTGGCACGTCAATTGGACTCCGTTTGATATTCCTTTTCTGTAAAACTCAAAAACAAGGAAAAAACAGAAACTGGCACTGGGCTCTAGATTAATAGGTTAGTTCCAAAAATAATATAAAAGTGTATATTAAAGCCCATAAAACATCCTAGAAGGATAATATAATAGCATGGAACAATCAAAAATTATAGATACATTGGAGACGTATCACACGGCTGCGCCGCCGCCGCCCTTGCGCCGTGACCACCCGGCGTCCTCTGCCCCCTTCCCCACGCACCCCTCGCCCCTTCCTCCTATATAAGTCGTCGCCCGACCCCCGTTATCGCCTAAGCCCGGCGCCGCCGTTTCGCCGCCACCATCGTTGCGAGCCCGCCGCCGCAGCTGTTCACCGTCGCCGCCTCGCGCTGCCCTTGCCCCGCCGCCGCGCTGCGCCACCGCCGCTGCCCCGCGTCGCCGCCCACCGTCACATCGCGATCCGAGCTCCCCCCAACCCCACGCCGACGCCCTCGTCGCCAGAGCCAGCCGCCGCCGGTTTTTCGACAAAAACCGCCGACGGTATAAAACCGCCCCGGTTTCCTCGGTTTTGTCTTTAGTTGTTTTTTATAAAACCCGTTTCGTATTTTTAGTTTAGTTATACAGAGAACGTTCTCTATTTAGGTCTTAATAGCGGACGTCCACTCGATAGTTCTTTCTTTTTATTTTATTTTCAGTCAGGGACCTCTTAGTAGTTATTTCCTTTACAGTTTAGTCCTTGCTCTTCAAACACTCACAACTTTTCACTCGTTTGTCCAAATCCAACAAAACCAACGCCAAAATCTTCATCATGATCTCATATATCCAGAGAACCAAACTAAAAATATTTTTGAAAGTTTTAAAATTTGAATTTAAACTTCTTTTTGTCATAACTTGAGTTTCGTAACTCCGATTTAGTTGATTCTTTTTGCAAATCGAAGCTCTTGACCTAAACTTTCTGATAAGGCCAAATTCACTTGATTTTGGTACTGTTAGAAATTGTTTTATGTTGCAAGAGTTATTTGCTTGTTTCAAATTTTTCCGAGATCTTATTTTCGTTCTTTCCGATCTTCTGAGTGATTGCTTATGTGTGGTTACTATTGTTTGCTTACGATAGATTGATCGAAGTGTGACGATTAAAGGCCTATCACGAGTTATGAGTGCGAAGAATCATCATCAAAAGTACAAGGCAAGTCCACACTTTGATCATACTCTTCAATACCCAGTTTTACTTGCATTAGTTATACCCTCAAAGATTTGCATGAGTAGGACTTGGATACATGTGGGATTGCTTTGTAGTTCATGAGGTAGGAACCTATGACTTGAGATCAAGCTCGGGATTTTACACTTTGTTACTTATTGCTTAGCCATGCCCGTAGACGTGGATTGGTATGTGAGATTCATGAAAGTTGTGAGTGTAATAATAATTAAGGGAAAGTTTAAGGTGGCAACTTTAACACACATCTGGGTGGAATGGTTGGGGCACCCTGGAGAAACCAGTGGCTTGCCCGAGCACCTGGAGAAGCAAGTGTTTGCCCTAGGGGATCTCGGAGGACCCGTGTGATCACCCTATGGAATGCCACCTAGGCTCAAAGGGATCATATGATATTTCATGCCTAGAAACTTCCATGTGCAGCCACAAGCCATCATGGACTCTAGCATAGTTGAGTAAGTTGTGGGAAACCTTTCCATGATGGGCTAGCAGATGTAGGGGGATTGTAGGTGTACCGGCCTATATATCGGTTAAGGGGACCTCTTTGGAAAGACTATATCTCGATCATCCGGTTCTCAAACATCAAGAAGTGCGAGAAATTCAACGGAGGAGAGTGAGTCTTGTGTGGAAAGGTGTGCAAACCTCTGCAGAGTGTACAAACTATTCATGAGTAGCCGTGTCCCCGGTTATGGACAACTTTGAGTATCTAGAAGTGAATTATTTGTTGATCTCATCACTCTATTAAATTAACTTGTTGGGTTATTTAATGATTTGGTGACTTTGGGATTTAGATGGAGGAACCACTCTCAATATTGATTAATTCAACTGAGTAGTAAATAAAAATTTATTCCTTTGTGGTAGGGGAAAACTAGCTTTATGCAAAATTAACCTTACAGCCTCCACCAGCCAAATATGCATGTAGTGATAGATATTGTTCATCTTTATTCTATGGTGTGAATTTGCCAGTACATTCAATGTACTGACCTACATGGCTGCAACGTCTCATGTTGCCAGAATTTATCTGACGAGTAAGTGATACGTTAGGGTTGCGATGTCTACACTCAACTTTGCCGTTGGTGTGGATGGCACTCCACAACCTTGTTGTTACTTCCTCTATGTTGATTGAGGTAATAGTATTTACGTTACTATATACATGTGATTTACCTCTGTTATAAATCCTCGAGTACTGTGTCTGTCAGCATACCGATCCAGGGATGACACTTAAGCACAGAGACTTGATCCATTCGGGTCGGGTCGCTACAAGCATCGGCATTCAATGCCACAAGTGCAAAGGAAGAGGTCACATTTCTTCGGAATGTCCAAGCAAAAGAACTATGATCATCAATGAACGAGGTGAATGGGAGTCTGAAAGTGACCCTTAAGGTGGCAGCGATGAAGTTGAAGAGGAGCAAGGTTGGGAAGTAGGAGGCACTATTTTGTGTCACGAAGAACTTGATGGTGAAGCTTTGGTTGTATGTCGTTCACTTAATGCCCAAGTTGTGGAGGAGGAAAAGGGGCAGCGACATAATCTTTTCCACACCCGTTGCCTTATCAACTAAAAAATATGTTGATTGATTGTTGATAGTGGCAGCTGCAACAATATTACAAGCACGGAGATGGCTGAGAAGCTTCAGTTGCAAACAAAATGTCACCCACATCCATACCGCATGCAATGGTTGAATGATTGTGGGGCAATTAAGGTGATTAGCACTGTGCGAATACCAATTTCAGTAGGGACATATTAGGATGATGTCGAGTGTGATGTGGTGCCGATGCACTCCTGTCACTTGCTTCTTGGACGACCGTGGTTGCATGACCATGATGTGCAAATCAGCGGTCGTGCAAATCACTTATGTTTTGTCGATAGAGTAGAAAAATTCACTTGGATGCCCATGACACCCGAGCAAGTTTATCTTGATGAGCTGAAAAGAAAAGAAAAGAAAAAGGGAGAGAGTGTGATCATACACAAAGAGTGAGCCACCAACATAGTGAGGGAGTGTTTCCACAACCAAATGCCCACAGCAAAATATGACCAAGCCCCGGGAAAAATAGGGATTAGTTATGATGGTTAGGAAAAGGGATATGCGGGAATTGAGACAACCTAATACTCCAATCTTTGTACTCATCTACAAGGAAACTTTATTGGCTGCTAATGAATTACCCTCAACTCTTCCTAGTGTGGTATTTGATCTTTTGCAGGAGTATGAGGACATATTTCCCAAGGAGGTGCCACCTGGTTTGCCACCAAAGAAAGGCATTGAAAACCAAATCAACTTGGTTCCGGGCGCTCCACTACCAAATCGACCACCGTACCGAGCAAACCCAGAGGAGATGAAGGAAATTCAGAGGCAAGTAGACGATCTTCTTAACAAAGGGTATGTAAGGGAAAGTCTTTCTCCTTGTGTTGTTCCAATTATTTTATTTCCGAAGAAGGGCGGTACTATGTGCATGTGCATTGACTGTTCCATTAACAACATAACTGTGAGATATCGGCACCCTATACCTAGGCTAGATGACATGCTTGATGAAATTTTGTGGTTCCACCATATTTTCCAAATTTGATTTGCGGAGTGGACACCACCCAATAAGAATGAAAGAGGGTGACGAATGGAAAACTGCATTCAAGAAAAAATTGGCTTGTACCAATCTGATATCATGTCGTTTTCCATTAGTCACCCTCTTTCATTCTTATTGGGTGGTATCTTTCATGAGGTTGGTTATGCCTTTTAGATTAACGAATGCACCTAGTACTGTCATGAGATTGATGAATCATGTGCTTAGATCCTTCATTGGCAAGTTTGTAGTGGTTTACTTTCATGACATATTGATTTATAGCAAAACTTTGGAGGATCATGTTCGACATATAAAATGTGTGCTTGCTGTCCTACAGGAGAAAAATTTGTATGCTAACGTGGAAAAGTGCACATTTTGCACAAACAAGGTTGTGTTTCTTGGCTTTGTTGTTTCATAAAAAGGTATGGACGTCGATGAAGAGAAGATCAAGGCTATTCATGAGTGGATGCCTCCACAAAATGTGAGCCAAGTACGTAGCTTCCTCGGACTTGCAGGTTTCTACCACCTGTTCATGAAGGATTTCAGCACCATTGCTGCACCAATGAATGAGTTAACGAAGAAACACACTCCATTCCAATGGGGTGATTCTCAAGACAAGTCCTTCCAAGAACTGAAGATGGGGTTCACATCAACCCCGTTGCTTGCAGTCCCCTATTTTGGTAAGACATTTGAGATTGAATGTGATGCGAGTGGTGTTGGCATTGGAGAGTTCTGATGCAAGAAGGTAAACCCATCGCCTATTTTAGTGAGAAGCTTAATGATCCAATTGTTAATTATTCCGTCCATGGTAAAGAATTGTATGCACTTGTTCGATCTTTGGAAACATGGCAGCATTACTTGTGGCCTAAAGAGTTTGTGATACATTCAGACCATGGATCTTTAAAACATCTAAAGGGTCAACTCAAACTGAACCTTAGAGATGCAGAATGGAGTGAGTTCATAGAGTGTTTTCCTTATATTGTCATGTACAAGAAAGCGAAGGATGACATTGTTTCTGACGCATTGTCTAGGCGTCATATTTTACTTTCCCGACTTGATGTTAAAATTATTGGTTTATAAGCATCAAGGAATTGTATGTGAATGACTCATACTTTGTTGAACAATTTTCGAAGTACAACAAGGGAAAAGGATGGGAGAAGTTTCACTTGCATGATGGATTTCTATTTCCCGCTAACAAGTTGTGCATCCCAGATTGTTCTATTCGTTTGTTGCTCTTGCAGGAGGCTCATGCTGGTGGACTCATGGGACATTTTGGTGCCAAGAAAACTAAAAGTGTGCTCGTTGATCACTTTTTTTGGCCGCGAATGAGACATGATGTGGAATGCTACGTGATGTGTTGCGAGATTTGTCATAAAGCTAAGTCATGCTTGATACGTCTCCAACATATCTATAATTTTTTATTGTTCCATGCTATAATAATATCCTTCTAGGATGTTTGATGGGCTTTTATATACACTTTTATATGATTTTTCGGACTAACCTATTAACCCAGAGCCCAGTGCCAGTTCCTGTTTTCCCCTTGTTTTAGAGTATCACAGAAAAGGAATATCCAACGGAGCCCAATTGACCTGAAACTCAACGGAGGACGTTTTTGGACCAGAAGAAGCCTAGGAAGTGTCGGAGGGGGGCCAAAAGGTTCCCGAGCTGCCCACGAGGGTAGGGGCGCGCCCCCTAGCGCGCCCCAAGCCTCATAGACAGCCCGGAGACCTCCTTTACTTGTTCCCAACTCCAACACCCCCTATATATATAGAAACCTCCGGAAAATAACCTAGATCGGGAGTTCCGCCGCCAAAAGCCTCTGTTGCCACCGAAAACCAATCTAGACCCATTCCGGCACCCTGCCGAAGGGGGGATCCCTCTCCGGTGGCCATCTTCATCATGCTGGTGCTCTCCATGATGAGGGGGAGTAGTTCACCCTCGGGGCTGAGGGTATGTACCAGTAGTTATGTGTTTGCTCTCTCTCTCTCTCTCTCTCTCTCTCTCTCTCTCTCTCTCTCTCTCTCTCGTGTTCTTGAGATGGCACGATCTTGATGTATCGCGAGCTTTGCTATTATAGTTGGATCTTATGATGTTTCTCCCCCTCTACTCTCTTGTGATGAATTGAGTTTTCCCTTTGAAGTTATCTTATCGGATTGAGTCTTTACGAATTTGAGAACACTTGATGTATGTCTTGCATGTGCTTATCTATGATGACAATGGGATATCACGTGATCTACTTGATGTATGTTTTGGTGATCAACTTGCGGGTTCAGTGACCTTGTGAACTTATGCATAGGGGTTGGCACACGTTTTCGTCTTGACTCTCCGATAGAAACTTTGGGGCACTCTTTGAAGTTCTTTGTGTTGGTTGAATAGATGAAACTGAGATTGTGTGATGCATATCGTATAATCATGCCCACGGATACTTGAGGTGACAATGGAGTATCTAGGTGACATTAGGGTTTTGGTTGATGTGTATCTTAAGGTGTTATTCTAGTACGAACTCTATGATAGATCAAACGGAAAGAATAGCTTCATGTTATTTTACAACGGACTCTTGAATAGATCGATCGGAAAGAGTAACTTTGAGGTGGTTTCGTACCCTACAATAATCTGTTTGTTTGTTTTCCGCTATTAGTGACTTTGGAGTGACTCTTTGTTGCATGTTGAGGGATAGTTATATGATCCAGTTGTGTTATTATTGTTGAGAGAACTTGCACTAGTGAAAGTATGAACCCTAGGCCTTGTTTCCTATCATTGCAACATCGTATATGCTCACTTTTATCATTAGTTACCTTGCTGTTTTTATATTTTCAGATTACAAAAACATATATCTACCATCCATATTGCACTTGTATCACCATCTCTTTGCCGAACTAGTGCACCTATACAATTTACCATTGTATTGGGTGTGTTGGGGACACAAGAGACTCTTTGTTATTTGGTTGCAGGGTTGTTTGAGAGAGACCATCTTCATCCTATGCCTCCCATGGATTGATAAACCTTAGGTTATCCACTTGAGGGAAATTTGCTACTGTCCTACAAACCTCTGCACTTGGAGGCCTGCTACTTCTCGAGCTTGCGTTGTATTCCCTCGAAGAGGAAAGGGAGATGCAGCACAGTAGCGTAAGTATCTCCCTCAGTTTTTGAGAACCAAGGTATCAATCCAGTAGGAGACCACGCGTGATTCCGTCGCACCTGCACAAACAAATAAGAACTTCGCAGCCAACGCGATAAGGGGTTGTCAATCCCTTTACGGTCACTTACGAAAGTGAGATCTGATAGAGATGATAGTTTGATATTTTTGGTATTTTTGATTATAAGAACAGAAAGTAAAAGCGGAAAAAGTAAAGTAGGTGTAGATTGATATGTTGAGAATAGACCCGGGGCCATAGTGTTCTCTAGTGGCTTCTCTCATGATAGCGATATTCTACGGCGGGTAAACAAATTACTGTCGAGCAATTGATAGAAAAGCGAATAATTATGAGACTATCTAGGCATGATCATTATATATAGGCATCACGTCTGAGACAAGTAGACCAAAACGATTATGCATCTACTACTATTACTCCACACATCGATCGCTATCCAGTATGCATCTAGTGTATTGAGTTCATAAGAACAGAGTAACGCCTTAAGCAATATGACATGATGTAGAGGGATAGACTCAAGCAATATGATATAAACCCCATCTTTTTATCCTCGGTGGCAACAATACAATACGTGCCTTGCTGCCCCTACTGTCACTCGGAAAGGACAACGCAAGATTGAACCCAAAGCCAAGCACTTCTCCCTTTGCAAGAACTATAGATCTAGTAGGCCAAACCAAACCAATAATTCGAAGAGACTTACCAGGATATTATAATCATACATAAAGAGTTCAGAGAAGAACCAAATATTTCTCATAGATAATCTTAATCATAAACCCACAATTCATCGGATCTCGACAAACACACCGCAAAAAGAGATTACATCGAATAGATCTCTTCGAAGACCGAGGAGAACTTTGTATTGAGATCCAAAGAGAGAGAAGAAGCCATCTAGATACTAGATATGGACCCGAAGGTCTGTGGTAAACTACTCACGACTCATGGTGAGGTGATGATGATGATGTAGAAGCACTCAGTGGTAGATCCCCCCTCCGACGGAGCTCCAGAACATGCCCCAAGATGGGATCTCACGGGAACAGAAGGTTACGGCGGTGGAACTAGGGTTTTCTCTGTTGCTATGTTGTTTCGGGGTACGTAGGCATATATAGGAGGAAGGAGGGCACCGAGGGCCATACATGGGACCCACGAGGCAGGGGGAGCGCCCTAGGGGGGCGCCCCCACCCTCGTGGGCACCACGTAAGCCCTACTTCGTGGTTCTCAAGTCTCCCGTGCGTGATTTTCTCCAAAAATATCTCGCCCGAAGGTTTCATTCCGTTTGGACTCCGTTTGATATCGCTTTTGTGTAAAACCCTGAAACAAGCAAAAAACAGCAATCTGGACTGGGCCTTTGGGTTAGTAGGTTAGTCCCAAAAATAATATAAAAGTGTGTGACAAAGCCCATTAAACATCCAAAACATGATAAATAATAGCATGGAACAATCAAAAAATATAGATATGTTGGAGACGTATCAAGCATCCCCAAGCTTAATTCCTGCTCGTCCTTGAGTAGGTAAATATAAAAACAGATTTTTTTTATGTGGAATGCTAACCAACATAGTTTTTCAATGTAATTCTCTTAATTGTGGCATGAATGTTCGGATCTGAAAGATTCAAGACAAAAGTCTATATTGACATAAGAAATAATAATACTTCAAGCATACTAACACATTCTTCTCAAAATACTATGGCTAAAGTAATTTATCCCCACAAAATCATATAGTCTGGCTATGCTCCCTCTTCATCACATAAAATATTCATATCATGCACAACCCCGATTTCAGCCAAGCACTTATTTTCATACTCTATTCTTTCAAACCTTTCAACTTTCACGCAATACATGAGTGTGAGCCATGGACATAGCACTATGGGTGGAATAGAGAGGTGGTTGTGGAGAAGACAAAAAGGAGGGGGATAGTCTCACATCGACTAGGCGTATTAACAAGCTATGGAGATGCCCATCAATAGATATCAATGTGAGTGAGTAGGGATTGCCATGCAACGGATGCACTAGAGCTAAATATGTATGCAAGCTCAACAAAAGAAACTAGTGGGTGTGCATCCAACTTGCTTGCTCATGAAGACCTAGGGCATTTGAGGAAGCCCATCGTTGGAATATACAAGCCAAGTTCTATAATGAAAATTCCCACTAGTATATGAAAGTGACTAAACATGAGACTCTCTATCATGAAGAACATGGTGCTAATTTGAAGCACAAGTGTGGAAAAAGATAGTAGCAATTGTCCCTTTTTTTCTTTCTTTTTCTTTTTTCCTTTCCCCCCTTTTTTGGGCCTTTCCTTTTTTTAGGGGCTTTATTGATTTAGCCTTTCCTCACATGGAACAATGCTCTAATAATGATGATCATCACACTTTCATTGAATTACAACTCGATACTAGAACAAAGTATGACTCTATATGAATGCCTCCGGCGGTGTACCGGGATGTGCAATGAATCAAGAGTGACATGTATGAAAAATTATGCATGGTATCCTTGCCACAAATACGATGTCAACTACATGATCATGCATGGCAATATGACAATATGATGCGTGTCATATGAACGGAACGGTGGAAAGTTGCATGGCAATATATCTCGGAATGGCTATGGAAATGCCATGATAGGTAGGTATGGTGGCTGTTTTGAGGAAGGATATATAGTGGGTGTATGGTATCGGCGAAAGTTGCGCGATACAAGAGAGGCTAGCAATGGTGGAAGGGTGAGAGTACGTATAATCCATGGACTCAACATTAGTCATAAAGAACTCATATACTAATTGCAAAAATCTACGAGTCATCAAAACAAATCAATCAACACATGCTCCTAGGGGGGAGGTTGGTAGGAGTTAACCATCGCGCGCCCCCGACCTCCACACAAAGGTTGACACTTTACAAATACCTCATGCTCTAACTTCGTCACATAGCGGTTCACCATACGTGCATGCTATGGAAATCACTAACCTTAACACAAGTATTTCTCAATTTCATAATAACTCCACTAGCATGACTCTAATATCACTATCCTCATATCTCAAAACAATTATCAAGCATCCAACTTCTCATCATATTCAATGCACTTAGCGTGAAAGGTTTTACTACATTGATATTGGATGTCTATCATGTGAAGACTAGTTTCATAGCCTAAGCACATTACCATGCTGTTTTAATAGAATCTCAAAAGGATATAAGTGAAGCATGAGAGTTCAACAATTTCTTCAAAATATTAGCACCACCGTGCTCTAAAAGATATAAGTGAAGCACTAGAGCAAAAACTATTTGACTCAAAAGATATAAGTGAAGCACATAGAGTGTTCTAACAATTCCTAGGACATATTTAACTCTCTCAAATAGGTGTTTCCAGCAATGATAATTGTGCCAAACTAACAAGAAAAGACTCAAATTATACAAGACGCTCCAAGTAAAACACATATCATGTGGTGAATAAAAATATAGCTCTGAGTATAGTTACCGATGGATGAAGACGAAAGAGGGGATGCCTTCCCGGGGCATCCCCAAGCTTAGGCTTTTGGTTGTCCATGAATTTTACCTTGGGGTGCCTTGGGCATCCCCAAGCTTAGGCTCTTGCCACTCTTTGTTCCATAGTCCATCAAAGCAATACTCAAAACTTGAAAACTTCACAACACAAAACTTAGACAAAAATCTCGTGAGCTCCGTTAGTATAAGAAAGCAAACCACTACTCAAATTTACTGCCATGAATTCATTATTTGTTTATATTGGTGTTAAACCTACTGTATTCCAACTTCTCTATGGTTCATACTTCCCAATACTACTCATAGATGCATTGAAATAAGCAAACAACACACGAAAAACATAATCTGTCAAAAACAGAATAGTCTGTAGTAATCTGCAGTTTTCGCATGCTTCTGTAACTCCAAAACAATTGAATTAAATTGGTAAACATGAGGAATTTGTCTATTAATTATCTGCAAAAAGAATCAACTAAATAGCACGCTCCAGTAAAATCTGGTGACCATTCTAGTGAGCGCTAACGATTCTGTTTTTCACAGCAAGATCATATAAACTTCACACAAGTCTTCCCAAAGGTTCTACTTGGCACAAACACTAACTAAAACACAAAACCACATATAAACAGAAGCTAGATGCAATATTTATTCCTAAACAAAAGCAAAAACAAAAAATATAAAATTGGGTTGCGTCCCAACAAGCTCTTTCTTTATAGCCATTAAGATAGGCTTGAGAATTCAATGATGCTCACATGAAAGATAAGTATTGAAGCACAAAGAGAGCATCATAAAACATGTGACAAACACATCTAAGTCTAACATACTTCCTATGCATAGGCATTTTATAAGCAAACAAATTATCATAGCAAGCAAGATCTAGCGTATGCAAGGAAGAAGAAAGAAACAATATCAATCTCAACATGAAGGTAATTTAGTAACATGAAGATTTCTATGACCATATTTTCGTCTCTCATAATAATTGCATGTAGGATCATAAGAAAATTCAACAATATAGCTATCACATAACATATTCTCAACACGATCCACATGCATGCGAAGTTGACACTCTTCCAAAATAGTGGGATCAACATTAACTAAATTCATGACCTTTCCAAACCCACTTTTATCAAAAAATTCATAAGATTGATCAATATCTAAAGTAGTGGGATCAAAAGTTGACACTCTTTCAAATCCACTTTCAATATTATGGCAAACATTATTATCAATCTCATATTCATGATGGGGTTTAAATAAAATCCCAAGATCGTAAGAATCATCACCCCAATCATGATCATTGCAACAAGTAGTGGGCATAGCAAAATAAGCATCCCCAAGCTTAGGGTTTTGCATGTCATTAACACAATTGACATTAATAGAATTTATAGTAAAATCATTGCAATCATGCTTTTTATTTAACAAGCTATCATGAATCACTTTTTCTTTTAACAATTCCTCACAATTTTCAGATTCATAAATTTCGAGCAAAACCTCATAAAGATAATCTAGTGCACACATCTCACTAGCAATAGGTTCAACATAATGGGATCTCTTAAAGAGATTAGCAAGTGGATGAGGATCCATACTTTAGCAAGCGAATATGCAGGCTAGTTGGGGGCACATAGCAACACAAGCAAACAGAAAGGCGAACGATAAACACACGACAGAAGAAGGGCAAATAAACGGCAAGGGTGAAGTGGGGGAGAGGAAAACGATGGGCAAAAAATGTAATGCGAAGGATAAGGTTTTGTGATAGGAACTTGGTATATGACTTTTACGTAAGCCTCCCCGGCAACGGCGCCAGAAATTCTTCTTGCTACTTCTCGAGCTTGCGTTGTATGCCCTCGAAGAGGAAAGGGAGATGCAGCACAGTAGCGTAAGTATTTCCCTCAGTTTTTTAGAACCAAGGTATCAATCCAGTAGGAGACCACGCGCGAGTCCCTCACACCTGCACAAACAAATAAGAACTTCGCAGCCAACGCGGTAAGGGGTTGTCAATCCCTTTACGGTCACTTGCGAAAGTGAGATCTGATAGAGATGATAGTTTGATATTTTTGGTATTTTTGATTATAAGAACAGAAAGTAAAAGCAGAAAAAGTAAAGTAGGTGTAGATTGATATGTTGAGAATAGACCCGGGGGCCATAATGTTCTCTAGTGGCTTCACTCATGATAGCGATATTCTACGGCGGGTAAACAAATTACTGTCGAGCAATTGATAGAAAAGCAAATAATTATGAGACTATCTAGGCATGATCATTATATATAGGCATCACGTCCGAGACAAGTAGACCGAAATGATTCTGCATCTACTACTATTACTCCACACATCGACCGCTATCCAGCATGCATCTAGTGTATTGAGTTCATAAGAACAGTGTAACGCCTTAAGCAAGATGACACGATGTAGAGGGATAGACTCAAGCAATATGATATAAACCCCATCTTTTTATCCTCAGTGGCAACAATACAATACGTGCCTTGCTGCCCCTACTGTCACTGGGAAAGGACACCGCAAGATTGAACCCAAAGCCAAGCACTTCTCCCATTGCAAGAACTATAGATCTAACAGGCAAACCAAACCAATAATTCGAAGAGACTTACAAGGATATTATAATCATACATAAAGAGTTTGGAGAAGAACCAAATATTTCTCATAGATAATCCTGATCATAAACCCACAATTCATCGGATCTCGACAAACACACCGCAAAAAGAGATTACATTGAATAGATCTCTTCGAAGACCGAGGAGAACTTTGTATTGAGATCCAAAGAGGTAGAAGAAGCCATCTAGATACTAGCTATGTGTCGGTGTACTAAGATAGGGGTACCTTAGTACCCCAACTTGTGCACGGGCAGTAGCAGCTTCCCGCGGCAGGGTCTACCACGTGCTTGCCGGAAACCTCTCTGGTCCTTATTAAGCCATTCAAAAACAAAGTATACAGGACAGAAGATCAAGGTCCCGGCAAGTGGAGCTTGCCGGGAAGGCCGTCCCGGGCTAAAGACTATGTCATTGACGCAAGGCCCTGGCAAGAGGAGCTTGCCAGGAAGACCAGAAGACTGTATTTAGAAGACAAGCCTCAGCGCACTCTGCGCCCCGGCAAGACCCGGGGAGCGACAAGCCTCGCAGCCCGACAAAATCAAGCCCCCGGCAAGGTGCTTGCCGGGGGAAGTTTGCACTGTGTGCCCGCGCTCCAGCTCATCGGCCCACGCGTCGCCCTAGGGCCCTTCCAGGGACGCGTGGCGGATGGCTGTGCAACCTGGGGGACACGGTGGCACTTCACGGTGACGAGGCTATCGCCGTGGCGAACGGAGACGCAAGGGCGGGCGCTTTTGGGGTCGACGGCGACGGGCATTCAATGCTCTTGTCCCCCACTGTCAAAGTAGGTGATGACCACTGTTCATGCACTGTTCACCCACTGTTCCCGCACTGTTACAACTACCACCACAATTACATTTTTACCCCTTTCTTCTACGTTGACACCTGTCGGTGACCCCTTGAGCTATAAAAGGAGGCCCATGCACAACGTAGAAGGGGTTCGGAACCTAGATCGCTCATTCGCTCGGTGTAGCTAGTTCTTCAAGCTCCCGAGCTCCAACATTCAATACAATCTAAGCAGGAGTAGGGTTTTACGCGTCCATCGCGGCCCGAACCTGGGTAAACTGCCTGCGTGTACTCTACGATCTGCTCTTTGTGCTCCCTCCGTTCCCTTACCGCACGAACAAAGGGGCTCCGGTCCCATAGGTGTTCGTGGTGGACAGTTTCCCCCGACATCTTTAGCGCGCCAGGTAGGGGGCGTCGAGGTTGTGCGAACCTGATCCGGCGCTCACGCGGGCGCACTCTTCATCAACCTCTCCAACTTCGTCAGCTTCATCAGCAACAGCAGCATGGCCCCGAAGAAGAAGGCTTCGGAGGTCGCAGGCCCGTCTGCGTCTGTTCCGCCGCCACCAGAACCAACGGTGGGCGGAGGAGACGCCGTCGGAAGGGTGGTCGCCGGCGAGGAAACTCACGGCGCCACCAAGTCCAAGGACAAGACGGACGACCGAGCCTCGGTCTCCGTAGATGCGCCACGTCCATCTCAGCAGACGACGACCCAGCAGCGCCGTGGTACAGGAGGTACCATCCGCTTGCTCGGGCAAGGTCAAACCGGAGGTTCGCGGGACGCTTCGGGCCATCGTCCTGGCACGAGCAAGGTGCGGTCGCCGGGGCGGGAAGCTGCTCCTTCTAACCCCGTTAGGAGTCCGAGCATATCCCGCTCCTCGCGCCGCTCGCCCCCGCTCCCCTCCTCTCCAGCAGAAGCGCTCGCAAGAGCGCAACTGCTCCTAGATTTCCCTCCAGCGGCAGACAAAGCCGAAGACTGGAGGGCAACCATCCAGAGCCTGATCGCCTTCGCCAATAACGACACGCCGCAGCAGCCGGCGACATCACAGCCGCGGCAAGTCGAGAAGACGAAGGCCGATGGCGACAAGACCGCCGGGGGTGCAACCACCGTGCACTCCCCGCCGCGGAAGCAGAAGACGCCGCCCCGCCGGATTAACGTCGACGACGACTCCACGGCGTCGTCGGATCCGCGGGCTCGTCGGGACCAGCGCCAGGTCCTTGACGATCGGTGACGAGAAGACGCTCGGACGACGATCGAGCGCCGCCGAGAAGCCCGGCGACAATCAGATCAGCGAGCTGGGACCGCTGTCGATACGCACGCGCCCGGTGAACCAGGCGACTTGCCGTACGCGGCGGGTTGCCCTGCGTTTACCCGTGAGCTGCGGCGCGTCCAGTGGCCCAGCATGAAGAACTTCAAGCCCGACGTACCGGAGAAGTACGACGGCAAGACGCACCCCTTGGAATTCCTCAGCATTTACACCATCGCGGTGCAGGCTGCCGGGGGGCGCGATGAGAAGATACTGGCGAACTACTTCCCGCTGGTGCTTAAGCCGAACGTTCGTTCTTGGCTTATGCACTTGCCGGAAGGCTCCATTTCTTCTTGGGCAGATCTTTGCCACCAGTTTGTCGGCGCCTTCACGGGCAGCCACAAACCCCACGGCCAGGAGAGCGATCTCCACATTTTGGCCCAGAAGGAAGGAGAACCTCTGCGCAAGTACATCCAGCGATTCAGCCGCGTGCAGCACAACATCCCCGATGTCCACCCTGCCGCGGTTATCAGCGCGTTCCATCAGAACGTGCGCAACCGCCGCATGCGTGAGGAGATGGCCATGACCAAGATACGGGATGTCAGCGAGCTCTATGCCTTGGCTGACAAGTGCGCGCGCGCCGAAGAGGGGAGGAGACTCCCCGGAGAGGATGCTGGCGCAGGAGGAAGCGACAGCGAGGATGCCGCCCCGGCAAAGAAGAGCCGGCGGCGGAACAATAGGAAGAAGAAGAGCAAGGAAGTGCTTGCCGTCGAGAAGTCCGGCAAGGAGGCTCCCGCCAAGCAAACACAGGCTGGCGGCTCCGGCAAGGAGCCTGCCCCTGTAGCGGCAGCCGACAAACAGGACGGCTCCGACAAGCAATACTGCAAGATCCACCGCACCAAGGGCCACGACCTCTCCAACTGCAAATGCGTCGAGTACCTCGTCGAGGAGCAGAAAGCTGAGTACGAGCGGCGCGACAAGGAGAAGGCCCAAGGTGGCGGAGGAGAGCCCAGCAAGAAGCGGCCATTTAATGGCCGGGGAGGACGCCGCGGCAAGGCCAAGCAGCGGCAAGGTGATCGACCTCCCCGGGGCCGCGACAAGGACGAAGAAGACGATGACGATGACATGGAGGAAGATGATAACAGCGAGCAGGAGTTCCAGAAGGCCACGGAAGTCCTGTGCGTCGACGGCGGCGCCTCTCTGCATACTTCCCACCGCCAACTCAAGCAGTGGGTGCGGGAAATAAATGCAGCTAAGCCGCCCGTGGAGTCACGCAGGCTCCTCAAATGGTCCAGCACGCCCATCATTTTTGATCTTGAGGATCACCCTGACCGCACCACTGCGGTCGGGTGCTTGCCGATGTTGGTCTCACCAACCATCCGCAACCTCAAGGTCACCAAAATGTTGGTTGACGGCGGGGCCGGCCTAAACTTGATCTCCTCTGCTGTGATCAAGAAACTCCAAATCCCAGACGGCGAGCTCGAAGAGACCGGTTCTTTCCAAGGAATAAACCCGGGGAGGAGCAAGCCCAAGGGGAAGATTACTCTGCCAGTGACCTTTGGCGGGGAGCTGAACTTCAGGACGGAGAGGATAACCTTCGATGTTGCCGATATCCCATTGCCATACAATGGGATACTTGGACGTCCTGCCCTCGCCAAGTTCATGGCAGCTTCCCACTACGCCTACAATATACTCAAGATGCCGGGGCCGATAAGCGTCATCTCTGTCCATGGCGACAAGAAGGACGCGCTTATCTGCGCCGACAAGATCTACCGGGATGCAGCAGCTGTGGCGGAGAGCAACACACTTGCCGCTGAAGCTCCCGGGGGGAAGAAGACCAAGACCAAGTCCGGCAAGTGCTCTGGGGCCCACTCCGGCAAACGCACCTCTTCGGAGTGCTGCGCTACCGTCGAGGACGTTCCATCGAGCTCCACCGGCAAGTGTAAGAAAGGGATGGCCGCTCCACCGGCAACCAAGAAGGTGTCCGCCAAGGAGGACGGCACTGGTGGTACCTTCACCATCAGTGCTACACTTGATAGCAAATAGGAAAGCGCGCTCGTTGCCTTCCTGCGGGCGAATGTCGATGTGTTTGCCGGGCAACCATCTGACATCCCCGGTGTTCCCAGGAAGGTAATTGAGCACAAGCTTGCTGTTTGTCCTCATGCGCGGCCCGTCAAGCAGAAGGTCAGGAAGCAAGCCGTGGAGCGCCAAGAATTCATTGCCGAAGAAATCAAGAAGCTAGAAGCAGCAGGCCTGGTTAGAGGCGTAATCCATCCGACGTGGTTAGCAAACCCAGTTGTCGTGCGTAAGGCCAACGGGAAGTGGAGACTGTGTATAGACTTCACCGATGTGAATAAATCATGTCCCAAGGATCCATTTCCCTTGCCACGCATTGACCAGATTGTTGACTCCACTGCTGGATGTGAGCTGCTTTCCTTCCTTGATGCATATTCAGGCTACCACCAGATTTTCATGGCCAAGGAAGATGAAGAGAAGACTGCATTCATTACTCCATGTGGCACATATTGCTTCATTCGCATGCCTTTCGGATTGAAGAATGCAGGCTCAACATTTGCAAGGGTGGTGCACACTGCTTTTGAGCCACAGATCCACAGAAATGTAGAAGCTTACATGGATGACATAGTGGTGAAGAGCAAGAGCAAGGATACCCTGATCCAAGATTTGGAAGAAACTTTAGCAAATCTGCGCAAGATCCAGCTTAAGTTGAACCCCGAGAAGTGCGTCTTTGGAGTCCCCTCCGGCAAGCTTCTCGGGTTCTTCGTGTCTCAGAGGGGGATTGAAGCTAATCCCGACAAGATCAAAGCCATCGAGCAGATCGAAGCCCCGAAGCGCGTCAAGGACGTAAGGAGACTTGCAGGTTGTGTGGCTGCTCTCAATAGGTTCATTTCAAAGTCTGCAGAACGCGCCCTACCTTTCTTCAAAATATTGAAGAAGGCAGGTCCTATGAAATGGACTCCGGAAGCGGAGGCAGCGCTGCAAGACTTGAAAGGATACCTATCCTCCACTCCAATACTTGTCGCACCTAGGCCACAAGAGAAGTTGCTGCTATACCTAGCAGCAACCAATCAAGTGGTTAGTGCTGCGTTAGTAGCGGAGAGGGAGGCCGATGTATTTTGTGGGTTCGGCAAGCGAATCCAGCGACAAGCAGGGGGCTGCTCCGACAAGCTCTGGCCCCGACAAGGACAACTCTGCGCAAGAACAAGGAGAAGTGCGAAGGAAGATGGTGCAGCGCCCGGTGTATTTTGTGAGTTCCCTCTTGCAGGGGGCTAGATCAAGATACTCCGGGGTGCAGAAGTTGCTTTTCGGCCTCCTCATGGCCTCGAGAAAGCTGCGCCATTACTTCCAAGCCCACGAGATAATAGTGGTCACTCGCTTTCCGTTGAAGAGGATATTGCAGAATCCAGAAGCAACAGGCAGGATCGTCGAGTGGGCACTGGAACTGTCGAGCTTTGGTCCCAAGTTTGAAAGCACCTCAACTATACAGAGCAGAGCTTTGGCAGAATTTATAGCTGAGTGGACCCCAACGCCCGATGAAGAAGTTCCAGAGACAAGCGTACCCGTACAAGAAGCGACAAGCGAATGGGTGATGTACTTTGATGGTGCCTTCTCGCTGCAAGGCACTGGAGCCGGTGTGGTACTCATAGCACCCACCGGAGAACACCTCAAGTATGTTATCCAGATGCACTTTCCCAGGGAACAAGCGACAAACAACACTGCAGAGTATGAGGGCCTGCTTGCCGGCCTCAGAATTGCAGCTGAACTTGGGATTAAGAAGCTGATTGTGCGGGGAGATTCTCAGTTGGTGGTCCGACAAGTCAACAAGAGTTATCAGAGCCCTTTGATGGAAGCTTATGTAGATGAAGTGAGAAAGCTTGAAGAGCACTTTGAAGGTTTGCAAATGGAGCACGTCCCGAGAGCTCAAAGTGTGCTGCGATGAAGTTACCTGTGGAACCAGGGACCTTCCTGCTCAAGCTAACTCAACCATCCGTTACACCATCAATTGGTCAGACCAAAAAGAGGAAGTTGGTCTCCGGCGACTACTTGCCGGCGGATCTTCCAGAAACCGCCGCCAAGGTCCCCAAGATCAACGACCAGAACGCTGAGGAACAGTTTGCTCCTGCAGACCCAAGGGTCTGTACAGTTGAAGCAATCGTTCCCGACAAGCCTCGCCCCGGCGAGCTTGCCGGGGGACCATCAGCTCCGGCAGAACCAGAGTTTCTTGCCGTAGAAGCTGGGGTTCCCGCAGCGGCCCTCATGCCTTTAGTCCTTGCCATCGAGCCTCGGGCTCCGGCATGGGCACAGCAGATCGTCCGTTTTCTGCAAACTGGAGAACTTCCCGACGACCCAGCAGAGATAGAGAAAATAACCAGGCAGTCAAGTATGTACCAGTTCGTGGACAATGAACTGTACAGAAGAAGGCTCAATGGTGTCAGGTTGAAGTGCATTTCCAGAGAAGATGGACAGAAGCTGTTGGCAGAAATACATGGAGGCATATGTGGCCACCACATTGGCGCAAGGGCGCTTGCCGGGAAGGCGTTCCGGCAAGGGTTCTTCTGGCCAGAAGCCCTCCAAGATGCAACTGCACAAGTAACCAAGTGTGAAGCGTGCCAGTTCCATGCCAAACAAATTCATCAGCCAGCTCAAGCTCTCCAGACGATCCCTTTGTCCTGGCCCTTCTCGGTCTGGGGGCTCGATATCCTGGGCCCCTTCCCCCATTGTCGGGGGAAACTGTCCACCACGAGCACCTATGGGACCGGAGCCCCTTGTTCGTGCGGTAAGGGAGCGGAAGGAGCACAAAGAGCAGATCGTAGAGCTCACGCGGGCAGTTTACACAGGTTCGGGCCGCGATGGACGCGTAAAACCCTACTCCTGCTTAGATTGTATTGAATGTTGGAGCTCGGGAGCTTGAAGAACTAGCTACACCGAGTGAATGAGCGATCTAGGTTCCGAACCCTTTCTACGTTGTGCATGGGCCTCCTTTTATAGCTCAAGGGGTCACCGACAGGTGTCAACGTAGGAAAAAGGGGTAAAAATGTAATTGTGGTGGTAGTTGTAACAGTGCGGGAACAGTGGATGAACAGTGGTCATCACCTACTTTGATAGTGGGGGACAAGAGCATTAAATGCCCATCGCCGTCGACCCCAAAAGCGCCCGCCCTTGCGTCTCCGTTCGCCACGGCGATAGCTTCTTCACCGTGGAGTGCCACCGTGTCCCCCAGGCTGCACAGCCATCCGCCACGCGTCCCTGGAAGGGCCCCAGGGCGACGCGTGGGTCGATGAGCTAGAGCGCGGGCACACAGTGTGAGTTCCCCCGGCAAGCACCTTGCCGGGGTCTTGATCTTGTCGGGCCGGGAAGCTTGTCGCTCCCCGGGTCTTGCCGGGGCGCAAGGTGCGCCGAGGCGTGTCTTTTAAGAAGCAGTCTTCTGGTCTTCCTGGCAAGCTCCTCTTGCCAGGGCCTTGAGTTAAATGAGGTAATCTTGAGCCTGGGACGGCCTTCCCGGCAAGCTCCACTTGCCGGGGCCTTGATCTTCTGTCTTGTATACTTTGTTTTTGAATGGCTTAATAAGGACCAGAGAGGTTTCCGGCAAGCACGTGGTAGACCCTGCCGCGGGAAGCTGCTACTGCCCGTGCACAAGTTGGGGTACTAAGGTACCCCTATCTTAGTACACTGACAGGAGCCCCCGGGCCTGGGCCACACACGGTGCCGAGCGCTGTTGGGCCAGGCCCAAAACAGTGCACGGGCACGCATGGCCCACGGCGAGCCGTAATTCCCCTTCCGCATCCGCCGCGTCCCTCCCTAACGGCACGCGTCGATTGCGGCGTCGTGGGAGGGAACGTGGCCACGTTCTTTAATGGGAAATGCGGAACGTCCCCCACTTCCCCCTTAAAAGCAGAGGAAGCAGGGGCCGTTACCTTACTTCGTCTTCATTGCTTCTTCCACCTCCAGAAACCCCCCTCTGCGCTCCGCCTCCTCACCTCCTCCGCCGTCTTTCGCATCTGCGGCGCCGCCGAACTCCTCGTCCCCTTCCCTCGCCGCCTCCGCCATGGCCCCGAAGACCGAGAAGGCGAAGGCGGAGAAGACCAAGAAAGAGAAATCCGAGCAGGCGGCGAAGCTTGCTCTCCTGCGGAAGAGGAATGTCGTCTTCGCGCCAAGGCTCGGCGCGCGGGAGCTCTGGAACAAGTACTATCTGTTCTGGGCCAAGAAGACCAAGGCGCATCCCCGCACCCGAGTCTACCCGGCCGCCGCCAGAGATCTGTACCCCAGCGGGTATTTCTTCTTTGCTGCCTTCTTCCATTGCGGCCTTTGTCCTCCATTCTCTGAATTTTTCTGCGACATTATGAACACCTACAACCTCCATCTTTTAGACTTCACCCCCAACGCCATCCTCACGATGGCGGTTTTCGCACATCTGTGCAAAAACTACATAGGGATATATCCAAACGTAGCACTTTTTAGGCACTTCTTTATGCCTAGAGTAGAGGCCGGCGCCCCCCTCTCCGGGGGGATCTCTTGGATCTTCCGCTTGAACAAGAAGGAATCCTATCTGAAAGGGGAGCTCCGCGGCAAGTGGGAGGAGTGGCGCGCGGACTGGTGCTGGATAGTGGAGGACGAGCCGCAACCTTTTACTGCGCCGCGCACAACTGCTATAGTGCGCGGTAGAGATTGGAGTGACTTGGCCGCGGATGACATCAAGCTCAACGTTGCCCTTGCCAGAATCCTTCGCCTCCGGGTAGCCAAGTTGACCATCGGAGAGGTAGGAGCAGACTTTCTCCGCCGCCGCATTGCTCCTTTACAGGAAAGGAAAAGGCCAGCATGGGAGTTTGGCAATGCGGCGGACGTAATGAGGTTGCGCCCGGGGCTGAATTACAACTTCACGGCGCTGGAGCTGAAGGGAATGCTTCGGGAGCTTTTCAAGCACGACCCAGCTCACCCAGAGTGGTTTAGATCTCCCCGGGGAGTAGTACCTTTATGCAACAGCACCGCCCGGGACGCCTTGCGGGCGATGATGCCCGCATGTGACTCACATGGCATCGACCCAACATGGATAGTACCCACGCCGGACGCCATTATGAGCTTCTTCGATAACTTGGTTGAGGTGCCGAAGAACACCGATGAGATCAAGGGTCTTACCCGGGACACCACAGATCGGGAGATAGCTTACATTGCTACCCGGGTAGAAGAGGCCGCCGCAGCCGCAGCGGTAGGAGAATTTGGGTTCACCGTCGACGAGGCAGAGGCCGAGGACGCGTCATGCCAGGCCGAGGAGGCAGAGATCCGGAGGCTTCTCAATCTACCGGCCGACGAGCTCGCCGGGGTCCCTTCTCTGAGGCATGCCGAGATCCCTGGAGTGGTGAGCGAGGCCGAGGCAAGAGGCGAGGTTGCCGGAGGAAGCAGAGGTGCCGGAGGGGGCGGAGCTGCCGGAAGGAGCAAGGCCGCGGGGCAGGGTGCTGGACCCAGCGAGCCCACCGAGGAGGAGGAGGAGGAGGACGTCGGAGCCGACGAGGATACCGGCGGATCTCTGGGGCTCGACGATGACATCTCCTCGTCCTCGGAGAGCTCCCCGCCCCGGGCAAGTCCCAAGCGAACACCGCCGAAGCGCCTCCGCAAGGCGGCTACGGCGACGAGGACGCAGGCGCCCCGACAGCAGCCCGCTCGCCAGGCGACGCGCGCCACCAGAGCGAGCCAGACCGCGACGGAGGCGCCCCGCGCACCAGCGCCAAGCGGAGGAGGAGCCTCCCAAAGCGGAGCGGCTGCTCCGCCTGCTCCCCGGGCCTCGGCGCCAACAGAGGCTGGGGCTTCGCAGCCCCCAGCCCCGGGGACCGCCAAGTGCCCGAGGGAGCCTTCCCCTCCCGCTCCTCGTGCGGACGCGCCTCAGGTGGAGTTCGACTTCTCCGCCCTGAGCGACAACGACGACGAGGAACAAGAGTAAGGACTTGTATTCTATAGCTTCTTCAATTCTGTCTTGATTCTTTTGTTGACGATTCTGATCTTGCTTCTTGCTTTGATTTCAGGACCCTGGCCCAGCGAGCGGCGAAGAAGGCCAAGGTTCCCGTAGTCGAAGTCGAGGACGACTCGCCCGTCGCGGCGGCAGGGGACGCGCCGGCGACAAGCTTGCCGGACCCAAGCGCTGCTCCGAGGAGCAGCCCCCAGCGCAGCCCCCAGCGTAAGTCTAGTCTTGAACTTTCCGCTCGTCGGGCGCGCCTGGAGTTTTTGCCTTGTACTAACATCTTGTTGCTCTGTTCGTCTTGCTTGTCTTGTGCAGAAACGGAGCCGCAGCCGCAGGAGCGCCCGGAGACCACTCCCGAGGAGCCGCAGGCCCCGCCGTCCCCGCCAAGGACGAACTCTCCGGAGACGGAGAGCGCTCCGCCAAGGGCGGGTACCCCGCCAAGGGCGAGCAGCCCGGCGAGGGCGGCCACCCCGCCAAGGGAGAGCTCCCCGGCGAGGGAGCCTGTCGTCGACGAGGTCCGTGAAGGTAAGTCTTGTAACTTCGTCTTCTTGGATTCGTCTTTTTTGGATATTTGCTTGAATTTTTTCTTTTCTTCTTTTCTTCTTCTTCTAGACCCTCCCGCGCCGGACCGGATGGAGACCGAGGTCGTCGGCAAGGAGGGCGCGCAGGGCGACGGCGGCAACGCCCCTGTCGTCGAAGACGTGGCAGGAGCCGACGAGCCTGCGGCCGAGGAGACTGCTCCGGCTGCGGACGCAGCGGCCGGGGAGGGGGACGGCGGCCACACTGCCGGCCCGGAGGCGGCAGGAGCGTCCAGCGCTGCGCCGGCCGCCGATCCCTCCACCGAGAAGGAGCAGTCTGCCTTCTACCTTGAGGCTCCCAACAGCGTCTTCATACAGGTGCCGTGGGGATCCTTGTCGCGAGCCCCCGAGGAGGGAGAGACCTTCGATGGGGAGGTCCTCGCCTCCGCGGGGCTGAAGATTGTCGAGGCGCCGGGCGGGAGCGACGAGCCCGAGGAGGAGAAGCTGCTTCACCGGCTCCTGGCCCTTTACCGGGCCAGGCAGGCGAAACTTGAGTCTCGGGAGGCCCTCACCACCAAGGCCGCAGCAGATATGGAGAAACGCGCCGCGGAGCTCCGCGCCGCCAACCAGGAGGCCCTCCGCAACTTGGCGGAGGAGCGCGAGAGGCTTGCTGGAGAATACCAAGAGTGGCTCCTGGAGAAGGCTGAGGCCGAGGAGCAGCAGCGACTCGCCGGAGAAGCGCTATCCCAGCGAGAAGGAGCGCTCAACCAGCGGAAGGTCGACCTCGATTCTCACGAGGACGACCTTGCCGCCCGGGAGCAGGCCCTTGGCGGAGAGCTGAAGGAAGCAAAGGCCGCCGCCGCCACCGCGGAGACCGCCAAGAAGGACCTCGAGGCTAAGGTGATGCAGCTGGAGGAGTACCTAAAGGCGAGCATGGAGAGGGTCACCGCGCTCAATACAGAGCGCGAGAAGGACGCCCACACCAATTCTGAACTCCAGGTATGCCTCTCCAAGCAAGGCGACGAGCTGAAGGCCGCCAAGGACTCGATTGCAGATCTGGAGCTGAAAGTCTCTACGCTGAAGGATTCGCTCGATGCCGTCCGGGACCGTGAAACCAAGCTGAAGGACGAGCTCCGCAAGGAGCGAGGCCTAGTGGAGAGCGCCGCCACTTCAGCTGAGAAATTCCGCCGGACCGTCGAAGTATGGACTGAAGATCTGGTGGCTTCTGCAGCTAGCATCGACAAGGAGCTGATGGCGCTGAGGGTTGAGCATCTCATATACTCTCCGGATCCAAATCTCCCCCACAGCGCCAAGCTCAGTCTCTTCTTCAGAGGGGTCGCGCCGGCACTCGTAAGTCTACAGAAGAAACTCCCCGCGCAGCTGGCCGAGGAGTCGCGCCAACTCTGCGCGGGAACCCTGGAGTGCGTCCTGACGAAGATCGTCTACCGCAACCCTGGTATAAATCTCGTCAACGTTCTCCGCAGCTTGCCGGCCAACGCAGATATGGAGGCACTGAAGGTGCAGGTCGCCCACATCATCGCCAAGGTGAACAAGATCTCCAGGCGCGAGGGCGACCGCGTGGATTAGGCCTCCTCCCTTTTTATTTCTTTTGTTGCTGCAAAGTATGCCGTGAACATGAAACTATTAGTCATTGCGACAAGCTATCTCTGTAATATATTTATCTTATTTTCGAGCAATCGATGCAGTGTTATCTCCCTTGCTTTGGTCCTTTACTTTGTATGCTTTTAACCCTACGCTTCTAGGGGACTTGCCGGTAAGGGGCCTTCGCCGCGAGCGCTGAGTGCTGGACTCTGAGCAGCCTGCTGGCCAAGGTCTTACCGGCAAGTAACCTTGCCGCAGCTAGTCGCGACGCACTTAGCTTGCTGAGCGAACTCGGAAACGAAGCAAGGGCGCGACACTTGTCGCAGCTCACTTAAGTCGTTGAGCGTACTCGAAAACAAGATAAGGGTGCGGCTAGCCACGGGTAGGTTCCTCCACGCACAGGTTTTCCATACAAAGTGAGGTTGTTCAAGGAAGATAACTAAATTTAAAAAATTTGAACTGCTCAAATTCTGGTAACTTAGCTTTCTTAGTCTATTTGTTCTCCGGTAAGCTTCTCTTTCTTGAACAGCACTTGGTTCATCCTCCATCTCCTTCCCCCCCGGCAAACTTGTGTGCGAGGAACATTCCTTCTGCTAAAGAGGAAAGAAAAAGAGGAGGGAAAACAAGTATAGGGCCTTTCGGCGTGGTAATGCTTACCGGACATGTGTGTTGCACAAAATGCCAAATAATGCATGCAAATAACAAAGAAAAGCACGAGAATGGCAAATATTGCGAAAACACAAAGCTTTACTGATGCACGGGATCTGCGCCCGGCTTTGTACAAAGGTTTACATGCGACAGCGGCAAGACTCGTACAAAAGGTGGTTGCCGGAGCGGATCACGGCAACCGCGCCTTATGGGTGAAACTTTCGAAGATGCTCTATGTTCCAGGAGTTGCTCACCGGTAAGCCTTCTTCGGTCTCAAGGCGGACAGCACCGGGCCTTGTGACTTGTCTCACCCGATAAGGGCCTTCCCACTTCGACGTCAACTTGTTGGAATTCTTGGCGGACTGAACACGCCGAAGAACAAGGTCGCCTTCCTCGAGACTCCTGGCCTTAACCTTGCGGCTATGATAGCGACGCAAGGCTTGCTGGTATCGAGCAGCTCGTACAGCAGCCTGGAGACTTCCTCCTCGAGGAGCAATGCATCATCTTGTCGCAGTTGCTCTTGCTCGAGCTCATCATAAGCGAGCACTCGAGGAGATCCGTATACGAGTTCCGTGGGGAGAACTGCCTCTGCTCCATAGACAAGAGCAAAGGGTATCTGCCCGGTGGCTCGATTTGGTGTCGTTCTGATTGACCAAAGAGCCGCCGGTAGCTCCTCTATCCAGTTTCTTCCGCACTTGCGCAGCCTGTCAAAGGTCCTTGTCTTGAGTCCGCGCAGCACTTCAGCATTTGCCCTCTCCGCTTGACCGTTGCTCCTCGGGTGAGCAACAGAAGCGAAGCAGACCTTGGCGCCAAGGTCTTGGACGTATTGCATGAAGGTGCGACTAGTAAATTGCGTACCGTTGTCGGTGATGATCCTGTTAGGGATTCCGAAACGGCAAACAATCGACCTGAAGAACCTGACCGCTGACTGTGCTGTCACCTTTCTCACCGGTTCCTCTTCTGGCCACTTTGTGAACTTGTCGATTGCAACGTACAAGTACTCAAAGCCCCCGACAGCACGGGGGAAGGGGTCGAGGATATCGAGCCCCCAGACCGAGAAGGGCCAGGACAAAGGGATCGTCTGGAGAGCTTGAGCTGGCTGATGAATTTGTTTTGCATGGAACTGGCACGCTTCACACTTGGTTACTTGTGCAGTTGCATCTTGGAGGGCTTCTTGCCAAAAGAACCCTTGCCGGAATGCCTTCCTGGCAAGTGCCCTTGCGCCAATGTGGTGGCCACATATGCCTCCATGTATTTCTGCCAAGAGCTTCTGTCCATCTTCTCTGGAAATGCACTTCAACTTGACACCATTGAGCCTTCTTCTGTACAGTTCATTGTCCACGAACTGGTACATACTTGACTGCCTGGTTATTTTCTCTATCTCTGCTGGGTCGTCGGGAAGTTCTCCAGTTTGCAAAAAACGGACGATCTGTTGCGCCCATGCCGGAGCCCGAGGCTCAACGGCAAGGACTAAAGGCATGAGGGCCGCTGCGGGAACCCCAGCTTCTACGGCAAGAACCTCTGGCTCTGCCGGAGCTGATGGTCCCCCGGCAAGCTCGCCAGGGCGAGGCTTGTCGGGAACGATTGCTTCAACTGTACAGACCCTTGGGTCTGCAGGAGCAAATTGTTCCTCAGCGTTCTGGTCGTTGATCTTGGGGACCTTGGCGGCGGCTTCGGGGAGATCCGCCGGCAAGTAGTCGCCGGAGACCAACTTTCTCTTCTTGGGCTGCCCAATTGATGGTGTGACGGAGGGCTGAGTCAGCTTGAGCAGGAAGGTCCCTGGTTCCACAGGTAACTTCATTGCAGCACACTTTGAAAGGCCATCCGCTATATCGTTCTGAGCTCTTGGGACGTGCTCCATTTGCAGACCTTCAAAGTGTTCTTCAAGCTTCCTCACTTCATCTACATAAGCTTCCATCAAAGGGCTCTGGTAACTCTTATTGACTTGTCGGACCACCAACTGAGAATCTCCCCGCACAATCAGCTTCTTAATCCCAAGTTCAGCTGCAATTCTGAGGCCGGCAAGCAGGCCCTCATACTCTGCAGTGTTGTTTCTCGCTTGTTCCCTGGGAAAGTGCATCTGGATGACATACTTGAGGTGCTCTCCGGTGGGCGCGATGAGTACCACGCCGGCATCGGCGCCTTGCAGCAAGAAGGCACCATCAAAGTACATCACCCATTCGCTCGTCGCTTCTTGTACGGGTACGCTTGTCTCTGGAACTTCCTCATCGGGCGTTGGGGTCCACTCAGCTATAAATTCTGCCAAAGCTCTGCTCTGTATAGTTGAAGTACTCTCAAACTTGAGACCAAAGCTTGACAGCTCCAGTGCCCACTCGACGATCCTGCCTGTTGCTTCTGGTTTCTGCAATATCCTCTTCAACGGAAAGCGAGTGACCACTGTTATCTCGTGGGCTTGGAAGTAATGGCGCAGCTTTCTCGAGGCCATGAGGAGACCGAAAAGCAACTTTTGCACCCCGGAGTATCTTGATCTAGCTCCCTGCAAGAGGGAACTCACAAAATACACCGGGCGCTGCACCATCTTCTTCCGCACCTCTCCTTGCTCCTGCGCAGAGTTGTCCTTGTCGGGGCCAGAGCTTGTCGGAGCAGCCCCCTGCTTGTCGCTGGATTCGCTTGCCGGTGGTGTAGATTCCTCATCGGCCTCCCTCTCCGCTACTAACGCAGCACTAACCACTTGATTGGTTGCTGCTAGGTATAGCAGCAACTTCTCTTGTGGCCTAGGTGCGACAAGTATTGGAGTGGAGGATAGGTATCCTTTCAAGTCTTGCAGTGCTGCCTCCGCTTCCGGAGTCCATTTCATAGGACCCGCCTTCTTCAAAATTTTGAAGAAAGGCAGGGCGCGTTCTGCAAACTTTGAAATGAACCTACTGAGAGCAGCCACACAACCTGCAAGTCTCCTTACGTCCTTGACGCGCTTCGGGGCTTCGATCTGCTCGATGGCTTTGATCTTGTCAGGATTAGCTTTGATCCCCCTCTGAGACACAAAGAACCCGAGAAGCTTGCCGGAGGGGACTCCAAAGACGCACTTCTCGGGGTTCAACTTAAGCTGGATCTTGCGCAGATTTGCAAAAGTTTCTTCCAAATCTTGAATCAGGGTATCCTTGCTCTTGCTCTTCACCACTATGTCATCCATGTAAGCTTCTACATTCCTATGGATCTGTGGCTCAAAAGCAGTGTGCACCACCCTTGCAAATGTTGAGCCTGCATTCTTCAATCCGAAAGGAATGCGAATGAAGCAATATGTGCCACATGGAGTAATGAATGCAGTCTTCTCTTCATCTTCCTTGGCCATAAAGATCTGGTGGTAGCCTGAATATGCATCAAGAAAGGAGAGCAGCTCACATCCAGCAGTGGAGTCAACAATCTGGTCAATGCGCGGCAAGGGAAATGGATCCTTGGGACATGCTTTATTCACATTGGTGAAGTCTATACACAGTCTCCACTTCCCGTTAGCCTTACGCACGACAACTGGGTTTGCTAACCACGTCGGATGGATCACACCTCTAACCAGGCCCGCTGCTTCTAGCTTCTTGATTTCTTCGACAATGAATTCTTGGCGCTCCACGGCTTGCTTCCTGACCTTCTGCTTGATGGGCCACGCATGAGGGCAAACAGCAAGCTTGTGCTCAATTACCTTCCTGGGAACACCGGGGATGTCAGATGGTTGCCAGGCAAACACATCGACATTCGCCCGCAGGAAGGCAACGAGCGCGCTTTCCTATTTGCTATCAAGTGTAGCACTGATGGTGAAGGTACCACCAGTGCCGTCCTCTTTGGCGGGCACCTTCTTGGTTGCCGGTGGAGCGGCCATTCCTTTCTTGTTCTTGCCGGTGGAGCTCGATGGAACGTCCTCGATGGCAGCGCAGCACTCCGAAGAGGTGCGTTTGCCGGAGTGGGCCCCAGAGCACTTGCCGGACTTGGTCTTGGTCTTCTTCCCCCCGGGAGCTTCAGCGGCAAGTGTGTTGCTCTCCGCTGCGGCTGCCGCATCCCGGTAGATTTTGTCGGCGCAGATAAGCGCGTCCTTCTTGTCGCCATGGACAGAGATGACGCTTATCGGCCCTGGCATCTTGAGCACGTTGTAGGCGTAGTGGGAAGCCGCCATGAACTTGGCGAGGGCAGGACGTCCAAGTATCCCATTGTATGGCAATGGGATATCGGCAACATCGAAGGTTATCCTCTCCGTCCTGAAGTTCAGCTCCCCGCCAAAGGTCACTGGCAGAGTTATCTTCCCCTTGGGCTTGCTCCTCCCCGGGTTTATTCCTTGGAACGAACCGGTCTCTTCGAGCTCGCCATGTGGGATTTGGAGTTTCTTGATCACAGCAGAGGAGATCAAGTTTAGGCCGGCCCCGCCGTCAACCAACATTTTGGTGACCTTGAGGTTGCGGATGGTGGGTGAGACCAGCATCGGCAAGCACCCGACCGCAGTGGTGCGATCAGGGTGGTCCTCAAGATCAAAAATGATGGGCGTGCTGGACCATTTGAGGAGCCTGCGTGACTCCACGGGCGGCTCTGCTGCATTTACTTCCCGCACCCACTGCTTGAGTTGGCGGTGGGAAGTATGCAGAGAGGCGCCACCGTCAACGCACAGGACTTTCGTGGCCTTCTGGAACTCCTGCTCGCTGTTATCTTCTTCCTCCATGTCATCGTCGTCGTCTTCTTCATCCTTGTCGCGGCCCCGGGGAGGTCGGTCACCTTGCCGCTGCTTGGCCTTGCCGCGGCGTCCTCCCCGTCCATTAAATGGCCACTTCTTGCTGGGCTCTCCTCCGCCACCTTGGGCCTTCTCCTTGTCGCTCCGCTCGTACTCAGCTTTCTGCTGCTCGACGAGGTATTCGACGCGTTTGTAGTTGGAGAGGTCGTGGCCCTTGGTGCGGTGGATCTTGCAGTATTGCTTGTCGGAGCCGTCCTGCTTGTCGGCTGCCGCTACAGGGGCGGGCTCCTTGCCGGAGCCGCCAGCCTGTGTTTGCTTGGCGGGAGCCTCCTTGCCGGACTTCTCGACGGCAAGCACCTCCTTGTTCTTCTTCTTCCTATTGTTCCGCCGCCGGCTTTTCTTTGCCGGGGCGGCATCCTCGCTGTCGCTTCCTCCTGCGCCAGCATCCTCTCCGGGGAGTCTCCTCCCCTCTTCGGCGCGCGCGCACTTGTCAGCCAGAGCATAGAGCTCGCTGACATCCCGTATCTTGATCATGGCCATCTCCTCACGCATGCGGCGGTTACGCACGTTCTGGTGGAACGCGCTGATAACCGCGGCAGGGTGGACGTCAGGGATATTGTGCTGCACGCGGCTGAAGCGCTGGATGTACTTGCGTAGAGATTCTCCTTCCTTCTGGGCCAAGATGTGGAGATCGCTCTCCTGGCCGTGGGGTTTGTGGCCGCCCGTGAAGGCGCCAACAAACTGGTGGCAAAGATCTGCCCAAGAAGAAATGGAGCCTTCCGGCAAGTGCATAAGCCAAGAACGAACGTTCGGCTTAAGCACCAGCGGGAAGTAGTTCGCCAATATCTTCTCATCACGCCCCCCGGCAGCCTGCACCGCGATGGTGTAAATGCTGAGGAATTCCGAGGGGTGCGTCTTGCCGTCGTACTTCTCCGGTACGTCGGGCTTGAAGTTCTTCATGCTGGGCCATTGGACACGCCGCAGCTCACGGGTAAACGCAGGGCAACCTGCCGCGTACGGCAAGTCGCCTGGTTCACCGGGCGCGTGCGTATCGACAGCGGTCCCAGCTCGCTGATCTGATTGTCGTCGGGCATCTCGGCGGCGCTCGATCGTCGTCCGAGCGTCTTCTTGTCGCCGATCGTCCAGGACCTGGCGCTGGTCCCGACGAGCCCGCGGATCCGACGACACCGTGGAGTCGTCGTCGACGTTAATCCGGCGGGGCGGCGTCTTCTGCTTCCGCGGCGGGGAGTGCACCGTAGTTGCACCCCCGGCGGTCTTGTCGCCGTCGGCCTTCGTCTTCTCGACTTGCCGCGGCCGCGAGGTCGCCGGCTGCTGCGGAGAGTCGTTGTTGGCGAAGGCGATCAGGCTCTGGATGGTTGCCCTCCAGTCTTCGGCTTTGTCTGCCGCTGGAGGGAAATCGAGGAGCAGTTGCGTCTTGCGAGCGCTTCTGCTGGAGAGGAGGGGAGCGGGGGCGAGCGGTGCGAGGAGCGGGATATGCTCGGACACCTAACATGGTTAGAAGGAGCAGGATCCCGTCCCGGCGACCGCGCCTTGCTTGTGCCAGGGCGATGGCCCGGAGCGTCCCGCGAACCTCCGGTTTGGCTTGTCCCAGCAAGCGGATGGTACCTCCTGTACCACGGCGCTGCTGGGTTGTAGTCTGCTGAGACGGTCGTGGCGCATCTACGGAGACCGAGGCTCGGTCGTCCGTCTTGTCCTTGGATTTGGTGGCGCCGCGAGTTTCCTCGCCGGCGACCACCCTTCCGCCTGCGTCTCCTCCACCCACCGTTGGTTCTGGTGGCGGTGGAACAGACGCAGACGGGCCTGCGACCTCCGAAGCCTTCTTCTTCGGGGCCATGCTGTTGTTGCTGATGAAGCTGACGAAGTTGGAGAGGTTGATGAAGAATGCGCCCGCGTGAACGCCGGATCAGGTTCGCACAACCTCGACGCCCCCTAAAGCTCTCCAGACGATCCCTTTGTCCTGGCCCTTCTCGTTCTGGGGGCTCGATATCCTCGGCCCCTTCCCCCATTGTCGGGGGAAACTGTCCACCACGAGCACCTATGGGACCGGAGCCCCTTGTTCGTGCGGTAAGGTAGCGGAGGGAGCACAAAGAGCAGATCGTAGAGCTCACGCGGGCAGTTTACCCAGGTTCGGGCCGCGATGGATGCGTAAAACCCTACTCCTGCTTAGATTGTATTGAATGTTGGAGCTCGGGAGCTTGAAGAACTAGCTACACCGAGTGAATGAGCGATCTAGGTTCCGAACCCTTTCTACGTTGTGCATGGGCCTCCTTTTATAGCTCAAGGGGTCACCGACAGGTGTCAACGTAGGAAAAAGGGGTAAAAATGTAATTGTGGTGGTAGTTGTAACAGTGCGGGAACAGTGGATGAACAGTGGTCATCACCTACTTTGATAGTGGGGGACAAGAGCATTAAATGCCCATCGCCGTCGACCCCAAAAGCGCCCGCCCTTGCGTCTCCGTTCGCCACGGCGATAGCTTCTTCACCGTGGAGTGCCACCGTGTCCCCCAGGCTGCACAGCCATCTGCCACGCGTCCCTGGAAGGGCCCCAGGGCGACGCGTGGGTCGATGAGCTGGAGCGCGGGCACACAGTGTGAGTTCCCTCGGCAAGCACCTTGCCGGGGTCTTGATCTTGTCGGGCCGGGAAGCTTGTCGCTCCCCGGGTCTTGCCGGGGCGCAAGGTGCGCCGAGGCGTGTCTTTTAAGAAGCAGTCTTCTGGTCTTCCTGGCAAGCTCCTCTTGCCAGGGCCTTGAGTTAAATGAGGTAATCTTGAGCCTGGGACGGCCTTCCCGGCAAGCTCCACTTGCCGGGGCCTTGATCTTCTGTCTTGTATACTTTGTTTTTGAATGGCTTAATAAGGACCAGAGAGGTTTCCGGCAAGCACGTGGTAGACCCTGCCGCGGGAAGCTGCTACTGCCCGTGCACAAGTTGGGGTACTAAGGTACCCCTATCTTAGTACACCGACACCCGTGCTGTTGGGGGCTTTGAGTACTTGTACGTAGCAATCGACAAGTTCACAAAGTGGCCAGAAGTGGAACCGGTGAGGAAGGTGACAGCACAGTCAGCGGTCAGGTTCTTCAGAGCAATTGTTTGCCGTTTTGGAATCCCTAACAGGATCATCACCGACAACGGTACACAGTTCACTAGTCGCACCTTCATGCAATACGTCCAAGACCTTGGCGCCAAGGTCTGCTTCGCTTCTGTTGCTCACCCGAGGAGCAATGGTCAAGCGGAGAGGGCCAATGCTGAAGTGCTGCGCGGGCTCAAGACAAGAACTTTCGACAGGCTGCGCAAGTGTAGAAGAAACTGGATAGAGGAGCTACCGGCGGCTCTTTGGTCAATCAGGACGACACCAAGTCGGGCCACCGGGCAGACACCCTTTGCCCTCGTCTATGGGGCAGAGGCAGTTCTCCCCACGGAACTCGTATACGGATCTCCTCGAGTGCTCGCTTATGATGAGCTCGAGCAAGAGCAACTGCGACAAGATGATGCATTGCTCCTCGAGGAGGAACGTCTCCAGGCTGCTGTACGAGCTGCTCGATACCAGCAAGCCTTGCGCCGCTACCATAGCCGCAAGGTCAAGGCCAGGAGTCTCGAGGAAGGCGACCTTGTTCTTCAGCGTGTTCAGTCCGCCAAGAATTCCAACAAGTTGACGCCGAAGTGGGAAGGCCCTTATCGGGTGAGACAAGTCACAAGGCCCGGCGCTGTCCGCCTTGAGACCGAAGAAGGCTTACCGGTGAGCAACTCCTGGAACATAGAGCATCTTCGAAAGTTTCACCCATAAGGCGCGGTTGTCGTGATCCGCTCCGGCAACCACCTTTTGTACGAGTCTTGCCGCTGTCGCATGTAAACCTTTGTACAAAGCCGGGCGCAGATCCCGTGCATCAGTAAAGCTTTGTGTTTTCACACTATTTGCCATTCTCGTGCTTTTCTTTGTTATTTGCATGCATCATTTGGCATTTTGTGCAACACACATATCCGGTAAGCATTACCATGCCGAGGAACCCTATGCTTGTTTCCTCTTCTCCTTTTTTCTTTCTCCCTTAAGCAGAAGAAGCATTCCTCGCGCACAAGTTTGCCGGGGGGGAAGGAGGTGGAGGAAACCAAGTGCTGTTCAAGAAAGAGAAGCTTACCGAAGAACGAATAGACTATGAAAGCTAAGTTACCAGAATTCGAGCAGTTCAAATTTTTAAATTTTAGTTATCTTCCTTGAACAACCACACTTTGTATGGAAAACCTGTGCATGGAGGAACCTACCCGTGGCTAGCCGCACCCTTATCTTGTTTTCGAGTACGCTCAACGACTTAAGTGAGCTGCGACAAGTGTCGCGCCCTTGCTTCGTTTTCGAGTTCGCTCAGCAAGCTAAGTGCGTTGCGACTAGCTGCGGCAAGGTTACTTGCCGGTAAGACCTTGGCCAGCAGGCTGCTCAGAGTCCAGCACTCAGCGCTCGCGGCAAAGGCCCCTTGCCGGCGAGTCCCCTGGAAGCGTAGGGTTAAAAGCATACAAAGTAAAGGACCAAAGCAAGGGAGATAACACTACATCGATTGCTCAAAATAAGATAATATATTACAAGGGATAGCTTGTCGCAATCACTAATAGGTTCGTGTTCATGACACACTTTGCAGCAGCAAAAGAAATAAAAGGGGAAGAGGCCTAATCCACGCGGTCGCCCTCGCGCCTGGAGATCTTGTTCACCTTGGCGATGATGTGGGCGACCTGCGCCTTCAGTGCCTCCTGATCCGCGTCGGCCGGCAAGCTGCGGAGGACGTTGACGAGATTAATACCAGGATTGCGGTAAACAATCTTGGTCAAGACGCGCTCCAGGGTTCCCGCGCAGAGTTGGCGCGACTCCTCGGCTAGCTGCGCGGGGAGCTTCTGCTGCAGACGTGCGAGCGCCGGCGCGATCCCCCTGAAGAAAAGGCTAAGCTTGGCACTGTGGGGGAGATTTGGATCCGGAGAGTATATGAGATGCTCAACCCTCAGCGCCATCAGCTCCTTGTCGATGTTGCCAGCAGAAGCCACCAGATCTTCAGTCCATACCTCGACGGTCCGGCGGAAGTTGTCGGCTGAGGCGGCGGTGCTCTCCACCAGGCCTCGCTCCTTGCGGAGCTCGTCCTTCAGCTTGGTTTCGCGGTCCCGGACGGCGTCGAGTGAATCTTTCAGCGTAGAGACTTTCAGCTCCAGATCTGCAATCGAGTCCTTGGCGGCCTTGAGCTCGTCGCCCTGCTTGGAGAGGCGTACCTGGAGTTCCGAGTTAGTATGGGCGTCCTTCTTGCGCTCTATGTTGAGCGCGGTGACCCTCTCCGAGCTCGCCTTCAGGTACTCCTCCAGCTGCACCACCTTAGCCTCGAGGTCCTTCTTGGCGGTCTCCGCGGTGGCTGCAGCGGCCTTCGCTTCCTTCAGCCCTCCGCCAAGGGCCTGCTCCCGGGCGGCAAGGTCGTCCTCGTGAGAGTCGAGGTCGACCTTCCACTGGTTGAGCGCTCCTTCTCGCTGGGACAGCGCTTCTCCGGCGAGTCGCTGCTGCTCCTCGGCCTCAGCCTTCTCCAGGAGCCACTCTTGGTACTCTCCAGCAAGCCTCTCGCGCTCCTCCGCCAAGTCGCGGAGGGCCGCCTGGTTGGCGGCGCGGAGCTCCGTGGCGCGTTTCTCCATATCTGTTGCGGCCTTGGCGGTGAGGGCTTCCCGAGACTCAAGTTTCGCCTGCCTGGCCCGGTAAAGGGCCAGGAGCCGGTGAAGCAGTTTCTCCTCCTCGGGCTCGTCGCTCCCGCCAGGCGCCTCGACGATCTTCAGCCCCGCGGAGGCGAGGACCTCCCCATCGAAGGTCTCTCCCTCCTCGGGGGCTCGCGACGAGGATCCCCACGGCACCTGTATGAAGACGCCGTTGGGAGCCTCAAGATAGAAGGCGGGCTGCTCCTTCTCGGTGGAGGGGTCGGCGGCCGGCGCAGCGCTCGACGCTCCTGCCGCCTCCGGGCCGGCAGTGTGGCCGCCGTCCCCCTCCCCGGCCGCGGCGTCTGTGGTCGGGGCAGTCTCCTCCGCGGCAGGCTCGTCGGCTCCTGCCATGTCTTCGACGACAGTGGCGTCGCCGGCGTCGCCTTGCGTGCCCTCCTCCTCGACGATGACCTCCGTCTCCATCTGCTCTGGGGGAGGAGGATCTAGAAGAAGAAGAAAAGAAAAAGTTCAAGCAAATATCCAAAAAAGACAAGTCCAAGAAGACGAGTTTGCAAGACTTACCTTCGCGGGCTTCGTCGACGGCAGGCTCCCTCGCCGGGGAGCTCTCCCTTGGCGGGGTGGCCGCCCTCGCCGGGCTACTCGCCCTTGGCGGAGTACCCGCCCTTGGCGGAGCGCTCTCCCTCGCCGGGGAGTTCGCCCTTGGCGGGGATGGTGGGGCCTGCGGCTCCTCGGGAGTAGTCTCCGGGCGCTCCTGTGGCTGCGGCTCCACCTCTGCACAAGACAAGCAAGACGAACAGATCAACAAGATGTTAGTACAAGGCAAAAACTTCAGGCGCGCCCGACGAGCGGAAAGTTCAAGACCAGACTTACGCTGGGGGCTGCGCTGAGGGCTGCGCTGGGGGCTGCTCCTCGGAGCAGCGCTTGGGTCCGGCAAGCTCGTCGCCGGCGCGTCCCCTGTCGCTGCGACGGGCGAGTCGTCCTCGACCTCGACTACGGGAACCTTGGCCTTCTTCGCCGCTCGCTGGGCCAGGGTCCTGAAATCAAAGCAAGAAGCAAGATCAGAATCATCAACGAAGGAATCGAAACAAAATTAAAGAAGCTACAGAATACAAGCCCTTACTCCTGTTCCTCGTCGTCGTCGTCGCTCAGGGCGGAGAAGTCGAACTCCACCTGAGGCGCTTCCGCGCGAGGAGCGGGAGGAGAAGGCTCCCTCGGGCGCTTGGCGGTCCCCGGGGCTGGGGGCTGCGAAGCCCCAGCCTCTGTTGGCGCCGAGGCCCGGGGAGCAGGCGGAGCAGCCGCTCCGCTTTGGGAGGCTCCTCCTCCGCTTGGCACTGGTGCGCGGGGCGCCTCCGTCGCGGTCTGGCTCGCTCTGGTGGCGCGCGTCGCCTGGCGAGCGGGCTGCTGTCGGGGCGCCTGCGTCCTCGTCGCCGTAGCCGCCTTGTGGAGGCGCTTCGGCGGTGTTCGCTTGGGACTTGCCCGGGGAGGGGAGCCCTCCGAGGACGAGGAGACGTCGTCGTCGAGCCCCAGAGATCCGCCGGTATCCTCATCGGCTCCGGCGTCCTCTTCCTTCTCCTCCTCGGTGGGCTCGCTGGGCCCAGCACCCTGCCCCGCGGCCTTGCTCCTTTCGGTAGCTCCGCTCCCTCCGGCACCTCTGCTTCCTCCGGCAACCTCGCCTCTTGCCGCGGCCTCGCTCACAACTCCGGGGATCCCGGCATGCCTCAGAGAAGGGACCCCGGCGAGCTCGTCGGGCGGAAGTTTGAGAAGTCTCTGGATCTCTGCCTCCTCGGCCTGGCACGACGCGTCCTCGACCTCTGCCTCGTCGACGGTGAACCCAAATTCTCCTACCGCTGCTGCTGCGGCGGCCTCTTCTACCCGGGTAGCGATATAAGCTATCTCCCGATCCGTGGTGGCCCGGGTAAGACCATTGATCGCATCGGTGTTCTTCGGCACCTCGACCAAGTTATCGAAGAAGCTCATAATGGCGTCCGGCGTGGGTACTATCCATGTTGGGTCGACGCCATGTGAGTCACATGCGGGCATCATCGCCCGCAAGGCGTCCCGGGCGGTGCTGTTGCATAGAGGTACTACTCCCCGGGGAGATCTAAACCACTCCGGGTGAGCCGGGTCGTGCTTGAAAAGCTCCCGAAGCATTCCCTTCAGCTCCAGCGCCGTGAAGTTGTAATTCAGCCCCGGGCGCAGCCTCATTACGTCCGCCGCATTGCCAAACTCCCATGTTGGCCTTTTCCTTTCCTGTAAAGGAGCAATGCGGCGGCGGAGGAAGTCTGCTCCTACCTCTCCGATGGTCAACTTGGCTACCCGGAGACGAAGAATCCTGACAAGGGCAGCGTTGAGCTTGATGTCATCGGCGGCCAAATCACTCCAGTCCCTGCCGCGCACTATAGCAGTTGTGCGCGGCGCAGTGAAAGGCTGCGGCTCATCCTCCACTATCCAGCACCAATCCGCGCGCCACTCCTCCCACTTGCCGCGGAGCTCCCCTTTCAGATAAGATTCCTTCTTGTTCAAGCGGAAGATCCAAGAGATCCCCCCGGAGAGGGGAGCGCTGGCCTCTACTCTAGGCATAAAGAAATGCCTAAAGAGTGCTACGTTTGGATAGATCCCTATGTAGTTTTCGCACAGATGTGCGAAAACCGCCATCGTGAGGATGGCGTTGGGGGTGAAGTCTAAAAGATGGAGGTTGTAGGTGTTCATGATGTCACAAAAAAATTCAGAGAATGGAGGACACATGCCGCAGTGGAAGAAGGCAGCAAAGAAGAAATACCCGCTGGGGTACAGATCTCTGGCGGCGGCCGGGTAGACTCGGGTGCGGGGATGCGCCTTGGTCTTCTTGGCCCAGAACAGATAGTACTTGTTCCAGAGCTCCCGCGCGCTGAGCCTTGGCGCGAAGACGACATTCCTCTTCCGCAGGAGAGCAAGCTTCGCCGCCTGCTCGGATTTCTCTTTCTTGGTCTTCTCCGCCTTCGCCTTCTCGGTCTTCGGGGCCATGGCGGAGGCGGCGAGGGAAGGAGACGAGGAGTCCGGCGGCGCCGCAGATGCGAGAGACGGTGGAGGAGGTGGGGAGGCGAAGCGCAGAGGGGGATTTCTGGAGGTGGAAGAAGCAATGAAGACGAAGTAAGGTAACGGCCCCTGCTTCCTCTGCTTTTAAGGGGGAAGTGGGGGACGCTCCGCATTTCCCATTAAAGAACGTGGCCACGATCTCTCCCACGACGCCGCAATCGACGCGTGCCGTTAGGGAGGGACGCGGCGGATGCAGAGGGGGAATTACGGCTCGCCGTGGGCCGCGCGTGCCCGAGCACTGTTTTGGGCCTGGCCCAACGGCGCTGGGCACCGCGTGTGGCCCAGGCCCGGGGGCTCCTGTCGGTGTACTAAGATAGGGGTACCTTAGTACCCCAACTTGTGCACGGGCAGTAGCAGCTTCCCGCGGCAGGGTCTACCACGTGCTTGCCGGAAACCTCTCTGGTCCTTATTAAGCCATTCAAAAACAAAGTATACAAGACAGAAGATCAAGGCCCCGGCAAGTGGAGCTTGCCGGGAAGGCCGTCCCAGGCTAAAGACTATGTCATTGACGCAAGGCCCTGGCAAGAGGAGCTTGCCAGGAAGACCAGAAGACTGTATTTAGAAGACAAGCCTCAGCGCACTCTGCGCCCCGGCAAGACCCGGGGAGCGACAAGCCTCCCGGCCCGACAAGATCAAGCCCCCGGCAAGGTGCTTGTCAGGGGAAGTTTGCACTGTGTACCCGTGCTCCAGCTCATCGGCCCACGCGTCGCCCTAGGGCCCTTCCAGGGACGCGTGGCGGATGGCTGTGCAACCTGGGGGACATGGTGGCACTTCACGATGACGAGGCTATCGCCGTGGCGTACGGAGACGCAAGGGCGGGCGCTTTTGGGGTCGACGGCGACGGGCATTCAATGCTCTTGTCCCCCACTGTCAAAGTAGGTGATGACCACTGTTCATGCACTGTTCATCCACTGTTCCCGCACTGTTACAACTACCACCACAATTACATTTTTACCCCTTTCTTCTACGTTGACACCTGTCGGTGACCCCTTGAGCTATAAAAGGAGGCCCATGCACAACGTAGAAGGGGTTCGGAACCTAGATCGCTCATTCGCTCGGTGTAGCTAGTTCTTCAAGCTCCCGAGCTCCAACATTCAATACAATCTAAGCAGGAGTAGGGTTTTACGCGTCCATCGCGGCCCGAACCTGGGTAAACTGCCCGCGTGTGCTCTACGATCTGCTCTTTGTGCTCCCTCCGTTCCCTTACCGCATGAACAAAGGGGCTCCGGTCCCATAGGTGCTCGTGGTGGACAGTTTCCCCCGACACTATGGACTCGAAGGTATGTGGTAAACTACTCACAACTCATGGTGAGGCGCTCACGGGAACAGAAGGTTATGACGGTGGAACTAGGATTTTCTCTGTTGCTCTGTTGGTTTCAGGGTACGTAGGCATATATAGGAGGAAGGAGGGCACCGGGGGCCATACGTGGGACCCACGAGGCAGGGGAGCGCCCTAAGGGAGCGCCCCCCACCCTCGTGGGCACCACGTAAGCCCTACTCTATGGTTCTCAAGTCTCCCGTGCGTGATTCTCTCCAGAAATATATCTCCCGAAAGTTTCATTCTGTTTGGACTCTGTTTGATATCCCTTTTCTGTAAAACCCTGAAACAAGCAAAAAACAGCAATCTGGACTGGGCCTTTGGGTTAGTAGGTTAGTTCCAAAAATAATATAAAAGTGTATGACAAATCCCATTAAACATCCAAAACATCATCAATAATAGCATGGAACAATGAAAAATTATAGATAAACGTCTACAAGAAGAAGGTTGTGTAGTAGACATCAAGCTCTTTTCTGGCGCCATTGCCGGGGAGGTTAGTGCTTGAAGGTATATCTTTAGATCTTGCAATCGAATCTTTTAGTTTCTTGTTCTATCACTAGTTTATTTTATAAAATAAAACTGCAAAAAAATGGAATTAAAGTTGCCTCATATGCTTCATCTTTTTAATATCTTCCGTGAAAATGATGGTAAGGAAAATTGTGCCCGAGTACTAGAAAAAGAATGTATTAAAATGCTTGGCACTAAAAACTTGAATGATGAGCATGATTGCAATGTTGTTAGTATGAATTCTTTGAATATCCATAGTACTAATGATGATTGCACTAGTCATGATGAAAATATCTCATATAAGTATGTCAATTTTTGTGGAGTGCATAGAGTTTGCAAGTACATACCAAATAGGGAAGATAGATTTTGCAAGCGGCATAAGTATTTGGAAACTAAATGGTTGCAAGAAAGGCTAGATGTTTGTGCTAAAAAATTAAATTGTCTTAGACGTACTTGTGAACTTTGCAATGAACGTGGTCATTTAAATCTCCAATGCAAATTGTTTCATGATCGAATTGTGTCAAAAAATTGTGATGACTTGATTTCCCTTGCACATCATAATGAACTTAGTTTGCTTATGGGTTATGAAGAAATCAAACTTAGAACTAAGAATCTTCCAGAATTTGCCCTTGATAAGCTTCTTGATTTTGATCTTGAGGAAATTTATATGTATTGTGCGGTGAATTGCATTGAAAATCCTTATATTGCCAATTACATAAACACACGAAAACAAATAGGAGATGAAGAGAATACTAATGAAAGGGAGGAGATTTCCCAATATCCTCCTATTATTTCTTATGATGAATCAGGTAACGAGGAGGAGTCTTCTATTCAACCAATCTCATTAATAAGGAGCTCCAAAAAGAAGATTAAACCCGCACATAATGTGAAGAAGAAAAAGAAAAGACGGAGAAGCAAAGGTAAAGAGGTATCCCTTCCAAATGATGTTGCTCCTATTACTCATTATGATGATGATAATTCTTATACTATCAGTGATATCCGTACTATTAATGATGAGAGTGATTATGCTTATGGTATGAAAAGGCCCAAGATTGGGGATGCCACTTTTGATGAGAATGACATGTTTGGGAATTTATTTGATGCAATTAATGTTTGTCCCAAACTTGGGGATGCTACGTTTGATGAAGAGGATATTTTTAGTCCCCCAAGTTTTGGTGAGTAAATTTATTATGATGAAAGCATGCCTCCTACTTATGATGATTATTGTGATGACACTTACGCTATAAAAAGTAGTGATGATTATATTTATAAAACTTGTCATGATTATGATTACCCTTTTTCTGAACATTACTCTTTTAATGTGGAAACAATCTATAGTATTCAAGTTTCTTATGATACTCCCACTATTCTGAATAAGAAGAATTTTGCTTATGTGGAGTATAATAAAATTTCTATGCAAGTATATCATGAAAGGAATGCTTTATGTGCTAGTTATATTGTTGAATTCATTCATGATGCTACTGAAAATTATTATGGGAGAGGATCATATGCTTGTAGGAATTGCAATAATATCAAGTTTCCTCTCTATGTGCTTGAAGTTTTGAAGCTATGCTTGTTTTGCTTTCCTATGCTAGTTGATTATTGTTCCTATAAGTTGTTTTCTCACAAAATCCCTATGCATAGGAAGTGGGTTAGACTTAAATGTGCTAGTCATATTCTTCATGATGCTCCCTTTATGTTTCAATTCTTATCTTTTATGCGAGCATCATTGAAATCATTGTGCCTAGCTAGGGGCGTTAAACGATATCGCTTGTTGGGAGGCAACCCAATTTTATTTTCTTTGCTTTTGCTTCTGTTTAGGAATAAATATTGCATCTAGCTTCTGTTTAGATGTGTTTTTTTTTGTTTTAATTAGTGTTTGTGCCAAGTAGAACCTTTGGGAATACTTGTGTGAAGTTTATGCGATCATGCTGTAAAAACAGAAACTTTAGTGCTCACGAGATTGGCTACCATTTTTTACTGGAGAGATCTTTTTAGTTGATTATTTTTTAATATGATTAATAAAAAAATTCCTCATGTCCACCAATTTATTTCAGAATTTTTAGAGTTACAGAAGTATTCGAAAGTTACAGATTGCTACAGACTGTTCTGTTTTTGACAGATTCTGTTTTCTATGTGTTGTTTGCTTGTTTTGATGAATCTATGAGTAGTATCGGAGGGTAGGAACCATGGATAAGTTGTAATACAGTAGATATTACACCAATATGAATTTAGAATGAGTTCACTACAGTACCTAAGTGGTGGTTTTATTTTCTTATACTAACGGAGCTTACGAGTTTTCTGTTGAGTTTTGTGTTGTGAAGTTTTCAAGTTTTCGGTAAAGATTCGTGGACTATGAAATAAGGAGTGGCAAGAGCCTAAGCTTGGGTATTACCAAGGCACCCCAAGGTACTATTCAAGGACAACTAAAAGCCTAAGTTTGGGGATGCCCCGGGAAGGCATCCCCTCTTTCCTCTTCGTCTATCGGTAACTTTACTTGAGGCTATATTTTTATTCACCACATGATATGTGTTTGGCTTGGAGCGTCAATTTATTTTATTTTGTTTTGCTTTCTGTTTGAATAATATCCCAAGATATGAAATTCTTAAATGTTAGAGAGTCTTCACATAGTTACATAATTATTCAACTACTCATTGATGTTCACTTATATCTTTTGAAGTAGTTTGTCGTTTGCTCTAGTGCTTCACTTATATCTTTTAGAGCACGGTGGTGGTTTTATTTTGAAGAAACATATGAACTCTCATGCTTAACTTATATTATTTTGAGAGTCTTTTAGAACAGCATGGTAATTTTCTTTGGTAATGAATTTAGTCCTAATATGATGGGCATCCAAGAGGGATATAATAAAAACTTTCATATAAAGTGCATTGAATACTATGAGAAGTTTGATGCTTGATGATTGTTTTGAGATATGAGGATTGTGATATTAGAGTCGTGATAGTGGATTAATTGTGAATTTGAGAAACACTTGTGTTAAAGTTTGTGATTCCCGTAGCATGCACATATAGTGAACCGTTGTGTGATGAAGTTGGAGCACGATTTATTTATTGAGTGTCATCCTTTGTGTGGAGGTCGGGATCGCGCGATGGTTAACTCCTACCAACCCTTCCCCTAGGAGCATGCGTTGAATACTTTGTTTTGATAACTCATAGATTTTTGCAACAAGTATATGAGTTCTTTATGACTAATGTTGAGTCCATGGATTATACGCACTCTCACCCTTCCACCATTGCTAGCCTCTCTTGTACTGCGCAACTTTCACCGGTACCATACACCCACCATATACCTTCCTCAAAACAGCCACCATACCTACCTATCATGGCATTTCCATAGCCATTCCGGGATATATTGCCATGCAACTTTCCACCGTTCTGTTCATATGACACGCTTCATCATTGTCATATTGACATGCATGATCACGTAGTTGACATCGTATTTGTGGCAAAGCCACCATCCACAATTCATTCATACATGTCACTCTTGATTCATTTTTTGACTATTTACTGTAGAGTAACAACCCCACAGTTCTTTTTATTCCAGAAATTTTTGCCCAGGCCTGTTTAAATCCGCTCTCACCGAGAGTCGAACCCAGGACCTGAGGTGCTACTAAGGTCGCTGCAACCATTAGTCACTCTTGATTCATTGCACATCCCGTTACACCGCCGGAGGCATTCACATAGAGTCATATTTTGTTCTAGCTTCTAGTTGTAATCTTTGAGTTGTAAGTAAATAGAAGTGTGATGATCTTCATTGTTAGAGCATTGTCCCGTGGGAGGAAACAAACAAAAAAAAGGGAGAGAAAGGCCAAATAAAAAAAGATGGCCCAAAAAAAGGAGAGGGCGGCTAAAAAGAAAAAAAGAAAAGCCCCTCCAAAAAAATGAGAGAAAAAGAGAGAAGGGACAATGCTACTATCCTTTTCCACACTTGTGCTTCAAAGTAGCACCATAATCTTCATGATAGAGAGTCTCTTGTTTTATCATTTTCATATACTAGTGGGAATTTTCATTATAGAACTTGGCTTGTATGTTCCAACGATGGGCTTCCTCAAAACGCCCTAGGTATTCATGAGCAAGGAAGTTGGACGCACACCCACTTAGTTTCTTTTGTTGAGCTTTCATAAATTTATAGCTCTAGTGCATCCGTTGCATGGCAATCCCTACTCACTCACATTGATATCTATTGATGGGCATCTCCATAGCCCATTGATATGCCTAGTTGATGTGAGACCATCTTCCTCCTTTTTGTCTTCTCCACAACCACCACTATATTCCACCTATAGTGCTATATCCATGGCTCATGCTCATAAATTACGTGAAACTTGAGAAGTTTGAAAAAAATTGAGTATGAGATAATTGCTTGGCTGAAACAAAATGGAGGGGGACCAGAAGAAGGACGTTTTTGGACCAGAAGAAGCCCAGGAAGTGCCAGAGGGGGACCAGAAGGTTCACGGGCTGCCCACGAGGGTAGGGGGCGCCCCCTGCCTCGTGGACAGCCCGGAGACCCCCTTTACTTGTTCCCGACTCCAACACCCCCTATATATAGAAACCTCCGAAAAATAACCTAGATCAGGAGTTCCGCCGCCGAAAGCCTTTGTTGCCACCGAAAACCAATCTAGACCAGTTCCGGCACCCTGCCGGATGGGGAATCCCTCTCCGGTGGCCATCTTCGTCATCCCGGTGCTCTCCATGACGAGGGGGGAGTAATTCACCCTCGGGGCTGAGGGTATGTACCAGTAGCTATGTGTTTGATCTCTCTCTCTCTCTCTCTCTCTCTCTCTCTCTCTCTCTCTCTCTCTCTCTCTCTCTTTCTCTCTCTGTCTCCCGTGTTCTTGAAATGGCATGATCTTGATGTATCGCGAGCTTTGCTATTATAGTTGGATCTTATGATGTTTCTCCCCCTCTACTCTCTTGTGATGAATTGAGTTTTCCCTTTGAAGTTTTCTTATCAGATTGAGTCTTTAAGGATTTGAGAACACTTGATGTATGTCTTGCATGTGCTTATCTGTGGTGACAATGGGATATCACGTGGTCTACTTGATGTATGTTTTGGTGATCAACTTGCGGGTTCAGTGACCTTGTGAACTTATGCATAGGGGTTGACACACGTTTTCGTCTTGTCTCTCGGATAGAAACTTTGGGGCACTCTTTGAAGTTCTTTGTGTTGGTTGAATAGATGAATCTGAGATTGTGTGATGCATATCGTATAATCATGCCCACGGATACTTGAAGTGACATTGGAGTATCTAGGTGACATTAGGGTTTTGGTTGATGTGTATCTTAAGGTTTTATTCTAGTACGAACTCTATGATAGATCGAACGGAAAGAATAGCTTCATGTTATTTTACAAGGACTCTTGAATAGATCGATCAGAAAGAATAACTTTGAGGTGGTTTCGTACCCTACAATAATCTCTTCGTTTGTTCTCCGCTATTAGTGACTTTCGAGTGTCCCTTTGTTGCATGTTGAGGGATAGTTATGTGATCCAGTTATGTTATTATTGTTGAGAGAACTTGCACTAGTGAAAGTATGAACCCTAGGCCTTGTTTCCTATCATTGCAACATCGTTTATGCTCACTTTTATCATTAGTTACCCTGCTGTTTTTATATTTTCAGATTACAAAAACCTATATCTACCATCCATATTGCACTTGTATCACCATCTCTTCGCCGAACTAGTGCACCTATACAATTTACCATTGTATTGGGTGTGTTGGGGACACAAGAGACTCTTTGTTATTTGGTTGTAGGGTTGTTTGAGAGAGACCATCTTCATCCTACGCATCCCACAGATTGATAAACCTTAGGTCATCACTTGAGGAAATTTGCTACTGTCCTACAAACCTCTGCACTTGGAGGCCCGACAACATCTACAAGAAGAAGGTTGTGTAGTATACATCAATGCTTGAATCCTCATGGTCCTTATACTCCTCTATCTATTCTGAATACTCCGTGGGAAGATATTTCTATGGATTTTGTTATCGGTTTACCCGTATTAAGGGGAGTGACTTGGTCTTTGTGGTAGTTGATCATTTTAGCAAAATGGCGCATTTTATCCCATGTCATAAGAGCGATGATGCTTCACATATTGCCGAACTTTTTTCAGGGAAGTTGTGCGGCTACATGGAGTACCACGCACGATTGTTTCAGACTGCGACACCAATTTTTTTTAGTTACTTTTGGAATACCTTGTGGGGAAAACTTGGCACCAAGCTCCTATTTTCCACGACATGCCACCCACAAATTGATGGATATACCAAAGTTTTCAATGATGCTAAGAGTAGTCCTCAAGAAAAATTTGAAGATATGGGAAGAGTGCCTACCTCATGTGGAGTTCACGTATAACAGGGCAGTACATTCGACCACTAAATTTTGCCCATTTGAACTTGTTTATGGATTCAAACCTATTGCTCCCATCAATCTTTTGCCTTTGCCACTACAGGAATGAACCAACCTTGATGCAAGTAAGCGTGCTGATTTTTTCAAGAAACTTCATGCCCGGGCAAAGGAGAAAATTGAGAAGATGACCGAACAATATACAAAGCGGGTAAACAAGACCAGGAAGAAGATGGTGTTCGAGCAAGGCGATTCGGTATGGATACACCTTCGGAAGGACCATTTTCCTGAGCAACGCAAGTGCAAGTTACAGCCACGCAGCGATGAACCATTTGCGGTGCTCGAGAGGATCAACGACAATGCTTACAAGATCAATCTTTCAGAAGAATATGGTGTTAGCCCAACCTTCAATGTCTCTGATCTTTCCCCGTACTTTGGACCTTTAGAGTTGAGGACGACTCCTTCTCAAGAGGGGGAGGATGTCACTAGTACAACGAGGTGCTATACAAATGGTTTTTAACCCCTTTCCATGACGGCATTTGGAACCGTCGCCTAGTGAGTGTGGGTAATAGGGGGGTCCTTCCCACACACCCAGAAATCGTCAGGGATATGCCCTCCTGGCCCACACGCTCGGCAAAATGAGGTCATGTGCGACCGGCGAGCGACCAAATACAGTTATACGTACAGTAGTGCTAAAAAATACAATTATATAGGTGAAATCATTTCCGGTCGTCGGTACATGCCACACAGTTAGTCCCCGCTAAAAATTTCCGTTCATATATACATCCCACACAATCGCTCCAAAGAAAATATTTCTATTCGCAGGTACATCACACACAATTTTCCCCGTTAAATCGTTTGTGTTAGTGTTTCCATTGCACACGGTATTAACAATTTTATCGTTTGCGTTATTGAATGCATCACACACGGTGCATAGAAGAAACTGTGTGGCAAAGGCTGTACATCACACACAGCTTTTATGTGGTAAGCATTTGCGCCAGGTCGTCTAACACAAACAGTTTTCAAGAGGATGTCGTGTGTGATTGTTCATTAAACTAACACAGTTTGTTCCTAGAAACTGTGTGCGTTATTGAATGCATCACACACGGTGTTTTCTCAATAACCGTTTGCAATAGAAAACCCCAATTAGCAGGCTAATTATCCTATTATTAATAATACATTTATTAATCTAATTGACATTTCATATTAAGCACACAATATATTTCATTTTCATAATTGAAATACATCAGAGTACAACATCATGTAGCTTCAGCACTCAGCTACCCCATTACACAACTACACCAGCACCAAGTTTCACATGCAACATCGATAACCTTTCGAAATTAGCAACATAGACAGATGTATCTCATTTGGAAAACTGCTGAAGCACAAGGCGAATATTGAGCCTTCATTGATGTTGAAGGTCTTTGCAACTTTAGGCCAGTGCCCGTGGATGATTGACCGTCCATCCTTCATCCTCTTCGGGAACACTTCAATGTTGAACCGTGGGTGTTGTATGAATACCTTCCTCGCCTCCTGACCATACAGGTGGTTTGAGAGGTAATCATCAGTGAACTGCTTTGGAAAGGCCTGAAAACAAGTATGTGCATAAATATCTTCTCTATATTGGAAATGGGGCAAAGGAATAAAAAGGCAAGGTATAATAGTTAGTACCATCCTGTAGTGAACTGATGTCTTCTTCATTGTGCAGACAAAGATCTTGTTGTTTTTGTCGCTAATTTCTTTATCCTAACAATCTTTCTGAGTTTTTTGACTTGACTGATATTCATGGACAACTCATTTCCCCATATGCAAAAAGGGTCGAACAGTGGGTCAAAACCTCTGACAGCAGGACCTACATGTGCAAGACCAAATTGTTAAAAACCTAAATATTAGAATGGTTCCTGCAATTGCATAAGAATGTGCTATTATACAAAGGACCATGCATGTGCTAACCTCGATTGTAAACCTCAATGCTTCCCATTGTTTCCCTGCAACACATATAAGGTAGTGAGTCATCAGATTAAGTAAGGGTTCGCATGCTATCAGTAAAATATGTTGATGAAAAATAAGCACATTGCAGAATCATCAGATTAATTCAAGCCACATGGAAAACCCATTTATCCAAACCAAGCATGATTAAGATCTAGGAAATATAGCACTTGTATATGTTTCTCGTGTATTATGTGCAGTCAAATTCGATTTATTCCTCACATGCACAACAATACAAAATTCTACCCACGACAATTGGACATCGGATTGCAGAATTGAACCAAGCAGTTAACTAAATGCCACAACAAATGAACCAAACATTAACTGAGCACCACATTGCACAATATAACATACTCCTAATAGAAGATCAGACAGTTAACCAAACCAAGCATGCATAACAACTTGGAAATATAACAATTGTATTTGTTTCTCATGTATTTACTACATCCCAATTCAATTTTTGTCCCATTTGGGGCAGGTTTGGGTATAAGCTTCTCACAAACAAGAGCTTTTCACAACAAGTGTGATGGTTTCGGTAGGGAACGTGTCACCTTTGGGGACGAAACGATATTCGTTGCCTCACATTGCTTTCAAAAACATTCTAGTGTCAACATAGAACAACAAGAGCGTTGTCTCTAATTTTGGAATTTTTTGGGGTTCGTTTGGACATTTTTATATATTAACTAGGTTTTCTAGACATTTTATGTGGATAATTCAAATTCGAACTACATGCACATGCTCCAATGCATATAAAAGGGTTGAAAAATCAAATATGTGTCCTTCGGTGCATGCTTAGGTCCCATGCAAGAAATATGAATGAATTTCAAACACCCCGCCATCGTCACTCGGCCGGAAACATTGAGATACCTGTTTTTTACATTCTAGTAAATCCAGAACTCGTCTAAAATTCATGAAACTTGGGATGCTATCATGGAGCGGCATCAACATGCAGTGGTAAATTTTTGGTCCCATTTGGGGCGGGTTTGGGTATAAGCTTCTCAGAAATCAGAACTTCTCACAACAAGTGCGATGGTTTCGGTAGGGAACGTGCCACCTTTGGGGACGAAACGATATGCGTTGCCTCTTATTGCTTTCAAAAAATTTCTAGTGTCAACATAGAACAACAGGAGTGTTGTGTCTAATTTTGGAAATTTTCGGGGTTCGTATGGACATTTTTATGCATTAACTAGGGTTTCTAGGCATTTTATGTGCATAATTCAAATTTGACTACATGCACATGCTCCAGTGCATATACACAGGTTGAAAAAACAAATATGTGTCCTTTGGTGCATGCTTAGGTCCCATGCAAGAAATGGGAATGAATTTCAAACACCCTGCCACTGTCACTTGGCCGGAAACATTGAGATACATGGTTTTTTAATTCTAGTAAATCCAAAACTCGTCTAAAATTGATGAAACTTGGCATGCTATCATGGAGCGGCATCAACATGCCGTGGTAAAAATGTTGTCTCATTTGGGGCGGGTTTAGGTATAAGCTTCTCATAAACAAGAGCTTCTCACAACAAGCGTGATGGATTCGGTAGAGAACGTGCCACCTTTGGGGACGAAACGATATCCGTTGCCTCTTATTGCTTTCAAAAAAATTCTAGTGTCAACATAGAACAACAGGAGTGTTGTGTTCAGTTTTGGAATTTTTTTTGGCGTTCGTTTGGACATTTTTATACATTAAATGGGTTTTCTAGGCATTTTATGTGCATAATTCAAATTCGAACTACGTGCACATGCTCCGGTACATATAAATTGGTTGAAAAATCAAATACGTGTCCTTCGATGCATGCTTAGGTCCCATGCAAGAAATGAGAATGAATTTCAAACACCAGGGCAATGTTGATTGCCGGCAAAACGTTGAGATACTTTGTTTTTAAATTTTAGCAAATCCAAAACTCGTCTGAAATTTATGAAACTTGGCATGCTATCATGGAATGGCACCCGACATGTTGTGGTATTTTTCATGTCCATTTTGAGAGAAGGCGCACTCGAATAACAGCCAACAAAGGCATTTTGAAATAAATAGCTACCACTGTAACATCTCAAACATTTCGTATAATTTAAATTGTGTGCGTTATGTTAACCATTCATGTGATGCCACACCTCACTCTTTTAATGGCTAGGAGGTGTCGAGCGTGCGGATAGGTGCTTGAGTGCTTGACTAAACGGGAGGCGTGCGACTATACTCCAATGCAGGATTTGTGCAGCTCTTGATCGCAAACATTTTAGTTAGAACACCCGTATGCAAACCGACAGCTTCCCTAGGAATCCAAGAGGAAATGTGCCGAGCAGGATTTCTGTAGCTCTTGATCACAAACATTTTAGGTAGAACACCCGTATGCAAAGTGAGAGCTATGGTCTTCCCCCTTAAGTCGAGGGAAAATTTGCAGCGCGGGATTTGTGCATCCCTTCAACGCAAACGGTTGTTTTGGATGACCCGTGTGCAACCACGTACAAACAATTTGGTAAGATTTGCATCTGTCATATTGGGTATGTTGCCATTTGTCAAACTGGAAAGATTGACATTTGTTGATCTACTAACATTGCCATTTGTCAATCCTTGTAACACTGCGATTTGTCAAAATATGCAGCTAAAAATCACTAGCACTATCTAATATTTGCAACTAAAATTCAGTAATTAATCACATATTTCATTCATAGATTAAGCGGTCATTCTTAATTTATACAAACAGTTCAACTCGACAACTGAACCGACCAAAATTTTCCCCAATTGTTGCCAACCACGTACTGAAATAGCTGGTTCAACTATATATACTAGCTTAATTTGAGTACGTTGTATAGTTCCAACACATCTATAGTCAGATGAACTGAGCAAAATAGCCCCTAAATATTACTACTACGGAGGGGCTTTGTGCCACTTCCAGCAGCCTCTCCTCTGCCGAGCGTGCTCAGTAAGAGGCAGAGGAGGAGGAGGAGCCTACCGACGAGCTGGACAACTACAATACGGTGCATGTCGCTGCTGCACGTTCAACAACGCTTGCCAGCTCGAACACCCACTACCGCTCCAGACAACCCCTCTCGAAGCAGCCGGACTACTAGTAGATCTCCTGATTCCTCGCCTCTGCGTCGGCGTGTGTTGCGGTCATGGTTGCGGTAGGGCTCTTTGCATGCTCGACGAGGCGCTCCTCCTCCTCCCGCAAGAACTCGATGTAGCGCGCAAGGTCGCTGACGCACGTGCGGGCCTCCACCTCGGCCTTCCTCCTTCGGGCGGTAGTGGCAGAGCGGGTGATGATCCCGGCGGTCGACGGTGGGCTAGCAGCCACAGCGGCCGACGATGGCTTGGCGGCCACGATGGCCACCTCCCGCCTTCGGGCCACGGTGGCGGAGCGGGTGATGGCCGACAGTGGGGTGGTGGCCACGACGGCCACCTCCCGCCTTCGGGCTGTGGCGACGGAGCGAGCGATATCCCTGGCTTTCGATGATGGTGTGGCGGCAACAGCTGCCGACGGGATGGATCTATGCTTGGTACACAGTGCCACGGTGCCTAGTCTGTCCCAAGCCCACTTGTACCGGGTGCCACTTGGTAGACTACTAACACAACCTACAAACACCAGAAACTAGTTGAAACTCCTGGACAGAGGACATGGGCGGTTAATTGGTCGAGAGAGTCAATTAAGGATTCCAATGTGTGGTAGTAGTTGTTCATGGATCACAAACACATAACTCAGTTCCCGAGGAAGGTTTCAATGAGACAACCCACCATGTACTCCTACATGGCCTCTCACCGCTACCTTTACCAAATTGTGTTCACACATTTAGCCCTCAACAGTAGGACATGTTCACCACATTCCAATTGATCCTTGATCAATCAGACCTGACTCAACTCTAAGCAGTAGTAGGCATGACAAACAAGCATGAATGAGTAGGCACATCAGGGCTCAAACAACTCCTACTCATGCTAGTGGGTTTCATCTATTTACTGTGGCAATGACAGGTCATGCAGTAAAAGAGAGCAGGAGCGAGAGAGATGGGATTGTATCGGTAAGAACAAGGGGGTTTTGCTTGCCTGGCACTTCTGAAGATAGTATAGCTCTTCATCGGTGTCATCGAACTCGTCGTCGGAACATACATCTACTAAGGGGGAACAATACCAGTAAATAGAGAAGGAACACAATCAATGCAAGGAAACAATATGATGCATGATCATGACATGTCAAATATTCTATGGATTGCACTAATGCAACTAGCAACAGGTTAAGTGAAGCTCATTTGAATCAAGGATTCAAATGCAACTCCAAACATAAGCATTTAAAATGCCCTTTATGTGTTTTCACTTATATGGTAGGTATAAGTTGGTTTTTCATGCATGGCATAGATGGATAGTTTGAATTTTTCTGATAATTTTTCATATGTAAATTAGTTCAATCTGAGCTATGGTTGAATTTATGTGACTTTTTGAAGTTTTGGCTATTTTCTGGAATTTCCTGGATTATTTTTAAACCATCAATTTTTTTAACTGCGCCAGCATGACGTCGTTGTGACATCAGCAAGTCAACAGGGTCGGGCCAGGGTCAAACCTGACACGTGGGGTCCGCGTGTCAGTCTAATAGGGCTAAACTAGTTAAGTTTAAACCTAAACTAGGTTAATTAGCTGGACGGGCCCACATGTCAGTGTCAGTAGGGCTAATTAAGCTTAATTAAAAGCTTAACTAAAGTTAGCAGAGGCCAGGGCCCACTTGTCAGCGACTCGGGGGAGGTCAAACGCCCGGTTAAAAGGCCCAAACAGGCCAGCAACTCAACACCGATGTCTTCAGACACAGCGGAGGGGTGGGGAAACCGCCCTCCGGCGTCCAAGTGGATCGCCGAGGCCATCTACGGGATGTGGGGGATCGTCCGCACCGAGTGGTGCAAGCGGGAGGAGCTGGGGTGGGGCGAGCTTGTCAAAATTGAGCTTGTGGCGGCGGTGGTTCTCGGCCAAGATGGGAACGGCGGCTACGGTGGCCAAACGAGCATGAGAGTTAGGGGAGAGGTAGAGGAGCTCACAGCGAGGCTGGCGACGGTCCCATCGGGCTCAGGGATGGCTCGAGCAAAGCAAACCGAGGACGAAGATCTTGGGCGCCCGAGGAAGGAGACGACGATTGCAACGGTGCTGGAGGGAACTCGGGGACGCGGGCGTCGTCTCGAAGAATCTTCAAAGCTCAACGGGGCCGCTGGACATGGCGAGAGGTCAAGGCGGTGACGGTGAGGCGCTCAGCGATGCTCTTGGGTGAGCTCGAGAGAGAGAGCTAGAGGGGGAGGGAGAGAGCGACGAGTGAGGGGAAGGATCAGGGGGCTCTGGGCATCTCTAGGCGCTCAGATGGGTACAGGGAGGCAGTAGGAGGTGGCTTCACGTCCTGTGCGTGTGCCACGCCCTCGTGCCTACTGGCATGAGGTTGAAGGAGGTGCGGTGGACAGATGGGCTGGGCCAGCTTTGTGGTGGGCTGGTCTCTCTAGTGGGCTGCACATGTTTGCTTTCTCTCTCTCTCTCTCTCTCTCTCTCTCTCTCTCTCTCTCTCTTATTTTTGTTTTTCTATTTATTTCTTCTGTTTTGTTTTAGCTAGAGCACTAAAACATTTTAGCTAATGTTGAAACTTTTTTTGGACTCACTCTGAAATATTACAAAGGCCCTCTGCAAGTTTCAAATTATTTGGAGCTATTTAAATATATAAAGCATTTAAATGGCCCCAATTCAAATAATTATTGATTTAATTCAAACCCCAAATATGTCCTGCAAAACGTAAACCATTTTTGGTAGATGCTTACACCTTAATCCATAAATGATGAAAAAAATTAAAGGGCATTTTGAGTTCATTGAAAAAGATTTTATTCAACCATATTTGATTTAATTGAACCTAGGGTTTGGATCAATCCCCATTTCCAGTGTAAATGCAACTTAAACATGAAGCAACACATGACTAGCTTGCCCAGAGCATACCAGAACTAGGGATGTGACAACTCACCCCCACTAAACAAGAATCTCATCCCGAGATTCAAGACGTGAGGTAAGAAAACAGAGGGGACACAAAGCTAACACAATCTTCTCGATCCAATTGTCCTTCTCGAAGATGTTGGTTCATTGCATCATATTGATCTTGACATCCTTGCTTTTGAGATCTTCACCCAACAAGATGATGACTGAAACAAACTCTACAGAATCAATCTCCTTGAAGATCGAGCACTCAAGATCAACTCATGGGGTGAGATATAAAAACACCTCTTGAGCTGAGACACAAAATACACATCAGGGGTGATGGAAAAGAAACAGATGACGAGGGTTCAATTTGAGGTAGACAACAATTCCACGCTTAAGAAGATAGTAAAGGGGTTTCAAAGTATCGAGGAGATACCTTGCCATGATTCCATAACAGGGCACCTTGGAGGAGGTGACACGTACAATTATTCCCTTAAGTGGCAAAAGGAATTACTTTCGATATAAAGATAATTGAAACTCTTTATACCAGGCTAAGGCAAATCACAAGAGATCATTTGAAGGAGTCCAAAAGAATAACATACTCGGACTAGAATGGATGATGTGGACTACCTTGTTGAAGACAACACAATGGTTGATTTTTGCATATCACCGGAAATGGATGGGACCCATGGTAAGCCCATTTTTGAAGATGGTCCTAAATAACAATTACTGAGAAGGACATCCCATGGTAAAATGGCACAATGGCGGTGGAAGCTGGGAACAAAATGCAAATGTTGGGAATGTTCCAACCATCATATCTGCTTGAGATTCAGATCTAGTTAGTGACAGGATGCTTTAGACTCAGCATGTCTGAAAAGAAAGTTTACAACACAAATCGACGAGATGACGTTGCGAGATTCTAGGGAGATGAACTATGATAGCAAGCTCCAAAACATGAGCATGTTCTGCTACACACATGTGAACATGTTGTCCCAGCAAAATATGACCACATGGTAGTCTTACAACAAAACACTACCAAGTTCTAGTTGGGAACCATCATCGAGGATAACAGAATCTTGTACAAATCCGTCTGGTACCTTCAGGACTAGCACTTAGAACTTATTATACTTGAACAAACCAATCAGTGGCTTGGTGTGCTAGGAACACATATAGAATGGAGGCGGCCAACCTACCAAACCATAGAGAACTTCACACATATGCGTGACTAACTTGGGATGGTTCTAGAGGAAGCAAAAACAAGCTTTCCCAAATTCACAGCGGCAACTTGCATCAAATGCACATGAATTAGAGGAAGTCACTTCTTTCATACAAGCATATGCTTCATGAGCTAGCATGAAGAAATGCTTTCAAAAGTTTCCAACACTAGCTTAATATTCAACGAAATCATGGAGAGGATAGAAATGTTGTTGATGGGCTCAACAACAATTCATCCAGGTTACCATATATGTGGAATTCCATCATTAAGTGAACACGGTGATAGCATTGGTCAGACCAAAAGATGTAATGGTCTATGCTCGAGGGATCAACCACGAGTAAGACAACATTACGAACATCATTGGTCCTGATTTGATTTGATGATAGCCCATGCGCAAATCAAAGATTGGATAAGACAATAGCACCGACAATTGATCACGAGGATCAATCGATGAAGATATCATCTTTCTTCAACAAATACACAAACAAGAGGATATCCCTTTGGAGATGAACTAAGTGGGACAAGCTTTCATCTTCCAACTCTACAAATTGTTGTCTAGCTCAACCAACTAGCTCAGGGATATCCAACACAGATTCTTGGAGAAGGGGTGGTTTATAAGAAAACCAACTTGGTCACGAGCTCAACATAATAGTCAGGGAACAACCTGGTGATACTTCCAAGAAGATATTCAGAAAATCACGAACCACCAATACGTTATTAACCTCGGGAATAATCCTATTTTTCAGGGCAAGACGATATGATCAAATAAGCGAGGGATTGGCACAATCCTAACTCATTGATCGAAGTGTCCACCCGAAATATGGACTAGGTAGCACGACCAATCTTAGGATGATGATTCAATAACCAGCACGCACAGAATGAGAGTATTCTCCATTAACTATGAAGCAACGGGGTTGCTAGGAGTATTGATTTCACACATCACAATTCACTTGTCGGTATTTGATACGTCCATTTTGCATCATGCTTTTAAGCTGATATTTATTGCATTATGGGATGTTCATACATGTTTTGTCACAATACTTATGCCTTCTCTCTCTTATTTTGCAAGGTTTACATGAAGAGGGAGAATGCCGGCAGCTGGAATTCTGGGCTGGAAAAGAAGCAAACTCTGGAAACCTATTCTGCACAACTCCAAAAGACTTGAAACTCCACAGAACATTGTTTCGGAAAATATAAAAAATATCTGGCGAAAGAAACCCACGAGATGGGCCACTGGCTGGCCTCGAGGATGGGGGCGCGCCCCCCTGCCTCGAGGGCCAGCCGGTGCCCATCTTCTCCTATATGAAGCGTTTTGACTTGGAAAAAATCAAGAGGAGGCTTTCAGGACCAGCTGCCGCCGTCTCGAGGCGGAACCGAGGCGGAAACCAATCTAGGGCTCCGTCAGAGCTGTTCTGCCGGGGATACCTCCCTCCGGGAGGGGGAAATCGTCACCGCCGTCATCACCAACAACTCTCCCATCTTGGGGAGGGATATCTTCATCAACATCTTCACCAGCACCATCTCCTCTCAAACCCTAGTTCATCTCTTGTATCCAATCTTTCTATCCAAACCTCAGATTGGTACCTGTGGGTTGCTAGTAGTGTTGATTACTCCTTGTAGTTGATGCTAGTTGGTTTATTTGGTGGAAGATCATATGTTCAGATCCATTATGCATATTAATACCCTTCTGATCATGAACAATATTATGTCTTGTGAGTAGTTACTTTTGTTCCTGAGGACATGGGAGAAGTCTTGCTATTAGTAGGCATGTGAGTTTGGTCTTCGTTCGATATTTTGATGAGATGTATGTTGTCTCTCCTCTAGTGGTGTCATGTGAACGTCGACTACATGACACTTCACCATTATTTGGGCCCAGAGGAAGGCATTGGGAAGTAATAAGTAGATGATGGGTTGCTAGAGTGATAGAAGCTTAAACCCTAGTTTATTTGTTGTTTTGTAAGGGGCTGATTTGGATCCATATGTTTCATGCTATGGTTTGGTTTACCTCAATACTTCTTTTGTAGTTGCGGATGCTTGCATTAGAGGTTAATCATAAGTGGGAGGCTTGTCCAAGTAAGGACAGCACCCAAGCACCGGTCCACCCACATACCAAATTATCAAAGTACCGAACGCGAATCAGATGATCGTGATGAAAACTAGCTTGACGATAATTCCCATATGTCCTCGGGAGCGCTTTACTTTATATAAGAGTTTGTCCAGGCTTGTCCTTTGCTAAAAAAAAGGATTGGGCCACCTTTCTGCACCTTATTTACTTTTACCTTTTGTCACTTACTACCAATTATCTTATCACAAAACTATCTGTTACCTATAATTTCAGTGCTTGCAGAAAATACCTTACTGAAAACTGCCTATCATTTCCTTCTGCTCCTTGTTGGGTTGGACACTCTTACTTATCAAAAGGACTACGATAGATCCCCTACACATGTGGGTCATCAAGACTCTTTTCTGGCACCGTTGCCGGGGAGTGAAGCGCGTTTGGTAAGTGGAATTTGGTAACGAAAAATTTATATAGTGTGCTGAAATTTATTGTCACGTGTTACTATGGCTCAAAATCCTTTGAGGAGCTTGTTCGGGGTATCTTCACCCCAAGCAGAAGAGCAAAGAGTTGCTCCTCAACCTACTACACCTAATGAAAATGTTTTCTTTGAGATTCCTTCGGGTATGATAGAGAAACTGCTTGAAAATCCCTATACAGGAGGCGGAACACTTCACCTCGATTTACACCTAATCTATGTGGATGAAGTTTGTGGATTGTTTAAGCTTGCAGGTATGCCTGAGGATGTTATCAAGAAGAAGGTCTTCCCTTTATCTTTGAAGGGAGATGCATTGACATGGTTTAGGCTATGTGATGATATGGGATCTTGGAACTATAATCGTCTGAAGTTGGAATTTCATCAGAAGTTCTACCCTATGCACCAGGTTCATCGTGATCGCAATTATATTTATAATTTCTGGCCTCGCGAAGGAGAAAGCATCGCTCAAGCTTGGGGGAGGCTTAGGTCAATGTTATATTCATGCCCCGATCATGAGCTTTCAAGAAAAATGATCGTCCAAAATTTTTATGCCCGGCTTTCTCTCAATAATCGCACAATGCTCGATAATTCTTGTTCTGGCTCTTTTATGATGAAGACTATTGAATTCAAATGGGATTTATTGGAAAGAATTAAACGCAAATCCGAAGATTGGGATCTCGACGAAGGTAAGGAGTCAGGTATGACCCCTAAGTTTGATTGTGTTAAAGCTTTTATGGATACTGATGTTTTCCGTGAGTTTAGCACTAAATATGGACTTGACTCTGAGATAGTAGCTTCTTTCTGTGAATCTTTTGCTACTCATGTTGATCTCCCCAAGGAGAAGTGGTTTAAATACCATCCCCCTATTGAAGTAAAAGTAGTTGAACCTATTAAAGTTTAAGAAAAGACCATCACTTATAATGTTGATCCTGTTATTCCGACCACTTATATTGAGAAACCACCTTTCCCTGTTAGGATAAAGGATCATGCTCAAGCTTCAACTGTAGTTCGTAAGAGTAATACTAGAGCACCTACACCCTCTGAGCAAATTAAAGTTGAGCCTAATGTTGCTATGGTTAAGGATCTCTTGGTAGAAGATTTAGATGGACATGTTATTTACCTCCAAGAAGAGTCTGCTAGAATAGCCAAACTCATTGCTAGGAATAAACATAAACCTGTCGTCGGCTTGCCCATTATCTTTGTCAAGATAGGAGATCATTGCTATCATGGTTTATGTGACGTAGGTGCTAGTGCGAGTATTATCCCTCTTGATTTGTATAACGAAATTATGCATGATATTGCACCTGTTGAGTTAGAGGGGATTGATGTTACTGTTAAGCTTGCTAATAGAGATACTATTTCACCAGTTGGGATTGTTAGAGTGTGGGAAGGTTAAATACCCTGCTGATTTTCTTGTTCTTAGTTCCTCACAAGATGCTTTATGTCCCATTATTTTTGGAAGACCCTTCTTGAATACTGTTAATGCCAAGATAGACTTGGTGAAAGATATTGTCACTGTCGGACTAGGGGATATGTCTCATGATTTTAACTTTGCTAAATTCCGTAGACAACCCCTTGAAAAGGCACCACCCAGTAAGGATGAACTTATTGGTCTCGCTTCTATTGCCGTGCCAGCTAATGATCCTTTAGAACAATACTTGCTAGACCATGAAAATGATATGCATATGAATGAGAGAAGGGAGATAGATGAAATATTCCTTGCACAGGGACTCGTATTGAAAAACAACTTGCATGTTGAAATCCTAGGGGATCCCCCTCCACCCAAGGGTGATCCCGTGTTTGAACTTAAACCTTTGCCTGATAATCTTCAGTACGTTTATCTTCATGAAAAGAAGATATATCCTGTTATTATTACTGCTAACCTTTTAGAGCAGGAAGAAGAAAGATTATTGAAAACCCTAAAGAAGCACCGAGCTGCTATTGGATATACTCTGGATGATCTTAAGGGCATTAGTCCCACTATAAGCCAACACAAGATAAAATTGGAAGAAAATGCTAAACCAGTTATTGATCATCAACGATGGTTAAATCCTAAGATGAAAGAAGTGGTAAGGAAGGAAATTCTAAAGCTTCTAGAGGCAGGTATTATCTATCCCATTCCTGATAGCCAGTGGGTAAGTCCTGTCAATTGTGTTCCTAAGAAAGGAGGTATGACTGTTGTCCCTAATGATAAGGATGAATTGATCCCACAAAGGATAGTTACAGGTTATAGGATGGTAATTGATTTCCGTAAGTTCAGTAAAGCTACTAAGAAAGATCATTACCCCTTGCCATTTATTGATCAAATGCTAGAAAGGTTATCCAAACATACTCATTTCTGCTTTCTAGATGGTTATTCTGGTTTCTCTCAAATACCTGTGTCAAAAGGGGATCAAGAAAAGACCACCTTCACTTGTCCTTTCGGTACCTTTGCTTATAGACGTATGCCTTTTGGTTTATGTAATGCACCTGCTACTTTTCAAAGATGTCTGATGGCTATATTCTCTGACTTTTGTGAAAAGATTGTTGAGGTATTCATGGATGATTTCTCCGTTTACGGAACTTCTTTTGATGATTGCTTAAGTAACCTTGATCGAGTTTTGCAGAGATGTGAAGACACTAACCTTGTCTTGAATTGGGAGAAGTGCCACTTTATGGTTAATGAAGGCATTGTCTTGGGACATAAAATTTCTGAAAGAGGTATTGAAGTTGACAAAGCTAAAGTTGATGCTATTGAAAAGATGCCATGCCCTAAGGATATCAAAGGTATACGAAGTTTCCTTGGTCATGCGGGTTTTATAGGAGGTTCATTAAGGACTTCTCAAAAATCTCCGGGCCTTTGACTAATTTTTTACAGAAAGATATTCCTTTTGTCTTTGATGATGATTGTCTAGAAGCATTTGAAATACTTAAGAAAGCATTGATCTCTGCACCTATTGTCGAGCCTCCTGACTGGAATTTACCCTTTGAGATTATGTGCGATGCTAGTGATTATGCTGTAGGAGCTGTTTTGGGGCAAAGAGTTGATAAGAAATTGAATGTTATCTAGTATGCTAGTAAAACTCTAGATAGTGCCCAAAGAAATTATGCTACCACTGAGAAAGAATTTTTAGCAGTTGTGTTTGCTTGTGATAAGTTTAGACCCTATATCGTTGATTCTAAAGTAACTATTCACACTGATCACGCTGCTATCAAATACCTTATGGAAAAGAAAGATGCTAAACCTAGACTTATTAGATGGGTCCTCTTGCTGCAAGAATTTGACTTGCATATTATTGATAGAAAGGGAGTTGAGAACCCCGTAGCAGATAACCTGTCTAGGTTAGAGAATATACTTGATGACCCACAACCTATTGATGATAGCTTTCCAGATGAACAACTAGCTGTCATAAATACTTCTTGTACTGCTCCATGGTATGCTGATTATGATAATTATATTGTTGCTAAGTTTATACCTCCTAGCTTCACATACCAGCAAAAGAAAAAGTTCTTCTATGATTTGAGACATTACTTCTGGGATGACCCACATCTTAATAAAGAAGGAGTGGATGGTATTATTAGACGTTGTGTGCCTGAGCATGAACAGGAACAGATCCTACGCAAGTGCCACTCTGAAGCTTATGGAGGACACCATGCGGGAGACAGAACTGCACATAAGTTATTGCAATCCGGTTTTTATTGGCCTACTCTCTTCAAGGATGCCCGTAAGTTTGTCTTATCATGTGATGAATGTCAAAGAATCTGTAATATTAGTAGACGTCAAGAAATGCCTATGAATTATTCACTTGTTATTGAACCATTTGGTGTTTGGGGCTTTGATTATATGGGACCTTTTCCTGCCTCTAATGGGTACACACATATCCTAGTTGTTGTTGATTACGTTACTAAGTGGGTAGAAGCTATTCCAACTAGTAGTGCTGATCATAACACATCTATTAAGATGCTTAAAGAAGTTATATTTCCGAGGTTTGGAGTCCCTAGATATCTAATGACTGATGGTGGTTCACACTTTATTCATGGTGCTTTCCGTAAGATGCTTGCTAAGTATGATGTCAACCATAGAATTGCATCACCTTATCACCCACAGACTAGTGGTCAAGTTTAATTAAGTAATAGGGAGTTGAAATTAATCTTGCAAAAGACAGTTAATAGGTCTAGAAAGAATTGGTCCAAGAAACAAGATGATGCATTATGGGCCTATAGAACTGCATACAAAAATCCTATGGGTATGTCTCCATATAAGATGGTATATGGAAAAGCTTGTCACTTACCTCTTGAGCTAGAACATAAGGCATATTGGGCTGTCAAAGAGCTCAACTATGATTTCAAACTTGCCGGTGAAAAGAGGCTATTCGATATTAGCTGTCTCGATGAATGGAGAACCCAGGCCTACGAGAATGCTAAGTTATTTAAAGAAAAAGTTAAAAGATGGCATGACAAAAGGATACAAAAGCGTGAGTTTAACGTAGGTGATTATGTTTTGCTATTCAACTCTCGTTTAAGATTTTTTGCAGGAAAACTTATCTCCAAGTGGGAAGGACCTTACATTATCAAGGAGGTCTATCGTTCCGATGCCATAAAAATCAACAACTTCGAAGGCACAAATCCGAAGGCGGTGAATGGTCAAAGGATCAAACATTATATCTCAGGTAATCCTATAAATGTTGAAACTAATATTATTGAAACCATAAACCCGGAGGAATACATAAGGGACACTTTCCAGAACGATTCAGCCTCCGAAAAGGAAGAGGTACGTGATACGGTAAGCAAACCGACTCCAAAACAGTTCTAAAGGCAATTTTTCCCCGTTTTGGAATATTTAGAAAAATAAACTGCAGTCCGGAGGAGACACGGGGCCTCCTCGAGGGTAGGGGCGCGCCCCCCTTCCCAGGGCATGCCCCCCTGCCTCGAGGGCACCCCGTGTGTCCCCTGGACTCCGTTTTCTTGTGGGTTACTCCTTTTGGTCGGTAAAAATTCATTATATATACTCCCGAAGGTTTTGACCTCTGTATCACAGAAAGTTCCTCTGTTCTCGTTTCGAGTTGTTTTCTGTTAAGGTTTGCGAAGCCAGGCATCATGTCGTCTCCCTCCTCCAACAACGAAGGCAACGATGCTTGGCTGATGAAGATAGATCTGAAGAGGGAAGGACCCGAGGAGATCCACAAGGAGAAGAAGATCAAGATGGAGGTGGAAGATCCGGCTCCGGCAGCGGGATAAGAAGACACCTCCAAATCCCTTCATAATCTCTTTACCTCAACTGAGCTAGAAGCTTTCAGGATGCTTGAGTTAGCTCAGATCCGCAACAAGCATCTCACAAGTGAAAATCTTTTGTTGAAGGATTACATAGCTGCTCTCAAAGGTATTATCCGCAAGCTGGAAGATCTCCTACGCTCGACATATGAGGATCCCCCGTCACTACTTGCAACTCCATCATCACCAACCCCGAAGAAGGAGACATAATCATATGGGTATGGGCACTCCGCTTCGCAACTGCCAAGCTTGGGGGAGTGACCCCGGTATCGTATCACCATCTCTCCTATCTTTACCGTTTTACTTAGTTCGATCCTTTTGGTAGTATCTTGATCTATTAGAATAAAGTTAGCATGATCCAGTTGTGAGCTTTTGCTTTGTGAGCTTTATCCTTTGTAATCGAGTCTGTGAGCTATATAATAAAGATTAGTGTTGAGTCAAGGGCTTGATTTCCTCACTTGGGTCATGATAAAAACAAAAAGAAAAAGAGTATCAAAGAGATCATATCGATCTTATGGGAAGTAATGACCTCACATACAAGAGTATGATAAATAAAAGTTGTTGGGAGGTGACAAACATAGTTTTGGTCATCGTTGCAATTAATAGGAAGTAATAAAAGAAGAGAGGCTTCACATACAAATATACTATCTTGGACATCTTTTATGATTGTGAACACTCATTAAAGTATGACATGCTAAAGAGTTGATGTTGGACAAGGAAGACAACATAATGGGTTATGTCTTCTTATATCCGAAATAAAGTATATTGTCATGGATCTTCCAACATGTTGAGCTTGCCTTTCTCCCTAATGCTAGCCAAAACTCCTCGCACTAAGTAGAGATACTACTTGTGCTTCCATATATCCTTAAACCCAATTTTGCCATGAGAGTCCACCATACCTACCTATGGATTGAGAAAGATCCTTCCAAGTAAGTTGTCATGTTGCAAATCCTCTAAATATGTATGATTTATTAGTGTGGGAGAAATTAGCCTTATACGATCTTGTGATATGGAAGTAATAAAAGCGACAGACTGCATAATAAAGGTCCTTATCACAAGTGGCAATATAAAGCAAAGTTCTTCTATGCTAAGACTTTGTGCATCCAACCATAAAAAACACATGACAACCTCTGCTTCCCTCTGCAAAGGGCCTATCATTTATTCTTGTCTTATAAGTGTCAAGGTGAAATCCACCTTTCCTTTCTACATTTATCCTTTGGTAAGCACATTGTGTTGGAAAGATCCTGACATATATACCCACTTGGATGTAAGTTTTCATGATCTATTACTGTTGACATTACCCTTGAGGTAAAAGGTTGGGAGGCAACACCATAAGCCCCTATCTTTCTCTGTGTCCGATTAAAACTCCATAAACATAAGTATTGCGTGAGTGTGAGAAATTGTGAAAGACTAGATGATAGTTGAGTATGTAGGCTTGCTGAAAAGCTCTTATATTGACTCTTTCTGATGTTACGATAAATTGCAATTGCTTCAATGACCGAGACCAAAGTTTGTTAGTTTCTAATGAAGTTTATGATGCATACTTGATATTGTGGATGAATTGTTACTTTAGCATAATGATCATATGACTATATTTATATAAGTTATTGTTACGAGAATGATGATGATGCACTCATGTCCGTATTCTGTTTCTATTGACGCCTCTATCTCTAAACATGTGGACATATTTTTCGATATTGGCTTTCGCTTGAGGACAATCAAGGTCTAAGCTTGGGGGAGTTGATACGTCCATTTTGCATCATGCTTTCAAGTTGATATTTATTGCATTATGGGTTGTTCATACATGTTTTTTCACAATACTTATGCCTTTTCAATCTTATTTTGAAAGGTTTACATGAAGAGGGAGAATGCCGGTAGCTGGAATTCTGGGCTGGAAAAGGAGCAAACTCTGGAAACATATTCTGCACAACTCCAAAAGCCCTGAAACTCCACAGAACATTGTTTCGGAAAATATAAAAAATATCTGGCAAAAGAAACCCACGAGAGGGGCCACTGGCCGGCCTCGAGGGTGGGGGCGCGCCCCCTGCCTCGAGGGCCAGCTGATGGGCCCCCGGTGCCCATCTTCTCCTATATGAAGCGTTTCGACCTGGAAACAATCAAGAGGAGGATTTTGGGACCAGACGCCACCGTCTCGAGGCGGAAACCAATCTAGGGCTCCGGCAGAGCTGTTCTGCCGGGGATACTTCCCTTCGGGAGGGGGAAATCATCACCGCCGTCATCACCAACAACTCTCCCATCTTGGGGAGGGCTATCTTCATCAACATCTTCACCATCACCATCTCCTCTCAAGCCCTAGTTCATCTCTTGTATCCAATCTTTGTATCCAAACCTCAGATTGGTACCCGTGGGTTGCTAGTAATGTTGATTACTCCTTGTAGTTGATGCTAGTTGGTTTATTTGGTGGAAGATCATATGTTCATATCCATTATGCATATTAATACCCCTTTGATCCTGAACAATATTATGTCTTGTGAGTATTTACTTTTTTTCCTGAGGACATGGGAGAAGTCTTGCTATTATTAGTCATGTGAGTTTGGTCTTCGTTCGATATTTTGATGAGATGTATGTTGTCTCTCCTCTAGTGGTGTCATGTGAACGTCGACTACATGACACTTCAACATTATTTGGGCCTAGAGGAAGGCATTGGGAAGTAATAAGTAGATGATGGGTTGCTAGAGTGACAGAAGCTTAAACCCTAGTTTATGCGTTGCTTCGTAAGGGGCTGATTTGGATCCATATGTTTCATGCTATGGTTAGGTTTACCTCAATACTTATTTTGTAGCTGCGGATGCTTGCATTAGAGGTTAATCATAAGTGGGAGGCTTGTCCAAGTAAGGACAGCACCCAAGCACCGGTCCACCCACATACCAAATTATCAAAGTACCGAACATGAATCAGATGATCGTGATGAAAACTAGCTTGACGATAATTCCCATATGTCCTCGGGAGCGCTTTACTTTATATAAGAGTTTGTCCAGGCTTGTCCTTTGCTACAAAAAGGATTGGGCCACCTTGTTGCACCTTATCTACTTTTACCTTTTTCACTTACTACCAATTATCTTATCACAAAACTATCTGTTACCTATAATTTCAGTGCTTGCAGAAAATACCTTACTGAAAACTGCCTATCATTTCCTTCTGCTCCTCGTTGGGTTCGACACTCTTACTTATCGAAAGGACTACGATAGATCCCCTACACTTGTGGGTCATCAGTATTCTGGTTATAGGGACCGAGGAATGAATGATGATGGCGAGAAGTATCACTATATCAAGAATTCATAAGAGGTTGTGGAATTCCCATGACACACTTGACATGCAAGAGGGTGACACTCCAAGGTATAATAGACCAAAAGCTGGATTGGCATTTTGATCTGCGGAATACAACTACTTTGACCCAATCCTGGAAATGGATGAGGTACTGCAGTTTGTTTCTCCTAAGCCGTTCTGAATGGAACAGCTTGACGGACCACAAGAATAATAGGCATCAATGAACACGAATGCAGAACTACTCCTGACTATCAATTGATAGACGAAGGTCAGAATACAACTACAGAGGGATAACTCAAAGGAACATATGGTTTTCTGACTTGTGGACGCATAGATTAACATGTCGAACGAGTTCAACATATTTCCTCTAGATAACCCATGCAGAAAGGTAGAACTAGCAGAGTCACAACATGGAATCGATAAATCATCAAGAGCACTCTGCTTGTGATCTTTCGTTTCAACGAGGAACTTCTGCCATAAGTAGTTCACGGTATTTGGAAGAAGAAAATACCACAGACCTCGAGGACTATCAAAAGGTTACTAATATCCTAAAGGTATGAGCAAACACTATCAACAAGAAGTAAGTACAGTGAATCTTGGATTCAAGAACCCAGGAATAGAATGCCTACTTGCTAGGTGGCATCACAGGATGCTTTCGAGAATGATGGCCAGAATCATCACACTTGGAACACAACACAAGGTTGGTTTACTGGGTGGCTATGTATGATGTTCTAGTTTCATGATAGCTTCAACAAATATGTCGAGGCAATGAAGTACCTCAGCTCATCGATTAGTGTGATTAGTTTAGCCCAAAAGGAAATCGGGAACAGGGAGGAAAGATTTGCAAATGCACCAGATTGTTTAGAAACCTGGGATGACTCTGATAGCATAACGGTTGTAAATGCTCAAAAAGATTTGAGGTTCATGCAAAAAGATAGCATAACCACTCAACATCATAATGTCAAGGTTCTCAGACCAACAGTTTAACACACGGAAGTACTTGAAACTGAATTTGGAAGTTGAATCCACCATTAACGTGATCCTGATAGTTTGATGACAAGCCTAGTTCTTAATCCCTGTGGAAAAGATAAGATGACTCGGATCAGAAAGGCATAAGGTAAAGGAGTAAAAGAGCCTTACGTTCCCTTCCACAATCAATTCCCTTGATATAACTAAAGAGTTTCTAGACACGACTTCGACCAGTTTGGCTTGGTAATCCTACACGCAGTCAGGCTCTGATACCAAAGCTGTCGGGACCCGATCCTAAGTCACACCGGTCTAGCATGTAACACATCATATCACTTTGCGGCCTCACGCACGGTATCCCCACGGGTGCCACCTTACATGGCCCGGGACTGTTTGCACATTTTGGCTCACGTATATGATAGTGTCGCTAGCATCCATATGACAGAGAAGCCGGGCCGACATGACTACTTATAAACCAAAAGTGGCACTAAATTACAGGGACATGCATGCATGACCAGACAATGCACGTGTCGGTCAATAGCGAGTGTTGCCGGGCTGTAGCAAGCTAACATGACTCCAGTATACACCGCATGACATTTTCCCATAGGAGACACACACAGGAGCAAGGAAGGACACATGCCGGTCAATCCATGTGTTCCGGAGCATTAGCAAGCTACCAAGGCTCAGTGGAAGCACTAGGAGGCATTTCCCCATAAGATAGGCTACCAAGGGTAAACAACTAGGTGTCGGATCCCACACATACCAAGCATTTCAATAACATAGACACAATATGCTCGATATGTGGAAATACAACATGGCATCACAACAAAACTCTATGAATCAAAGTATTTATTCATTAGGCTCTGAGGAGCCAGATATTACAAACATGGGTCTCATGACCCAACATACAGAGCATACAAGCAACAGAAGCATAACATGTCTAGGTACAGACAACTACAAATGAAAAAGGCTGAGAAGCCTGACTATCTACAAGACCCTCCCAAGGGTACAAGATCGTAGCTGAGGTAACAAGCTAAATGTCGAAGTCCACGCGGAACCACTAGTGAGACTGAAGTCTCACTGCAAAAACATAAATTAAGCAAACGTGAGTACAAATGTACTCAGCAAGACTTACATCAGAATTAGCTACATATGCATCATTATCAACAAAGGGGGTTGTGGGGTTTAACTCCAGCAAGCCAGCTTTGACTCGGTGGCTAACCTATACTATGACTTCAAGTAACTCTTTTGAGGTGGCGCACACGAGTCCACATATTCACCATATCAATACACCGCTACGGATCCGCTCTCGTCTCCCTACGAGAAGGCCATCCATAGCACTCACGCTTATCTTGCGCATTTTAGAGTATCCACTTTCACTTGTCTATGAATTGTACAGGCAACCCAGAAGTCCATTACCGCAGACGCGGCTATTAGAATAGATTATGTTAACCCTGGAGGGGTGTACTTCTTCACACACGCTCTCGCCACTTACCACCATGTACACGTCGTGTATCTCGGCAACCTTCAAGCGGAAGCCTGGCGAGGGAATCATCCACGACCTGACTAACCACACAAGTCTCTAGTCCAGGTTTATCGCCTATTCGGGTTCCATCCGGCAGGGGTGTCGCTCACGGCCCCAAACGATGTGTACAGGGTTCCCAATCCCACCTCACAGGATGGATCTATGCTTGGTACACCATGCCATGGTGCCTAGTCTGTCCCAATCCCACCTGTACCAGGTGCCACTTGGTAGACTACTAACACAACCTACAAACACCAGAAACTAGTTGCAACTCCTGGACAGAGGACAGGGGCGGTTAATAAGTCGAGAGAGTAAATTAAGGATCCCAATGTGTGGTGGTAGCTGTTCATGGATCACAAACACAGAACTCAGTTCCCGAGGACGGTTTCAATGAGACAACCCACCATGTACTCCTACATGGCCTCTCATCGCTACCTTTACCAAATCGTGTTCACACACTTAGCCCTCAACAGTAGGACATGTTCACCACATTCCAATTCATCCCCGATGAATCAGACCTGACTAACTCTAAGTAATAGCAGGCATGACAAACAAGCATGAATGAGTAGGCACATCAGGGCTCAAACAACTCCTACTTATGCTACTGGGTTTCATCTATTTACTATGGCAATGACATGCCATGCAGAGGAAAGGGGTTCAACTACCGCAGCATGTAACAGTTGAAACGTTGTTGGCATAATGCAGTAAAAGAGAGCAGGAGCAAGAGAGATGGGATTGTATCAGGATGAATAAGGGCTTTTTGCTTGCCTGGCACTTCTGAGGATAGTATAGCTCTTCCTCGGTGTCATCGAACTCGTCGTCAGAACATACGTCTATGGAGGGGGAACAATACCGGCAAATAGAGAAGGAACACAATCAATGCAATGCGACAATATGATGCATGATCATGACATGTCAAATATGCTATGGATTGTGCTAATGCAACTAGCAACAGGTTAAGTGAAGCTCATTTGAATCAAGGATTCAAATGCAACTCCAAACATAAGCATTTAAAATGCCCTTTATGTGTTTTCACTTATACAGTAGGTATAAGTTGGTTTTTCATGCATGAAAATGGTACATATGGGTAGATTGAATTTTTCTGATAATTTTTCATATATAAATTATTTCAATCTGAGCTACGGTTGAATTTTTGTGGATTTTTGAAGTTTTGGCTATTTTCTGGAATTTCCTGGATTATTTTTAAACCAGAAAAATTGTTAATTGCGTCAGCATAACGTCGGTGTGACGTCAGCAAGTCAACAGGGTTGGGATAGGGTCAAACCTGATGCGTGGGGTCTGCGTGTCAGTCTAACATGGCTAAAGTAATTAAGTTTAAACCTAAACTAGGTTAATTAGCTGGACGGGCCCACATGTGAGTGTTAGTAGGGCTAATTAAGCTTAATTAAAAGCTTAACTAAAGTTACGAGAGGCCAGGGCCCACATGTCAGCGACCCGGGGGAGGTCAAACCCCCGGTCAAAAGGCCCGGAAATCGCCCTCTCGCATCCAAGTGGACGGGGGGATCATTCGCACCGAGTGGTGCAAGCGGGAGGAGCTGGGGCGGGGCGAGCTCGTCGGAATCGAGCTCGTGGCGGCGGCAGTTCTCGGCCAGGATGGGAACGGCGGCTACAGCGGCCAAACGAGCACGGGAGCTATGGGGAGAGGTAGAGGAGCTCACAGCGAGGCTGACGAAGGTCTCAGCGGGCTCGGGGACGGCTCGAGCGAGGCAAACCGACAACGGTGATCTTGGGCGCTCGAGGAAGGAGACGACGATGGCGACGGTGCTGCAGAGCACTCGGGGACGCGGGCGTCGTCTCGAAGAATCTTCGGAGCTCAGCGGGGCTGCTGGACATGGCGGGAGGTCGAGGCGGCAATGGTATCCACGCAGGTGACGACGAGGCGCTCAGCGATGCTCTCAGGTGAGCTCGGGAGAGAGAGCTAGAGGGGGAGGGAGAGAGCGACGAGTGAGGGGGAAGGATCAGGGGGCTCTGGGGCGTCTCTAGGCGCTCAGATGGGTACGAGGGAGGCAGCAGGAGGTGGCTTCGCCTCATGTGCGTGCGCCATGCCCTCGTGCCTACTGGCACGAGGTTGAAGGAGGTGCGGTGGCCAGACGGGCTGGGCCATCTCAGTGGTGGGCTGGTCTCTCTAGTGGGCTGCACAGGTTTGCTCTCTCTCTCTCTCTCTCTCTCTCTCTCTCTCTCTCTCTCTCTCTTTTCTGTTTTTCTTTTTCTATTTATTTCTTCTGTTTTGATTTAGCTAGAGCACTAAAACATTTTAGATAATGTGGAAATTTTTTGTGGACTCACTCTGAAATATTCCAAAGGCCCTCTGCAAGTTTCAAATTATTTGGAGCTATTTAAATATATATATAGCATTTAAATGGTCTCAATTCAAATACTTATTGATTTAATTCAAAACCCAAATATGTCCTGCAAGATGTAAACCATTTTTGGTAGATGCTTCCACCTTAATCCATAAATGATGAACATTTTTAAAGGGCATTTTGAGTTCATTGAAAAAGATTGTATTCAACCCTATTTGATTTAACTGAACCTAGGGTTTGGATCAATCCCCATTTCCAGTTTAAATGCAACTTAAACATGAAGCAACACATGACTAACTAGCCCAGAGCATACCGGAACTAGGGATGTGACATTCACCTTGTCCCAAACCCGGTCACTCAGATGCTTAAAAGTGCCCCTTTTTGAGTGTCCCACATCAGTAGGCATTACCAAATATTTATCACTTAAAGATTCATTAGGAACTTGCAAACAGCCCTTCACAGCATCTCTCACAATTTGTGGGCTCCCTTTGCTAAAGAAAATTGAGGATTTATCTCTGTTTATTCTCTATCCCGAAGCCATGCAATAAGTATCCAGAAGGTGTGACACCTCCTCTGCTCCATCAACACTTGCCCTGAAAAACAGGAGGCTATCATACGCGAATAAAAGATGGTTCACTGGCAGAGCCGATGGTGCCACCTTAATGCTGCTGAGTTGGGATGACTGATTCTGAGAATTTAAGAGGCATGAAAGGCCCTCTGCTGCCAACAAGAAAAGATATGGAGAGATGGGATCTCCCTGTCGAATACCACGTGTGGATTTAAACTCCTCCAATTTGCTTCCATTGAACATAATAGTGAAAGAAATTGTACTCACCATCTTCGTAACAATTTTTTTTTGAGAAATCTCGCCAACTTTATTAAACTTCAAGAATGTTCATAGGTACATGGTTCGGGTCATGGGGGGCACCCAACCACACATGTCTACCTAGACCAAGATTACAAGAAAATTTGGCAAGATTATGAGCTTCAAAGTTGTGGTTCCTAAGCACGTGAATAAAAGAACATGAGGTAAAACTTCTTCTCCGCTCCATTATATCATGTACCACCGCTGCATGTGGTCCTCTTGTTCCCAGGTTGATGTCTCTCATCACTCCAAGACAGTCCGATGCCACCACTAAGCTTGAAACGCCGAGATCATCCGCCAGGGCCAGTGATTCCTGATGGCTTCTCGCCCCTCGTTGGTTACCCCAAGTGGAAGGTTTGAAATGTAGCGTAGCGGTAGTTTTCCCTTGGCAAAGATACCAAGGATCGAATCCCGTGAGACTCCGAGGGTCGACAAGAAGGTGTCAATAGCACCAGAGACTTTTGCTTGACAGGACCTGCACACAGATACAAATAACTTTGCTCCCAACGAGTACAGAGAGGTTGTCAATCCCTCCGGCCTTGTCGTTTACAAAGGATCAAACGCAAGAGATAATAGTGATAGGTATGACTGCGACTAGTAAATAAGAACAGGAAGTAAATAGCAGGTGTGATCAGTGATGGTAATATGGACCGGGGTCCCATGATGTTCACTAGTGATGTCTCTCTCCCAAAAGACGATAAAACAGCTAAGCGAGGTAAACGAATTACAGCTGGGCAATTGACAGGATTATGTGCGCAAACCAATGCTAACTATGCTGCAAAGAAAGGTAGAGGCTCAAAAGCATGGGCGGTACGCCAAGGCAAGTAGACCGAAATCCATCTGCATCTACTACTAATCATCCACCTTGAGATATCTATCCAGAACATCTCGCTAGTATTAAGTTGCGAGTCCCACCCATAGTGTAAACTCAAAGCAACAGACAACTGCATTAAAAGAACTTTGCGTAAAGTAAACAATCCTTGCACCCGCAAGTACAAGCACCGTTGTTTTCCCCCTTGTGGCAACAGCACATCCCCTAGACTCGTGTTTCTGTCACTCAAGCTAGTCATCGAGGGGCATGAACCCACAATCAAGCATAACGTTCCCTCTTGGAGTTACTACCTACTACTTGGCCAAAGCAATAAACAGCAACGGAGAACATGCAAGAATTACTCAAGAACATAAATATAAAAGAGGTGAATCAAATATATTACTCACACACAATCTGAACATAATCTCATAATCCATCGGATCCCAGCAAACTCAGCATAGCAACAGCATAAAGATTACATATGTGCCTCGATCATGTAGGGCAGCTCACGAGGTCTAATCGGTGAAGAACAAAGAGGGGAGGAGAACATCATATAGCTACTGGTCATGGACCCATGGTCCAAGGGGGACTACTCACAACTCATCCGGGAAGCGTCCATGGTGGTGGAGAAGCTCCCGGTGGTGGTTCTTCCCTCCGGCAGGGTGCCGGGAAGAGTTCTCCTGGTGCTCCCGATCTTGGAAGCGCGACGGCGGCGGAACAGAGATGAGATCGCGAAAAAGGGTTCCGTCCTCGAGGGTTTCGGGACGCGATGTAAATATATGCCAAAGGGGGTCACCAGAGGAGGTAAGGGGGGCCCAGGCGCCCCCCCCCCCCCCCGGCGCGGCCAGGAGGGTGGCCGCGTGGGCTGCCCCTGGCTCCCCTCTGGCCCCACTTCTGGCGCGTGGAAGCTTCTGGAACGCTGATTTTTTATATATTTTTCCCGGAATTTTTCTGGCAATTTAAGTAATGGGAAAACCTGAAATAGAAAAACAGCAGAAAACAGAAACTGGCACTGGGGTGCACTGAGTTAATAGGTTAGTCCAAATATGATCAAAAGTGTATGGAAGTGCATAAATATCATAGCAATATCACACAAAACAGGCATGGAGCAAGCAGAAATTATAGATACGTTTTGGACGTATCAACATCCCCAAGCTTAATTCCTGCTCGTCCTCGAGTAGGTAAATGATAACAAGCATAATTTCGGTGGTGACATGCTATTAACCATATAAGAAATTTTAAGTAAATTAATCAAGGCATGTAATCCAATTCAATTCATAACAAGCAAGAGTCTATATTAGCATTGTAACAAGTAACATAAGAACATAAAGGTGCAAGAGCTCTCGCTGTCCGTGACTCGAATGTCTCCAAATGGTGTTTGCGTGCAAGAAAGGGGATAGGGATATATGAGAGAGTAAAACATAGTTTTTGTATTGTTAAGAACTTAATCTACTAAAGTTTCACACTTGGTCTTCTTTGGAATCTTATCTTGACTCATCCCCAGACCGTCAGCCAGGTACAAGTCAAAATGATCCACTCCCTTTCGATATTTTGAGCACTCATGCAATGGATGAGCGTAAGCAAGAAAGTCGACACTTAGGATGGCAAATAGAGAAGGATGATAGAGGGGGAGACAAAAAAGGTGTGAAAGGCTCACATCAATAAGGACAATCATCGGCGAGAGAAAGCCAAATGATAGATATGATGCGAGGAGTAGGGATTGCCATGCAACGGATGCACATATGAGCTAAGGTAAGCTCTCTAATGGAACTAGTGGGGTGCATCCAACTTGCTTGCTCAAGAAGACCTAGAGCTCTTTTGAGGAGGCTCATCATTGGAATATACAAGCCAAGTTCTATAGTGTAAAGGTCCTCACATAGCTATATGCATAAATGATAATCTCTATGGAGTACAAAGTGTAAGATGGAGTACGAGTGTGGATCTCTCAAAAGAAATAGTAGTGTGCCCCCTTCTCTCTTTTTATTTATTTTTCTCTTTTTTCTATTTTTTTTATTTTTTGTGGCCTCAATGGCTCTTTCTTTTTATCTCTCATTTGTCCTCTTTGGGATCTTTTGATTTTGTCCTCTTTGGGATCTTTTGATTTGTCCTCTTTGAGATCTTTTCCTCACTTTAGGGGCAACACTCTATGTATTACAAGAATTATAGAAGATATTTCACACTTTACAAAAGTACTCAACATAAAGAAAATGAAACTATCATGATGTATGCAAATGTATGCCTCTGCCAGTGTAGCAGGATATGCAATGATACTAGCGCATCATGTAGCAATGATTAGGGCAAGGCCCAACTAGCATGCGGCTCATCGATCAATCAAAAAGCATGTATAACATGAAGATCAAGTCATGAGAGGATGGATGTTGCATGGCAATGTATCTCGGAAAGGCTATGGAAATGCCTTAATAGGTAGGTATGGTGGCTGTTTTGAGGAAGGATATAATGAGGCTTATGATGATAGAGCGTGTCGTGCCAAGGATTTGGATGCACCGGCGAAGTATGCGCCAACTCTCGAGTTGAGAAAGGGCAATGCACGGTACCGAAGAGGCTAGAAAAATATGGATATGTGGAAGTGTCAACCTTCGAATACTCACATTAGTCCGAAGAACTCATGCACTTATTATCGGTAACTCTCAATCTAATTAGGAGGTTCACAAAGAGACAAGTACACCGAGGAGGTGTGTATGGGGGTTTGGTTACCCTTGCTCATCCTCGACCCATGGTACGTGAGTGTACTCCAATATTCGATCCCTCCAAAGATTAGTGATCCATTTAGTAGCTAAAGTTCTCAACTATTTTGTAGGTTTTTGAAAATAAACACGGATTGCCCAAAATACGACATCTATCACTAATAGGCTAAAGCTCTTGACACCAAAAGTTCAGACATTACTCATGGCAATACCTCAAAACTATTGCAAGTTACTACTAAAATTAAATAGCAACCTCAATTACCTACTTTAAGTTAAGACACACAACTCAGTGCAACAGACAAACTCTCTTAACAAGATAAACATGAACACTCAAGAGAGTTCAGCAACCAGCTAAACAAAAGCTCTAAAAAAAGAAAAGCATGAAAACTAAGAGCTAAACATGATAGTAGCATTTGAAAGACAAAGAACATACACAACAAAGATAAGCATGAAAATCCTATGTTGTGTTCTAGGTTGAAGTGGAGCGTGTTTCTCTCCCACACAAAGAAAGCTGGGTTCTAACTCGTTATGAACAGCAAGCAAAGCTAAAGAAAACTAAAAAGGAAACTAAAAGCAAGACACTCCAAGCATAGCACATAACGCATGAAGTAATTAAAAATTTAAAATATAGGGGAACGAAAGACGAACTGATAATTGTTGATGGAGAAGGGGATGCACGGGGGCATCCCCAAACTTAGACGCTTGAGTCTTCTTGAATATTTCTTGGGGGTGCACGGGGGCATCCCCAAGCTTGAGCGTTTGACCCTCCTGAATCTTTTTATCATCTTCCCTCGCACACTTGAAAACTCCCTTCATACATAACTCATCATAATCTGATTAGCGAGGTTAGTACCCATAATAAAATAATTTTTCCTTGCTGGAAATAAGGATAATCTTGAAGGGTTACTGTTTCTCAAGATTGCCAAAAGGTTTTTGCAAAGAAAAAGCAAGCTCAAGGTTTGCAAAACGAAGAAAAGGCAAAACAGGACAGAATTTGTGAAAAACAGACCAGAGGGTAGTAAATAATTTTTTCGGGGCACTTCTGCAACTCAAATCAAAAAACTCTTAACAGACGCCCGAAAGCCAATTGTATAGAGCACGCTGTTGAAAAAATTCGGACCAAAAAGATGATCTGGTGATTTTATACGATTTTTTTTGTCCAAGGACAGAATCTGTTTCCTGGACAGCACGTCACAACTTTTGAACTTTCTTGCAATCGGAGGCTAAACTTGGCACAAAGCTGAAAAGTAAAGATACAATGATGATGCTACTGTAGTAACAAACATCAAGACACAACAAAAGCAAAATAAAATTTTATTCGTCGTGGGCTGCCTCCCAAAAGCGCTTTCTTTTATGCCTTTAAGCTAGGCATAATGCAAAGAGATCAAGTTTTATCAAGAGTAAAAGAATAGCTAGCCCGTATAACGGACTCAAAAGGTAACTTAATCTTCTTTCTAGGGAAGTGTTCTATCCCTTTCTTGAGAGGAAATTGGAATTTTATATTCCCCTCTTTCATGTCAATGATAGCACCAACGGTGCGAAGAAAAGGATGTCCCAAAATAATTGGACAAGAAGGTTCACATTCAATATCCATAATAGTAAAATCAACAGGAACATAATTGTCATTGACAATGATAAGAACATCGTCGATCCTCCCCAAAGGTTTCTTTATGGAAGAATCAACAAGACGAACACCAAAAGAACAAGGATCAAAAGATTTCAATTTAAGCATATCATATATTCTTTTGGGCATAACGGAGGTACTAGCTCCAACGTCACATAAAGCATAGCAAGAGAAGTTATTCAACTTAATTTTAATCATAGGATCCCAACCATCTTCTAGCTTTCTAGGTATGGAGGCTTCTACCCTAAGCTTCTCCTCCCTAGCTTTGATGAGAGCATTAGTGATATGCTCCGTGAAGGCAAGATTAAGCGTGCTAGTGTGGGGATCTTTAGTCATTCTTTGTAAAAAGGTGACAACTTCTGAGAGACTACAATTATCAAAATCAATTTTATCATTATTGAGCAGAATTGTAGTGTCATCTTCTTTGTTTGAATTGCTCTCTATTATAAGAGTTTGAGCGTCTTCCCAAGTTTGGGGAAGTATAGGAGCAACTTTAAACTGAGGCTCATACTTTTTTCCTGGAAGACCATGCCATGGGCATAACTCTCCATTAAAACTAACATAATCACAAGGTTTATTACTTTTGTAGATCCCGACGGTGGTGATTGGCGTGATGGAAGAAGGGGTGTACTCCTCCCACTTAGTGTTTTTGGTGGAACCCATAGCAGCAGCAAGCAAGATAACTATTTTTGTAATTTTTGATAAAGGGAACTAAAGCAAAAACTGAAAGGTAAACTAACAAGACTAATAAGCAAAGATAAAAGATAGCGTGCAACTCCCCTATCTTGAAGAGTGGAGTCCCCGGCAACGGCGCCATAAAACTTTGCTTGATGGCTTCTCGCCCCTCGTTGGTTACCCCAAGTGGAAGGTTTGAGATGTAGCGTAGCGGTAGTTTTCCCTTGGCAAAGATACCAAGGATCGAATCCCGTGAGACTCCGAGGGTCGACAAGAAGGTGTCAATAGCGCCAGAGACTTTTGCTTGGCAGGACCTGCACACAGATACAAATAACTTTGCTCCCAACGAGTACAGAGAGGTTGTCAATCCCTCCGGCCTTGTCGTTTACAAAGGATCAAACGCAAGAGATAATAGTGATAGGTATGACTACAACTAGTAAATAAGAACAGGAAGTAAATAGCGGGTGTGATCAGTGATGGTAATATGGACCGGGGTCCCATGATGTTCACTAGTGATGTCTCTCTCCCAAAAGACGATAAAACAGCTAAGCGAGGTAAATGAATTACAGCTGGGCAATTGACAGGATTATGTGCGCAAACCAATGCTAACTATGCTGCAAAGAAAGGTAGAGGCTCAAAAGCATGGGCGGTACGCCAAGGCAAGTAGACCGAAATCCATCTGCATCTACTACTAATCATCCACCTTGAGATATCTATCCAGAACATCTCGCTGGTATTAAGTTGCGAGTCCCACCCATAGTGTAAACTCAAAGCAACAGACAACTGCATTAAAAGAACTTTGCGTAAAGTAAACAATCCTTGCACCCGCAAGTACAAGCACCGTTGTTTCCCCCCCTTGTGGCAACAGCACATCCCCTAGACTCGTGTTTCTGTCACTCAAGCTAGTCATCGAGGGGCATGAACCCACAATCAAGCATAACGTTCCCTCTTGGGTTACTACCTACTACTTGGCCAAAGCAATAAACAGCAACAGAGAACATGCAAGAATTACTCAAGAACATAAATATAAAAGAGGTGAATCAAATATATTACTCACACACAATCTGTACATAATCTCATAATCCATTGGATCCCAGCAAACTCAGCATAGCAACAGCATAAAGATTACATATATGCCTCGATCATGTAGGGCAGCTCACGAGGTCTAATCGGTGAAGAACAAAGAGGGGAGGAGAACATCACATAGCTACTGGTCATGGACCCATGGTCCAAGGGGGACTACTCACAACTCATCCAGGAAGCGTCCATGGTGGTGGAGAAGCTCCCGGTGGTGGTTCTTCCCTCCGGCAGGGTGCCGGGAAGAGTTCTCCTGGTGCTCCCGATCTTGGAAGCGCGGCGGCGGCGGAACAGAGATTAGATCGCGAAAAAGGGTTCCGTCCTCGAGGGTTTCGGGACGCGATGTAAATATATGCCAAAGGGGGTCACCAGAGGAGGTAAGGGGGGCCCAGGCGCCCCCCCCCCCGGCGCGGCCAGGAGGGGGGCCGCGTGGGCAGGCCACATGGGCTGCCCCTGGCTCCCCTCTGGCCCCACTTCTGGCGCGTGGAAGCTTCCGGAACGCTGATTTTTTATATATTTTTCCCGGAATTTTTCTGGCAATTTAAGTAATGGGAAAACCTGAAATAGAAAAACAGCAGAAAACAGAAACTGGCACTGGGGTGCACTGAGTTAATAGGTTAGTCCAAATATGATCAAAAGTGTATGGAAGTGCATAAATATCATAGCAATATCACACAAAAGAGGCATGGAGCAAGCAGAAATTATAGATACGTTTTGGACGTATCAATTCCCTGCACGCAAACGTCTCCAGCATCGTTGGGTCGGAAATGCCCCAGATCACTGATACGTCCATTTTGCATCATGCTTTTATGTTGATATTTATTGCACTATCGACTGTTATTACACATTATGTCACAATACTTATGTCTTTTCTCTCTTATTTTACAAGGTTTACATGAAGAGGGAGAATGCCGGCAGCTGGAATTCTGGGCTGGAAAAGGGGCAAACATTGGAAACCTATTCCGCACAACTCAAAAAGCTCTGAAACTCCATGGGACATTGTTTCAGAAAATATAAAAAATATCTGGCGAAAGAGATTCACCAGGGGGGCCACCACCTGTCCACGAGGGTGGGGGCGCCCCCCTTTGGGCGCGCCCCCCTGCCTCGTGCGCCACCCGGTGACCCTCCCGATGCCCATCTTCTCCTATATGAGGTGTTTTGACCTGGAAAAAATAAGAAGTAGGCTTTCGGGACCAGACGCCGCCGTCTCGAGGCGGAACCTTGGTGGAACCAATCTAGGGCTCCGGCAGAGCTGTTCTGCCGGGTATACTTCCCTCCGGGAGGGGGAAATCGTCACCGCCATCATCACCAACAACTGTCCCATCTTGGTGAGGGTTATCTTCATCAACATCTTCACCAGCACCATCTCCTCTCAAGCCCTAGTTCATCTCTTGTATCCAATCTTTGTACCCAAACCTCAGATTGGTACATGTGGGTTGCTAGTAGTGTTGATTACTCCTTGTAGTTGATGCTGGTTGGTTTACTTGGTGGAAGATCATATGTTCAGATCCATTATGCATATTAATATCCCTCTGATCATGAAAAATATTATGTCTTGTGAGTAGTTACTTTTGTTCCTGAGGACATGGGAGAAGTCTTGCAATAAGTAGTCCTGTGAATTTGGTATTCGTTCGATATTTTGATGAGATGTATGTTGTCTCTCCTCTAGTGGTGTCATGTGAACGTCGACTACATGACACTTCAGCATTATTTGGGCCTAGAGGAAGGCATTGGGAAGTAATAAGTAGATGATGGGTTGCTAGAGTGACAGAAGCTTAAACCCTAGTTTATGCGTTGCTTCGTAAGGGGCTGATTTGGATCCATATGTTTCATGCTATGGTTAGGTTTACCTTAATACTTCTTTTGTAGTTGCGGATGCTTGCATTAGAGGTTAATCATAAGTGGGAGGCTTGTCCAAGTAAGGACATCACCCAAGCACCGGTCCACCCACATACCAAATTATCAAAGTACCGAACGCGAATCATATGAACGTGATGAAAACTAGCTTGACGATAATTCCCATGTGTCCTCGGGAGCGTTTTCCTTCATATAAGAGTTTGTCCAGGCTTGTCCTTTGCTACAAAAGGATTGGGCAATCTTGCTGCACCTTATTTACTTTTACTATTTGTTACTTTCTACCAATTACCTTATCACAAAACTATCTGTTACCGATAATTTTAGTGCTTGCAGAAAACACCTTACTGAAAACTGCCTATCATTTCCTTCAGCTCCTCGTTGGGTTCGACACTCTTACTTATCGAAAGGACTACGATAGATCCCCTACACTTGTGGGTCATCAATCACTAGTGCCGATGATCCCATGTTTAGCCCTGTATGATCCCTGCACACTGCTGACACCGCTCCCCCATGTCGATGACGGGCCACTGCTGCATCAACATTCATCTTCATGACCCCCTCGTGAGAGGCCATCCATGTGTTTGGCAAGACTTGACGTGGAACCCTGTTGTTTTTCCTCTCCCCAGCTTTGGGTAGTTGGGCTACGTCTTGAATATAATTTTTGATGAATGACGAAGTTTGCTGTGGAGACAGAAAAATTCCCTCGCAAACTGCCTTCCTCCTCGCGTACCAAATAGCCTAGAGAGAGATTGCCATTGATACAAAGCTAGAATGATCAATAGTGTCCCTCATTGCAAACAGCCAGTTCTTCGCCCTCGTCTCCCTGTTCTCCGCCAACATCATCACCAGTCCCGGTTCGGCTAGTGCCCAAGTGCACCTCGCTGAGGTGCAAGACATTAGCACATGATGCCATAAATCAAGAGCCCCATAGAGAGGGAATGCATCTCTAGTCTCCATGTTTCTCCTATACAGTACATCCATCGTTGGCAGAGGATGTTGTGCCAAACGCCACAGAAATACCTTAATCTTTGATGGAACGTTGATGCCCCAAAGCTTCGACCAGTCCTTCTCTTCTCTCTCATTACTAGAAACTCCCGCTTCTTCGTGCAGCCATCCTTCCCTCTCGGTTGTTTTGATCAGGAATTTATATGCCAAGCTTACAGAAAACTTTCCCTTCTTATCCGGATGCCAAGCCCAGTAATCTTCAATGTTCCTCGTACAGACAGGCAGTTTCAGTATTGCCTCTGCATCAATGGGCAAGAAGATGGTCCTTACAAGCTATTCGTTCCATGCTGCCATCGCTGGTAACAACAATTCAGAGACCAACTGAGGAGGGTTCGTCACCCTTGATAATTGGACGCACTGACGCTTCTTTGGGTATCCAATTGTCATCCCAAATATTCGTCATTTGTCCGTTACTAACCCTGCAAATTAAACCCTATTTTAGAATGTCTTTCCCTTCTAGAATAGCTCTCCAAATCCGTGAGGGCTTTGATCCTAGCTCTGCATTGAGGAAGTTGGTGTCGGGATAATATGAGGCTTTCAAAATTCTGGCACTAAGAGATTCAGGATCTTGTAAGATCCTCCAGGCTTGCCTTGCCAAAAGTACAAGGTTAAAGAGTTCAAAGTTTCTGAATCCCAATCCTCCCAAATACTTGGGTCTTGTCATCACCTCCCAAGACACCCAAGCTGGTTTTCTATGGCCCCACTTGCATCCCCACCGATTCTTATCATGGAGTTCAAATGATTACATAGTCCTCTCAGGAGCTTAAAATAGGACATAGAATAAACTGGATCACCTGTGCTACAGATTTTATCAATACATCTTTACCTCAGGCTGATAAACATTTACTCATCCATCATTTTACCTTGTCCCAGACTCGATCACTGAGATACTTGAATGTGCCCATTTTTGAGTGACCCACATCAGTAGGCATACCTAGGTATCTGTCACTCAAATATTCATTAGGAGCATGCAAACAGCCCTTAACTGCATCCCTGACTATCTGTGGGCACCCCTTACTGAAAAAGTAGAAGATTTGTCCCTGTTTATCCTTTGATCTGAGGCCATATAATAGGTTTCTAGTAGGTTTGACACCTTTTCTGCTCCATCAACACTCGCTTTGAAAAACAGCAGGCTATCATCCGCGACTAAAAGATGATTCACCAACGGAGCCGTCGGAGCCACCTTAATGCCGCTAAGCTGGGATGATTCATTCTGAGACTTCATCAAGCACGAAAGGCCCTCTGCTGCTAATAAGAAGAGGTATGGAGATATTGGATCTCCCTGCCGAATCCCTCGAGTTGGTTTAAATTCCTCCAACCGAGTACCATTGAATAAAATTGAAAAAGAGACAGTACTCACCATAGACATAACAACTTTAATCCACTATTCTGCAAAGCCCAATTTCCTCATTATTGCTTCCATATAGCTCCATTCCACCCTGTCATATGCCTTCATCATGTCCAATTTTAGGGCACAATGGTTGTTTGCTTTTGACCTGTTCCTGTTCATGAAATGCATACATTCATAAGCTGAGATAATATTATCAGTAATTAGCCTCCGTGGAACAAAAGCTGATTGCTCCTCAGAGATGATATATGGAAGTACTACTTTCAATTGGTTTGCAAGAACCTTTGATGCTATCTTGTAGAACACGTTACAGAGACTTATAGGGCGAAATTGTGAGACGAGGGTTGGGTTAGCTACCTTCTGAATTAGTACGAGCAATGTATCATTCACACATGAAGGGCTTTCCTCCCCTCGAACAATGCCCAAAACTGCCTGTGTGACAGCCCCTCCACAAATATCCCAGTGACGTTGAAAAAAGTGTGTTGGAAACCCGTCCGGTCCCGGGGCCTTTGTAGGGAACATCTGAAATAGTGCACACTTTACCTCTTTCTCTGTATATGGCGACAGTAGTTTCTCGTTCATCTCTTGCGTCACTTTTGCGGGCACATATTACAGCACATCGTCAACCCCTTGAACTCCCTCCGACGTGTACAAATTTTTGTAAAATTCCATCGCAAGCTGCTGCATCTCCGTAAGGTCGTCAGTCAGCTCTCCATCTTGCTTCTGCAAAGCTTTTATCAAGTTCTTCCGTTGCCGCATCGAAGCCCTGAGGTGGAAAAAATGGGTATTACGAACCCCCTCGGACAACCACTGCACTCGAGATCTGTGACGCCACATTAGCTCCTCTCGAAGATAAAGTTCAATCAGGCGACCATTCGTCTTAATTTCAATGCGGCTTGGACCAACTCTATCTGGGTCATTCCTCAAGTTTTCCAAAGATTTCTTGAGCTTTTTTATCTCAGTCGTCACGCTGCCAAACGTCGTTTGGCTACATACTCCTAGGTTGTTGGACAAATCCAAGAGGTTGGACCGCACTTGGGAGGCCATCAAATTGGGGTCGTCGGCTCCCATGCACCCTGAACTATGGGAATCAGCTGCTCATGAATATCCCACATGCATTCATATCTGAATATTTTCCTCCCTTTTTTCCTGTTGGCTGGAGGAGCAAGCTTAAGAAGGATAGCCGAATGGTCAGATGTTGCCGCTGATACATGCTCAACAGCAGCTAACGGAAACTGTGCACACCACTCACCTGAACCGAGAGCCGGGTCCAATCTCACTCTAGTGTAAGATCCTCATGTAAACTTCTTCTCGAAAGTTCATTTTCGTCCTTGAAAGCCCGGATCCACGAGCCCACATACGTCCACTGCATCACGAAAACCTTGAATTTGTGTTTGACTCCTCTGACCGACACCATCATGCTCATCATATTTGAGGACTTCGTTGAAATCCCCGATGCAGACCCACGACATATCGTGGAGAGAAGCCAGATTTTTCATTGTATCCCATGTTCTATGCCGTAGATGAGTTTGGGCCTCCCCATAGAAACAAGATAGTCTCCATGGCTCACCTCCCAGATCAGATATCTTGACATCTATATGATATTGCGAGTAGCCCAAATTCTCCACCTTTATTTCATTATTCCAATACATCACGAGTCCACCACTCCTACCCATGGAACTAACATCAAAAGAGCAATCAAAACCTAAAGTACTTGCTAAATTTTCAGCTTGATATCTATTTATTTGTGTTTCCAATACACAGAGTACTTTAGGGGAAAACTTTAGCGCAAGATCGCGCAACTCTTGAACTGTCGGGGCGTTGCCTAAACCCCGACAGTTCCAGCTTAAGAGATTCATTGTGCTCGGCGGCACTCCTCGGGGGAGCCCGCCGTTGTCGCATCATTGGGTGTTGAACTCTCTTCCATATCCGTGTCCTGTACCTCTGATTGGCCTTCCTTGTCATCTTTCTTCTTCCTCTTATATTCCTTCCTTGGTGACAATACACAGGCGGGAGTGGGGTGACAAGAGGCAGTTTGTCCCGCACCACCAATGCTAGCGAGGACCCAGGTTCTGAGCCCCCCGCTATTTCATCGTCCGTCTTGCTTCCATTCTCCCACGAACCTCTTTTGTTTGACTGAAGCACTGTGTCCGCCGTTGCAGCTGGCTGCATGCTAGTCTTCTGTACCATGCTCCCATCCATATCCTTCGGGCTCTCATTAGTAGCAGCAGAGTCAGCCTTCTCGTTATGGTCTTGTCTTGCATTAAAACACCAGCTATGGCCTAGATCGTAATCATCCCGGCCCCTTCCACGGCCTCCCATCCTAGGGCCGCTCCTACCTCGCTGAGGCTGAGAAGTGCCATGACCAGCCCCTCTGGACCTCACGTTTTCTGCAAACAGAAAGTCTCCCCACTCAAACTGTAAGGGCATATTTCTCCCTAATAGTTTTGGTGATTGATGACAATACTCTTGCGGACTGATCGTGTGCTGTTAGCTCATACAGGTATATCTCCCTTATGGCACAAGACGATTGCTTGCCCCTCGGATTCTATGAAGGACGGTGTTTTCTTTTTGCTCCCTGTAGGTGGCATTGAGTAATAGGAAAGCTGTACTATTAAGAGGGGGTCCGCGTCGGAAAGGTTTGGGTAGAATCAACACGTACACATCTTTCTCCCACACTTCCTTTCCTTGCTTCTCTGGAGGTCCAACCGGTTTTCTTTCGTTGAGGCAATTCTGTGGCTTCTGTACTGATCATCTGCCAAGCATGCGGTAGTACCGCTCTGCCAAGCGGTAGTACCGCACAGGTACACGGTAGTACCGCTTGCCGACACGGTAGTACCGCTCCCGCGGTAGTACCGCGTCCCCATGCGGTAGTACCGTGTATCTGGCCCAGGCGCTGAGTCTAAGTATAAGAAGTGGATGCGGAAGTAATTTTTTACTTCCGCATACCACGCGGTAGTACCGCTTAGCTTAAGCGGTAGTACCGTGTCGCGTTTTGCTACTTCCGTTTTCCCCTGCGGATGTAGCCACGGATGTAATTTATTTCATCCGTGGCTGTATCAGGTCTCGAACTTTTGCCTTTGCGGTAGTACCGCTTCCCAAGCGGTAGTACCGCTCAGCCAGCGGTAGTACCGCGCATGAGTTGCGGTACTACCGCTCTCTGCGGGCTGAAACCTCAAATAACGGTTGGATTTGTCCCCCCACTATATATAGGGGGTCTTCTTCTCCAAGAAGACTTACCTCTTCCCCCACTACTCCATTGTTGCTCCAAAAGCTCCATTTCCGCCCGATCTCTCTCCCTAGCCAATCAAACTTGTTGATTTGCTCGGGATTGCTTGAGGAGGCATCGATCTACACTTCCACCAAGAGATATTTGATTCTCCCCACTAATCCCTTGCGGATCTTGTTACTCTTGGGTGTTTGAGCACCCTAGACGGTTGAGGTCACCTCGAAGCCATATTCCATTGTGGTGAAGCTTCGTGGTTTGTTGGGAGCCTCCAAGTTGTGGAGTTTGCCCCAACCTTGTTTGTAAAGGTTCGGGTGCCGCCTTCAAGGGCACCACTAGTGGAATCACGGCACCTTGCATCGTGTGAGGGCGTGAGGAGAATATGGTGGCCCTAGTGGCTTCTTGGGGAGCATTGTGCCTCCACACCGCTCCAACGGAGACGTACTTCCCCTCAAAGGGAAGGAACTTCGGAAACACATCCTCGTCTCCTTCGGTTCTACTTGTGGTTATTTCTTACCTTTACTCTTGCATGCTTTACTTGTTTAATTCCTATAGCATGCTTGTGTAGTTGTTGTGCTTATTTACATTAGTTGTCTTCATAGTAGTTTATCTAGACAACTTATTTTGTCGCCTAATTTTAATTGGTTAAGAAAAGCTAAAAATTGTTAGTTGCCTATTCACCCC
>LR738711.1:668268526-668282014 GCA_902687465.1 Secale cereale
TCCACATCATTAAGACGGAGGCTCCCAAGCGACACCTAACCAATCTAGGAGGCACCACCCCCCAAAAGGTAATAGACGGTGTTGATGATGATGAACTCCTTGCTCTTGTGCTTCAAATGATAAACTCCCCAACACTCAACTCTCCTCACTGATATGGCTGTGGTGGAAGAAAGATTTGAGTGGAAAGCAACTTGGGAAGGCTAGAGATCAAGTTTCATATGGTAGGAATGGAATGGCTTGATCTCAACACAAGGGTAGGTGGTTCACTTCTCAAAAAGTGTATGGTAGAAGTGGTGGTACTTTCTGATGGCTCTCCTCACGAATGAGAAGGGGGTGGAGGGGTATATATAGCCTCCACACAAAATCCAACCGTTACACACACATTTGACCAATCTCGGTCAGACCGAAGTGAAAACTCGGTTAGACCGAAAGTTCAAATATAGTGAACGTTGGGATTTTCGGTGGGACCGAAAATACCATCTCGGTGAGACCGAAGTGAGTCAAAGGTTAGGGTTTGCCATCTCGGTGAGACCGAAAATATAAACTCGGATATTCCGAATTGATGTCAACTGATCACAGAAGGTTGGCAGCCCTTTTTCGGTGAGACCGAAACTCAGAATCGGTTTGACCGAGAAGCTAGGGTTTGGAGAAACAACTGAAGAGGTTCATCTCGGTGGGACTGAGTTGGAGAAATCGGTGTGACCGAGATGTTAGGGTTTGTGTTAAGTAGTGAATAGTGCTGATAGTTGAGGGAGTTAGATCACCAAGCACTTGAGCAACAAGAACATTAACACAACCTCATCCCCTTTTAATAGTATTGGTTTTTCCTATGGACTCAATGTGATCTTTGATCACTAAACCAAAAATGGAGTCTTGAGCTTTTGCCAATGCTTGTCTTAGCATTTTGAGGGGTCCACTTCTTCAGACATTTCCATAGCCATATCATCGAACTTCTCTGAAATGATTCTCAAGATAATATTAGTTCAATGATATATATGTTGTTATTAATTACCAAAACCACCCGGGGATTAGTTGCACTTTCAATCTCCCCCTTTTTGGTAATTGATGACAACATATAGATCAAAGCTTCGACAAAAGATATAATCAATGAATAATATCGTCGCTTTGAGAAGTATGTGATAAACAAGAGCTCCCCCTAAATTTGTGCATTATTTAAAATTTGCGTTTGAATGCAAATGCACAATCGATTAGGATTATGGGTCACTCTTCCATGTCACATACATCTTGGTGGAGCGCACAAAATGATAAGAATGAATAACATGCACTTAATCAGCAAGACAAGAGTAAATAGCCATACAATAAGGAATAGCATAGGATAAGCAATAAGCACACATTAAAGCATAGTATGGCTAAGCACTCATTAAGGTAGCATCAAACGTAGTAGCAAGCACACATAAAGTATCTGGAACCAAAAGAAACCAATGTATCTCAAGGAAAACCGGCAAAAGAACGAAAAGACGAAAGAGCACTCTCTCTCTCGAAGCCCTATGATCTATAACAATTTCTCCCCCTTTGGCAACAAGTTACCAAAAAGTTCGAAAAGGTATAGAGCTAAACGTCACTGCGGGCTCGGCTGGTGGCTCCCGTCTGGGTCGATGTCGGTGTAGAGATAGCTGCATCTGCGAAGACCTCTGCTGATGTCTGCGGTGGAGGAGTGGATGCTGGAGCTGTAGGAACTGCTGGAGCTGTAGCTGGTGCTGAAGTGGTAGCCCTGGAGTCTGTCACTGGGATAGCTGCAGATCTGGATCCTCTGGGAACCTGAGCAGTCTGGCGATGAGAGTCCTGGACTAGATCATCCTGCATAAGCTCTGCTCTCTCCTGCCTAGTCTCCTCCATGTCTGCCTCAAGCTTGTTGACAGACACTTGAATCTCAGTCAGCTTCACGTCTAGAGCGTGGATCTTGTCCTCGACAATCCTCTCAAGGCTCTCCTGAGATTGCTCAATGCTGGCCAGGCGTTGTTCAATTCTCCGGGTTGCTTCAAGAATCTGATCTCCAAAGCTCTTTGGCTTAGCTGCTGCTGCTGCTGCCTCTTTGTCAGCTTTGGCTTTCTTTGCAGCTTCAATCTTGGCTTGCCCTTCAACTGAGGTGGGATCCTCTTCATCCATCACAACTACGTTGTCCTCATGCTCTGGCTGCAGTGGCAAGTGCTTCCTATCCAACATGAATTTGCCCGTGCCAAACTTGGCGTTGATAAGCATCTGTATCTGCGGAGCAAACCCACACGACCTCTTCTGGTCAGCTGCAGTCCTCTTAATGGTTTCTACCATCAAGTCCATCACCTTAAAAGGTGCCTTCTCATCGAGAATGTGCAGCATGTTGATAGAATAGCCTCGTATCATCCGGTGGTCACCTGACTTAGGCATCAAAGTATGCCTCAGAATGGTGTTAGTGGTGGTCAAACCAGCCTGGAGATAATACACTGAGCCGAGCTTCCATCCCTCCAAATCAGCAGCTGGGATCTCCTTGTACATATTCTTCATAGAATCATGACTCTTCTTAGGAATCCCATAGACATCAATGTCGTCCTCTCTCTGCACAGGAGCGTTCAGAAGTTCTGCCCATTCTGCAACAGTTGAAGAAAACCGTTGACCTTCAGTCATCCAGGTGATCTTGCCATCAGGATAGAAATGGGCTGTGGCATAGAACTGCATGATCATCTCGTCATTCCATGCTGTCAGTTCTTGACCCACAAAATCAGCAACTCCACATGCAGTAAAGCTCTCATGCACATGGGGAAAGAAGTCCCGGTGCTCTCTACTGTCAATGTACTTCCAGTCAACATATCTGGTGTCAGCAACAATGGGCTTCTTATCCATTAGCACTGTCTCATAGAAATCCTGCTGCTCTCTGGTGTGGAATCTGGGGTCCACAGCAGTCCTTCTTCTTACGGCATATGGATCAGACTGTCTCCATAGCCTGAGACCTTTGTCCTTCCTTGCCTTCATGTCCTCAGCTTGAGGATGAGCATCATTGTGGAGTGGCAACTTGGGACGGAGCTTGAGCAACACATGCTCTTCATCTGACTCAGAAGGTGGCATCTCACCTTTGTTCTTCTCAGAAGCTGGAATGCTTCTGGTTGTCCTCTTGGGCTTCTCTGGAGCTGCCTTAGCTGGAGCAGGCTTCTTGGGCTTGGAGGAGGCTTGAGCCCGAATAGCATCACCCATGAACTTAGCTTTCTGAGGAGGAGGCTGGGGTGCATCTTCTTCTTCTTCTTCTACAGCAGCATCAACTTGAGGTTCAGCATAAACAACTCTCTTCCTCTTGGAAGTCTTCTTCACCTTGCTTGGAGCAGGCTCTTCCAGGTTGAGCTTCTTGGCAACTGCAGATTGCTTCACTTTACTTGTGCCTTTCCTTGGCTGCTGCCCTTGGTGCTCTTTGGCAACCACATTCCTCTTGGGCTTGGAGGTAACTTCCTCAGCAACAAAGTCGGAATCCTCATCATCAGAAGTTCTCTTCTTCCTGGTTCTCGTAGCTGCGGGAGGCAGACCACTAGGGGTGCTCCTCTCACCATCATCACTAGAGCTGCTTGCAGGACTTGTTTCTGCCTCTGGGATTTCAGCAAATGGTGATTCAGACCTGTTCTGGCTGTCACTGACATCTGACATGGTTGAAAGACCTGTGAAAAGATAAGGTATAGGCAGAATGGAAGAGTTATCACAACTGCAGAAGTTTTTGCAAAGAAAAAATGAGTTAAAAACTTAGTTTTGAGTTTTCACAGCATGTATTTCGGTCAAACCGATTTCAAGTTTCGGTGTAACCGAAGTATTCAACAGAACCTACACACCACTTTCGGTCAGACCGAAATGGGTTTCGGTCCTACCGAAAACTTAGGGTTTCATAGAAACTTCAATTCGGACATTCCGATTTCCACAACTCCGTCAGACCGAACTGTGTAGTGCAATGGTCAGAGACCAAATCGGTCAGTCCGATTTTCAGGAATCGGCTTCACCGAGATGCATTCCGTAGAAACCTAAACCTAAGGATTTTCCTCGAAACTAGAAGATCTGAATAATGTATTGGGATCATATCAAACGTGGATTGAATTAGGGCAGTCCTATCATGCAAGAATCAGAAGTGGAGCATGAAAGGGATCGGGACACACCCTAACTTGGTGGTGTCCCTCTACGGCGGCAACGGCGGAGAAGATTACCGTTGACGGCGGCGGAGACCTGCGGCGAGGGCGCACAGGCGACGACGGCGACGATCCTTGGATCAGGGCGACGGCAGCAGGGGTCTTGGAGGGCGAACGTTTGAAAGGAATAGATCGCGCGCAACCCTCAGTATATATAACCCCGTGCTGTCGGTGGGACCGAGTTGAAAAACTCGGTGTCACCGAGATGCATAATTGCAGTGCAGTTACGCATATCGGTCAGACCGAGATTTTGAACTCGGTTTCACCGAGATGAAACCTAGATCAATCTAAGTGTTTCGGTTGGACCGAGATTGGGAAGCCGGTCAGACCGAAATGGACTTAGAAGGTTTTGGAAGTCAGCCTTAGACGAATCGGTGGTTCCGAGTGCTCCTCACTCGGACTGTCCGAAAAAGACTTGTTCAAAGTTGTGATATAAGCATGAATAGAATTTGAGACAAGATAGCACAGATAGCTAGGGAAGGTGCTTGGGCATTCTTGTCCATCCATTTGGCCAGAAAAAGATACCAAAACAATCAAAACCACAAATGGATGTCCTTGAATGAATAGAATCATGCATTCAACATGCTCACACAATAAGATAGCAACTGAAATATGTGTCAAACATGCACAACCAATCACTCTAGCTACTAGCACACAATTTGTCGATGACTAGGTCATCTATATATGAGTATATTGACTTAGGAGCCAAATGAGAACATTTGATCATAGGTCATACTCATCGTTTAAGCACAAGTGGGGTTACCACTTTTACATAAAGCATTTATGTGTTCACATCATTTGGAGATGCTTTAGCTCAATTTTTAGAGTAAAGCTCCCCCTAGATGTGAGAACCCCTTTTAAAGGGTCAAACTAACCTTGGGTTGTCGTAGAAGACTTCATGTAGATGTTGAAGATGTGGATGCTCAAAGTTGATGTAGATCATCAAGAGTTGAGAGCTATCCTTGGATTAGGGCACTTTCAATACCTACATGGGTTAGTCCCACAAGGAACAAACAAGAATATCCATGGACATAGAGTGAAGTACACAAAAGATAATGTCCATGAAAGCAATGATTACCTTGTCCCTTGACTTACCAACAAGAGGGTTTGTGACTCCATGAACTAGTGCATGATGTGGAAGTTGATTGCACAAGTTCTTGCCAAAATGAATATGAGTGAAGTTTGTTGGCGGAGTCACCCTCAAGAACCTACTAGTTCTTCTTCTTTGGGATCCACATCATCTTGATGGGAATCCTTGGAGTTGTAGTTGAGCTTGACGAAGTAGAACTTGATGTGTCCTTGGGAACCCACTTGACCATGGCTTGAGGTGCTTCAATGAATGCATCAATCTCCTCTTGAAGCTTGTCCTTGGCCTTTAGCTTGTGGTCTTGTGGTGGAAGGTCATCTTGAGCTTGTTCCACATTGGAAGAAGTAGGATCATACTTCTCCTTTTGTGAGACAAACTGTGGAGTAGGGTATTGACCTTCTTCCCACTCAACACCTTTGGCGTTGAACTTTCGCTCAAAACCAATCCCTTGATTCTTCCGGTGTCTTCCTTGTTTGCGAACAATCTCCTCAAAGTTCTTGCTTCCGGCAAGACTCTTGTAGACACCTTTCTCTATGATTTCCTTCAATAAGCTATTTTCTTGCTCAAGAGTAACTTGGCTTGAAACATTGTTAGTGGAATCAAGAGAACTACTAGAAGCAACAACATTGGATTTAACATTGTTATTGTTACTACTAGAGGAAGAATTTTTCTTATGCTTGTCATGCTTAGTCCTAATAGGTGGCAAGAAATTAGACAAGAGAAGTCGTTTGGCAAGATATGAAGAACTCTTCTTTCGAAGATCGTCATTGATCGCTTTTAGAAACTCATGTTCTTGCTCTAGAGTGAGCTTCTCGAAGCGTAGCTTCTCATGAGATCTTAGGAGCTCTCTATGATCTTCTTGAGTTGTTTCATGAGCTAACTTAAGAGTGTTTAGTTCTTTAGTTAGACGCTCAATCTCCTTCATAGCATTGTCATTCGACTCTTCTCGACTATAGAGACTACTAGCATTTTCATCATTACTAAGCTCACTAGATTTATCATGTAAGAGCTCATCTTCACCAAGTAAGTCATCCTCATCACTATCAAAGTCAATGAATTCAGGGTGTGTTACCTTGGGGCCTTTAGCCATGAAGCATCTTCCAATTCCCTCATTTGGTGAATCAAATAAGTCGTAGGAGTTGGAGTTGGAGGATACGAGTGCAAGTCCGGCAACACCTTCATCTTGACTATAGTCGGAGTCAGAGTGATAGCTTCCATCGGATTGACTGTCAGAGTCGGAGCCGGAGACCCATTCACCAACATGAGCTTGATGTCTTCTTCTTGTGTAGCTCCTTGATGACTTGTCTTTCCTTTCCGAATCTTTGCTTCTCCGAGAAGGTCTTCGTTCATAACGATCATCTCTACTCCTTCTCTCTCTCCGAGGTGACTCATCTCTTGCTCTTCTTCTTGGAGATTCTTCTCTTCTCTTGTGGGGAGCCGTACACTCATTTGAGAAGTGTCCGGGTCTTCCACAATTGTAGCAGTTTCGATCACGACTAGAAGATCTCTTTCCATCATATGATCTAGACTTTGAGCTTCTTTCTTTGCCTCTATTCTTGTAGAACTTGTTGAAGTTCTTGACCATTAGGCTTATCTCTTCATTGGAAACTAGCTTGTCACTTGAGGTAGTAGGAGCATCACTTGTAGCTTTGTAAGCACCACTTGACTTGTTGTGAAGCTCTTCCTTGTCCTTAAGTGTCATCTCATGAGCAACAATTCTTCCAATGACTTCAGTTGGCTTGAGAGTCTTGTAGTTTGGCATCATTTGGATCAAAGTGCACACGGTGTCATACTTTCCATCCAGAGCTCTGAGAATCTTCTTAATGATGAATCGGTCGGTCATTTCTTCGCTTCCTAAGCCAGCAATCTCATTTGTGATGAGAGCAAGCCTAGAGTACATTTCAGCGACTCCTTCACCATCCTTCATCTTGAACTTGTCAAGTTGACCTTGAAGAATATCTAGCTTTGATTCCTTCACAGATTCAGTACCTTCGTGCATTTCAACCAAAGTATCCCAAATCTCTTTAGCATTCTCAAGACGGCTGATTTTGTTGAACTCTTCGGGACACAAAGCATTGAAGAGAATGTCACAAGCTTGAGCATTGTTTTGCAACATCCGCAACTCTTCGGGTGTAGCTTCGCGATCCGGAACTTTTCCTTCTTCAAAGAAATCACCTTGCATGCCAACACAAATAATGCCCCATGCGGCAGGGTTATGACCAAGAATATGCATTTTCATTTTATGCTTCCAACTAGCAAAATTTGTACCATCAAAGTAAGGACCTCTACGATAATTACCCTCACTAGACGCCATACTCTCCTAGGTTGTGAAACCAAGCTTATGGAGTCCAATGCAATGGAAACTAAGGCAATGGAGACCAAAGCTCTGATACCACTTGTAGGATCGAAGTAGGTCTAGAGGGGGGGTGATTAGACTACTTGACAATATAAAAAATCTGCCTTTAGATCATGTAAAGTTTTTGGCAGTTTCACAAACAAGATCAATTCAAGTAACACCCTACACATGCAATTCTAGAGTATATGCAGCGGAAAGTAAATTGCACATGTAAAAGAGAGGTGGAGAAGATCAAACGCAGTTTGGTGACACGGAGATTTTTGTCGTGGTTCCGATAGGTGGTGCTATCGTACATCCACGTTGATGGAGACTTCAACCCACGGAGGGTAACGGCTGCGCGAGTCCACGGAGGGCTCCACCCACGAAGGGTCCACGAAGAAGCAACCTTGTCTATTCCATCACGGCCTACGCCCACGGAGGACTAGCCTTACTCGGGGTAGATCTTCACGAAGTAGGCGATCTCCTTGCCCTTACAAACTTCTTGGTTCAATTCCACATCATTAAGACGGAGGCTCCCAAGCGACACCTAACCAATCTAGGAGGCACCACCCCCCAAAAGGTAATAGACGGTGTTGATGATGATGAACTCCTTGCTCTTGTGCTTCAAATGATAAACTCCCCAACACTCAACTCTCCTCACTGATATGGCTGTGGTGGAAGAAAGATTTGAGTGGAAAGCAACTTGGGAAGGCTAGAGATCAAGTTTCATATGGTAGGAATGGAATGGCTTGATCTCAACACAAGGGTAGGTGGTTCACTTCTCAAAAAGTGTATGGTAGAAGTGGTGGTACTTTCTGATGGCTCTCCTCACGAATGAGAAGGGGGTGGAGGGGTATATATAGCCTCCACACAAAATCCAACCGTTACACACACATTTGACCAATCTCGGTCAGACCGAAGTGAAAACTCGGTTAGACCGAAAGTTCAAATATAGTGAACGTTGGGATTTTCGGTGGGACCGAAAATACCATCTCGGTGAGACCGAAGTGAGTCAAAGGTTAGGGTTTGCCATCTCGGTGAGACCGAAAATATAAACTCGGATATTCCGAATTGATGTCAACTGATCACAGAAGGTTGGCAGCCCTTTTTCGATGAGACCGAAACTCAGAATCGGTTTGACCGAGAAGCTAGGGTTTGGAGAAACAACTGAAGAGGTTCATCTCGGTGGGACTGAGTTGGAGAAATCGGTGTGACCGAGATGTTAGGGTTTGTGTTAAGTAGTGAATAGTGCTGATAGTTGAGGGAGTTAGATCACCAAGCACTTGAGCAACAAGAACATTAACACAACCTCATCCCCTTTTAATAGTATTGGTTTTTCCTATGGACTCAATGTGATCTTTGATCACTAAACCAAAAATGGAGTCTTGAGCTTTTGCCAATGCTTGTCTTAGCATTTTGAGGGGTCCACTTCTTCAGACATTTCCATACCCATATCATCGAACTTCTCTGAAATGATTCTCAAGATAATATTAGTTCAATGATATATATGTTGTTATTAATTACCAAAACCACCCGGGGATTAGTTGCACTTTCAACACCAAAAAGGGGGAGATTGTAAGGGCATATTTCTCCCTAATAGTTTTGGTGATTGATGACAATACTCTTGCGGACTGATCGTGTGCTGTTAGCTCATACAGGTATATCTCCCTTATGGCACAAGACGATTGCTTGCCCCTCGGATTCTACGAAGGACGGTGTTTTCTTTTTGCTCCCTGTAGGTGGCATTGAGTAATAGGAAAGCCGTACTATTAAGAGGGGGTCCGCGTCGGAAAGGTTTGGGTAGAATCAACACGTACACATCTTTCTCCCACACTTCCTTTCCTTGCTTCTCTGGAGGTCCAACCGGTTTTCTTTCGTTGAGGCAATTCTGTGGCTTCTGTACTGATCATCTGCCAAGCATGCGGTAGTACCGCTCTGCCAAGCGGTAGTACCGCACAGGTACACGGTAGTACCGCTTGCCGACACGGTAGTATCGCTCCCGCGGTAGTACCGCGTCCCCATGCGGTAGTACCGTGTATCTGGCCCAGGCGCTGAGTCTAAGTATAAGAAGTGGATGCGGAAGTAATTTTTTACTTCCGCATACCACGCGGTAGTACCGCTTAGCTTAAGCGGTAGTACCGTGTCGCGTTTTGCTACTTCCGTTTTCCCCTGCGGATGTAGCCACGGATGTAATTTATTTCATCCGTGGCTGTATCAGGTCTCGAACTTTTGCCTTTGCGGTAGTACCGCTTCCCAAGCGGTAGTACCGCTCAGCCAGCGGTAGTACCGCGCATGAGTTGCGGTACTACCGCTCTCTGCGGGCTGAAACCTCAAATAACGGTTGGATTTGTCCCCCCACTATATATAGGGGGTCTTCTTCTCCAAGAAGACTTACCTCTTCCCCCACTACTCCATTGTTGTTCCAAAAGCTCCATTTCCGCCCGATCTCTCTCCCTAGCCAATCAAACTTGTTGATTTGCTCGGGATTGCTTGAGGAGGCATCGATCTACACTTCCACCAAGAGATATTTGATTCTCCCCACTAATCCCTTGCAGATCTTGTTACTCTTGGGTGTTTGAGCACCCTAGACGGTTGAGGTCACCTCGAAGCCATATTCCATTGTGGTGAAGCTTCGTGGTTTGTTGGGAGCCTCCAAGTTGTGGAGTTTGCCCCAACCTTGTTTGTAAAGGTTCGGGTGCCGCCTTCAAGGGCACCACTAGTGGAATCACGGCACCTTGCATCGTGTGAGGGCGTGAGGAGAATACGGTGGCCCTAGTGGCTTCTTGGGGAGCATTGTGCCTCCACACCGCTCCAACGGAGACGTACTTCCCCTCAAAGGGAAGGAACTTCGGAAACACATCCTCGTCTCCTTTGGTTCTACTTGTGGTTATTTCTTACCTTTACTCTTGCATGCTTTACTTGTTTAATTCCTATAGCATGCTTGTGTAGTTGTTGTGCTTATTTACATTAGTTGTCTTCATAGTAGTTTATCTAGACAACTTATTTTGTCGCCTAATTTTAATTGGTTAAGAAAAGCTAAAAATTGTTAGTTGCCTATTCATCCCCCCCCTCTAGTCAACCATATCGATCCTTTCACAAACTTTGATTCATCATGTTCTCCTTCTCCACATTCCTTGTGCCAGTGGCCAAACTCCCCGCAGTTGTAGGAGAATATGGGCAGCTTCTCATACTTGACCTGGTATTTGACCCTCTCCCCCCCTTCTTGGCTGTGACACAACATTTTATTTTTGCATTTATATATATCTTAACTCGCACTCTCACAAATTCACCAAAAAAGCCCGTCGGGAGCTTCAACTAGACTTCTTCGACCTAGCCGATTCGTGATGCCAGTCCCTTCATCGCTTGCTCTATGAGGAACTTATCTGGCAAGCGGTGGATTTGCGCCCAAACCCCGTGCCTGTCAAGTTTGAAGGCATCGGGGTTCTTAAACCCGTCATATTGCTCGAGGATCACAGCTTGGTCTCTGAAAAGCCAGGGACCTTCTTTCATTGCCTTGTTCCAATCCGCGAGACAATCGAACTGTGCTGTAAAGAGATTCTGTCTAATCTTCCTCCACACTACTGGCTTGGCCGGATTCCAAGCCGCCCTCATGTCCCCGTACAAAGCATTAGGACTGAAAGTTTTTTCGGTATGAACCCTAGCTATGGCTAGCCACTTCGCATGTTCCATCAGATCTGGCAACTCCTCCTCCCACACGAAATCATCTTCTTTTCCTCCTCCTGCAAGGTGAGCTGTGCTAGGAGATCCTCCGCCGTCTCTTCCCCCTTCCTGCCCTGCGAACCCGAGCTTCCCTCCATGAATTTGGTTCCAATCTGAAAAACTGAAGACGCATGCCCTAAAGAACGGGATCAGGACCCCTCGTCCAAGGCTGGGCAAGGTCCCAGGGGACCACCCTTGATCAGCCCGAGTCGCGGGTCTCCGATCGCCCCAAGTATGAGCGTCGAGATAGTATTCCGGCGGAAGATCGCCGGAAGATGTCAAAAACCTAGGTTTCGCCCTAAGGGAGAGGCGTCTTCAGCGATGACGCAAATGTGGGCGCAAACCTGACCAAACGGGCCTATTAATCGTGCCGGCACGATAGCCCGCGTGCCTGGCACGTCATGGGCCGGCACGACACAAGGCTACATGGGCCGGCCTGTCACGTGGACCGGCTAGGGCCGTGCCTGGGCTGCTATGCCTGGCACGCGTGCCAGCCCGGCACGGCACGCACAGTATCACAGCGAGCGGAACATGCTACTTAAATGTGCAAGTATGCTAGTACTACATACTTCTACGCTGTTACGTGCTACTTTCAAATAAAAAATCATGCCGGTGTAGTGTTGTGTCACAGCGAGGCATGCATGCATGCATGCAGCCCTGCTGCATCGTTGTGCCTCGTGGGCACGTTCTGGCTGCGGCGCTGCGCGCCTGCGCACGGCCAGACGCAACTTATTTAGAAAAAAATCGAGCCATCTCGTGCCAGACGTGCCTACGGGCCACCACGTGTAGTCATGGGCCGTGCCTGTGCCTGGGAGGGCATCACGCGTGTCGGCCCGGCACGGCCCAATCAGTTCGCGTGCCTGGCCGGGCTGTGCCGTGCCGTGCCTGGCCCGTTTAACCCAGACCGGGCCGTGCCGTGCCGGGCCGGCCCATCTGGCCAGGTATGTGTGGGCGGCTTCGGTTTATTTTGGGCCTCGGGTGGGCGCCCAGTTCCAACATTAACCGTATCTGGCATTCACGGCCTGATACATCGGCCCGTAGCGGAGGAGCCTCCTACAGCCCACTCTCCTCCTCGCCCCCCATTTCACTCCATCGACGAAGCGCACGGAGGGTAACCGCACAGGAGGAAACTGGCGAAGGACGCGGCGGCGGCTCCGGGCGTGGACATGGACGAGAAGACGCAGGATAAAGTGGAGGCGGCGGTGCTGGAGATCCTGCGGGGTTCCGACATGGAGTCCTTGACGGAGTACATGGTCCGCACCGCCGCCGCCGACCGCCTCGGCATCGACCTCGACCTCCCGCTCCACAAGCGCTTCGTGCGACGCCTCGTGGAGGACTACCTCAAGTCCCTCGCCGAAGAAGAAGAGCAGAAGCAGAAGGGCGGCTCCCGCAAGGAGGGAAAAAAGAAACGGCAGCGTCAGGAGGAGGTGGAAGAGCAGGAAGAGGATGAGGAGGAGGAGGGGGAAGAGGAGGAGGAGGAGAAGGGAGGTGATGGAAAGAAGGAGTTCGACGATAATGGAGATCTCATCCTCTGCCGCGTGAGTTCAACTTTTCTCGCCTAAGCAATGCTAGGGTTTAGTGCAAGGGCTAGGGTTTACGGTGCGATTTGTTTGCGTTTGCAGCTGTCCAAGAACAGGAGGGTGACACTGCAGGAGTTCAAGGGCATGACTCTCGTGTCGATCCGCGAGTACTACATGAAGGACGGCAAGGAACTGCCCACCTCCAAAGGTGCTGCAAATCTCACAAATTTTCTTGAGCTCGAGGATTGGATTTCGGATTGAATCCCAGATTTGAATGCTTGTTTTGCTCAGTTCGAATGGCCTTTCGTCTTAGTATATTCACAGTTGTGGCAATCCCGCCAGTTTTGGCGACCTTGCAGCAATGTCGATTTGGTTGGGTTTTGTTTCAGGTTTCAGTCTTTGCAGGAAAGAGTGCATCAGTTGCCTGAAATCCACACAATCGGATTACGTCAAAACTGAAACACTTTATTGTCATTTTGCCATGCTTGTCTGTTCCTTAGTCTAATACATTCCACTTGCAAGTGGTGGATAGTATACCAGCGTCGAGTTTTGCACATTTATAAGCTAGTACTGTATAGGTCCGTCTAAAATAAGTTCTTGCATATGGTCCGTACTGTATTTGGGGTGGTAATCGGTAGTGTGTGGATTTGGGGGAAGGGGGGGGGGGGGGGG
>LR738711.1:668285763-668303401 GCA_902687465.1 Secale cereale
GGGGGGGCGTTGATTTGGTTCGGATTTCGCAGACGGCGGAGTTGGTCGGGTGGCGGCTAGTCCCGCGAAAGGAAAACGAAATGGCGGTTGGGCAGTTGCCGTGCAATCGCTTTTTTACATCTCCTGTAGGTGGAGATGCAAATTTGCATCATGAGATGTTGTAGTTTACATTTCTGAGAGGCGGAGTTGTATTTTTTATTGCATCTACACCATTTATTGGAGAGATCTTCTTGAGTCTCCAAAATGCAAAAAATAGTTATTTTTACATCTATATCTTCTATTAGAGATGCTCTTAGATCTGAAATCTGGCACGGATGAGAAGGAATCTCCACTTCTCCATGCCTAATATCTCTGAGCACCAGGGATCCGGCTTACCTGCTCCCTCCTCATGCTTCCATCCGTGCTCCCACTTCATCCTACGACTGTCTTTTTTTCTTTTTTCTTTCTAATCTAATCATCTCCCCCTTGATTTTAAGGGGGTGGGGCCGGGCCTTATTTTGTTCCAATCAAATGAAGCCACGTATGCGAGAGCACGAATGGACGCACGCGCGGGGAGCAGACAAGTCTCATCCGAGCACCAGAGGGCCAAAGGAGGTGATCAAAATCCTTTTCTTTTCCTTTTAACAAAGCTGATAACCTTCCCGTGTTTCACGACACCCTAATCCTGAAGCCAGGACAAAGGGCCAAGATGAATCAGTTTTGGAGTTGTCATGAATTTGACCTTCTGTTTCTTGATTTGGACGCCTCCCAACCAGAGATCAGTGCTCCGTTTGTCAATCAAAAATAGAACAGGGACAGTGCTAAAAAAAGAAAGGAAACGATAATTCAACCCAGAACCCGGGCTCATCAGCCCGGTGAACAGTACCTCGATTTGAAGTAGAAAAAATATGTAAAAAAATTTGTGGTGCAAGATGTTCATGTGCGTGAGCTTCGTGTAAAATTTTATAAAGTTTGGACATTCGAGTAGCTTGCGGCAAAATAATAATAAAAAGAACCAGATGTGAACAGTGCGATTTTCAAAAGTTTCTCTGACATTCGTAATTTGTCTTTTTTGCCACGATCTCCTCGAATATCCAAACTTTACAAAATTCTGCAGAGTTCATGAACCGGAGCATCTTGGACCACAAAAGAAACTGATTTTTTTATTTATTTTTTTTCTATTTCAAATCACGGTACTGTTCATGCGCGAGCTCATCTGAGTCCGGCCCCCAAATCGCCACTCTAGAAAGGAAAAAAGGTTCAGTTCTGTACGAATTGCAGGGATTGTGGTGTCATGTTAGGGCATCTCCACGGCAACCCATAAATTTCTTCTTGCATCCGTGCGCGGACATGGATTCGGCAGGTTGTCATTGAACGCTGCCCGCATATATTTCATTTTTTTTCAACAAAATGGATAAAATTCATGCAAAAACGGCTGGATTTCATATAAGCATGCCGACATTCATGCAAACACGACATATTTTCATTAGATTTTAAACATTTAGACCAAAAAGAAAACCGACCCGACCCAAATCTGTCCTACGGTGGCGGCGGCCAACATCCAAGCCCTTGTCGTCCTCCATCCGTCGTCTCCATGAGCACCTGCGATAAAACCCGTGAAGTGAATGTGTGGTCTCCAGCGAGGAAGAGTAGAACTCGGGAGACATACCCGCCCACATGGAACACCATGCCCCGCCACCTCCCGCGGCCTACTCATCATCGAAGGAGTCTGCGACCTATCTGTTGTTGGTGGACGTGAGATCCACGATTGAGATGGTGGCGTTGGCGCTGTCGTCGTCCAACCGGTCCGCCTGATAGTTCGTCGGCGGCGCGTAGGAGGCGCAACTAGCGTTGTTCTCCTCTGCGATCGCCTGCAGCCACGCTTCTGTGACGCCCGCTTCCTGCCGAGCGGCGGGCTGAGTGCAGACAACCTTGTAGATCGCACGCTGCTCCGCCATGAAGTTGTGGTTGGCCGCGAACATGGCCGTCACGGCCTCGTCGTTCATGCACTCGAGTCGATCTGGCCCTCCGCCATCCGGTGTTGCTATAGGAGGAAAAGGTTGTACTTGTTAGAAGGGAGAGAAAGGATTGGTGGAATAGTTGTTATATTGCTTGAGCATCGTGGGCATATATATATAGGAGTACAATGATCAACTTGGAGCAATACAAGCCCAAACTAACCCTAGTCTATCTCGTCTTTCCTAATAATCAATATACTCAACATCCCCCGCAGTCAAAACGGTAGCGACGCAGACGGTGAGACTGGAGAAGAATCCGAAGGCAAGCCGACATACACCCCACATAGTCGTAACAGTCGTCGCATCGCAGAAGTCGTGGCTGGAGTGGAAACCGATGAGGTTGCTCAAGCAAGGCAGTAGCCCTTTGTGCTGATGTCGATGTAGCCGAGAGCGTAGGTGGTGGAGCCGTGGTCGAGGTAGCCATCTAAAAAATGCCGTGGTCGATGTCGAGTCGGGGTAGCCGATGCCGATGAAGTCGCCGTGGAGCCGCGGGCGCAAGGAGGTGCCAAGTCAGTTAGTGGTGTCGAAGTAGTGGTGCGCCGGGAAGAAGACGTTGTTGACGACGCGTCACGTCGGGTTTGCCAAACCCGGAGACACATCGTAGACGAAGACACGCGTCGGTGTTGCCAGCACCAGGCATGTGTAGACGAACGAAGACAAAGTTGATGAAGCGGCGACCAGGCTTGCCAGGCCCGGGGACACATCGTGGATGAATGCACGCATCGGTGTTGCCAACACCGGGCATGCGTAGACGAGGGACCTGCACGAGCTGTACGCCATGTTGGAGATGTCGGAGAGGCCAGCAAAGAAGGACCCGACGATAGTTGCGGCGCCAATCGGCGCAGGGCCAATGCCGCTGACGGTGGTCGGAGTAGATGAAGTGGTCGAGGAACAATACGGCAAGACTGACGACAGACTGGTGCTTGACGAAGGCGAAGGGGGGTGGACGGGCGGCGGCTACAGGGGTAGCGGCAGCGGCGACTGAAGAGGAGAAGTGGCGGCGGCCTGTCGGCGGCTGCGGCTAGGCTAGGAGCACGGCAGCGGTGCTCGAAGTAGGCGCAGAACCCGACGGCATGACGAAGACCGGCGCGGACGGTGGCGTTCCCGCATCGAGGGAGACGACGCGGCGCATACCACGAGAGGTGGACGTGCGATGACGGCGGAGTGGACCGCGGACCGCATCGCTACGGCCCGAAGGGGCGACACGGCGGCATCGGGCAGGTCGGGGCGACGACGGGAAGATCTCAGTGCGGTGGCGGGGACCGCGGGTCGCGGCGCTACAGCGCGAAGGGGCGGTGCATCGGTGGAGTGCGGGACGGTGCAACCATGGGGACAACCTCAGGCCGTGGCGTGGATCATGTGCCACGCTCGCTACGGCCCTACGGGGCGACGCTGTGGCGGTGCGAGGGTCGGCGCAGCCACGAAGACGGCCTGGAGCGGATGCCTCGGGGTGGCAGTGGACCGCGGCCCGCGGCACTACGACTCGAAGGGGCGGCGCAGCGGTGACACTGATCGGTGTAGCCGCGGAGCGAACCACGGGGCGGCGACGCTACGGCCTGACGGGGCAACGCATCGGTAGCCCGATGCTCAATCATTGGAGGTGCGCGATGAACGATGACGCTCTTCACGGGACCTGCGGAGGCGTGCGCAATCGATGGGCTAGGTCGGTCGGCCGGTGTAGATGATGCGGATCGCGGCGATGAGTGGGTGATCAAGCCGATCGCACGCGAAGTTGAGGACGTCGCTCGGTGGAGGCGGGATGGCGGCAGAGTCCGAGATGAAGCCGGCGACGACGGCATGCAGAGCGATTGTATAGGCGTGACGTAGATCGACGGGCGGGCAGGCGCGCACAGGGCGGCCGTGATGGACTGCCGCATGGCGCGAGGCCGCCGGGTTGGGGCGATGCAGGTGTCCAGGTCGGAGCAGGGCGGTGATGGTCGGCGCAGGGTGACGAGCGGGCCGACGCGCGGATGGCGGCTGGCCCTGATGGGCCGCCACGGCGCACATCGCCGTTGGGTCAGAAGAGAGTCCGATTGGTCACGCCGGGGTCGAAGTAGAGGCGTGCGGGGGTCGATGGCGGATGTGGGCGATGCAAACCGATCTTAGATCAGAAAACCAAAAATAAAACTCCGATCAAAGTGATCGACGAGAGAGAAAAACCCGAGTAAGGGCTCGGGAAAACGACTCTCTAGGGCAGCCGGTTAACACGACCGGCGGACGAACCCTAGGTATGGGCGGCGTGGCCCTTGGCGGCGGTCATGGAGGCCGACAGCCCCACGGGCGGCTCGTGGGTGCAGAAGCGGCGACGACTACTAGGGTTTAGGACAGATTAGGCTGATACCATGTTAGAGGGGAGAGAAAGGATTGGTAGAATAGTTGCTATATTGCTTGAGCCTCGTGAGCATATATATAGGAGTACAATGTTCAACTTGGAGTACAAGACAAGCCAGAACTAATCCTAGTCTATCTCATCTTTCCTAATAATCAATATACTCAACAATACTGATGTTCCTTCTACGCATACTGGAACGCCGACATAGGTGCAAGCTCCACCTCCGCCATGGCGGCATTATAGCGCACCTATGCCTGCTCCTTGGTGAGGCCGGCGTGCACAAGAGGCGCGGGAGCCGAGGTGGTGTCGTCGGAGCCCATCTCCATCGTGGTCTCTTCCTCATCGTCCAAGACCTCGGGCGAGCTGGCCTCGATTCACCTCGCACGATGACTCTGCCAGCCGGCGGCAAGGGCGGCCACCGCATGCTTCATCTCAGCGGAAAGGCTCTCCTACATAGCTTCGCCTCATGGAGTCATGGCAGATGAAGTGCAACGGAGGAGGATGTGGGAGCGGCTTGTGTTGTGGCATGGAGTTAGCCGGGTGTAGCCGCCTTTAAATAGTCGTTTTTGGTGAGGCTAGACGGCTAGTTGCGTCAATGTGCGGTGCCAGAGTGGGTTTGTCGGCTGACGAGCCTACCTAATGGCGGCACATGGATGGACGACGTATTGAACGGGCGTGGTAGATATTCGTCCCGTCCAGTAACGTGTCTCCGGCATTGAACGGGCGTGGACACCGGGGACGCGCCACAGGCATGGACACCGGGGACGCGCCCTCGGCTGGCGAGCCACTTCAATGCCGGCGCTAGTGAGAGGTCGTGTCCGCTCTACAATGGGGAGCAATCTCTCTACAACAACATGAATGTGGGCAGTTGGCTCAGGGCAGGAACGTGCGTGGGCGAGGGAGGAGGGGTTTGGGTTGGCCAGGGCGGTCAGAAGCGGGCGTGGCAGCGGCCCGGACTCCCGCAAAGCCTGCTACTTCTCGAGCTTGCGTTGTATTCCCTCGAAGAGGAAAGGGTGATGCAGCACAGTAGCGTAAGTATTTCGCTCAGTTTTTGAGAACCAAGGTATCAATCTAGTAGGAGACCATGCGCGAGTCCCTCACACCTGCACAAACAAATAAGAACTTCGCAACCAATGCGTAAGGGGTTGTCAATCCCTTTACGGTCACTTACGAAAGTGAGATATGATAGATAGGATAGTTTGATATTTTTGGTATTTTTTGGATATAATAATAGAAAGTAAAAACAACAAAGTAAAGTAGATTGTAGATTGATATGTTGAGAATAGACCCGGGGCCATAGGTTTCACTAGTGGCCTCTCTCATGATAGCAGAATTCTACGGTGGGTGAACAAATTACTGTCGAGCAATTGATAGAAAAGCGAATAGTTATGAGAATATCTAGGCATGATCATTATATATAGGCATCATGTCAGAGACAAGTAGACTGAAATGATTCTGCATCTACTACTATTACTCCACACATCGACCGCTATCCAACATGCATCTAGAGTATTAAGTTCATAAGAACAGAGTAATGCTTTAAGCAAGATGACATGATGTAGAGGAATAAACTCAAGCAATATGGTTTGTGCAATCGCTCGTTTTCTCGTGCTTCTTTATTTGCTGTGTGGTTTGCTGTGTGCTTTACATAGCTTGTTTGCTGTGTGGTTTGTGCAATCCCTCGTTTTCTCGTGCTTCTTTGTTTTAAATCTTCGCTGTTACCCCCTTATGGAAATGGCTCAATCAACACACCGGACCAGAAGAAGCAGTGAAAAGTAAAAATATACACCAAGGCACTCAGCTAAAAGCAATGAGATTCTCAGCCGACCGCATGGTATTGGTGACATCCGGTCTGGGTACAAATTATATTCTGCTCAGACTATTGGTAACAAGTGCCCGTAAAAAATTTATCGTTATTACAGCAATGATTAAACCAACTGGAGAACAAAATTGGATCCAAGTCCAACATGCATTTTAATTAAAGGTATGGTCCGTACACACTTATTGATTCTGCCATGAGTCAGATTTAATATGCGCGACACCCAAAAGTCAGTCCACATATGCAATGAATTCTGCAAGGACCGTCAGACAATTCTTGTCACACAAGTAATCAGCAGCTGAAATGACAAGAATATATGTTATTCATTCACAAAGAAAATCAGTCCAGTCCGTCTTCACAATTTATCAGCGAAGCATACAAGGCAAGATTCCCCAGTCTGCATCAGTAAGGTATGAATAATTTTCTCATGCAAGATATTCAGTCTTCTTCAATAAGATTCTGCACAAGCTTCTGGCATAAGGTATCGAGTCTTCCCTAGTAAGTTTTTAAGGGGGGAGGCTTCTGAGGTACGGTACCCAGTCTTCCTCGGCAAGCTATCCGCCGAAAGCTTTGAGCACAAGCCATCCAGTCTTCCTCAGCAAGATATCCCGGTGGTTTCCAGTGCAAGTTGCCCAGCCTTCTTCAGTACGACACTCGTACAAGAGATTAAACAATAAATTGTCAGCATACGACAGTTTATTTCAAGTGCGAGATCTGCAACGGTTAAGTCAGAAAAGAGAATCAGTCGGAACAAAGTCTTTCAGTTAAAAAAAATCTAGACACAGAAAATAATAATGAAGGATCAAGACCGACAATACAGTAAGGATCTTGCATCAAGACAACTTGCTCAGTCCACAGTATGCTCAGAACTGACGAGCATTGAATACCCGATGTCTACCACGTCCGACCTCAGGATAGCTCAATATATTGACCTCAACGAAGCATCAGACGGACAATCATCCCCTTGGATATACCGACAAAATAAAGAATCAGTGAGCTGGTGCATTTCTCTATTCACACACATCAAGCAACAATCAAACCTCTGGATACTCGAGACTGTGAAGCAGTCAATATAAGTCAGAAACTCCTGCAAGACGTCAGAATCCATCAAAAGAACAAGTATGGTTCACATCACAGTTTTGAACCCAGAAGGTATGCATATATATATTCGAGCGACACGATGCCTGGATAAAAGATAATTCTTGTTCCACGGGAAGGAATTCCCAACTCCATGGAATATTCTCGATACTCGATACAGACTAATATCTCTCTCAAGGATCAATATTGAGAAGGGCACGTATGTCAGAATGATAATCTTTCGGACCTCAGCTAAGTTAGCAATATAAAATAAAAATCTGAGACAGTATGAACATGAGCATATCAGGCAAGCCCGGTCAAAATTTCAGGTATGATAAAGCAAACCACCCCAGATCAAGGCAGTCAGTGAGACCAAATTTAGTGGAAATATTATATGGGAACATAATGTGAGAGTGAATAAAAGAAACCCGAGTTGGAAACGGTTTCTTCAAGTCAGAATATTTACTTGTTCCCTAAGCACACAAATCCCGAGGATGATATTTCTTTAAGGGGGAAAGGTTAGTGACAGCCTGGATTTTGCCCATTTTCTTTTTCTTATAATTTTCTTGGATTTCTTGATTTTATTTGCTTTTTAGTGGCTCTGTGGTTCTGAAACTTGGGAAGATCATGTCTTCCTAGGTTTTGTAGTGTAGTGGCTTGCCATCCTCCTCATCATCCCAAGACCATGTCATTTCCATCGTTGACCCAACCCAATATTCTTTTTCCAAGGAATATTCCTTTTCTATTAAAGGAATAATTCTTTTTCCCCTAGGCTGTGAAGCAACCTATACCTCTGTCATTCTAAAAATTCTCAAATAATTCTCATAAATTGTTTGGGTCCTTTCTTTCTCAAATATGGCAAAACATTTCATTGGCATGTTAAAAAATAATACTCCAATAATCATTTTCCTATTCCACCCTAAATGGCACTTTGCAAAGCAAGTGCTATTTATCTTTGCCCAATTGCCTCCAAACTTTGTGGACATCTTTTCCTGTCCATATCATTGCTCTGTGCCAAATTTCATACTTATTTGCCTAGTAAATATTTTTCAGTGATTTTCCAAAGTTTCTGTCTAGAAAGGAACTCTGTGAAGGAAGTATATTCTAGACATGTCCAAATGAGGTGAAACTTGGTCACATCCTTAATTTGATCAAATCATGCCCCTCCACAAAATTTGAGCTCATGGAGATCATCTATGTGAGCTCAGCTCCAAACCTTGGTTTCTGGTAAAATTTTCACTTTGTGAAGCAACCCTTTTTTACCTTGCTTCATTTGAGCTGAAAATTTACCAGGCCATTCTTACATCTATACCTACTCCCTCCACCAAGTTTTGGCTCAATCCACTTATCCATTTATCCTCAGTAAATTCTTCTAGCTTTTGGTTAGAATGGAGCTTTGTGAAGCAGGTGCCACTTTGGTAACTCCAAATGGCATGGAATTTTTACAGCAGCTCCATATGGTTAAATAATCCCACTCCACCAAATTTCAGCTCATTACACTTAAGTATGTGAGTGGAACATCGTAGTCCCCTAATCTGTCCAGTTTGGCACTTCCTACAGCTACCCTCATCTAAACTCCTCATCTTAGTCTGATTTTGGTGATCTTCATCACCTTAGTGTAAGATCATCGCCAGAAAAATTAGTTACTGAGTTACCAAGCTGGTGTCCCCACAGCACAACACAAACACTTGGCTGCTGGTTTGCTTTGGAGCTAAGTGCAAATCTCTTATTTGCCCCTGGACCAATTTCTTTCTTCATCTATACTAAGGTCACCAAGGTCTTTCTGCTAGACAACAATTCGGGCGCCAGAGAGCATTGAATGTCCATGGTCACGCGGTGACCACCGCTCTGACACGCCATGGCCGCGAGCTGCGTGGTGTTTTGCTCGAGCCCCTCCTCCTCTCGTCGCTCTCGCGCAACCAGCCATGTCCTACAGCTTGCACTCATCGTCCTCTTCGCCATGGACTCGTCTCCCCCTTCGTAAGCCCCTCCGTCAGCGCTCGCCACCGCGCGCCCATGGGTGCACTGTGGCCGACCGAGCCTTAATGGCATTCGGCCGCATCTCCCCTGCGCCCCTCGGCCCCTCCTGCATAGTGACCTCCTGTAGCTCGTCCAGTTTCCCCCTCGTCGTGATCCCGTGCCCTCCCGTGATCGATGAGCTCGCCAAAGCGTTGGCCCGACCCGAACGGCGGCACCCGAGCTCGCTCTCCTTGCCTCGCCTATACAAAGGCCACCCGAGCCCCTCCCGAGCACCTCACTCGCCTCACCTCACTCCCAAGACCCCTCCAAGCCACTCCACCGAGCCCCAGGAGCTCTCCTGCTCCTCCCTCGCTGCCATGGACGCGCTTCGACTCTGCCCAAATTGGCTCGATGCCGGCCGTCCCCTTCCTTTCTGACCTCACCTGGGTCTTCTCCAAGCTCCAAGTGCTCCTCCCCACCTCCTAGGTTCACAGCGAGAGCCCGTGTCGCCGCGACCCACGGATCGGCCGCACCGCCCGAAACCTTCTCCGCCGCGACCCCCACTGCTCTCTCTCCGGCGTTCCTTGGCGGCAGAGACCTCCCTCCCTAGATGCGTCGTTCCCCCCCTGAGAAGATCGGTTGGTCACCTGTCGCGAACGGTGGCCGGACGCGCCCGCAGTCGCCGTCGGGTGGCTGGCCTCGCCTCTGCTCCGTCCGGCATGGGAGGAGGAGGAGGAAGAAGAACCTGGCAGCAGGCCCCACCACCACGCGGGCCTCGCACGTAAGTCTCACATGCGTTGACCCGCCCAGCCACGTCACTTAAGTGGAGGCGTATTCTTCGGAATACGTCTTCCCAGCTGGAAAAGCGTACTTTCGTTCTGCTTCAGCTTAAAGTACGTTTCCTCTGTTCTGAAGGCGTAACCCCGTAAATACGCTTTCTGCTTTTCAGCTCAGGGGCCTGTTTGTAGAAGTTATTCTTACAGATTGGTCCCTAAACTTCGTCGGGCTATAACTTTTTGCTCGAGACTTCGATTGAGGTGATTCCAAAGCCCATCTCTTCGTCTTGTCGAGCCCGTTTTGTTGGTAACATTTTCACTATGGTTTGACATACTGAAAATGACCTCTTTGCCCTTGCCCTTAATCAGCCCCCTTCGAGAGAGTAGACGTTCGGTGTTTCCTTCCGCGGCTTCACCGCACTTCTTCCCGGAGTCTCCGTCATGCCCAGGCAAGCGACAATAGCCACTTGCGTGATAGCCATGAAGTAGACATGGTTTTCAACTTGAATATTTAATAAAAGTTTGATGTTATCTGTCTGCTTGATTGCTACCGCTATCATTGTTTCGGTTATGCTCGTGGTTTCATGCTCACTTTCATGCTATGATCTGATGCTTCTTGTTAGTGTGTACTACTCGCTAGTATCTTGTTCACATGTATGCTTGGTAGTAGAAGTACATGCTAGTAGTAATGCTCATCTGTTGCATGTTTGTCGTCTGCTATCTAGTACCGTTGTTGTGCATGTTCTGTTGCAACTAGCTGGTTACATGCTTACTTGGTAGTATTCTTGTTATATTCTTGCATGGTATTTATTGTTGATGCTAGTATGTTCTTGCATGGTATTTATTTATGATGCTAGTAGTCATGTTATGCCATGAGTAGTGTTATGCTTGTGATATTCATGCTCGTCAGTATACCATGCTCATTTGATTAAATATTTCATTGTGGTTATGCTCGATGATTATGTTGCACCTCCATGCTTATGTTGCTCATGCATTGTAGTTGTGTCATGTTATTTTATTATGGCTCAACATCATTTGCATTCAAGTTTCACCGGATTAAATTGAACTTGAACAACTGTTGGCTGAGTCATGGTGCCACAATATCGAGCTGACGAGTGCAGCCACACTTGCCTTTATGGGAAGGCCCTAACTGGGTCTATTGTCATGCCTCTCGCCGGTGCCTCCCACGAGGGAAGGTTATGGGCGCGCGCTACCCTGATCAGGTAGGCGGACATAACCTTGTGTGCCCGTTGTTGTTGTTTTGAGCTCGGGTCCCCGTTTGGGACCGTTTGGCCACGACGGTTGTCGTTGTGTCTTTGGTAGACACGGGGCCACCCAGGACTAGCCCAGTGGGGAGTGAGTCGGAGTGGCCGGGAGAGTGTCATGGCAGTAGGACGGTTTTGTCGGAACGCCGTTGGTCCACCCGAATGGGAGTGCGAGGCCATGTGTTCTGTGGTGTGGGTACAGTGCGCTACCTCTGCAGAGTGTGTGTCTTAATCTATCGATAGCCGTGCCCACAGATAAGGGCCCAGTTCGTGTCGGTCAGACTATGAGTCAACAGAATAATAATAATAACTTGATTAATAAGAACCCCGGTTCGATGATGAGAAAGATGTTGGATGTGATCGTGAGATGATCACGGTGGTATCGAGGATACCGAGTTGTTGGATGTGATCGTGAGATGACCACAGTGGTATCGAGGATACCGAGTTGTTGGATATTTGGGATGTTATGCAAGAGTCAATGGTAAAAGTCAAGCTCCTTATGGTCATTTAATGATTACTATGGTATTGTTTATACCAAGCTTGATTTGATCCCGAGATGATCGCGTGATGTCTGTGGTGGTAAGTTTGTGCATGTGAGGGTTACGAGGTAACCTGAGCAGAGTAAGTTGGTGCATCTTAGTATCATCATGTTGCATGTAGTATCATCATGTTCATGCTATGCTTGTTCTAGTTGTATCCTATTCAGTTGTGCCTGCCATGTTGTTCTGTTAGTACCATGTTCGTGATTAAATTAACATGCTAATGCCATGCTGTTGTTTGCCTTGATTGCTTTTGGTTTATTGTGAGCTTGCAAGCACATTCAATGTACTGACTTGGCGTGTCATGTTAGTTTGCATGTCGTGCCTGGATTGCTTGCTTGTTTTGGTGTGGTTCCTGTGTTCGCGAGCTAGGATAAACGTTCCAGCCAGAGTCCCCGCGGACTGGAGTCCAGCATCGTCATTCGTTGTTCCGCTGCCAGTAGAGGTTCCGCTGCCTCGAGTTGTTATGCTGCTTGCATAGAGCAACCGTTGTTGGCGTAGCGTCGCCGTGCCGGTGTTATTCATTGTAATATCAGAGAGCTTGTATCCATATTCGTGTTGTAATAGAAAGCTGGTCTGTTCTATGCTAAGCAGTTCCGTATTCCAGAAGACTTCACCTCGATCTCTGGGCTGGAATGCGGGGCGTTCCGGTTTCTCTGAGCCAGGGTGCCACACTTTCCTTAATAGAAATTGGAATCATTTCCTTCCTTCATATCAGTAATTGGACCAATCGTTCTAAGGAAAGGTCTAACAAAAATAATAAGACATGAATGATTGAAATCTATATCAAGAAAAATGAAATCTACGGGCACATAATTCATATTGGTAACAATAAGAACATCATTAATCCTTCCCATAGGTTTCTTAATAGTAGAATCTGCAAGATGCAAATTTAAAGAACAATCATCAAGCTCATGGAAACCTAACAAATCACACAAAGTTTTTGGGATAGTGGAAACACTTGCACCCAAATCACACAAAGCAAAGCATTCATGATCCTTAATTTTAATTTTAATAGTAGGTTCCCATTCATCATAAAGCTTTCTAGGGATAGAAACTTCTAGTTCAAGTTTTTCTTCATAAGATTGCATCAAAGCATCAACTATGTGTTTCGTAAAAGCTTTATTTTGACTATAAGCATGCGGATAATTTAGTACAGATTGCAACAAGGAAATACAATCAATCAAAGAGCAATTATCATAATTGAATCCCTTGAAATCCAAGGTAGTGGGTTCATCACTATGCAAAGTTTTAATCTCTTCAATCGCACTTTTAACAATTTTAGCATCAAGATCTAAAAACTCTGAATCATTGGGACGCCTTTTAATTATAGTAGACTCATCTCTAGTCCCATATTTATCAAGATTCATACTAGAAAACAAGGATCTAATAGGAGACACATCAATAACTTTTAGATCTTCGTCTTTATTTTCATGATAACTAGAAGAACACGCTTTCATTAAGCACTCTTTTTTAGCACGCAACCTAGCAGTTCTTTCTTTGCATTCATCAATGGAAATTCTCATGGCTTTGAGAGACTCATTAATATCATGCTTAGGCGGAATAGATCTAAATTTTAAGGAATCAACATCAAGAGTAATTCTATCCACGCTTCTAGCCAATTCATCAATCTTAAGCAGTTTTTCCTCAAGCAAAGCATTGAAATTCTTTTGCGAATTCATAAACTCTTTAACACTAGTTTCAAATTCAGAAGGCATCTTTCCATAAGAGTTATTGTAAGAATTACCATAATTATTAGAGGAATTACTAGGAAAAGGCCTAGGATTAAAGTTCCTCTATAAGCATTGTTACCAAAATTATTCCTACCAACAAAATTCACATCCAAAGATTCATTATTATTTTCAATCAACGTGGATAAAGGCATATCCTTAGGATGAGAAGAAGCACTCTTAGCAGCAAATAATTTCATAAGTTCATCCATCTTTCCACTCAAAACACTAATCTCTTCAATAGCATGCACTTTTTTACTAGTAGATCTTTCGGTGTGCCATTGAGAATAATTAACCATAATATTATCTAGGAGTTTGGTAGCTTCTCCTAAGGTAGTTTCCATGAAAGTGCCTCCTACGGCCGAATCTAAAAGATTTCTAGAAGCAAAATTCAAGCCAGCATAAAAGTTTTGTATAATCATCCACAAGTTCAACCCATGTGTAGGGCAATTACGTATCATTAATTTCATTCTCTCCCAAGCTTGTGCAACATGCTCATGATCTAGTTGCTTAAAATTCATAATATCATTTCTAAGAGAGATACTCTTAGCAGGGGAAAATACTTAGAGATAAAAGCATCTTTGCACTTATTCCACGAATCAATACTATTTCTAGGCAAAGAGGAAAACCTAGTTTTAGCACGATCTCTAAGTGAAAATGGAAATAACTTCAATTTAACAATATCATTATCCGTATCCCTCTTCTTTTGCATGTCACACAAATCAACAAAGTTGTTCAGATGGGTAGCAGTATCTTCACTAGGAAGGCCGGAAAATTGATCTTTCATGACAAGATTCAACAGAGCAACATTAATCTCACAAGATTCAGCATCGATAATAGGAGCAATCGGAGTGCTAATAAAATCATTATTGTTGGTATTGGAGAAGTCACACAATTTGGTATTGTTCTGAGCCATAGTGACAAGCAAGCAATCCAACACACAAGCAAACAAGAAGCAAGCGAACGGTAAACACACGGAAAAAAGAAGGGCAAATGAAACTGCAAGGGTGCAGTGGGGGAGAGGAAAACGAGAGGCAAAAAATGTAATGCGAAGGATAAGGGTTTGTGATAGGTACTTGGTATATGACTTTTGCATAAGCCTCCCCGTCAATGGTGCCAGAAATTCTTCTTGCTACTTCTCGAGCTTGCGTTGTATTCCCTCGGAGAGGAAAGGGTGATGCAGCACAGTAGCGTAAGTATTTCCCTCAGTTTTTGAGAACCAAGGTATCAATACAGTAGGAGACCACGCGCAAGTCCCTCACACCTGCACAAACAAATAAGAACTTCGCAACCAACGTGATAAGGGGTTGTCAATCCCTTTACGGTCACTTACGAAAGTGAGATCTGATAGATATGATAGTTTGATATTTTTGGTATTTTTTTGGATATAAGAACATAAAGTAAAAACAACAAAGTAAAGTAGATTGTAGATTGATATGTTGAGAATAGACCCGGGGGCCATAGGTTTCACTAGTGGCTTCTCTCATGATAGCAGAATTCTACGGTGGGTGAACAAATTACTGTCGAGCAATTGATAGAAAAGCGAATAATTATGAGAATATCTAGGCATGATCATTATATATAGGCATCACGTCCGAGACAAGTAGACCGAAATGATTCTGCATCTACTACTATTACTCCACACATCGACCGCTATCCAGCATGCATCTAGAGTATTAAGTTCATAAGAATAGAGTAATGCTTTAAGCAAGATGACATGATGTAGAGGGATAAACTCAAGCAATATGATATAAACCCCATCTTTTTATCCTCGATGACAACAATACAATATGTGCCTTGCTTCCCCTACTGTCAATGGGAAAGGACACCGCAAGATTGAACCCAAAGCCGAGCACTTCTCCCATTGCAAGAACTATAGTTCTAGTTGGCCAAACCAATAATTCAAAGAGACTTGCAAGGATATTATAATCATACATAAAAGAATTCTGAAGAAAAAACAAATATTTCTCGTAGATAATCTTGATCATAAACCCACAATTCATCGGATCTCGACAAACAGACCGCAAAAAGATTACATCGAATAGATCTCCTCGAAGACCAAGGAGAACTTGGTATTGAGATCCAGAAAGAGAGAAGAAGCCATCTAGGTACTAACTATGGACCCGAAGGTCTATGGTAAACTACTCACAAGTCATGGTGATGCGATGGTGTTGATGTAGAAGCACTCCATGGAAGATCCCCCCTTCGGCGGAGCTCCGGAACAGGCCCCAAGATGGGATCTCACGGGAACAGAAGGTTGCGGCGGTGGAATTAGGGTTTTCTCTGTTGCCTCGATGTTTTCAGGGTACATGGGTATATATAGGAGGAAGAAGTACGTTGGTGGAGCAATGTGGGGCCCACGAGGGTGGGGGGCGCACCCAGGGGGAGGGGGCACGTCCTGAACCCTCGTGGACACCACGTGTCTCTTCTGCCTTGGTGCTCAAGTCTCTCATGAAGATATCGTTCCAAAAATAACTTTCCCGAAGGTTTCATTCCGTTTGGACTCCGTTTGATATTCCTTTTCTGCGAAACCCTGAAATAGGCAAAAAAACAACAATCTGCAGTGGGCCTTTGGGTTAATAGGTTAGTCCCGAAAATAATACAAAAGTGTATGATAAAGCCCATTACACATCCAAAACATCATATATAATAGCATGGAACAATAAAAAATTATAGATACGTTGGAGACGTATCAAAGCCCTCCACGTTTCTCTTCGGTTTGCAGGAGAAACGCGTCCGGACTGCCCAACGGACCATACAGGCCCACGTTGTATGACTTTTGCTGTCCGGACAGCGCGGTCGGAACCGATACAGGCGGTTTGAGGGTCGACATTATAGATACCCTCACGGCATCTATTTGGACAATTCCCAACAACACATTGATAAAATAATGGGCAACACTACGTATCAGTCGTCGGACCTTTTTAAAAGATCTGTCACCTTCAATGCGGGGAGCCGTAAGATTTAGTTGCGAGCTTTGAAACAAGGATAATGTTCCACTCAGATGTTTGCAAGAGCGTTCATGTTGCAGAACTTTTGCAATAGAGTTATTGCTGCAGAAATTTTTGTGTAACAAAGCTAACGTTGCAAAAAATATTGTCTTCACCTTTATACGTGTTATTGAAGAAAGTTTTCCAACATCACTAATGTTGTAGAAAATCTTTCTTGCAACAGGGAGAATGTTGCAAGAAAAAGACCACCCGTCTTTCGCCACAAGCTCCCGTCGAACGGTGGTGATAGAGGAGCGGCATCGCCTGTCGCTGCCGGCGAGTGCCGGACCACCGCCTAGGTCTCCTCGCCTCCATCCTCCTCTCCGACGAGGTGGGTGCACCATGTGCGGCTGATAGACATGGTGGAGGCGGGCGGCAAGCACCATGGTGGCGACCATGCTCGACCTCCAGTTGCAACAACGCACCACGGCGGCGACCACGCCTGACCCCCGGCTCACGACAAGCCGGGATGACACCGCTGTGTTGCTGCTGTCTCGGGTTGAAAAGGATAAAGAAGACATGAAAACGGTTAGTGATTTGCGTGGGATTCAGATCTTGCAACAAACTAGTTGTTGCGGTGGAGGAATTGCAACAACAACTCAGTTGCAAAACCTAAATTATATGCATATATTGCTCCCTAAACCATTGTACCAAAATAGATCCAACGGCTAGGGAGGTGACGGGAGCCGGCTAATGGCAAGCTTTCTCCATAAAAAAGAATAGCATTGTGTTAGAAAAGTTGCTAAGAAGTTAACACACACACATGACATTTTCACGTACTAGAGAGCTACCGGTGACGTGCCTAGTTCAGTCGTTTGGACTCACTCAGTTTGTTGCGGCAAGCATCATGAGACTAAACAACTAGTGTATTATCAGCCAAACAGACCAAACACACACACACACACACACACACACACACACACACACACACACACACACACACACACATATATATATATATATATATATATATATATATATATATATATATATATATATATATATATATATATATATATATATATATCCAAGACATGAAACGAGGTACCAAACCAAAGCAACGACATCTTTCCATATCGCGCAATGCCCACAAGTTGCACGTTGCTGAGCTAACAAAACTGCCATGCCTCATGTGTGAGGATTTAAATATCGGA
>LR738711.1:668305147-668320113 GCA_902687465.1 Secale cereale
ATATATATATATATATATATATCCAAGACATGAAACGAGGTACCAAACCAAAGCAACGACATCTTTCCATATCGCGCAATGCCCACAAGTTGCACGTTGCTGAGCTAACAAAACTGCCATGCCTCATGTGTGAGGATTTAAATATCGGAACACTCACATGACGCGCACACAAGCATGCAAATTACCGCTGGACGAGGAAACTGGAAATACTGCTTTGTCCATTTTAGTGCATCTAGAACCGGACGCCCATACGCAGGGGTGACTGCCCGGACATAAAATTGTCACCCAATCGACCCTCCTAAATACAGCCTAAGCGCCCGGGCTGGTAATCCTCATATATCCAAGTCATATGTAGGGTGGATATGTGGATACTCGGACATGCCCAGACACATTCGTTACGTCGGATCTAGCCCATTATTGGCCACTCCCATGTATACCTGGCCATCCCTCGGGCCGGGACGGGCTTCGGCCCGGGTCTACCAAAGGCCGATGCAAAAAATCTAGGCCCAAGCCCGACCCGGCCATCGGGCCTAGAAATCAGGCTTGAGCCCGGCCCATGAGTCAAAAATCCCGATGGGCCTCGGGGCACGGGCCAGACCTTTTCAGTAAATGGCAAAAATAACGGGCCCAAGCCCGGCTTGACCTAGTCTTCGGGCTCAAAATATAGGCCCGAGCCTGGCCCGGGAGCAGCCTCGGGCCAGGTCGGGCTTTTTTAGGCCCGGTCAGGACGGGCCGTTCGGGCCGGGCTGCCCATGGCCAGGACTACTCCCGTGCGATAGTCTGGCTTATTACGAATAATAAATTACTCATATCAATAAGGATTTTTTTTCCAGGAGTCATTTGGAAAGAACTTTAAACTTAAGCATGCTCAGCTAAGAGCAATTTTAGGATGGGTGGCCAACTAGGAAGTTGATCTTAGATGCACATGAGTAAGGACAAAGTGCGCTGGAAAGATTAGTGTTGATCTGTGTGGCCAGTCTAGATTTTGCCAGAAACGACAACAGCTGACGGGTGTGTACAGGGCGTTACAAGTTCGGATCAGAGCCGACCCTCGCGGTTACATGGTTGTTTGTGGCACAAGTGCGAGGCCATGTTGTGTATGATGTTTGTGGCCCGTCATGGCACACAACATGGTACATGTGTCAGACTGGACGCATGTGCCAAAAGTGAACGTTCCTGTGGGCTGACGAAGATGTTGTTTCCTCTGAGTGGGGGTGGATGTGAGAGAGTGGATTATTATGGATGATAGACTACCTCTATCAACAAGTAATTCCTTTTTATCTAGGAGCCCACTCGGAAAGAACTCTAAAATTAAGCGTCCTTAATTTGGAGCAATTTTAGGATGAGCTACCGACTCGAAAGTTGAGCCCAAGTGCTCATGAGTGAGGATAAAGCGCGCACAAAAGACTAGTCTAGATCTCGTCAGGAGTAACGGCTAGTAATGAATGGATGAGTTCGGGGTGTTATACCCGACCCCACATATATTCATCTCCATTCGCACTCCGGACCAAACCCTCATCCCCCACTCAACTCTCATTCGTTCACTAGATCAACTCCGAAGAACTCTGGCCTTCTCTAACATGGTGGAAAGAAGATTCGACTCCGAGAGGCCTGGATCCGTCGACCGGAACCTTGTCCCCTGCGGCCCCGACGAGGAGATGACCGTCTTCATGGCTCTCCGCCGTTTGAGGGAGGAGTGCACCCAACTGTGGTTGGACATGTTCCGGCACGAATCCATTGCGTCTGTGCAAATTCGTCGGGACTACTGGCGCAAGGCGTGTGACCACTGCTTTATCGGACGCAGTGCAGTCCGTCTAGCCCCCAAAGCATGGGGTGGCGACACAACCCCTTCAGTGGCATGTCGTCTCCGCGTGGCCAGGCTGGCACACCCTAATTTTCATGCTATAACACTTAAGCTAATAAATCATGATAAAACGAGGTTTAACAAAAACATTTGAGTGCTTTGGACTCTACTTGATTAGATTTTTGTCTGCTGTTTGCAAGTGCTCTAAGAATCAAATAAATCCTCCAACTCTTATACTCCTTCTCCTATATCCAAAATTTTGCCCAATAAACATGCCATATGTATAGGGCAGAATAATATTTTCTTGCAAAAATAATTAAGCCAAAATTAATTTTCTAAATTAGGTTTTCCGCAACCCCCTAAATTGAGACTTGACCTGCAAGTACTTAATTTAGGGTATGAAAAATCTTTCAAAAAGTATATTTGACTCCTATTAGATATATTACTCTCAAAAACCATAAACATATTATTTTAAAATTTATTTTGCTATTTTATTTAAAGGTTTTTTCTTAAGTCCAGAAATGGTCTTTAATAGGTTAAAATTATTTTAATGTTTCAAAAATATTTTAGAAAATTTAGGGAAGCTCACTGGACATATATTTTCCATATATAAGAGTTTCAACACATGGTCATGTTCAAAATATTGGTCAAATCCATCAAAAACCCCTTTCTGGATATTTCAAGCTTTTGAAATATTTATGAAGGAAATATTCTCCATTAATTCCAAGAAAATTCTATCATGTCCCAAATGCCATATTTGATGATATAGCCAAGCCCCATGTCTTGGAGATCAATATAAACGAATCAAAACCCCTCAAAACCATTTCTGTCCATTTTAAAGTTTGAGCAACTTCACATTGCCAAACATGTCCAAATGTTCTCAAACTTGGTACACATGCTCAAATGATCTAATTATTCATCTAGACCAAATGAGACAAGTTTTAGAATAATATAACTTTATCAAAGTGCCCCAAAACCCTCTCTGTCCAGATTCAAGTTTGAACAACTTTACATTGACAACTGTCTCCTTTTGATCTCAATTTCCGTGGACATGCTCTAATCCCCAAATGATGAAACGACACCAAGTGGTGCATCAAGGAAAAAATATTTGCATGAATAAATCTTGGAAAATCTATTTCTATTGATTTCTAGGGTTTGCTAAAGTTACATTGGAAACTTTCTTCAAATAAGCTCAAACTTGGTGACCAACCTCAATCCTATAAGCCATTTGACCCTGTTAATTTTCAAGTCAGGTAGAATTCTTTTGCTTGCCCAAAACACCATCGAACACCTTCTGGCACTTTTCCAAAATCATCATTTTGACCCTTTTACTCTTCCCATTCACCTCAAATTTTTACCACAACTTACACAGGTCATCTTCCACCTCAAGTAGCTTCGTCCACTCCTCCCCAACTCAATAATTGAGGGGTGAAACCCCAACTTTTCACCTCTGTACAACATCAATTCTTCTCTTTCTCACCCTCCTTCTCACTCCAGAGGATCCCAAGAGCATCCAATGCATCCTTCCTATTGTCTACACTCCCCTGGACCCCCTGGACACTACTAGACATGCCCATGGCACAGTTGATATGCAATGGCATGCAAAGACTACGCTCTAGAGCATGTTATAGTGCCTGGCCGCATGTAGGATCGAAAGTATGTCTAGAGGGGGGGGGGGTGATTAGACTACTTGTAAATATAAAAATTCTGCCTTTTGATCAAGAATAGTTTTTGGCAGATTCACAATTATGATCAAGTCAAGTATCACCCTACACATGCAATTCTAGAGTATAAGCAGCGGAAAGTAAATTGCACATGTAGTAAAGAGAGGTGGAGAAGATCAAACGCAATTTGGAGACGCAATGATTTTTCCCGTGGTTCCGATAGGTAGTGCTATCGTACATCCACGTTGATGGAGACTTCAACCCACGGAGGGTAACGGCTGCGCGAGTCCACGGAGGGCTCCACCCACGAAGGGTCCACGAAGAAGCAACCTTGTCTATTCCATCATGGCCTACGCCCACGGAGGGCTAGCCTTACTCGGGGTAGATCTTCACGAAGTAGGCGATCTCCTTGCCCTTACAAACTTCTTGGTTCAACTACACATCTCGATGACGGAGGCTCCCAAGCGACACCTAACCAATCTAGGAGGCACCACCCTCCAAAAGGTAATAGATGTTGTAGATGATGATGAACTCCTTGCTCTTGTGCTTCAAATGATAATCTCCCCAACACTCAACTCTCCTCACTGATATGGCTGTGGTGGAAGAAAGGATTGAGTGGAAAGCAACTTGGGAAGGTTAGAGATCAAGTTTCATATGGTAGGAGTGGAGCAACTTGATCTCAACACAAGGGTAGGTAGTTCTCTTCTCAGAAATGTAAGGTAGGAGTGGTAGTTCTTTCTGATGGCTCTCTCCACGAATGAAGAGGGGGTGGAGGGGTATATATAGCCTCCACACAAAATCCAACCGTTACACACATAATTGAGCAATCTCGGTGAGACCGAAGTGGACAACTCGGTCAGACCGAAAGTTCAAATAATGTGAACGTTGGGGTTTTCGGTGGGACCGAAAATACCATCTCGGTTAGTCCGATTTGAGTCAAGACAGGAACTTGCCAGTTTCGGTGGGACCGAAATCATCAACTCGGTTATTCCGATTTGAGGACAAACGGTTACAGAAGCTTGGCAGCCCATGTTTCGGTGAGACCGATCTCAAACTCGGAATGACCGATTTTTCTAGGGTTTGGCTTATGGCTGAGGTGGTTCATCTCGGTGTGACTGAGTTTGGAAAATCGGTTGGTCCGAGATTACTTATGAGTGTGTATAGTAGTGAAAGTTGCTGATAGTTAAAGGAGATATATCACTAAGCACTTGAGCAACCAGATCATCAACACAACCTCATCCCCTTTTAATAGTATTGGCTTTTCCTATGGACTCAATGTGATCTTGGATCACTAAACCAAAAATGGAGTCTTGAGCTTTTGCCAATGCTTGCCTTAGCATTTTGAGGGGTCCACTTCTTCAGTCATTGCCATACCCATATCACTGAACTTCTCTGAAATGATTCTCAAGTAACTATTAGTTCAATGATATATATGTTGTTATTAATTGCCAAAACCACCCGGGGATTAGTTGCACTTTCAATTTCCCCCTTTTTGGTAATTGATGACAACATATAGATCAAAGCTTCGACAAAGGATATAATCAATAAATAATATCGTCGCTTTGAGAAGTATGTGATAAGCAAGAGCTCCCCCTAAATTTGTGCATTATTTAAAATTTGCGTTTGAATGCAAATGCACAATCGATTAGGATCATGGGTCACTCTTCCATGTCACATACATCTTGGTGGAGCGCACAAAATGATAAGAATGAAAAGCATGCACCCAATCACCAAGACATGAGTAAATAGCCATACAAGATAGGAATAGCATATGATAAGCATTAAGCACACATTAAAGCATAGTACGACTAAGCACTCATTAAAGTAGCATCAAACGTAGTATCAAGCACACTGAAAGTTTCAAGAACCAAAAGAACCAAAAGTATCTCAAAGAAACCGCAAAAGAACGAAAGAGCACTCTCTCTCTCTCTCTCGAAGCCCTATGATCTATACAATTTCTCCCCCTTTGGCAACAAGTTACCAAAAAGTTCGAAAAATCATAGAGCTAAACGTCACTGTGGGCTCTGCTGGCGGCTCCCGTCTGGGTAGATGTCGGAGTAGATATGACGGCATCGGCGAAGACTTCAGCTGATGTCTGCGCTGGAGGAGTGGATACTGGAGCTGTGGCTGGAGTAACTGCTGGAGCTGTAGGAGGTGCTGAAGTGGTAGTCCTGGTGTCAGTCACTGGAATAGCAGCTGATCGGGATCCTCTGGGAACTGGAGCAGTCTGTCGATGAGAGTCCTGGACTAAGTCACCCTGCACAAGCTCTGCCTTGTCCTGCCTTGCTTCCTCCATATCTGCCTCAAGCTTGTTGACGGTCACTTGAAGTTCAGTCAGCTTCACGTCCAGAGCGTGGACCTTCTCATCAACAATCCTCTCTAGGCTCTCCTGAGATTGTTCAATGCTGGCCAGGCGTTGTTCAATCCTCTGGGTAGCTTCAAGAATCTGCTCTCCGAAGCTCTTTGGTTTAGCTGCTGCTGCTGCTGCCTCTTTATCAGCTTTGGCTTTCCTAGCAGCTTCAATCTTGGCTTGACCTTCAACCGAAGTTGGATCCTCCTCGTCCATCACAACAACGTTGTCTTCATGCTCTGGCTGCAGTGGTAAGTGTTTCCTATCCAACAGGAATTTGCCCGTGCCAAACTTGACATTGATAAGCATCTGAATCTGTGGGGCAAATCCACATGACCTCTTCTGGTCAGCTGCAGTCCTCTTAATGGTCTCTACCATTAAGTCCATCACCTTGAAAGGTGCCTTCTCATCAAGTATATGCAGCATGTTGATAGAATACCCTCTGATCATGCGATGATCTCCAGACTTGGGCATCAGGGTATGCCTCAGAATAGTGTTAGTGGTAGGTAAACCTGCCTGGAGATAGTAGACTGAGCCAAGCTTCCACACTTCCAAATCTGCTGCGGGGATCTCCTTGTACATGTTCTTCATGGAATCATGGTTCTTCTTAGGAATCCCATAGACATCAATGTCGTCCTCTCTTTGCACTGGAGCATTCAGAAGTTCTGCCCATTCTTCAACAGAAGAAGAAAACCTTTGACCTTCAGTCATCGAGGTGATCTTCCCATCAGGATAGAAGTGGGCTGTGGCATAGAACTGCATAATCATCTCATCGTTCCAATCTGTCAGTTTCTGACCCACAAACTCAGCAACTCCACATGCAGTGAAGCTTTCATGCACATGGGGAAAGAAGTCTCTGTGCTCTTCGCTGTCAATGTATTTCCAGTCAACGTATCTGGTATCTGCAACTATTGGCTTCTTGTCCATCAGCACAGTCTCATAGAAGTCCTGCTGCTCTGTGGTGTGAAATCTGGGGTCTACAGCAGTCCTTCTCCTCACGTCATATGGATCAGATTGTCTCCATAGCCTGAGACCTCTATCTTTCCTTGCCTTCATATCCTCGGCTTGAGGATGAGCATCGTTGTGAAGTGGCAGTTTTGGACGGAGTTTCAGCAACACATGTCCTTCTTCATCAGACTCAGACGGTGGCACATCACCCTTGTTCTTCTCAGAGGCTGGAATGTTTCTGGTTGTCCTCTTGGGCTTGGCAGTAGGCTTTGCTGGAGCTGCCTTAGCTTGAGCAGGCTTCTTGGGCTTTGAAGTGGCTCCAGCCCTAATAGCATCACCCATGAGCTTCTGCTTCTGAGGAGCAGGCTGGGGTGCTTCTTCTTCTTCTTCTTCAACTGCTGCATCTGCATGAGGATCAATATACACTACCCTCTTCCTCTTGGAAGTTTTCTTCACTTTGCTTGGGGCTGGCTCTCCCAAGTTCAGCTTCTTGGCAACAGCTGATTGCTTGACTTTGCTGGTGCCTTTCTTCGACTGCTGACCTTGTTGCTCTTTGGCAACAACCTTTCTCTTAGGCTTGGAGGACACCTCTTCCTCAGCAATGAAATCAGAGTCCTCATCATCAGAATTTCTCTCCTTTCTGGCTCTTGTGGCTGCAGGAGGCAAGCCACTAGGTGTACTCCTCTCACCATCATCAATAGGGCTACTAGCCTCAGGACTAGTGTCTGCTTCAGGAATCTCTGCAAAAGGTGACTCTGACCTGTTCTGGCTGTCACTGGCATCTGACATGACTGACAACCTGTGAATAGATAAGGTATAGGCAGAGTAGAAGAGTTATCACAAACTGCAGAAGTTTTTTGCAAACAAAATGAGTTCAAATCTTAGTTTTAAGTTTTCACAGAATGCATTTCGGTCAGACCGATTTTCAGTTTCAGTGAATCCGAAGTGTATAACAGAAACTTACACACCACTTTCGGTTGGACCGAAATGGGTTTCGGTCCTGCCGATACACTAGGGTTTCACTAAGACTATACTTCGGTCACACCGATTTGCACAACTCGGTTGGACCGAAAGTGCAGTGCAATGGCCAGAGGCCGAATCGGTCACACCGAATTTTCAAAATCGGTTTCACCAAGATGTATTCCGTGGAAACCTAACCCTAAAATTTTTACTCGAAACTAGAACCAATCTGGTGGAAAGGAAGTTTTTCAAACGTGGCTAGATATAGGGCAAACCAATCGTGCAATGAATCGGATGGGAGCACGAGAGGGATCGAGACTCACCCTAACTTGGTGGAGTCCCTCTACGGCGGTAACGTCGCGGAGGAGAAATCCGTTGACGGCGGCGGAGACCTGCGGCGAGGGCGCACAGGCGACGACGGCGACGATCCGGAGATCAGGGCGACGGCAGCAGGGGACGTGGGAGCGAAAACGTTTGAAGGAATAATCAACGCGCGCTGCCCTCAGTATTTATATCCCCTTGCTGTCGGTGGGACCGAGTTGAAAAACTCGGTGACACCGAGATGGATAACTGCTATGCAGTTACGCATATCGGTCACGCCGAGATTTAGAACTTGGTTTCACCGAGATGAAACCTAGATCAGTCTAAGTGCTTTCGGTTTGACCGAGTGGGAGAAAGTTGGTCTGACCGAAATTTACTTAGAAGGTTTTGGAAGTCAGCCTTAGACGGATCGGTGGCTCCGAGTGCTCCTCACTCGGAGGGTCCGAAAATGACTTGTTCAAAGTTTGTGATATAAGCATGAATAGAATTTGAGACAAGAAAGCATAGATAGCTAGGGGAGGTACTTAGGCATTCTTGTCCATCCATTTGGCCAGAAAAATCAAAACAACCAAAACAACAAATGGATGTCCTGGAATGGATAAAATCATGCATTCAACATGCTCACACAATAAGATAGCAAATGAAATATGTGTCAAACATGCACAACCAACACTCTAGCTACTAGCACACAATTTGTCGATGACTAGGTCATCTATATATGAGTATTTTGACTTAGGAGCCAAATGAGAACATTTGATCATAGGTCATACTCATCGTTTAAGCACAAGTGGGGTTACCACTTTTACATAAAGCATTGATGTGTTCACATCATTTGGAGATGCTTTAGCTCAATTTTTAGAGTAAAGCTCCCCCTAGATGTGGGAACCCCTTTTAAAGGGTCAAACTAACCTTGGGTTGTCGTAGAAGACTTCATGTAGATGTTGAAGATGTGGATGCTCAATGTTGATGTAGATCATCAAGAGTTGGGAGCTATCCTTTGGATTAGAGCACTTTCAATACCTACATGGGTTAGTCCCACAAGGAACAAACAAGGATATCCATAGACATAGATTGAAGTTCACAATAGATGATGTCCATGAAAGCAATGATTACCTTGTCCCTCGACTTACCAACAAGAGGGTTTGTGACTCCATGAACTAGTGCATGATGTGGAAGTTGATTGCACAAGTTGCCAAAATGAATGTGAGTGAAGTATGTTGGCGGAGTCACCCTCAAGAACCTTCTAGTTCTTCTTCTTCGGGATCCACATCATCTTGATGGGAATCCTTGGGGTTGTAGTTGAGCTTGACGAAGTAGAACTTGACGTGTCCTTGGGAACCCACTTGACCATGGCTTGAGGTGCTTCAATGAATGCATCAATCTCCTCTTGAAGCTTGTCCTTGGCTTTTAGCTTGTGGTCTTGTGGTGGAAGGTCATCTTGAGCTTGTTCCACATTGGAAGAAGTAGGATCATACTTCTCCTTTTGAGAAACAAACTGTGGAGTAGGATATTGACCTTCTTCCCACTCAACACCTTCGGCGTTGAACTTTCGCTCAAAACCAATCCCTTGATTCTTCCGGTGTCTTCCTTGCTTGCGAACAATTTCCTCAAAGTTCTTGCTTCCGGCAAGACTCTTGTAGACACCTTTCTCTATGATTTCCTTCAATAAGCTATTCTCTTGCTCAAGTGTAACTTGGCTTGAAACATTGTTAGTGGAATCAAGAGAATTACTAGAAGCAACAATATTAGATTTAACATGGTTATTGTTACTACTAGAGGAAGAATTTTTCTTATGCTTGTCATGCTTAGTCTTAATAGGTGGCAAGAAATTAGACAAGAGAAGTCGTTTGGCAAGATATGAAGAACTCTTCTTTCGAAGATCGTCATTGATCGCTTTTAGAAACTCATGTTCTTGCTCTAGAGTGAGCTTCTCGAAGCGTAGCTTCTCATGAGATCTTAGGAGCTTTCTATGATCTTCTTGAGTTGTTTCATGAGCTAACTTAAGAGTGTTTAGTTCTTTAGTTAGACGCTCAATCTCCTTCATAGCATTGTCATTCGACTCTTCTCGACTATAAAGACTACTAGCATTTTCATCGTTACTAAGCTCACTAGATTTATCATGCAAGAGCTCATCTTCACCAAGCAAGTCATCCTCATCACTATTGAAGTCAATGAATTCAGGGTGTAATACCTTGGGGCCTTTAGCCATGAAGCATCTTCCAATTCCCTCATTTGGTGAATCAAATAAGTCGTAGGAGTTGGAGTTGGAGGATACGAGAGCAAGACCGGCAACACCTTCATCTTGACTGTAGTCGGAGTCGGAGTGATAGCTTCCATCGGATTGATTGTCGGAGTCGGAGCCGGAGACCCATTCACCTACATGAGCTTGATGTCTTCTTCTTGTGTAGCTCCTTGATGACTTGTCTTTCCTCTCCGAATCCTTGCTTCTCCGAGAGGGTCTTCGTTCATAACGATCATCTCTACTCCTTCTCTCTTTCCGAGGTGACTCATCTCTTGATCTTCTTCTTGGAGATTCTTCTCTTCTCTTGTGGGGAGCCGTACACTCATTTGAGTAGTGTCCGGGTCTTCCACAATTCTAGCAGTTTCGATCACGACTAGAAGATCTCTTTTCATCATATGATCTAGACTTTGAGCTTCTCTCTTTGCCTCTATTCTTGTAGAATTTGTTGAAGTTCTTAACCATTAGGCTTATCTCTTCATTGGAAATTAACTTGTCACTTGAGGTTGTGGGAGCATCACTTGTAGCTTTGTAAGCACCGCTTGACTTGTTGTGAAGCTCTTCCTTATCCTTAAGTGTCATCTCATGAGCAACAATTCTACCAATGACTTCAGTTGGCTTGAGATTCTTGTAGTTTGGCATCATTTGGATCAAAGTGCACACGGTGTCATACTTTCCATCCAAAGCTCTGAGAATCTTCTTAATGATGAATCGGTCGGTCATTTCTTCGCTTCCTAAGCCGGCAATCTCATTTGTGATGAGAGCAAGCCTAGAGTACATTTCAGCGACTCCTTCACCATCCTTCATCTTGAACTTGTCAAGTTGACCTTGAAGAATATCTAGCTTTGATTCCTTCACCGATTCAGTACCTTCGTGCATTTCAACCAAAGTATCCCAAATCTCTTTAGCATTCTCAAGACGGCTGATTTTGTTGAACTCCTCGGGACACAAGGCATTGAAGAGAATGTCACAAGCTTGAGCATTGTTTTGCAACATTCGCAACTCTTCCGGTGTAGCTTCGCGATCCGGAACTTTTCCTTCCTCGAAGAATTCACCTTGCATACCAACACAAATAATGCCCCATGCGGCTGGGTTATGACCAAGAATATGCATTTTCATTTTATGCTTCCAACTAGCAAAATTTGTACCATCAAAGTAAGGACCTCTACGATAATTACCCTCACTAGACGCCATACTCTCCTAGGTTGTGAAACCAAGCTTATGGAGTCCAATGCAATGGAAACCAAAACAATGGAGACCAAAGCTCTGATACCACTTGTAGGATCGAAAGTATGTCTAGAGGGGGGGGGGTGATTAGACTACTTGTGAATATAAAAATTCTGCCTTTTGATCAAGAACAGTTTTTGGCAGATTCACAATTATGATCAAGTCAAGTATCACCCTACACATGCAATTCTAGAGTATAAGCAGCGGAAAGTAAATTGCACATGTAGTAAAGAGATGTGGAGAAGATCAAACGCAATTTGGAGACGCAATGATTTTTCCCGTGGTTCCGATAGGTAGTGCTATCGTACATCCACGTTGATGGAGACTTCAACCCACGGAGGGTAACGGCTGCGCGAGTCCACGGAGGGCTCCACCCACGAAGGGTCCACGAAGAAGCAACCTTGTCTATTCCATCATGGCCTACGCCCACGGAGGGCTAGCCTTACTCGGGGTAGATCTTCACGAAGTAGGCGATCTCCTTGCCCTTACAAACTTCTTGGTTCAACTCCACATCTCGATGACGGAGGCTCCCAAGCGACACCTAACCAATCTAGGAGGCACCACCCTCCAAAAGGTAATAGATGTTGTAGATGATGATGAACTCCTTGCTCTTGTGCTTCAAATGATAATCTCCCCAACACTCAACTCTCCTCACTGATTTGGCTATGGTGGAAGAAAGGATTGAGTGGAAAGCAACTTGGGAAGGTTAGAAATCAAGTTTCATATGGTGGGAGTGGAGCAACTTGATCTCAACACAAGGATAGGTAGTTCCCTTCTCAGAAAGTGTAAGGTAGGAGTGGTAGTTCTTTCTGATGGCTCTCTCCACGAATGAAGAGGGGGTGGAGGGGTATATATAGCCTCCACACAAAAATCCAACCGTTACACACATAATTGAGCAATCTCGGTGAGACCGAAGTGGACAACTCGGTCAGACCGAAAGTTCAAATAATGTGAACGTTGGGGTTTTCGGTGGGACCGAAAATACCATCTCGGTTATTCCGATATGATGACAGAAGGTTACAGAAGCTTGGCAGCCCGTGTTTCGGTGAAACCGATGTCAAACTCGGAATGACCGATTTTTCTAGGGTTTGGCTTATGGCTGAGGTGGTTCATCTCGGTGTGACTGAGTGTGGAAAATCGGTTGGTCCGAGATTACTTATGAGTGTGTATTGTAGTGAAAGTTGCTGATAGTTGAAGGAGATATATCACTAAGCACTTGAGCAACCAGATCATCAACACAACCTCATCCCCTTTTAATAGTATTGGCTTTTCCTATGGACTCAATGTGATCTTGGATCACTAAACCAAAAATGGAGTCTTGAGCTTTTGCCAATGCTTGCCTTAGCATTTTGAGGGGTCCACTTCTTCAGTCATTGCCATACCCATATCACTGAACTTCTCTGAAATGATTCTCAAGTAACTATTAGTTCAATGATATATATGTTGTTATTAATTGCCAAAACCACCCGGGGATTAGTTGCACTTTCAATCTCCCCCTTTTTGGTAATTGATGACAACATATAGATCAAAGCTTCGACAAAGGATATAATCAATAAATAATATCGTCGCTTTGAGAAGTATGTGATAAGCAAGAGCTCCCCCTAAATTTGTGCATTATTTAAAATTTGCGTTTGAATGCAAATGCACAATCGATTAGGATCATGGGTCACTCTTCCATGTCACATACATCTTGGTGGAGCGCACAAAATGATAAGAATGAAAAGCATGCACCCAATCACCAAGACATGAGTAAATAGCCATACAAGATAGGAATAGCATATGATAAGCATTAAGCACACATTAAAGCATAGTACGACTAAGCACTCATTAAAGTAGCATCAAACGTAGTATCAAGCACACTGAAAGTTTCAAGAACCAAAAGAACCAAAAGTATCTCAAAGAAACCGCAAAAGAACGAAAGAGCACTCTCTCTCTCTCTCGAAGCCCTATGATCTATACAATTTCTCCCCCTTTGGCAACAAGTTACCAAAAAGTTCGAAAAATCATAGAGCTAAACGTCACTGTGGGCTCTGCTGGCGGCTCCCGTCTGGGTAGATGTCGGAGTAGATATGACGGCATCGGCGAAGACTTCAGCTGATGTCTGCGCTGGAGGAGTGGATACTGGAGCTGTGGCTGGAGTAACTGCTGGAGCTGTAGGAGGTGCTGAAGTGGTAGTCCTGGTGTCAGTCACTGGAATAACAGCTGATCGGGATCCTCTGGGAACTGGAGCAGTCTGTCGATGAGAGTCCTGGACTAAGTCACCCTGCACAAGCTCTGCCTTGTCCTGCCTTGCTTCCTCCATATCTGCCTCAAGCTTGTTGACGGTCACTTGAAGTTCAGTCAGCTTCACGTCCAGAGCGTGGACCTTCTCGTCAACAATCCTCTCTAGGCTCTCCTGAGATTGTTCAATGCTGGCCAGGCGTTGTTCAATCCTCTGGGTAGCTTCAAGAATCTGCTCTCCGAAGCTCTTTGGTTTAGCTGCTGCTGCTGCTGCCTCTTTATCAGCTTTGGCTTTCCTAGCAGCTTCAATCTTGGCTTGACCTTCAACCGAAGTTGGATCCTCCTCGTCCATCACAACAACGTTGTCTTCATGCTCTGGCTGCAGTGGTAAGTGTTTCCTATCCAACAGGAATTTGCCCGTGCCAAACTTGACATTGATAAGCATCTGAATCTGTGGGGCAAATCCACATGACCTCTTCTGGTCAGCTGCAGTCCTCTTAATGGTCTCTACCATTAAGTCCATCACCTTGAAAGGTGCCTTCTCATCAAGTATATGCAGCATGTTGATAGAATACCCTCTGATCATGCGATGATCTCCAGACTTGGGCATCAGGGTATGCCTCAGAATAGTGTTAGTGGTAGGTAAACCTGCCTGGAGATAGTAGACTGAGCCAAGCTTCCACACTTCCAAATCTGCTGCGGGGATCTCCTTGTACATGTTCTTCATGGAATCATGGTTCTTCTTAGGAATCCCATAGACATCAATGTCGTCCTCTCTTTGCACTGGAGCATTCAGAAGTTCTGCCCATTCTTCAACAGAAGAAGAAAACCTTTGACCTTCAGTCATCGAGGTGATCTTCCCATCAGGATAGAAGTGGGCTGTGGCATAGAACTGCATAATCATCTCATCGTTCCAATCTGTCAGTTTCTGACCCACAAACTCAGCAACTCCACATGCAGTGAAGCTTTCATGCACATGGGGAAAGAAGTCTCTGTGCTCTTCGCTGTCAATGTATTTCCAGTCAACGTATCTGGTATCTGCAACTATTGGCTTCTTGTCCATCAGCACAGTCTCATAGAAGTCCTGCTGCTCTGTGGTGTGAAATCTGGGGTCTACAGCAGTCCTTCTCCTCACGTCATATGGATCAGATTGTCTCCATAGCCTGAGACCTCTATCTTTCCTTGCCTTCATATCCTCGGCTTGAGGATGAGCATCGTTGTGAAGTGGCAGTT
>LR738711.1:668323793-668374523 GCA_902687465.1 Secale cereale
CTTCATAGCATTGTCATTCGACTCTTCTCGACTATAAAGACTACTAGCATTTTCATCGTTACTAAGCTCACTAGATTTATCATGCAAGAGCTCATCTTCACCAAGCAAGTCATCCTCATCACTATTGAAGTCAATGAATTCAGGGTGTAATACCTTGGGGCCTTTAGCCATGAAGCATCTTCCAATTCCCTCATTTGGTGAATCAAATAAGTCGTAGGAGTTGGAGTTGGAGGATACGAGAGCAAGACCGGCAACACCTTCATCTTGACTGTAGTCGGAGTCGGAGTGATAGCTTCCATCGGATTGATTGTCGGAGTCGGAGCCGGAGACCCATTCACCTACATGAGCTTGATGTCTTCTTCTTGTGTAGCTCCTTGATGACTTGTCTTTCCTCTTCGAATCCTTGCTTCTCCGAGAGGGTCTTCGTTCATAACGATCATCTCTACTCCTTCTCTCTTTCCGAGGTGACTCATCTCTTGATCTTCTTCTTGGAGATTCTTTTCTTCTCTTGTGGGGAGCCGTACACTCATTTGAGTAGTGTCCGGGTCTTCCACAATTGTAGCAGTTTCGATCACGACTAGAAGATCTCTTTTCATCATATGATCTAGACTTTGAGCTTCTCTCTTTGCCTCTATTCTTGTAGAATTTGTTGAAGTTCTTAACCATTAGGCTTATCTCTTCATTGGAAATTAACTTGTCACTTGAGGTTGTGGGAGCATCACTTGTAGCTTTGTAAGCACCGCTTGACTTGTTGTGAAGCTCTTCCTTATCCTTAAGTGTCATCTCATGAGCAACAATTCTTCCAATGACTTCCGTTGGCTTGAGATTCTTGTAGTTTGGCATCATTTGGATCAAAGTGCACACGGTGTCATACTTTCCATCCAAAGCTCTGAGAATCTTCTTAATGATGAATCGGTCGGTCATTTCTTCGCTTCCTAAGCCGGCAATCTCATTTGTGATGAGAGCAAGCCTAGAGTACATTTCAGCGACTCCTTCACCATCCTTCATCTTGAACTTGTCAAGTTGACCTTGAAGAATATCTAGCTTTGATTCCTTCACCGATTCAGTACCTTCGTGCATTTCAACCAAAGTATCCCAAATCTCTTTAGCATTCTCAAGACGGCTGATTTTGTTGAACTCCTCGGGACACAAGGCATGGAAGAGAATGTCACAAGCTTGAGCATTGTTTTGCAACATTCGCAACTCTTCCGGTGTAGCTTCGCGATCCGGAACTTTTCCTTCCTCGAAGAATTCACCTTGCATACCAACACAAATAATGCCCCATGCGGCTGGGTTATGACCAAGAATATGCATTTTCATTTTATGCTTCCAACTAGCAAAATTTGTACCATCAAAGTAAGGACCTCTACGATAATTACCCTCACTAGACGCCATACTCTCCTAGGTTGTGAAACCAAGCTTATGGAGTCCAATGCAATGGAAACCAAAACAATGGAGACCAAAGCTCTGATACCACTTGTAGGATCGAAAGTATGTCTAGAGGGGGGGGGGGGTGATTAGACTACTTGTAAATATAAAAATTCTGCCTTTTGATCAAGAACAGTTTTTGGCAGATTCACAATTATGATCAAGTCAAGTATCACCCTACACATGCAATTCTAGAGTATAAGCAGCGGAAAGTAAATTGCACATGTAGTAAAGAGAGGTGGAGAAGATCAAACGCAATTTGGAGACGCAATGATTTTTCCCGTGGTTCCGATAGGTAGTGCTATCGTACATCCACGTTGATGGAGACTTCAACCCACGGAGGGTAACGGCTGCGCGAGTCCACGGAGGGCTCCACCCACGAAGGGTCCACGAAGAAGCAACCTTGTCTATTCCATCATGGCCTACGCCCACGGAGGGCTAGCCTTACTCGGGGTAGATCTTCACGAAGTAGGCGATCTCCTTGCCCTTACAAACTTCTTGGTTCAACTCCACAACTCGATGACGGAGGCTCCCAAGCGACACCTAACCAATCTAGGAGGCACCACCCTCCAAAAGGTAATAGATGTTGTAGATGATGATGAACTCCTTGCTCTTGTGCTTCAAATGATAATCTCCCCAACACTCAACTCTCCTCACTGATATGGCTGTGGTGGAAGAAAGGATTGAGTGGAAAGCAACTTGGGAAGGTTAGAAATCAAGTTTCATATGGTAGGAATGGAGCAACTTGATCTCAACACAAGGGTAGGTAGTTCTCTTCTCAGAAAGTGTAAGGTAGGAGTGGTAGTTCTTTCTGATGGCTCTCTCCATGAATGAAGAGGGGGTGGAGGGGTATATATAGCCTCCACACAAAATCCAACCGTTACACACATAATTGAGCAATCTCGGTGAGACCGAAGTGGACAACTCGGTCAGACCGAAAGTTCAAATAATGTGAACGTTGGGGTTTTCGGTGGGACCGAAAATACCATCTCGGTTAGTCCGATTTGAGTCAAGACAGGAACTTGCCAGTTTCGGTGGGACCGAAATCATCAACTCGGTTATTCCGATTTGAGGACAAACGGTTACAGAAGCTTGGCAGCCCATGTTTCGGTGAGACCGATCTCAAACTCGGAATGACCGATTTTTCTAGGGTTTGGCTTATGGCTGAGGTGGTTCATCTCGGTGTGGCTGAGTTTGGAAAATCGGTTGGTCCGAGATTACTTATGAGTGTGTATAGTAGTGAAAGTTGCTGATAGTTAAAGGAGATATATCACTAAGCACTTGAGCAACCAGATCATCAACACAACCTCATCCCCTTTTAATAGTATTGGCTTTTCCTATGGACTCAATGTGATCTTGGATCACTAAACCAAAAATGGAGTCTTGAGCTTTTGCCAATGCTTGCCTTAGCATTTTGAGGGGTCCACTTCTTCAGTCATTGCCATACCCATATCGCTGAACTTCTCTGAAATGATTCTCAAGTAACTATTAGTTCAATGATATATATGTTGTTATTAATTGCCAAAACCACCCGGGGATTAGTTGCACTTTCACCGCACTATGGCCACCCCCATCCTGATGACCCGATAGCCTCAGGACTCCCCAGCATGTCTCCCGAGGTCGCCTCGACGTCCGGGACACGCCACCCTGTCGGTCCCTTCCTTCCCCTCTGTCCTCTTGCCCTATCGAGCAAGCTCGGCCAGTGGGCGCACGAGTTCAAGGCTCTCCTAGAGCGTGCCCCGATTCCCCTTTCTCCCCCCTCGACCTGGACGACCCCCACAAGCACCCTAGACACGACCCAGAGCGCCGATTTGGCCTTTGGCATCTCCTAGGACGTGGCCGTGGACGCCGCCCACTGTGCACCAATGCCCCGCCATAGAAGGCTCTCCCCGGGCTTCCCCCTCGTCTCCATTTACCCTCTCTTCGCCTCAGCTATCTCCAGGACCACTCGCTCCTCCTCGGAGATGCTCCATCGCCTCCCCATGGCCAGAGCTGAGCCGTCAGCCTCCGCTCAAAGTACCACGAGCAAGGCCTCCTCCTCCCCTCCTATCCCCACTAGGCGAACCCCGTGGCCACGGACGAACCCCTCACCTTTTGTTTCTTTGCTCGGTACTCCGTAGAAGGGTGCCACCATGATCGTCGGCCTCGTCCGCACCGGCCGACATCCTGCTCATGCAGTACCCCTCGGAGACCGTGCCACCCCCGGACGGATGCGATCTGGTCCCGTGAGCACGCCAGTGGTCCGAGCACCGTGGGAGGTGGTCGGGGCCACCAACAATCTCCCACCAACGAGGCCTCTGCCTCCTCTGTCGTGGGCGGGAGGAGGGAGATGACCCTGTGGGTGGACCCCGCAGGTTAGTGACCCTGCCAGCGGGCCCCTCCCGTTTAAGTGGAAGCGCCCCGGAGGTTTCCACCTCCCTCGTGGGGAAACAAACTCCGCAAAGGCGCCTTCGACGTGGCCCCCTTCCCGCACGCAGCTGAGCCAGTGGGCCGGCCCGGTGGCTATCCTACGCCTAGTGCGTGTTTTAGGTATAAACCTAAACCTTTTCTTTTTTCTTTTCTAGTGAGTGTCAAAAATCCATGAAAAATTCAAATGGACTCAAAATTTGATGATTCAAATTTCTAGTAGTTCATAAATCGTGATCTATCTCCTGGTGCAATTTGCACATTTTTCCATAGACTTTCTCCTCGCAAATATTTATCAAATCCTATTTTTCTATTTTTTTGATGAACTTTAGAAAATCACAGAGAGCTCAAAATTGATCCAAATGAAATGATTCAAATTCCTAGATACTTTTAAGTTCACAACTTAGTTATTTTTAACATTTTTTCCTAATACTTTTTGTGCTACATCAAATAATGGTCCCTTTCTTCATGTATAGCCAACTTTGCAAATCCTTAGGAAAACCATGACAACTCAAAATCTAGTGAAACAAATTCCTAGATGTGATGCGGAGCATCCCTCCATCATCCCCATGGACACTCCGTCACCGCCACAAGCACCCAAGGGACCAATGACTAGAGCACGTACAGGCACCATAAAGAATGAGGTGAATTCTTTCCTCTTTGAGTTTCATTCGGATTTGCATGAGAAAATTGGGTTCTACCTCACAAGGACACGTTGTGCATTCTTAGGTACCAAGAAGAGGACCATGAAGAGGCACGGACGGAGACGCAAGCTCGCTTTGGAGAAGAGGAGGAGGAGAGGAACGAGAAGGGAGAAAGAGAAGAAGCTCTGGACACTACGGGTGCCCGGCTGCAGCCTGGGCATCGGCCCCAGTCGGCCTCGGGTGCTCAGCCGGTTGAGCCCCGGGTGCCTGCCCCCTACAGGCTGCTGGCCCGGCCGCACCGGGTGCCTGACCCCGCTGCCCCGGGTGCCCGGGGCACTTCCTGCCACCAGCCCAGCCCACGCCGGGTGCCCGGCCCCGCGGCCCCGGGTGCCCGGGCCTCCTCCAGCACCGGTCCAGCACCACCCCGGGTGCCCGGGCCACCTCCGAACGCCGGCCCAGCTAGCCCCGGGTGCCCCGCCACTTGGCCCCGGGTGCCCGGTCTCCTCCGGCTTATCTTTGTTTTTAGGGTCTTTTTGGTCTTTTGTAACCCTACCTCCCCCAATTTCGTCCCTAGACTTATATATACACTATCCCAAGCTCATTGGAGAGGTTAGCAAAGTATTTGATTGACATTGAGAGCTTTTCTCCTCGTATCCTCTCCTCTTGGAGATCAAGACCCCTCTTGGGAAGAATCCTTGTGGATTTCAAGACCTCACAAGGGAGTAGATCATCATCAGGACCTCATCTCATCTAGGAGTGGGAAGATTTCTTCCTAGTGCTTAATTCCTTGGATTGATCTTGTATGCTTGTGGATCTCATGTATGCTACTCTAGTGGATGTGTGATTGTGGTTTTTGTTTGAGTGATTCTCTTGTGTTCTTATGTTCGTGCTCCTTTTCCCCCTCCAAATGTGAAAAGATCTCACCTAGGGTTTCACCCTACAACAACTTGGTATCATGAGCAAGGTTGATTCACATCTTGGAGTCCCATCCCCCCATTTGCTAGCTTGATTTTGCTGTGTTCATACCCAATTTCGAAAATCTGCACAAAAATAGCCCAATTTTTTCTTCAATTTGTTAGATCTTGTGAGATTTTGTATTTTTGGTCCATGGATTTGATGTTTGGCAAGTGGATCTAGCCTTCCCCTACCCATCCCCAACCTCCCCACCACGAAATCCATCGAAATTGACCATTTCCCAAAGATTTTTGCCCAAATCGGAGACCACCGGGTGCCCGCACCTCGAACAACCTGGTGCCCGCACCCCCGGCCAATTTTCCCAGACCACCCCGGGCACCCGCACCCCACACCTCGGGTGCCCGCACCCCCCGAATCAGCCCACGAACAACACCGTTTCCGCCATAACTTCCTCTCCCGAAGTCCATTTTTGTGTTCTTTAGCTTGTTTTGTAGCTCTTGACATCCCCCATCGTCTTAGATCATTACCACCACCATTTGCTTCCATCAAAATTTGACCAGTTTTTGGGTTGCAGTTTCAGTTTCCTAAGGTATTTCGGCTACTTAGGAAGGGTGTGACTTAGGCATCACCGCCATCAACCCGGAATCGACATCGCCAACTGTAAGCAAGGACGGTAACATCGACGACATCTTGTCTATTACCTTGCCATTGAACTTGATAACCCCCAGCCATTTTGCGTTGCTTACCTATTGAGACTAACAAGTTGAGAATTGCCGGGCCACGTTCTTTGTGCACCTTAGTGATACACCTATCACGCATAGCTACATTTAGCGTGCAATCATCTTGCTATCATCACTGTGCCATTAGTCCCTCCCATGCATATCTTACATACTTGTCTAGTATCATACTTGGCTCAAGAATCAAGCACAGAGAAAAAAAGAGAAAGGAGAAAATGCTTTTAAGCAAAAAGAGAATAAACAAAAGAGCTTGGTAGCAATAGCATTGTGCCATTTGCATAGTTGCATCATCTTGGATACTCCATACATAGAAAGTTGGGAGTCGGAGATGACACATTTACTCTTATAGGTTGGTGCACAAGTTCATATCTATCCCATTCGAGCAATCAAGCTAGAGACTGTCGAGTATCCATGCAACAAGAGCATTTTCCGTGGTCACACTTATTCCACTCATTCCTAATCCTTAACTTTTCGAGGAATCCTTCATCAGTGGTTGTGAATGACTGACTTTTTCAATCGGATCCCACTTATCTTTGCGTGTGCGTTTCCAAGTGATAAACTAGCCTTTGATCTATCTGTTTTACTTGCATTTTGTGAACCTTCTCAACATTATCAATATCTTGACTAACACTTGCTTGAAGATTTTGTGCCACTTATCCTCACCAAGCTCCTCCATAAGCTTTGTGTGTGTAGGTGTGAGAAACAAACCCGGTACCAATTCCCCTATTGTAGCATCACATTGAGTGATACTTGATACATCTTCAATCTTCGGAAACGGTAACTTTGGTATTGTCTTCTCATTTTCCTACTCACTCCCACTTTACATGATGGATATGCCAAGTTCTTCTACAAACCTGATAGTCAAGCTTCAAGTTGAAGCACCAAACCACGTCACCAAGAATCACCTCTTTGGCGTCCAACGAGCTCTTCATCAAGAAAGTGAGGCTTTGGGTGACCGCATCGAGCAACTCGCTTCCGACCTTCGCACACAAATGGAAGAGTTCTGCAACATCATCGTGAACCGCGTGTCTTCGACTTCTTCATCAAGACAATGCCATTCAAGTCGATGCTCAAGTGACCACTCTTTGGCTTAGTCTTCGTCGGATGCAAGTCCTCCACGGCCTCGTCCACCTCCACAATTCGTCAATCAAGATCGACAATCTCCGGACAATCCATTCCATGGAAATGGGTTACAAGATCGAGTTCGAGCACGTGAGCAAGCGAGACGCCAAGAGCAACAACCCCAACATCAAGTATATAAATATGAAGATGCATTCCGGCAAGCACAAGAATGACGTGACGATCAAGCACGCAACACGCAACAAGCTCTTCGTGAATCCTCTCGAGTCCTCTCCGACCGCAGCCGCCAAGTACGTGAACAAGAAGAATCACTTAGTCAAGCACAACAAGAGGAAGGCGATCATCGAGAAGCAGAACAAGAGTGACGAAACCGGAATAACATACCGCGTCCAAACCGACAAGACCATCATGAGGAGCAAGCATTCGAGGAGCATCCACCTCGTCACGAGCAACACCACCATCGTCACCATGATGAAGAACAACGCTTCGGCAAGCTCAAGTTCACCATGCCCAAGTTCTCTAGAAGCACCGACCCCAAGGAGTATCTCTCATGGGCATTGAAGGTCGACAAGATATTTCACCTCCACAACTTTGAAGAGGAGAAGAAGATTGCCATGGCATCTCTCGAGTTCCAAGAATACGTCCTCATTTGGTGGGAACAAGTGATCGCACGACGAGAAGCAAGAGGTGAAACACCAATCACAAGTTGGACTCACATGAAGGAGGTCATGAGAGCTCGCTTTGTGCCTACACACTAGACATGTGACCTTTTCAAGAAGCTGCAACTCCTCAAGCAAGGCACCAAGACGATGGAAGAATACTATCAATAAATGGAGATCACTATGATTCGAGCAAATGTTAAGGAAGATGATGAACAAACGATGGCTCGCTTCTTGAATGGTCTCAACCACCCTATCAAGAAGATTGCGTACTTTCAACCCTACACTAACCTTCTCGAGCTCGTCCACCAAGCAACCAAAGCGGAGCGCCAAGTGCAAGATGACTTCAAATACGCCAAGTACTCGTCCAAGATCTATGGCTCTTACACTCAAGCGCCAACAACTTTGGCACCTCCTACCTCTACAAGAGCATACCCAAGTACCGGAGACGAGTCAAGTTCGAAGCAAGCACCTTCTACCACTCGTCCACCAGCAAGCTCATAGAAGTCCAAAACTACTCCAACACCGGCACCACCCGAAGACCTTGTCAAGACAAATTCAATGAAATGCATGACACAAGTCATACTATTGTACCAACAAACGAATAATGATATTCAATGTTGACGGAACATATGACTCCATGAGCGAAGATGAAATGGAAGCGCTTCAGCATGTGGCCATGCACCGTCAGGTGAATGAAGATGTAGACAACCTAGTCTTTTGCGACAATGACTCAAGTCCCGCTCTCATCGTCTCCAAGGTCTTGACACTCCAACAACAACACGACGAAGACCAAAGATGCCACATCTTCCATACCAAAGTGGGCATTCAAGTTTGTTCGGTCAAGGTCATCATTGATGGAGGAAGTTGCCATAATCCCACAAGTGAAGAACTATGCTGCAAGTTGCAACTCGTGAAGAAGAAGCATCCACGTCCCTACAAGGTTCAATGGCTTAGCGACTCCGGCACATCCCAAGGTTAGCACATGGTTCAAGTTTCCTTCGAGATCGGCACATACGAAGACACATTGGAGTGTGATGTCGTTCCTATGTCCGTGTGCCACCTTCTCTTGGGACGACCTTGGCAATACGACCGAGGTGTCCTACACAACGGACGAACAAACCAATATAGCTTCAAGATGAAGGGCAAGGAATATGTGCTTTGTCCTATGTCACCAAGCCATGTGATCACCGACAAGCAAGCTTCAACACATCGTGGAGAGAGTAGTGAGAGAGGGAACCGCCATAAAGAGAGCGAGCGCCACAAACCAAATTCGAGTAACTCCACCTTTAGAGATAAGAGTGACATAGTGCTTCTAGCCACCAAAAGAGACATGACAGAAGTGTGTGAGAACACAACTAGCGTCATTCACTATGTCCTCGTGTGCAAAGATGAAGTGGTTCAAACTAACAACTCTCACCATCTACCTTTAGTGTTGTCTCAATTGTTGCAAGAATTCTCGAACGTCTTCCCCGATGAGCTACCGCCGGGTCTACCTCCAATTCGCGGCGTCAAATACCGCATCGACCTCATACCCGGCGCATCACTTCCGAATAAGGCTCCTTACCGCGTCAACCCCAAGGGAACCAAGGAGATACAACGTCAAGTACAAAAACTCATCGACAACGGTCACGTACGTGAAAGCTTAAGCCCTTGTGCCGTTCCAGTTATTCTCGTGCCTAAGAAAGGTGGAAGTTTTCGCATGTGCTCCGATTGTCGTCCGATCAATGTTATCACCGTTAGATATCGTCACCCTATTCCACGCCTAGATGACATGCTTGATGAATTATGTGGTGCCACCATTTTTTCAAAAATCGATCTTAAAAGTGGCTATTACCAAATTCGCATTCAAGAGGGTGATGAGTGGAAAACAGCTTTCAAAACCAAGTTTGGGTTATATGAGTGGTTGGTCATGCCGATGGGCTTATCAAAAGCGCCCGACTCATTCATGCGTCTCATGCATTTCGTTCTTCGACCTTATATCGTCGTCTTTGTAGTGGTTTACTTTGATGACATCCTTGTTTTTAGCAAGTTGCTTAAGGATCACGTCACACACATCCGTATGGTTTTGCAAACCCTTCAGAAAGAACGCCTCTATGCTAACACGGATAAATGCACTTTTAGCGTTGATAAGGTTGTTTTCCTAGGATTTGTCGTCTCTTCACAAGGTGTCCATGTCGATGAAACTAAAATTGAAGCAATTAAAACTTGGCCCCAACCAACGAATCTCCAGCAAGTGCGTAGCTTCCTTGATTTAGCTGGTTTCTATCGCCGCTTTGTGAAGGCCTTTAGCACAATTGCTTCTCCTTTGCACGCTTTGAGCAAAAAGAACGCACCCTTTGTTTGGGGTACCTTGCAAGATACTGCGTTCAACGAGCTAAAAAATTTGCTTACTCACGCACCCTTACTTGCCCTACCTAACTTTGACAAACCTTTCGAGATGCATTGCGATGCTAGTGGTACCGGCATAGGAGGCGTGCTCATGCAATAAAAGCGCCCAATTGCGTATTTTAGTGAGAAACTTTCCGGCGCTCAACTTAATTATCCCATCTATGATAAAGAATTATATGCCTTAGTGAGAGTTTAGCATGTGTGGGAACACTATCTCCGTCCTCATGAATTCATTCTTCACACGGAACATGAGACACTTAAATATCTTAAAGGTCAAACTAAGTTGAACAAGCGTCATGCTAAGTGGAGTGAGTTCATTGACTCTTTTCCCTATGTCATCAAGTACATTAAAGGCAAATAAAACGCTATGGCGGATGCACTTTCCCGCAAATGCATGCTTGTTACCGAACTTGATTTGAATGTCATTGGCTTTGAGCATATTAAAGACTTGTATGCGTATGATGCTTACTTTGTGACCCCTTATGCTAATTGTTTGACACATGCATCGTGGGAACAATTTTACATCAAGGATGGTTATCTTATGAGAGCTAACAAACTATGCATTCTTGAGTCCTCCCTTCGTTTGCTCATTTTGCAAGAGGCTCATGGAGGAGGCCTTATGGGACACTTCGGCCGCGACAAGACATTCGCGACGCTCTCCAATCACTACCATTGGCCAAAGATGTTCCACGATGTCTCACGCTACACCAACCAGTGCTCGACATGCCACAAGGCTAAGTCTAAATCTCAACATCATGGTTTACATATGCCACTTCCTATTCCGTCTCAACCATGGGAAGACATTAGCATGGACTTTGTGTTAGGATTGTCGAGAACTCAAAATGGCAAGGATTCCGTTTTTGTTGTCGTGGATCGCTTTTCCAAAATGGCACATTTCATTCCTTGCAACAAGATAGACGATGCTTCACATGTTGCAAATCTTGTTTGTAGGGAGATCTTGAGGCTACATGGACTATCAAGGACAATTGTCTCGGACCGTGACATCAAGTTCATAAGTTACTTTTGGAAGACACTATGTGCCAAGCTCGGCATCAAGCAACTATTCTCGACGGCCTATAATCCTCAAACCGATGGCCCAACGGAAGTCACCAACCGAACGCTCGCCACTCTACAATGCGTGATGATAAAGAAGAACATCAAAGAGTGGGAGGAGTGCCTACCCATCACCGAGTACGCCTACAACCGAGCACAACACTCTACTACCGATAAGTCCCCCTTCGAGGTCGTCTACGGCTTCAACCCCTTGTCACCTTTGGACATCCTCCCTCTACCTCTCCAAGAACGCGCAAACATATGCAAGTGCAATAGCAATTTATCTCAAGAAGGTGCATGAAGAAACAAGGTCCACGATCGAGCATCAAGTCCAACGTCTCGCCACCAAGCTCAACACCAACAAGGCACCAATGGTGTTCCAACCGGGTGATCTCGTTTGGCTACACCTACGCAAAGACCGCTTCCCCAAGGAGCACAAATCCAAGCTTCTTCCACACGCCAATGGCCATTCAAGGTACTAGCATGCTACAACGACAATGCTTACAAGATCGACATCCCTCGAGCCAAGTACAACGTAAGCGACATCTTCAAAGTCAAGGACTTGTCACGTTTCCATGGTGATGAAGATCATGATCCATGGACGGATCTTTCCCAGGGAGGGGAGATGCTGCGGAGCATCCCTCCATCATCCCCATGGACACTCCTTCACCACCACAAGCACCCATGGGACCAATGACTAGAGCACGTACACGCGCCATAGAGAACGAGGTGAATTTTTTCCTCTTTGAGTTTCATTCATATTTGCATGAGAATTGGGTTCTACCTCACAAGGACACGTTGTGCATTCTTAGGTACCAAGAAGAGGACCATGAAGAGGCATAAACGAAGACGCAAGCTCGCTTGGGAGAAGAGGAGGAAGAGAGGAATGAGAAGGGAGATAGAGAATAAGCTCTGGACACTCCGGGTGCCCGGGCTCTTCGGCACCGGGTGCCCGGCCGTAGCCTGGGCGTCGGCCCCAGCCGGCCCGGGTTCTTGGCCGGTTGAGCCCCGGGTGCCTGGCCCATATAGGCCGCTGGCCTAGCCGCAGCGGGTGCCCGGCCTCGCTGCCCCGGGTGCCCGAACCACTTCCTGCCACCGGCCCAGCCCACGCCGGGTGTCCGGCCCCGCGGCCCCGGGTGCCCGGGCCTCCTCCAGTGCCGGTACAGCACCACCCCGGGTGCTCGGGCCACCTCCCAGCGCCGACCCAGCTAGCCCCGGGTGCCCGACCACTTGGCCCCGGGTGCCCGGTCTCCTCCGGCTTATCTTCGTTTTTAGGGTCTTTTTGGTATTTTGTAACCCTACCTCCCCCAATTTCGTCCCTAGACTTATATATACTCTATCCCTAGCTCATTGGAGAGGTTAGCAAAGTATTTGATAGACATTGAGAGCTTTGCTCCTTGTATCCCCTCCTCTTGGTCTTGGAGATCAAGACCCCTCTTGGGAAGAATCCTTGTGGATTTCAAGACCTCCCAAGGGAGTAGATCATCATCAAGACCTCATCTCCTCTAGGAGTGGGAAGATATCTACCAAGTTATTATTTCCTTGGATCAATCTTGTATGCTTGTGGATCTCATGTATGCTTGATAACCCACAAGTATAGGGGATCGCAACAGTTTTCGAGGGTAGAGTATTCAACCCAAATTTATTGATTCGACACAAGGGGAGCCAAAGAATATTCTCAAGTATTAGCAGTTGAGTTGTCAATTCAACCACACCTGGAAGACTTAATATCTGCAACAAATTATTTAGTAGCAAAGTAGTATGGAAGTAACGGTAATGGTGGCAAAAGTAACAGTAGCAGTTTTATAGTGATTGTAATAGTAGCAGCGGAAAAGTAACTAAGCAAGGATCAATATGTGAAAAGATCGTAGGCATTGGATTAGTGATGGATAATTATGTCGGATGTGATTCCTCATGTAATAGTTATAACATAGGGTGACGCAGAACTAGCTCCAGTTCATCAATGTAATGTAGGCATGTATTCCAAATATAGTCATACGTGCTTATGGAAAAGAACTTGCATGACATCTTTTGTCCTACCCTCCCGTGGCAGCGGGGTCCTATTTGAAACTAAGGGATATTAAGGCCTCCTTTTAATAGATTACCGGACCAAAGAATTAACACTTAGTGAATACATGAACTCCTCAAACTACGGTCATCACCGGGAGTGGTCCCGATTGTTGTCACTTCGGGGTTGCCGGATCATAACACATAGTAGGTGACTATAGACTTGCAAGATAGGATCAAGAACTCACATATATTCATGACAAAATAATAGGTTCAGATCTAAAATCATGGAACTCGGGCCCTAGTGACAAGCATTAAGCATAGGAAAGTCATAGCAACATCAATCTTAGAACATAATGGATACTAGGGATCAAACCCTAACAAAACTAACTCGATTACATGGTAAATCTCATCCAACTCATCACCGTCCAACAAGCCTACGATGGAATTATTCACGCACAGCGGTGAGCATCATGAAATTGGTGATGGAGGAAGGTTGATGATGACGATGGCGATGATCTCCACTCTCCAGAGCCCCGAACGGACTCTAGATGTGATGCCCGAAGACCGATGCTCCAGAAGATTTACATATATTCCGGGTTTCGTTGTGTGTTTCATTTGTGCTTGCTTTATTTATTTTGCATTGCATCATGTCATCATGCCATCATGTCTTTAATTTCTGCAACTCAACTAAATAAATCGTATGGATCTTCGATCCATTTAAATCGAGGGATATTCACATGGCGATTTCTCTTTATAACCTATGTAAAGTCTCCTAATATTATTAATAAGGAGCTATAACAAAATATCCCATTGCCTTGGAATCATGGAAAAACACTTGCAAATATTCCTCGTGTTCTTTTTCTACTTCAATTTTGACTCTGTAACCTTGTCTATAATTCTTAACCGTTTTATCGAGGCTCCTCCAAAAATTCGAACATTTTTGGACACTTCGAAAATCAAGTGTTAGTTCAAACCCATTTGAATTAAATTCAAATATGTTTGAATTATATCGTTCGATCATGCCACTTCTATTTTTCTTGGAATACGCTCATTTTCGCGAGCCCGAGAAAAATAACCTCATGCCCTAATTCTATTCCTAACACCTCCTTTCTTTTCTTTTCTTCTTTGTTGTTTTTCTGTTTTTTGGGCAAACAACAGTTTAAGTGGGATGAGGGAGGACCCATCCCGCCGGACCTCCCAGCTGCCAGTGGCCTGGCCCAGACCGGCCCAATTCCCCCCGAGGCCCAGCCGCCCCATTTATACTTACCCTAGCCCGTTTCCATCTCCCCCCAACGCCCGACACTCTCCCCTATCATTCTCCCTCGCGCCGCACACCACCCTCCCATCGATGCCCATCTCTCCCTCGCTCCCTCGTCCGTTCCCCTCATCCGCCGCCAGGGCCCGATCCCCTCAGCCGTCGACCTCCTCTGCACCGCGCCGTTCCCCATCGCCCCGCGACGCTCGTTCTCCATCCTGCGCCCGAGAGCCTTCCCTGCCGCCCCGCGGCTCGGATCCTGCTCCGGCCGCCGCCCGCGTCGGCCACTTCCTGCGCCGGCCTCAAGCCCATCGCCGCCGCGCCTGAGGCGCTCGACCCCGCCGCCCAGGGCTTCGCCCGTTGCCGCCATGGACGACCTCGCCAAGCTCCCCTGCCTCCTTCCACCACCGCGCCGTCCAAGGTCGCCTTCGCTCAAGTTCCGCCGCTCCATTTCTTCAGCATCATCGTCCCGCGCTGCCTGCAGCCACACCATGGCCGCGCCCCGCACCGAAGCTTGAACCTCCTGCCGGTAGCCATGTTGCTCCTCTTCCTTGCCACAGCTCCGAGCACCTCCTGCGCCCTTGCTTGTTTTGGTTGCCACCTGGTGCTGCCTCCGAGCGCTATCGATGCATCTCCGTGGTTAGAACCTTTGCCAAATCCTCTCTGGTCACCTTCAGGAAGTGGCACGCCAAGTGCAGTGATGACCCTTGAAGACCCCTGCCCCGTGTACCATTCTGTTATTGTAGTGGAACCTGCCAAGTACCCCTACACATGGTTACGTCAAGTTCATCTTCAAAACGAGAACGGCTACACGGCGACACGTCAAGTACATCTACCGTCGCCGAAGATCTGCGTATAACAAGCGGCAAGTTCGACCCCGCCCCGCGAACGACTACCCTCATCGAGACCCCAAGTACCACATCGACAAGCGTGTACGCCTGAACGACTACCTTCGCCGAAGACTCGTGAACAACTACTTCCTCTACGACCCGTGTACCACTACTTTCCTCATCGAACTCGAACCGCCTCGAAACGAACGCTTCGAAGGTATAACCGCCAAACCGATGACCCCGTGAATGAATTCTTGTTGTGTTGTTTGAGATGTTTCGAATGTTTGCATCGTGCCCGCTGTGCCCCTCCTTTTGTCATCGACCCATGGGAACCCGGAAACCGGGAGCACCCCATCGTCTTGTTCGACACGTTCACGCCACCTTTTCTTTTGCATCGGCTTCTCGACGAGTTGTCGGATCATCGGAACGTTGCCGTGGCACCGTTTCCGTTCTCGTCGCCAGGACACTCCTTTCCATCCGTCGTGGCGCCGAAATGCTTCATATCTTGTTAATTGTGAACCTTTAACTAAAATTTGTATAAAACTTGAAAATTTCATCCGCATCATGATAACAACATTTAAATGTTAAATTGTTGTTGCTTAATAATTGCTAAATATGCACATGGGGATTTTTCGGATTTGTTGTTGTTATTTCTGGCCTCATTTAAAATGTCTAGATAGTGTAGTTTGTTTAAGCTTCACCTCTCACCATGTTAACAAACATTTAACCTTGTCTTATAAATAAACGGGAGTCAGCTACATAAATATAATGTGGTGTTTTGTCCATATGCAACTCATTGCATAATTCAGCTCCACTTAACTTGTAGTAATTGTTTGTGCACTTTGCCATGCCATGCATTTTAAACCGGACATGCATCATACTTGTGTGTGCATCATGCCTTGGTTATGATATGTGTGTTTACCAGGTTGTTTGCTTCTTTCCAGTTTGCTTCTCTCATTAGCTTCGGGTTCGTTCCGGAGTTGTGAGGTTTTGTTCAGCTACTTCTTGGACTTGTTCTTCTTCCTTGCGGAATCCCAGGCAAGATGACGATTCCCAGATCTCACTACTATCTTTGCCTATGCTAGATGTTTCGCTCTTTAGATATTGCCTCGATGCCCATGTCTGTCTGTCAGCCTCCTATTGTTGCCATGAGACCTCTAACCTTTGACACCTTCTCAGCAAACTGTTGTTTGGCTATGTTACCCGCTTGCTCAGCCCCTCTTATAGCGTTGTTAGTTGCAGGTGAAGATGAAGATTGCTCCATGTTGGAACTTGTTTTTGGAATATCACAATATCTCTTAAATATATTAACATACCTATATACTTGGCAATGTGTGGAAGGCTTGGCCTTTTGCTCGGTGTTTTGTTCCACTCATGCCACCTTAGGACCCGATAAACCGGTGTTATGTTCCCGGATTTTGCGTTCCTAACACGGTTGGGGTTTATGGGCCCCCCTCGATAACCCGCTTAGCGCTAAAGCTTTTCCAGCAAGGCCCAACATTGGTACTCCATTTGCCTAACAACTAAAACTTGCCGATGGAGTAATTAACCCGAGGATTAATTAATCAACGCCCCTGGGCCAGTGCTCGATTTGAGTGTTGCTCCAACCGAGCAGACTGCAGGGCCGCCTTGGGGAAACCCGAGTTATTTGGTATTTTACTGTAGGCTGTACCATCCGGTCGTGGCCTGAGACAAGATACGCGCGGTTACTATCAGGGTGTCGGCACGCCGGGAGGTCTTGCTGGATTAGTTTTACCTTAGTCGGAATATCTTGAGCACGGGATTATGAGAATACTCGGGTCTTCCCACCTTGGAGTTGCGACTCCACAGATCGTGAGCTTGTGATGGGCTAAGTTGGGACACCCCTGCAGGGTTTTGATCTTTCGAAAGCCGTGCCCGCGGTTATGTGGCAGATGAGAATTTGTTAATATCCGGTTGTAGAAAACATGTCACTCTATCCTTAATAATACACTACCTGTGTGAGTTCCGTGATTGTCTCTTCTCGAAGGGGTTTCGAGAAGAAGAACACGGTGGGGTTATGTCTGACGTGAGTATCTAGGATCACTTATTGACCACCTTGTCGATCGATGGCTCTTACTCTCTTCTCGCTCTGAACACGTAAGCTAGTTGCTTAGCGCTTGCTGCAGCCACTTTATTAGCCTTTCCTCACCTATAAGGCTTTGTTAGTTTTGATACCCGGGAACGGGATTGCTGAGTCCTCCGTGGCTCACAGATTACTACACACACCAGATGTAGGTACTATGGTGAACTACTCAGGTGACGGCACGAAGTTGTACTGGGAGTTCGATGAAGAGCGTAGCCGTATGTTTGTGACGTTTTCGACGATCAGTAGTGGTTCCTACTAGGGGCGATCGGGACCTTGTGTTGTTAATTTATGGTATCTTTCATTTGGATCTTCGTCCATAGTCGGACTCTGATGTTATTTGGATGATGGTTGCTTATGTAATGTATTGTGTGCAGTGGCGAGTGTAAGCCGACTACTCTTTTGCAATTTCATCCCTATTTTACATGAGTCGTGCAAAGATACCATACTTGAGATCATTATAGTATGAGCTTATGCCTTTAAGTTGTGCCTCGACACGTAGGAGTTATAATGTCATACTGGGCATTACAAGTTGGTAATCAGAGCCTTCTCCGACCTAGGAGCCACCACTGATTGATCGAATCGTTGACGGTTGAGTCTAGGCACACACTTGAAAATGTTTTGAGTCCTATATATATATATCAGAGAGTAGGATTTCTTTTTATCCTCATCTCTTTTCACTCTGGTGAGTATTCCTGACGATTACTCTTGTCTCTTCTACTCTAAAAAATTCGCCAAATTTTTTTAGGATCACGCGAGTATTGTTTGGATTGTTCCGATGTCTTTGTGACGAGAACATTGTTCTCGATGCCTCCTGTCATTTAGGGGTTGTGGCAGTGTCCCGGGGAGTTGAGCTCCGAGGTGTTGTCGTCACAAATCTATCGCAGCAGTTCTGGAATACTTAAGACGGCCGACATCGAAAACTCTTCTATGTGGTTAGTGGCAAGATAACCCCGACATCACCGAGTACTGGGAAGTAGTTCGGGAGTATTTCCATAGCTTGTATAGCAGATGCGTTTCGAAGGTCCGAGATAAACGGTTTCCGAAAATGACTGGTTATGTGTTAGAGTTGAGTGCGCGATGCTTCCCCTGTATCCCCAACACCCGATTGCATGACTGCAAACTTTCGGAAATTAATAGCTGGGTTCATCTAGTAGCTCATAGGCATTCTTCCAACGAATGCATGATATGGAGTTCGGGGTTCAACATTGAGTGAAGAGGTTTTATGGGTGTTGTTCCAATCGGGAGTTGCATCTTAAAGGGTCCTTGGCTATGCTGATCCGGGGATTGCAAAACCCTTTTGTAACACGTTCCATGAGCTTTCAGCACGAATATGTCGAACGAAGCTTCTATCTTGTATTTGTTCTATCTGCTCCTTGTTGTTTTTATTTACCTTTTGTTCTCCCAAGTGGCTTCTCGACAAGTGTTGTACCATTAATCTACGGAAGTCATTCGTCAATTCTCTGTTCGAATGATATTGTGAAGATTATGTTGCAACATAACTACCCTTTGTTTTTGTTTTGATTCTGGTATTCGAGTTGCTTCGATGTCAAGTGTTGATTCCATACCTTTCCTAATCAGTGTTCTCATATTACTATGGGAGTGCTAGTCCTTCTTAATCATTGAGATTGCTATGTTAAATCCTTTCAACCGACGTGCTTCTCTTCAAGTTAATCCGATCTCTTCATCATTTGCAAGATCAACTCTCAATCTTTTCTCAACGGTGTCTGTTTCATTCATCCCAAGTTGTCTTTGTTTTCCCCACCCTCCCACCCTTTTCTTATGGAGCCATAATTCTTAATAAAGTATCCATTTTATTCATGTGATGTTTCTTCATTCATTTCCTTCAATGTTCTTATCCGATGATTTATCGTGAAGATGCTCAAGAGTTTCAAGTTCATCATTCTTAATTCTAATATTCTTCTCCGGTGGACTAAATCCAAGCTTCCGTATTGATCATATCTGTGCCTCTTGTTTCACATGTATTCCAATGTGGGAATTCTTATCCAAAGTCTCTCTTGCTTATTCAACTCTCTAATTCCTATCCGGAGTGTTCGAGATAGCTCGGAAGATTCGTGTTTCAATTCATGATCCGTTCAAGCTATTTTGAGATTGTTATCCTATTCAAGCCATTTAATTCAACCGGTGCAATATATCTTAAGAAATCTTTTTCAGCGGTGATTTCTTTAGTGGTCCCTAACCCACAGGTCTTTTCCCAGGATCTTACCTGACTCTTTTAATTTTCCGGAGTTATTCTGAAATTCTTTTCAAAGTGTGATGTAAGAATGATTTCCATCAGTCACATGCCTTCTCCAAGTTCGTTTCAAATTATTTTCATCTTTAGCCCCACCTTTTCCCCTTTTCATTCTTCCGGAGTATCGCACAAATTCTTACGATGGTTCTCATCGTCTTCTCAGGTTGTGAAGACACGAGAAGAGTTTCTCTTAAATCTTGGCCAGCCTCTTGAAGATTCGTGGTTCTAGCTTCTCGTCATCCTCATTATTGTTTTGATCACGAGGAATCTTTTTATACCCTTCCGAAGCAGTTCATGAATTCTTTCCATTGTGATCCTCCGAAGGCCATCATTTCAGAAGATTTCTTCGTTCTCAGTTTTCAACTTCGTCCTCCAACTATTCTTAATTGATGCCTCTTCGTTCGTCTCCATATTCTTATAGTGGTTCATTCAAGTTTTCTCTTCCTTGTTATCGTATTAATTCATTTTTTCTTTTCATAATCCTACCGGTGAGTCATTCAAGATTTTTCCCCTCAAGTTTGGCTATATCTCTCTCCAATCCTTTTCAAGAAGAATAAGTAGTATGTCAAATCAATTGGTTGTCATCAATTTAAATTGGTGAAGGATATGCATAACATAAATCTCTAGTTTCTTCCAAGAGGTTAATCCCTTCCTTCGGAGTTTGTTCAGAAGGAATATATTCTCGGTTCTAAGTTGTTCATCTTTTCTTTCCGGAGTTCCAAACTCTCTCAATTATCTTGTCACGAAGATCCTTCTAAATTATTGCAAGGCTTCAATCTTATTCTTTTCATCCTTTTGTTACCGGAGTTCATCTTGGTGGTAAATCATGATTTAATTCATGCTCGAAGTGTTCTTCAAGATTCTTGTTGGAGCTCGAGCATTCGTCATCATGCATTCCGAAGTGCAATTCTTGCTCCCTTATCTTTTGAGGTGGTGTTATGTCATTCTTAACAATTTTCCCTTCATGTTTCATGATTCACAAGTTGTCAAGAATGAAATATTTAAACCCATCATCCTCATTTCTCAGGAGATCCTGTCAACCTCCCATTTTGTTTGTTGGAGTTATCTTGGGTTGTATCTCACCTAAAAGCTTTCCCTAAGGATTGTTGATATTTATGGTGCTTATAAATAACCCAGTTTCTTCATTTATCCTCCTGCAGAAATAAGTTTTATTCTTGTCGTTGATCTCAATCCAATCAAATGTTTTCGTAAGTGGTTGGTTGTCACCTCATAATTTTGAGTTGTTTTCCATAAGCCAACAACAAGCTTATTCTGTGCTTGTTGATTCTTCCAACAACTCTGTTCAATCCATCTTTGTAAGGATTCTCTTTCAAATTCAATTTTAGGAGAAGTTGTCATATTTTTCTCCGTTCATTTTCTTTCATTGATCTATATTCTACTCTTTCATTCCGGAGACATTGTAATATTGCTCTCATCGTCCCATCATTTTGTCATATCAAGATCATATTATTCCCTTGCTTGTCTATTTAACCGGAGTGTTGTGTCCTCCATTCAAGTTCTGTCATCTTATCTAGTTTTCCTCTGTTTTCAACCGGAGTGCTGTCTGAATCCTTCTTACCCCTTGTGCCATTCTTTCAATTGTTTCGGAGGCAATATGCTGTTGATTTCATCAAGATCATCCAATCTTCTCAAGTTCATGTTAATTCCTTCCATTTTCAGACGGAGTGCTGTCCAAATTATCTCGTTCTTATTCCTTCTCAATCTTGGTTAACCGGAGTGGTTTTGAAATTCTTTCGTCATCCGTGAGCTCTTGTTTCATGTCTTTCAACCTGCAAGGTTCTCGTGATGTTCCTTGTTCCTCTTTTCTAACAGAGTGTTTTCATCTTTGTTCATGTCCTTGCAACATTCAAATTCTCGTGGTGTCCCTTGTTCCTCCTTTTACCGGAGTGCTCTTAACTTCGTTCATCTCAGTTGTATTCTTTCTTTCAAGTTGTTCAACCTATCAAGGTGCGTGGTTTCACTCGTCTGTCGAAGAAGCAACTTTGTTTTACCTCTTCCTTTATCCTCTTCTATCCGGTGCCATCTTCAGGATCTCGGGTTGAGATCCTCTGTTAGTGTGGGAGAGTTGTGACGCCCGAAGACCGATGCTCCAGAAGATTTACAGATATTCCGGGTTTCGTCGTGTGTTTCATTTGTGCTTGCTTTATTTATTTTGCATTGCATCATGTCATCATGCCATCATGTCTTTAATTTCTGCAACTCAACTAAATAAATCGTATGGATCTTCGATCCATTTAAATCGAGGGATATTCACATGGTGATTTCTCTTTATAACCTATGCAAAGTCTCCTAATATTATTAATAAGTAGCTATAACAAAATATCCCATTGCCTTGGAATCATGGAAAAACACTTGCAAATATTCCTCGTGTTCTTTTTCTACTTCAATTTTGGCTCTGTAACCTTGTCTATAATTCTTAACCGTTTTATTGAGGCTCCTCCAAAAATTCGACCATTTTTGGACACTTCGAAAATCAAGTCCTAGTTCAAACCCATTTGAATTAAATTCAAATATGTTTGAATTATAACGTTCGATCATGCCACTTCTATTTTTCTTGGATTACGCTCATTTTCGCAAGCCCGAGAAAATAACCTCATGCCCTAATTCTATTCCTAAAACCTCCTTTCTTTTCTTTTCTCCTTTGTTGTTTTTCTGTTTTTTTGGGCAAACAACAGTTTAAGTGGGATGAGGGAGGACCCATCCCGCCGGACCTCCCAGCTGCCAGTGGCCTGGCCCAGACCGGCCCAATTCCCCCCGAGGCCCAGCCGCCCCATCTATCCTAACCCTTGCCCATTTCCATCTCTCCCCAACGCCCGACCCTCTCCCCCATCGTTCTCCCTCGCACCGCACACCACCCTCCCATTGATGCCCATCTCTCCCTCGCTCCCTTGTCCATTCCCCTCATCCGCCGCCAGGGCCCGATCCCCTCAGCCGTCGACCTCCACCGCACTGCACCGTTCCCCATCGCCCCGCGACACTCGTTCTCCATCCCGCGCCCGAGAGCCTTCCCTGCCGCCCCGCGCCTCGGGTCCTGCTCCGGTCGCCGCCCTCGTCGGCCACTTCCTGCGCCGGCCTCAAGCCCATCGCCGCCGCGCCTGAGGCGCTCGACCCCGCCGCCCAGGGCTTCGCCCGTTGCCGCCATGGATGGCCTCGCCAAGTTCCCCTGCCTCCTTCCTCCACCGCGCCGTCCAAGGTCGCCTTCGCCCAAGTTCCGCCGCTCCATTTCTTCAGCATCGTCGTCCCGTGCTGCCTGCAGCCACACCATGGCCGCGCCCCGCACCGAAGCTTGAAGCTCCTGCCGGTAGCCACGTTGCTCCTCTTCCCCGCCACAGCTCCGAGCACCTCCTGCGCCCTTGCTTGTTTTGGTTGCCACCTGGTGCTGCCTCCGAGCGCTATCGATGCATCTCCGTGGTTAGAACCTTCGCCAAATCCTCTCTGGTCACCTTTCACGAAGTGGCACGCCAAGTGCAGTGATGACCGTTGAAGACCCCTGCCCCGCGTACCATTCTGTTGTTGTAGTGGAACCTGCCAAGTACCCCTACACATGGTTACGTCAAGTTCATCTTCGAAACGAGAACGGCTACACGGCTACACGTCAAGTACATCTACCGTCGCCGAAGATCTGTGTATAACAAGCGGCAAGTTCGACCCCGCCCCGCGAATGACTACCGTCGTCGAGACCCCATGTACCACATCGGCAAGCGTGTATGCCCGAACGACTACCTTCGCCGAAGACTCGTGAACAACTACTTCCTCTACGGCCCGTGTACCACTACTTTCCTCGTCGAACTCGAACCGCCCCAAAACGAACACTTCAAAGGTATAACCGCCAAACCGATGACCCCGTGAACGAATGCTTATTGTGTTGTCTAAGATGTTTCGAATGTTTGCATCGTGCCCGTTGTGCCCCTCCATTTGGCATCAACCCGTGGGAACCCGGAAACCGGGAGCACCCCATCGTCTTGTTCGACATGTTCACACCACCTTTTCTTTTGCATCGGCTTCTCGACGAGTTGTCGGATCATCGGAACGTTGCCGTGGCACCGTTTCCGTTCTCGTCGCCAGGACACTCCTTTCCTTCCGTCGTGGCGCCCAAATGCTTTATATCTTAATAATTTTCAACCTTTAACTAAAATTTGTATAAAACTTGAAAATGTCATCCGCATCATGATAACAACATTTAAATGTTAAATTGTTGTTGCTTAATAATTGCTAAATATGCACATGGGGATTTTCCGGATTTGTTGTTGTTATTTCCGGCCTCATTTAAAATGTCTAGATAGTGTAGTTTGTTTAAGCTTCACCTCTCGCCATGTTAGCAAACATTTAACCTTGTCTTATAAATAAACGGGAGTCAACTAAATAAATATAATGTGGTGTTTTGTCCATATGCAACTCGTTGCATAATTCAGCTCCACTTAACTTGTAGTAATTGTTTGTGCACTTTGCCATGCCATGCATTTTAAACCGGACATGCATCCTACTTGTGTGTGCATCATGCCTTGGTTATGATATGTGTGTTTACCAGGTTGTTTGCTTCTTTCCGGTTTGCTTCTCTCGTTAGCTTCGGGTTCGTTCCGGAGTTGTGAGGTTTTGTTCGGCTACTTCTTGGACTTGTTCTTCTTCCTTGCGGAATCGCAGGCAAGATGACCATTCCCAGATCTCACTACTATCTTTGCCTATGCTAGATGTTTCGCTCTTTAGATATTGCCTCGATGCCCATGTCTGTTTGTCAGCCTCCTATTGTTGCCATGAGACCTCTAACCTTTGACACCTTCCCAGCAAACCGTTGTTTGGCTATGTTACCCGCTTGCTCAGCCCCTCTTATAGCGTTGTTAGTTGCAGGTGAAGATGAAGATTGCTCCATGTTGGAACTTGTTGTTGGAATATCACAATATATCTTAAATATATTAACACACCTATATACTTGGCAATGGGTGGAAGGCTTGGCCTTTTGCTCGGTGTTTTGTTCCACTCATGCCACCTTAGGACCCGATAAACCGGTGTTATGTTCCCGGATTTTGTGTTCCTAACACGGTTGGGGTTTATGGGCCCCCCTCGATAACCCGCTTAGCGCTAAAGCTTTTCCAACAAGGCCCAACATTGGTACTCCATTTGCCTAACAACTAAAACTTGCCGAGGGAGTAATTAACCCGATGATTAATTAATCAACCCCCCTGGGCCAGTGCTCGATTTGAGTGTTGGTCCAACCGAGCAGACTGCAGGGGCGCCTTGGGGAAACCCGGGGTACTTGGTATTTTCCTGTAGGCTGTCTCATCCGGTCGTGGCTTGAGACGAGATACGCGCGGCTACTATCAGGGTGTCGGCACGCCGAGAGGTCTTGCTGGATTAGTTTTACCTTAGTCGGAATATCTTGAGCACGGGATTCTGAGAATACTTGGGTCTTCCCACCATTGAGTTGCGACTCTGCAGATCGTGAGCTTGTGATGGGCTAAGTTGGGACACCCCTGCAGGGTTTTGATCTTTCGAAAGCCGTGCCCGCGGTTATGTGGCAGATGGGAATTTGTTAATATCCGGTTGTAGAAAACATGTCACTCTATCCTTAAGAATACACTACCTGTGTGAGTTCCGTGATTGTCTCTTCTCGAAGGGGTTTCGAGAAGAAAAAAACGGTGGGGTTATGTCTGACGTGAGTAGCTAGGATCACTTATTGATCACCTTGTCGACCGATGGCTCTTACTCTCTTCTCGCTCTGAACACGTAAGCTAGTTGCTTAGCGCTTGCTGCAGCCACTTTATTAGCCTTTCCTCACCTATAAGGCTTTGTTAGTTTTGATACCCGGGAACGGGATTGCTGAGTCCTCCGTGGCTCACAGATTACTACACACACCATATGCATGTACTATGGTGAACTACTCAGGTGACGGCACAGAGCTGTACTGGGAGTTCGATGAAGAGCATAGCCGTATGTTTGTGACGTTTTTGACGATCAGTAGTGGTTCCTACTAGAGGCGATCGGGACCTTGTGTTGTTAATTTATGGTATCTTTCATTTGGATCTTCGTCCGTAGTCGGACTTTGATGTTATTTGGATGATGATTGCTTATGTAATGTATTGTGTGTAGTGGCGAGTGTAAGCCAACTACTCTTTTGCAATTTCATCCCTATTTTACATGAGTCGTGCAAAGATACCATACTTGATATCATTCTAGTATGAGCTTATGCCTTTAAGTCGTGCCTCGACACGTAGGAGGTATAATCTCATACTGGGCATTACACTAGATCAGCCCTCCCGAGAGAGATTAGGGTTTGGCGGCGGCTCTATATCATAAAACGCGATGAATCCTTCTCTCTGGTTTTTTTCTCCCCGAACGTGAATATATGGAGTTGGAGTCGAGGTCAGTGGAGCCTCAGGGGGCCCATGAGACAGGGGGCACGCCCAGGGGGGCAGGCGCGTCCCCACCCTCATGGGCAGGGTGTGGGCCCACTGGTCTTGATTCCTTCACCAGTATTTATTATATATTCCAAAAATATTCTCCGTGGATTTTCAGGTCATTTCGAGAACTTTTATTTCTGCACAAAAATAACACCATGGCAATTTTGCTGAAAACAGCGTCAGTCCGGGTTAGTTCCATTCAAATCATGCAAGTTAGAGTCCAAAACAAGGGCAAAAGGGTTTGGAAAAGTAGATACGCTGGAGACGTATCAACTCCCCCAAGCTTAAACCTTTGCTTGTCCTCAAGCAATTTAGTTGATAAACTGAAAGTGATAAAGAAAAACTTTGACAAACTCTGTTTGCTCTTGTTGTTGCAAATATGTAAGCCAACATTCAGGTTTTCAGCAATAATCATGAACTAACCACATTCACAATAACTTTCAGGTCTCAAGTCTACTCATATCAATGGCATAATCAACTAGCGAGCAATAATAATAAACCTCGGATGATAGCACTTTCTTGAAACAATCATAATATGATATAACAAGATGGTATCTCGCTAGCCCTTTCTGAGACCGCAAAACATAAATGCAGAGCACCTCTAAAGATCAAGGATTGACTAGACATTGTAATTCATTGTAAAAGAGATCTAGTCACAGTCATACTCAATGTAAATTAATAGCAATGCATGCAAATGATAGCGGTGCTCTCCAACTAGTGCTTTTTAATAAAAGGATGATGACTCAACATAAAATTAAATAGATAGGCCCTTCGTAGAGGGAAGCATGGATTTGCAGAGGTGCTAGAGCTCGAGTTTTGAAATAGAGATAAATAATATTTTGAGTGGCATACTTTCATTGTCAACATAACAACCAAGAGTTCTCGATATCTTCCATGCTACACACATTATAGGCGGTTCCCAAACTGAATGGTAAAGTTTATACTCCCCCACCACCAACAAGTACACTCCACGACTGGCCCGAAACAACGGGTACCGTCCATACCAACAACAGTCCTGGGGGAGTTTAGTTTAATTATTTTGATTTGATTTGAGCATGGGACTGGGCATCCCGGTTACCGGCCATTTTCTCATGAATGATGAGCGGAGTCCACTCATCGTGAGAATAACCCACCTAGCATGGAAGATATAGACAACCCTAGTTGATACATGAGTGTTCGAGCATACAAAACAGAATTTCATTTGAAGGTTTAGAGGTTGGCACATACAAATTTACTTGGAACGGCAGGTAAATACCGCATATAGGAAGGTATGGTAGACTCATATGGAATAACTTTGGGGTTTATGGAAGTGGATGCACAAGCAGTATTCCCGCTTAGTACAAGTGAAGGCTAGAAAGAGACTGGGAAGCGACCAGCTAGGGAGCGACAACAGTGATGAACATGCATTAAGATTAATCAACAATGAGTGCAAGCATGAGTAGGATATAAATCACCATGAACATAAATATCGTGGAGGCTATGTTGACTTTGTTTCAACTACATGCGTAACATGTGCCAAGTCAAACCACTTGAATCGTTCAAAGGAGGATACCACCCTATCATACCACATAACAACCATTTTAATAGCATGTTGGCATGCAAGGTAGACCATTATAAACTCCCAGCTAATTAAGCATGGCATGGGCAGCTATAATATCTAATTGTCATTGCAAGCATGTTTCATTCATAATAGGCTGAATTAGGAACGATGAACTAATCATATTTACAAAAATAAGATAGGTCGAGTTCATACCAGCTTCTCCCATCTCAATCAGTCCATCATATATCGTCATTATTGCCTTTCACTCGCACAACCGAACGGTGTGGATAATAATAATAGTGCACGTGCATTGGACTAAGCTGGAATCTGCAAGCATTTAATACAAGGAAGAAGACAAGGTAATATGACCTCTTGGTTAAACCAACAATAATGCATATTAGAGCCACTAAACATTTTCATCATGGTCTTCTCCTCTTGACCCCCAAAGAAAAGAAATAAAACTATTTACACGGGAAAGCTCCCAACAAGCAAAAGAAGAACGAGAAATCTTTTTGGGTTTTCTTTTAATTACTACTACTACATGCATGGAAATTAAACTAGCTAAAATCTACAACTATTTTTTTGGTTTTTCTTAAGGTTTTTATGACACACAAGAAAAATAATTAGAAAAGAAAATAAACCAGCATGAATAGTACAATGAAAAAGTATGAGCACCGACTACTGGAATGAGTGTGTGAACATGAATGTAATGTCGGTGATAAATATGTACTCCCCCAAGCTTAGGCTTTTGCCCTAAGTTGGTCTATGGCCACGGATCAAAGCTACTCTCTCCAGTGTACGGAGGATTGTCCTCTGGGTGGCACTGACTGCAATCTCCTCTGGATCCCACAGATAAACCGACTGCCGATAAGGTTCAAGTGGTGGCTCCAGCTCAGGCTCTGGAACTTGTGCCAGGCTCCAGTACACATAAACGGCTTCTGGCAAGACGAGGTACGTGCCTGAAAGTATATCAAACAAAGAGGGTGCAGGCAAGGCAATAATCTCACAATACTTTTTTAATCAAATATCAGTTTATACTTAAGCAATTTCTTCTTACCTTTAACAATAAAATCATGTGCTACCATACTCTTATAATATAGAAAAATAGGGGGCAGCAACTTCTCCTCCTTCTCATAATGCCTAATAGGTATCCTAAAGTGTTCGGCAAGGCGTGAATCAAAGATGCCTCCGAAGATGGGGCCCTTTGTACGATTCAGACTTAATTGTTTAGCAATAACAACGCCTAAGCTAAAAGTGGTATCTCAAAACAAAGCATGGCACAAAATAACAATATCAGGGGCACTAAGATTTCCGCTGTTCCCGTGACCAATCAAGCATCTACTAGCAAATATCGCAAAGTAGCGTAGAACAGGAAAATGTATACTAGTAATTCTTGCCTCTGAAATTTTCCTCGTTTCCCCTACATCGATCATATCAATAAACCCCTCCACATCTTTACGATGTGGTTCCTCTAAGCTACCTGCAAAGGGTATCTTACAGACTTGATAAAAATCATAAAGTGACATCTTGTGATAGCCTGGCATATTAGGGATGATAGACTACTCATATCAATAAGGAATTCCTTCTTTTCCGGGAGCCCATTCGGACAGAACTCCAAAGTTAAGCGTTCTCTGCTTGGAGTAGTTTCAGGATGGGTGACCGACCGGGAAGTTGCTCCCGGGTGCGCACGAGTGAGGACAAAGTGCGCAGAAAAGACTAGTATTGATATGTGGGGCTAGTCTAGATCCCGTCAAGAGTAATGACCATCGGCGGGTGTGTCCGAGGCGTTACAAGTTGGTATTAGAGCCAACCCTCGCGGTTACACGGATGTTTGCGGACAGTTTGCAGTCATGTTGTGCATGATGTTTGTGACCCGTCATGGCACACGGCATGGCACATGTGCTGTCCTGGAAGCACAGACGGTTGTGCCAAGAGGGAACGTTCCTGTGGCCCGACGAGGACGTCGGTTCCTATGAGTGGGGGTGTATGTGATAGCCTCGCATATTAGGGATGATAGACTACTCATATCAATAAGGACTTCCTTCTTTTCCGGGAGCCCATTCGGACAGAACTCCAAAGTTAAGCGTGCTCGGCTTGGAGTAGTTTCAGGATGGGTGACCTACCGGGAAGTTGCTCCCGGGTGCGCACGAGTGAGGACAAAGTGCACAGAAAAGACTAGTATTGATATGTGGGGCTAGTCTAGATCCCGTCAGGAGTAACGACCACCGGCGGGTGTGTCCGAGGCATTACACATCTCCTTAACCTCATCGTATAAGTGAAACTCCACTGAAGGTGGTGATTTCTTAGCATGGAAGTAAAAAATTGCACGAAAATATTAGTGAGTAAGAGATACTGTTCGCGTTGGTCGTGGAGTGGCGAGGCCTGCATTCTCAGCCAAGTAATAAAAGTCTTCATGAATCCCAACGGCTCTCAAGAACTCATCACAAGGCCATTCACACGGCCGAACTTCCGTAGTGCAAGGAAGACTGTATTTGGGCTTTTTATTCTCATCCTTCTGCTTATCCTCTGAGCTTTGGCTCGAAGAGCCTCTCAATAATCTCCTCAACATTTTCTTCCTCTGAAAAATTTGTGAAATTTTAGTGACTTAAAATAAAAGTGAACCAAACTCAACAAGATTGATAGAAACTATCCCACAAGTGCCTAGAGGCTATATCATGCATTAAAACAACTTGGGACCACATAAATTTGACATGCAAGCTCAAGAACAGGGTCACCTTAGCAGCAAAAATTTGCAATAAATAAAGCACTAGAACAAAAACTAATTGGACCATTGGAGGAGTCACATACCGAAGAATAATCTCCCCAAACAGTTTTGTGAATGGAGCTTTGAGGAGGGAGATCGAAAATGGCAGCAAGATGAGCTAGAACACGGGTTTGAGCTATGTGAGGATTTTTTCTGGAGGAAGATGAAGTGTGTGGGTGCTGTAATAAGTGGAGGGGGGACACGTGGGGCCCACAAGGCAGGGGGCGCGCCCAGGGGGTGGGCGCGCCCTGTACCCTCGTGGCCAGGTGGTCTGGCCCCTTGTGTGTTCTCAGTGCCAAATATTCTTAAATATTCTACAAAAAATCATATTTAATTTTTGGGGTATTTGGATAACTTTTATTTTCAGGGTATTTTTATTGCAAGGATAATACACAGAAAAGCCAGAAAATACTATTTTTTCTTTATTTAATCTAAATAATAGAAAGTAAAAGGAGGGTACAGAGAGTTGTGCTTTCTAACTTCATCCATCTCATGCTTGTCAAAAGTAACCCACTAACAAGGTTGATCAAGTCTTGTTAATAAACTCTTTCCGAATAACATGAAACCGGAGAATTTTCAAATAACACTAGGTTACCTCAACGGGGATATGTATGTCCCCAATAATAAGAATATCATATTTCTTTCATGACAGTAGGAAGAGGGAATTCAAAACCTCCAATAGTGATAGTTGAAATTTTTCCAGTAGAATTGATACTGTGGACTTGAGGTTGTTTCCTTGGAAAGGGTACCGTATGCTCATTACCATTAACATGAAAAGTGACAGTGCCTTTGTTGCAATCAATAACACCCACTGCAATATTCAAAAAGGGTCTACAAAGGATAATCGACATACTATCGTCCTCGGGCATATCAAGAATAACAAAGTCCATTAAAATAGTAACGTTTGCAACCACAACAGGCAATCCTCACAAATACCGACAGGTATAGCAGTTGATTTATCAGCCATTTGCAAGGATATTATAGTAGGTATCAACTTATTCAAATCAAGTCTACGATATAAAGAGAGAGGCATAACACTAACACCGGCTCCAAGATCACATAAAGCAGTTTTAACATAGTTTCTTTTAATGGAGCATGGTATAGTTGGTACTCCTGGATCTCCTAGTTTCTTTGGTATTCCACCTTTGAAAGTATAATTGGCAAGCATGGTGGAAATTTCAACTTCCAATATCTTTCTTTTATTTGTCACAATATCTTTAATATACTGAGCATAAGGATTTGTTTTAAGCATATCAGTCAAACGCATACACAAAAAGATAGGTCTAATCATTTCAGCAAAGCTCTCAAAATCTTCATCATCCTTTTTCTTGGATGGTTTAGGAGGAAAATGCATGGGTTTCTATACCCATGGTTCTCTTTCCTTATCGTGCTTCCTAGCAACAAAGTCTCTCTTATCCTATCGTTGATTCTTTGATTGTGGGTTATCAAGATCAACATCAGGTTCAATCTCTACATCATCGTTATTGCTAGGTTGAGAATCAACATGAACATCATCATTATCATTTTCACTAGGTTCATGTTCATTAACAGATTGTGTTTCAGCATCAAAAATGGAAATATGATTCAGATTCTCAGGTGTGTCAACAACAGGTTCACTAGAAGCATGCAAAGTCCTATCATTTTTCTTTTTCTTCTTCTTAGAAGGACTAGGTGTATAAACATTAGTTCTGTGAGAATCTTGCTCAATTCTCTTAGGGTGGCCCTCAGGATACAGAGGCTCCCGAGTCATTCTACACCCTCTAGTCATAACTCTAACATCATTATCATTTCTCTTACTATTTAATTCATTGAGCAAATCATTTTGTGCTTTAAGTACTTGTTCTACCTGAGTGGTAACTATAGAAGCATGTTTACTAATGAGTTTAAGTTCACCTGTAACTCTAGACATATAATCACTCAAGTGTTCAATCATATAAGCATTACGTTTCAATTGTCTACCAACATAAGCATTGAAGTTTTCTTGTTTAACAATAAAATTGTCAAACTCATCTAAGCATTGGCTAGCAGACTTATTATGAGGAATATCACCTTCATCAAATCTATAGGGAGAATTTACCTTTACTACCTGTGTCGGGTTATCAAGACCATGTATTTCTTCAATAGGTGGTAAAAATTATTAACATCTTCAGCTTTAATACCTTTTTCTTTCATAGATTTCTTTGCCTCTTGCATATCTTTAGGACTGAGAAATAGAATACCCCTTTTCTTCGGAGTTGGCTTAGGAGTTGGTTTAGGAAGTGTCCAATTATTTTCATTACTCAACATATTGTTTAATAGCAATTCAGCTTGATCAATAGTTCTTCCCCTGAAAACACAACCAGCACAACTATCCAGGTGGTCTCTGGAAGCATCAGTTAGTCCATTATAAAAGATATCAAGTATTTCATTTTTCTTGAGAGGATGATCAGGCAAAACATTAAGTAATCGGAGAAGCCTCCCCCAAGCTTGTGGGAGACTCTCTTCTTCAATTTGCACAAAATTATATATTTCCCTTAAGGCAGCTTGTTTCTTATGAGCGGGAAAATATTTAGCAGAGAAGTAATAAATCATATCCTGGGGACTATGCACACAACCAGGATCAAGAGAATTAAACCATGTTTTAGCATCACCATTTAAGGAGAACGGAAATAACTTAAGGATATAGTAGTAACAAATTTTTCCTCATTAGTGAATAGGGTGGCTATATCATTTAATTTAGTAAGATGTGCCACAACAGTTTCAGATTCATAGCCATGGAAAGGATCAGATTCAACCAAATTAATTAACCCAGGATCGACAGAGAAATCATAATCCTTATCACAAATACATATAGGTGAAGTAGGAAAAGCAGGGTCATATTTCATTCTAGCATTCAAAGACTTTTCTTTCAGCTTAGCTAACAGTTTCTTAAGATCATATCTATCTTTGCAAGCCAAAAGATATCTATCAGTTTCTTCATCCATAACACAACCCTCAGGCACAACACGCAATTCATATCTACGAGGAGAATCTTCATCATCACTTTCATCAATATTACCAGGTTCAATAATTTCATTCTCTCTAGCCCTAGCAAGTTGTTCATCAAGAAATTCACCTAGTGGCACAGTTGTAATGCCCCAGATGTAACACTTTTCAATTATGGCAATACATGAACTTTGACTTCATCAATTCCATTCTGGGCTCTTCTTTCATTTCGGGTTTCTTCGTTTTGTCACGTGCGTGTGTGCATTTCATCCATGTGATGTTATCATGTGCATTGCATTGCATTCGTGTTGTCACTTGCACCCGGTTCCACTCGCCTCTTCCCGTTGTCCATTTCGAGTTCCGACGCTCACACACGTGCCCGTGGCACCCTCGAGTCCTTCTCTCGTGTGTGGCCGCGTAACGTTTCCGGAGTGAGGTGAGACTTTTCGTGCATTGTTGTTTTTATACATATAGGCCGCCTGTCAAGTTTCGTCGCGCTTGGAGTTCGTTTGGTACTCCAACAGTTAACCTAGTGGGCTAAAAGTACCTCTTCCTTTTGGCCCAAGACCCCCTCCACAGCAGCCCACTAGCCCAGCACAACCTCTCCCATCATCTCGGTCGTCGGATCACAAACGTGTGGCCAAAAACCGCACCCCATTTGGACCTTCCTACCTCCCAGAATCTATAAATTAGCCTCCCCACGTCCATTTTTCGACAAACCCTAGCAACCTCCTCCCTGTCGCCGCCGGATACGTCCAACCCGGCCGGACGTGTCCGACCTCCTCCGCCGCCGCCACATGTCGCCGCCCGGTTGGCTGCGCCCCCGCGCCCACATGCCCGCCGGCTAGGGCCTGAGAGGCCCGCGAGGGGCCCTCCCGGCCCTTCCCGCCGACACGCCCTCCCGCGGCCGCCTAGGCGCCCGAGCCTCTGCCTCCCGCACCGGCGCGCTCCGCCGCAGCCGCGCCGGACTCCCTCGCCGGCGAGCTCACCGCCCTCCGCCGCCGCGCTTTCCCTCCGCAGCCGCCGATCTGCTCTGCGCCGCTGAGCTCCAGATCCGGCCCGATCCGACTGGGAGCCGCCGGATCCGGCCCTGCCTCGCCCCCGCCGGCGTTGTGCCCCGTCGCCGCCGGTGGACCAAGCCCCGCCGTCGCCGCGCTCTGTCTTCCTCGATCCAGGGAGGATCGGGGGAAGCAGGGGCCCCGTGGCCCCGAGAGCCGGCCCAGCTCCCCGTTCCCCGCGGCGGCCCTCCTCGCCAGCTGGCCCGCTCCTGCTTCCCGGCCGAGCAGCGCCTCGGCCGGCCTGCCTCGCCTCTTCGACCTTTTGGGCCGAAGCCGAGGGTGAGCTCCCGCCTAAGCCTCGCACGGGCGTTTTATAGATTTTGTGCGCTCATGTTTTTTTTCCAGAGTTAGAATTTTCGACTAAGTCCCAGGTTTTCTGTTATTTTGTTGCATGTTCGAGTGGCAGTAACTTTTAGTGTGCTTGTCCAAATTGTGCATATGATATATCAAAATGATCGTGGTGATGTGCTCTACAGTTTGTTCCATTGTTGCATGCTTGTTTGAGTTCATCTAGATGACGTAATCATCATGACAAGAGTGCTACTTGTTATAAACTGCTGTTACTTGTTATTTTGATGCCATGTTTGAGATATGATAACTTGGTGCGTGTTTATCCAAATGGAGCATATGTTATGTCAACAGTTCATTGTGAAGTGCTCTACATGATGGTTGCTGTAGCATTCATGTTAGGTGTCATATTGCCATGTTAATCTCTGTTGCAAAAGTGCATGTGGCTGTTAAGTGCTGAAACTTGTTATGAGATGCTGTTTTGGCATGCTATTTGCTATTGATGTGTTTGTCTCCATGTCACTTGTCAATATGTTTTAGAAGCACCATAATATGGTCTTTGCTGTGGTGAAAACCAGTTTCCATGATATGCCTTGAGGTGACTTAAACAAGCTTGTAAACATGCCATGCCAATGTTACTGTTTTATACTTTGTGAAAAAACTGCCAAGTCTGGAATCTGTTTTAACCTGATGCTATGTTTGCTTGATGCCCCACTCAAATCCATGCTTGTTTTGGAGTTGCCAATGAGAATTCCTTGTTGTACATGTTTTTTTCTATCCATCCATGCCCCCACTTGCACATATGGCTTGCTGTAGCTCATTTATTTCTTGCTCTCAAGTTGCTATAAATTATGCATGTCAGGTTTTTATCAGCATGATCAATTTGGTGTAGCTTGTTGCTATTGATCCATGCCTCCTATGGAGTTGCTCCAATGGAGTTGTTTGCTGTAGGATATGTCTACGTCATGTCCATGCTTCTTGTCATGATGTTTGGGTGTTGTAGCCTATATATCTCTTGCTCCAAAGTTGCTATGTGGCTGTTAACTTTAGCTTTGCATTGTATCTTGTTTCGTGTGTATGTGTTGAACCGTTGCTCCGTTTTGAGCGTTCCCTATATGAAACTTGTGTGATTTTGCATGTAGAATCATAGTATCATGTTGTTTACATTTTTGGAGTGTGTTTGCTTGATGTTTGGGTGCATCTTGCACCGTTGCCTTGCTTGTCTTGTTTTGCTCATATCTTCTAGACCGTAGCTCCGAATTAAACAAACTTTATATGAAACTTGACTAGAATTTCGTGTAGATCATCATGGTGCATGTTAACTTGCTGTTTAACAACTTTAACTTAAGGTTTATTCAGATCTGGACCAATTTCAAAATATACATAAGAGGACTTACCGGATTTGCTATATGTTGATTTCGGCCTCACTTAACTTGTTGTTTTGTGTTGTTTTTGGGTGCTTCATCCCTTGCCGTGCATAAGCATCATCATACTTGCATCATGTTGATTGTGCATTGCACCTTGTTTAATATTGTGCCATGTTGTGTTCTTGTGTTGAGTAGAGCCGGGAGCCGAGACCGAGTACGAGGGTCCTACCGAGGTTGAGCACGAGGAGCCATCTTACGATCCCATCGACGACTCGACACGCAAGATGACCCGACCCAGATATCATTACTATCTTTGCCTATTGCTAGATGTCTCGCTCTTTAGCTTATTGCCTCGATGCCCATGTTTGTTTGTCAGCCTCCTATTGTAGCCATGAATCTCTCTAACCACCCAACCTAGCAAACCTTTGTCTTGCTACGTAAGCTTCGCTCAGCCCCTCTTATAACATTGTTAGTTGCAGGTGAAGATTTGAAGATTCTTGCTTCATGATGAAGTTATTGTTGGGATATCACACTATATAAATTGTTAAACTAAATCATCTATATACTTGGCAATGGGTGGAAGGCTAAGCCTCTTGCTTGGTGTTTTGTTCCACTCATGCCACCCTAGGAACCGTATAAACCGGTGTTATGTTCCTTGATTATGCGTCCCTAATACGGTTGGGGTTTATGGGCCCCCTCAATAACCCGCTTAGCGCTAAAGCTTTTCCAGCAAGGCCCGACATTGGTTTTACATTTGCCTAACAACTAAAACTTGAATAGGTAGTTATAAACCCTCTTCTTAATCAACAATCCGGGCCAGTGCTCCACATGAGTGTTGGTCCAAACTGGGCGGACTGCAGGGCCACCTTGGGGGAACCCGAGGGCTGGTATTTTCCTGTAGGCTGACCTATCCGGTCGGGGCCTGAGACTAGATATGCGCGGCTACTGTCAGGGTGTCGGTACGCCGGGAGGTCTTGCTGGATTAGTTTTACCTTAGTCGTAATATCTTGAGCACGGGATTCCGAGAATACTCGGGTCTTCCCACCTTGGAGTTGCGACTCCGTAGATCGTGAGCTTGTGATGGGCTAGGTTGGGACACTGCTGCAGGGTTTGATCTTTCGAAAGCCGTGCCCGCGGTTATGTGGCAGATGTGAATTTGTTAATATCCGGTTGTAGAAAACTTGACACCATGTTCAGAATACACTACCAACGTGAGTAACCGTGACGGTCATTTTCCGAAGGGGTTCGGGAAGTGAACACGGTGGGGTTATGTTTGACGTTCTTAGATAGGATCACTTCGTGATCACTTTGACGCTCGTGGCACTTCTCTTCTCGCTCTAAACACGTAAGCTAGTGCTAGTGCAGCCGCAACCTTTGTTCTTCAGCCTTGTTCCACACCCAAGGCTTAGATAGTTTTGCTACCCGGGAACGGAATTGCTGAGTCCTCCGTGGCTCACAGATTCTACTCAACACCAGATGCAAGTACTATGGTGAACTACACAGGTGACGGCACAGAGCTGTACTGGGAGTTCGACGAAGAACGTGGGCGATACTACGTGTCTTACCCAGAGGATCAGTAGTGGCTTCTACTAGGGGCGATTCAGACCTTGTGGCTTTATTTATTTGGTATCTTTCATTTGGATCTTCATCCGTAGTCGGACTGTGATGTTATTTGGATGATGATTGCTTATGTAATGTATTGTGTGACGTGGCGAGTGTAAGCGAACTACTCTTTTGCAATTTCATCCCTCTTTTACATGAGTCGTGCAAAGATACCACACTTGAGATCATTATAGTATGAGCTTATACCTTTAAGTCGTGCCTCGACACGTAGGAGGTATAATCTCATACTGGGCATTACAAGTTGGTAATCAGAGCCTTCTCCGACCTAGAAGCCCCCACTGATTGATCGAATCATTGACGGTTGAGTCTAGGCACACACATTAAAATGTTTTGAGTCCTATATATATATCGGAGAGTAGGATTTCTTTTGCTCCTCATCCCTTTTCACTCTGGTGAGGACTCCTGACGATTACTTATCTCTTCTACTCTCAAAAAATCACAATTTTTTTAGGATCACGCGAGTATTGTTTGGATTGTTCCGATGTCTTTGTGATGAGAACATTGTTCTCGATCCCTCCTGTCATTTAGGGGTTGTGGTAGTGTCCCGGGGAGTTGAGATCCGAGGTGTTGTCGTCACAAATATATCGCAGTAGTTCTGGAATACTTAAGACGCCCGACATCGAAAACTCTCCTATGCGGTTAGTGGCAAGATAACCCCGACATCACCCAGTACTGGGGAGGTAGTTCGGGAGTATTGCCATAGCTTGTATAGCAAATGCGTTTCGAAGGTCCGAGGTAAACGGTTTCCGGAAATAACTGGTTATGTGTTGAAGGATGGATACAACTGGATGTAGGATTAGAGTTGAGTGCGTGATGCTTCCCCTGTATCCCCAACACATGATTGCATAACTGGAAACTTTCGGAAATTAATAGGTGGGTTCATCTAGTAGCTCGTAGGCATTCTTCCAACGAATGCATGATATGGAGTTCGGAGTTCTACATTGAGTGAAGTAGTTTTATGGGCGTTTGTTCCGATCGGGAGTTGCATCTTAAAGGGTCCTTGGCTATGCTGATCCGGGGATGGCAAAACCCTTTTGTAACACGTTCTATAAGCTTTCAGCATGAATATGTCGAACGAATCTTCTATTTTGTATTCGTTCTATCTGCTCCTTGTTGTTTTTACTTACCTTTTGTTCTCCCAAGTGGCTTCTCAAGAAGATTGTTGTACCATTAAACTGTGGATTACATTCGTTCATTTTGTTTGAATGTTCTTGTGAAGACTTATGTTGCAATTCTAGCCGTTGATTCAGCTTATATATTTTCAATCAGTGGCTAATAGTTGTCATCTCATTCAGGATGGCTCCTAAAAGGGTTCCCAACGCTAACCCAGAGGGTGAAGAAGTTCCTGATCGTCCTCCTTCCCCTCCTCCTCCGTTTAAGGCCTGGAGAGCAATTATGCAAGCGACGAACCAGAACACCCAGATGCTGATGCAAATGATGCAGAACTTTCAAGCAAACCAAGCAAATCAAGGTGGTCATGGGAACCTAGGCCAAGGCAATTTGTTCAACCAACCTCACTTTGCTACCCTCAACCAGTTCCTGGCAAACCAACCGAAGGCATTCAATTACTGTGTGGATCCGCTAGATGCCGAAGACTGGATAACAGACATCAAGACGCACTTTGAATGCAGTAACGTGATACCTGAGGATTATGTCAAGTTTGCCGCCTTCCAACTCAAGGACCAAGCCGCTGATTGGTGGCAGCAGTACAAAGATTCCAGAGAGGGACGTGAACTCTCGTGGACTGACTTCTGCAAGGATTTTCGCTCTCATCATATTCCAACTAGTGTCATCGAAGGTATGCTTGAGCAATTCGGCAACCTGAAGCAAGGCACCATGTCCGTTTATCAATACAATGTCAAGTTCCAGAACCTTGCCCGCTATGCCAAGAAAGACATCCCAGATTCCAAGAGCAAGATTTATCAGTTCCGTGGTGGTCTGAAGGATGAACTCCGGCTAGCTCTCACCTTGTTTGAGCCGGAATAATTTGATCAATTCTATAACATGGCACTCAAGCAAGAGGCAGCCCAGCTCAAGGTTGAAGCTTCCAAAAAGAGAATCAGAGATGCTGTCAACTCCTCGTCTTCTTCCCAAGTGGTTGCAAAGCAGCAAAAGTTTTGGCTTCGACCTCCTCCAGTGATCGGACCTTCCAACAACAACAACAACAAGCATTCTGGTGGCCGTGGTTTCTCCCACCCACCCAACCCAAGCAATCAGTCAAAGAATCACTTTCAAGCTTTGAAGTCAAGTGCTCCTTATCACCGTCCTCTCTCAGAAGTGGTTTGCAACAAGTGCACTCAGAAGGGTCATTATGCTAACAAGTGTCCCAACCCAAGGCGCCTTCTGCCTCCTCCACCTGTCAGCACTGCTATTGTCAAGCACAATCCCAAGCATGCAATATTGAATCTGATGAATGCAGCTCAAGCGGAGAATTCTTCTGATGTGATATTGGGTAACCTCTCAGTTAACTCTATTCTTGCTAAAGTATTGTTTGATTCTGGTGCATCACTCTGCTTCATGTCAAGACCATTCTTTACTAAGAATGATTTCATTTCGGCACCCTTGGACAAGGAGTTGTCAATTATTTCTCCAGGCAAGCACATGAATTCTAGCTTGTATGCTCCGGATATATCTATTCATATGGGTGATTACCGTTTCATGGTTTCTCCGGTTATTCTCGGCAACTCCGACATTGATCTTATTCTTGGGATGGATTGGCTTTCCAAGCATGATGCTCACATTGATTGCGCAAATAAGGAAGTCAAGCTTACTCATCTCGATGAAGACGTGATTATCTTCGCCTCTCGAGATAACACAATCAGGCTATTCTCTCTCAATGACAAGGGCGAGATTAATGCCATCTCTAAAATTCTGGTGGTCAATGAATATGAAGATGTTTTCCCTGAAGAGCTTCCTGGCATGCCTTCGCATCGTCAAGTTGAATTCGTCATTGAACTCGAGCCCGGTACCGAGCCAGCATGTCAGCGTCCGTACAAGCTTTCCCCTGATGAGTTAAAGGAGCTGAAGAAACAACTCGATGAGCAAGAGCGTATGGGTCTAATCAGGCCTAGCACTTCTCCTTGGGGCTGTGGTGTTCTATTTGTCAAGAAGAAGGATGGCACGGAGCGCCTTTGCGTTGATTACCGGCCATTGAACAAGAAGACAATAAAGAACAAGTATCCGCTCCCCAATATCAATGAATTGTTCGAGCAGCTCAAAGGAGCAAAGGTGTTCTCAAAGCTCGATCTCCGAATGGGTTATCACCAGATCTGTATCCGTGAAGAAGATATTCACAAGACCGCATTCAGAACGAGCTATGGTTCCTATGAATACACGGTCATGTCTTTTGGCCTCGCAAATGCTCCACCCACTTTCTCGAGGATGATGCACTTCATATTCAACCCCTACACCAATGAATTTGTTCTCGTCTATTTGGATGACATCTTGTTATTCTCCAAGAATGAAGAAGACCATGCCAAGCACCTCCGTTTGGTTCTAGACAGACTCCGTGAACACAAGTTCGATGCGAAGTTCTCTAAATGCGAATTCTGGCTGGATAAGGTCTTATATCTTGGCCATATCATCTCTGTTGAGGGTATTTCTGTCAACCCCAAGAAAGTTGAAGCGATTGTCAACTGGGAACCCCCGCAGAACGTCAAGCAACTCCGAAGCTTCCTTGGTCTCGCTAGCTATTGCAGAAGGTTCGTTGAGAACTTCTCCAAGATTGCCAAGCCTCTCTCCAACTTGTTGCAGAAGAATGTCAAGTACAACTGGACTCCGGATTGTGATGTGGCATTCAAAACACTCAAAGAAAAGCTCATTTCTGCTCCGGTTCTTAATCCTCCGGATGAGTCCAAGCCCTATGAAGTATTCTGTGATGCTTCCATACAAGTACTTGGTGGTGTTCTCATGCAAGACAAGAAAATTGTGGCATACACTTCTCGTCAATTGAAGCCAAATGAGAAGAACTACCCCACACATGATCTCGAGCTAGCTGTAGTGGTACATGCCTTGATCACGTGGGGACACCTTCTGTTGGGCAGAAAAGTGGACATCTTCACCGATCACAAGAGCTTGAAGTACATCTTCACATAGCCGAACCTGAACCTTCGCCAGACTCGTTGGGTTGAGGTGATCCAAGAGTATGATCCAAGCATCGAATACACACCTGGCAAGGCCAATGTCATTGCAGATGCCTTGAGCAGAAAGGCATATTGCAACAGTCTCCTTCTCAAGCCGTTTCAGCCTGAACTTTGTGAGTCATTCAGCAAGCTCAACCTCCAAGTTGTTCTGCAAGGCTTTCTTGCAAATCTTCAAGTTGCTCCTACCTTGGAAGATTAGATCCGTGAGGCCCAACTCAGTGATGCTATGGTGCAGAAAGTGAAACATGGTATTGCTGAGGGTACTCCCAAATACAAGTGCTATCGCGTTGATAAGAAAGACACCTTGTTCTTTAAGGACAAAATTGTGGTTCCCAAGGGTGATCTCAGGAAGCTCATAATGAACGAAGCACATGACTCCCTCCTCTCGATTCATCCCAGAAGTTCCAAGATGTACCAAGAACTCAAGCAATCTTACTGGTGGACTCGCATGAAAAGGGAGATTGCCCAATTCGTGAATGAATGTGATCTCTGCAGAAGAGTGAAGGCAGAGCATCAACGTCCAGCCGGACTCCTCCAACCTCTTCCTATTCCCGAGTGGAAATTCAACCACATTGAAATGGATTTCGTCACTGGGTTTCCTAAGTCCAAGAAGGGGATTGATGCTATCTTTGTAGTCATTGACAAGCTAGCCAAAGTAGCTCACTTCCTTCCCGTTAAAGAATCCATCAATGCAGCTCAGTTGGCAGAGTTATACACTTCCAGAATTGTGTCGTTACATGGCATTCCTCAAGTTATCTCCTCAGACCGTGGAAGTTTGTTCACATCCAAGTTTTGGGACTCCTTTCAGTCAGCCATGGGCACTAAGATCCATTTCAGCACTGCGTTTCACCCTCAGACTAGTGGTCAAGTCGAAAGAGTGAACCAGATCCTCGAAGACATGCTCAGAGCTTGTGTCATCTCTTTTGGCATGAAGTGGGAAGATTGTCTCCCGTTTGCCGAGTTCTCTTATAACAACAGTTTCCAAGCAAGTGCTGGCAAAGCTCCGTTTGAAATCCTCTATGGCAGAAAGTGCCGTACCCCTCTCAACTGGTCCGAGACTGGTGAACGTCAACTTCTAGGCAATGACTTGATCTCAGAAGCCGAAGAAATGTGCAAAGTCATACGTGAGAATCTCAAGGCCGCTCAGTCGCGTCAAAAGAGTTACTATGACGGCAAGCATCATGATTTGGCCTTCGACATTGGGGATCATGTCTATCTCCGTGTTTCTCCTATGAAAGGAACCCAAAGATTCGGTATCAAAGGAAAGCTTGCTCCTAGATACGTGGGCCCTTTCAAGATTCTTGGCAAAAGAGGCGATGTAGCCTATCAACTTGAGCTCCCCTCCAACTTTGCAAATGTTCATGATGTGTTTCACGTGTCTCAACTCTGCAAGTTCTTCAAGACACCTGAACGCACCATTCCGCTCGAGGAGATTGATCTTCAACAAGACTTGTCTTATCGTGAGCACCCTGTTGCTATTCTTGAAGAAACTGAGTGCAAGACCCGCAACAAGTCAATCAAGTTCTTGAAAGTTAAGTGGTCAGACCATACCGACCGAGAAGCTATGTGGGAATGAGAAGATCACCTTCGTTCCGAGTATCCTTCCTTCTTCCAGTCCTAGATCTCGGGACGAGATCTTTTCGTAGTAGAGGAGAGTTTGTAATGCCCCAGATGTAACACTTTCCAATTATGGCAATATATGAACTTTGACTTCATCAATTCCATTCTGGGCTCTTCTTTCATTTCGGGTTTCTTCGTTTTGTCACGTGCGTGTGTGCATTTCATCCATGTCATGTTATCATGTGCATTGCATTGCATTCGTGTTGTCACTTGCACCCGGTTCCACTCGCCTCTTCCCGTTGTCCGTTTCGAGTTCCGACGCTCACACACGTGCCCGTGGCACCCCCGAGTCCTTCTCTCGTGTGTGGCCGTGTCAAGTTTCCGGAGTGAGGTGAGACTTGTCGTGCCTTGTTGTTTTGGTACGTGTAGGCCGCCTGTCAAGTTTCGTCGCGTTTGGAGTTCGTTTGGTACTCCAACGGTTAACCTAGTGGGCCAAAAGTACCTCTTACTTTTGGTCCAAGACCCCCTCCACAGCAGCCCACTAGCCCAGAACAACCTCTCCCATCATCTCGGTCGTCGGATCACGAACGTGTGGCCGAAAACCGCACCCCATTTGGACCTCCCTAGCTCCCAGAATCTATAAATTAGCCTCCCCACGTCCATTTTTCGGACAAACCCTAGCAACCTCCTCCCTGCCGTCGTCGGACACGTCCAACCCGGCCGGACATGTCCGACCTCCGCCGCTGCCGCCACGTGTCGCCGCCCGTTTGGGTGCGCCCCCGCGCCCACATCCCTGCCGGCTAGGGCCCAAGAGGCCCGCGAGGGGCCCTCCCGGCCCATCCCGCCGACGCGCCCTCCCGCGGCCGCCCAGGCGCCCGCGCCTCTGCCTCCCGCGCCGGTGCGCTCCGCCTTCGCCACTCCGGACTCCCTCATCGGCGAGCTCGTCGCCCTCCGCCGCCGCATCGTTCCCCGCCGCCGCGCCTTCCCTCCGCCGCCGCCGATCTGCTCTGCGCCGCCGAGCTCCAGATCCGGCCCGATCCGGTTGGGAGCCGCCGGATCCGGCCCTGCCTCGCCCCCGCCGGCGCTGTGCCCCGTCGCCGCCGGTGGACCAAGCCCCGGCGTCGCCGCGCTCTGTCTTCTCCGATCCAGGGAGGATCGGGAGGAGCAGGGGCCACGTGGGCCCGAGAGCCGGCCCAGCTCCCCGTTCCCCGCGCCGGCCCTCCTCGCCAGCCGGCCCGCTCCCGCTTCCCGGCCCAGCAGCGCCTCGGCCGGCCTGCCTCGCCTCTTCGACCTTTTGGGCCGAAGCCCAGGGTGAGCTCCCGCCTAAGCCTCGCACGAGCGTTTTATAGATTTTGTGCGCTCATGTTTTTTTTTCAAGAGTTAGAATTTTCGACTAAGTCCCAGGTTTTCTGTTATTTTGTTGCATGTTTGAGTGGCAGTAACTTTTAGTGTGCTTGTCCAAATTATGCATATGATATATCAAAATGATCATGGTGATGTGCTCTACATTTTGTTCCATTGCGGCATGCTTGTTTGAGTTCATCTAGATGACCTAATCATCATGACAAGAGTGCTACTTGTTATAAACTGTTGTTACTTGTTATCTTGATGCCATGTTTGAGATATGATAACTTGGTGCATGTTTATCCAAATGGAGCATATGTTATGTCAAAATGTTCATTGTGAAGTGCTCTACATGATGGTTGCTATAGCATTCATGTTAGGTGTCATATTGCGATGTTAATCTCTGTTGCAAAAGTGCATGTGGCTGTTAAGTGCTGAAACTTGTTATGAGATGCTGTTTTGACATGCTCTTTGCTATTGATGTGTTTGTCCCCATGTCACTTGTCAATATGTTTTAGAAGCACCATCATATGGTCTTTCCTGTGGTGCAAACCACTTTCCATGATATGCCTTGAGGTTACTTAAACAAGCTTGTAAACATGCCATGCCAATGTTACTGTTTTATACTTTGTGAAAAAACTGCTAAGTCTGGAATCTGTTTTAACCCGATGCTATGTTTGCTTGATGCCCCAACTCAAATCCATGCTTGTTTTGGAGTTGCCAATGATCATTCATTGGTGTCCATGTTTTTGTCTATCCATCCATGCCCTCACTTGCACATATGGCTTGCTGTAGCTTATGTATTTCTTGCTCTCAAGTTACTATAAATTATGCCTGTCAGGTTTTTATCAGCATGATCAATTTGGTGTAGCTTGTTGCTATTGATTCATGCCTCCTATGGAGTTGATCCAATGGAGTTGTTTGCTGTAGGATATGTCTGCTTCATGTCCATGCTTCTTGTCATGATGTTTGGGTGCTGTCGACTATATATCTGTTGCTCCAAAGTTGCTATGTGGCTGTTAACTTCAGCTTTGCATTGTATCTTGTTTCGTGTGTATGTGTTGAACCGTTGCTCCGTTTTGAGCGTTCCCTATATGAAACTTATGTGATTTTGCATGTAGAATCATAATATCATGTTGTTTACATGTTTGGAGTGTGTTTGCTTGATGTTTGGGTGCATCTTGCACCGTTGTCTTGCTTGTCTTGTTTTGCTCATATCTTCTAGACCGTAGCTCCAAATTAAACAAACTTTATATGAAACTTGACTATAATTTCGTGTAGATCATCATGGTGCATGTTAACTTACTGTTTAACAACTTTAACTTAAGGTTTGTTCAGATCCGGACCAATTTCAAAATATACATATGCGGACTTACCGGATTTGCTATATCTTGATTTCGGCCTTATTTAACTTGTTGTTTTGTGTTGTTCTTGTGTGCTTCATCCCTTGCCATGCATACGCATCATCATACTTGCATCATGTTGATTGTGCATTGCACCTTGTTTGATATTGTGCCATGTTGTGTTCTTGTGTTGAGTAGAGCCGGGAGCCGAGACCGAGTACGAGGGTCTTACCGAGGTTGAGCACGAGGAGCCGTCTTACGATCCCATCGACGACTCGATAGGCAAGATGACCTGACCCAGATATAATTACTATCTTTGCCTATTGCTATATGTCTCGCTCTTTAGCTTATTGCCTCGATGCCCATGTTTGTTTGTCAGCCTATTGTAGCCATGAATCTCTCTAACCACGCAACCTAGCAAATCTTTGTCTGGCTACGTAAGCTTCACTCAGCCCCTCTTATAACATTGTTAGTTGCTGGTGCAGATTTGAAGATTCTTGCTTCATGATGAAGTTATTGTTGGGATATCACACTATATAAACTGTTAAACTAAATCATCTATATACTTGGCAATGGGTGGAAGGCTAAGCCTCTTGCTTGCTGTTTTGTTCCACTCATGCCACCCTAGGAACCGTATAAACAGGTGATATGTTCCTTGATTATGCGTCCCTAACACGGTTGGGGTTTATGGGCCCCCCTCGATAACCCGCTTAGCGCTAAAGCTTTTCCAGCAAGGCCCGACATTGGTTTTACATTTGCCTAACAACTAAAACTTGCATAGGGAGTTATAAACCCTCTTCTTAATCAACAACCCGGGCAAGTGCTCCACATGAGTGTTGGTCCAAACTGGGCGGACTGCAGGGCCACCTTGGGGGAACCCGAGGGCTGGTATTTTCCTGTAGGCTGACCTATCCGGTTGTGGCCTGAGACTAGATACGCGCGGCTACTGTCAGGGTGTCGGCACGCCGGGAGGTCTTGCTGGATTAGTTTTACCTTAGTCGGAATATCTTGAGCACGGGATTCCGAGAATACTCGGGTCTTCCCACCTTGGAGTTGCGACTCCGCAGAACGTGAGCTTGTGATGGGCTATGTTGGGACACCCCTGCAGGGTTTGATCTTTCGAAAGCCGTGCCCGCGGTTATGTGGAAGATGGGAATTTGTTAATATCCGGTTGTAGAAAACTTGACACCATGTTCAGAATACACTACCAGCATGAGTAACCGTGACGGTCATTTTCCGAAGGGGTTTGGGAAGTGAACACGGTGGGGTTATGTTTGCCGTGCTTAGATAGGATCACTTCGTGATCACTTTGACGCTCATGGCACTTCTCTTCTCGCTCTAAACACGTAAGCTAGTGCTAGTGCAGCCACAACCTTTGTTCTTCATCCTTGTTCCACACCCAAGGCTTAGATAGTTTTGCTACCCGGGAACGGGATTGCTGAGTCCTCCGTCGCTCACAGATTCTACACAACACCAGATGCAGGTACTATGGTGAACTACACAGGTGACGGCACAGAGCTGTACTGGGAGTTCGACGAAGAACGTGGGCGATACTATGTGTCTTTCCCAGAGGATCAATAGTGGCTTCTACTAGGGGCGATTCGGACCTTGTGGCTTTATTTATTTGGTATCTTTCATTTGGATCTTCGTCCGTAGTCGGACTGTGATGTTATTTGGATGATGATTGCTTATGTAATGTATTGTGTGACGTGGTGAGTGTAAGCCAACTACTCTTTTGCAATTTCATCCCTCTTTTACACGAGTCGTGCAAAGATACCACACTTGAGATCATTCTAGTATGAGCTTATATCTTTAAGTCGTGCCTCGACACGTAGGAGGTATAATCTCATACTGGGCATTACAACAGTATTATCAAGCATAGAAGTCATCAGAAGTATCATGCATAGAAGAAGTGGCATCATCAAGAACATGCGACATATCAAATTCAATAGCAGGTGTAGGTGTCGCAAATTTACTCATAACAGAGGGTGAATCAAGTGTAGAGCTAGATGGCTGTTCCTTACCTCCCCTCGTAGTTGAGGGATAAATCTTGGTTTTTTCGTCTTTCAAGTTCTTCATACTGATCAACAGATATAAATCCCAAGTGACTCAAAGAATATAGCTATGCTCCCAGGCAACGGTGCCAGAAAATAGTCTTGATAACCCACAAGTATAGGGGATCGCAACAGTTTTCGAGGGTAGAGTATTCAACCCAAATTTATTGATTCAACACAAGGGGAGCCAAAGAATATTCTCAAGTATTAGCAGTTGAGTTGTCAATTCAACCACACCTAAAAGACTTAATATCTGCAGCAAAGTATTTAGTAGCAAAGTAGTATGGAAGTAACGGTAACGGTGGCAAAAGTAACAGTAGCAATTTTGTACTGATTGTAACAGTAGCAGCGGAAAAGTAACTAAGCAAGGATCAATATGTGAAAAGCTCATAGGCATTGGATTAGTGATGGATAATTATGTCGGATGTGATTCCTCATGTACTCCCTCCGTTCCTAAATATTTGTCTTTCTAGAGATTTCAACAAGTGACTACATACGGAGGAAAATGAGTGAATCCACACTCTAAAATATGTCTACATACATCCGTATTTGTAGTTCATTTGAAATTTCTAGAAAGACAAATATTTCGGAACGGAGGGAGTAATAGTTATAACATAGGGTGACACAGAACTAGCTCCAGTTCATCAATGTAATGTAGACATGTATTCTGAATATAGTCATACGTGCTTATGGAAAAGAACTTGCATGCCATCTTTTGTCCTACCCTCCCGTGGCAGCGGGGTCCTATTGGAAACTAAGGGATATTAAGGCCTCCTTTTAATAGAGTACCGGACCAAAGCATTAACACTTAGTGAATACATGAACTCCTCAAACTACGGTCATCACCGGGAGTGGTCCCGATTGTTTTCACTTCAGGGTTGCCGGATCATAACACATAGTAGGTGACTATAGACTTGCAAGATAGGATCAAGAACTCACATATATTCATGAAAACATAATAGGTTCAGATCTGAAATCATGGCACTCGGGCCCTAGTGACAAGCATTAAGCATATCAAAGTCATAGCAACATCAATCTTAGAACATAATGGATACTAGGGATCAAACCCTAACAAAACCAACTCGACTACATGGTAAATCTCATCCAACCCATCACCGTCCAGCAAGCCTACGATGGAATTACTCACGCACGGCGGTGAGCATCACGAAATTGGTGATGGAGGAAGGTTGATGATGTTGATGGCGACGATCTCCACTCTCCGGAGCCCCTAACGGACTCCAGATCATCCCTCCCGAGAGAGATTAGGGCTTGGCGGCGGCTCCGTATCGTAAAACGCGATGAATCCTTCTCTCTGATTTTTTCTCACCGAACGTGAATATATGGAGTTGTAGTCGAGGTCGGTGGAGCCTCAGGGGGCCCACGAGACAGGGGGGCGCGCCCAGGGGGGCAGGCGGGCACCCACCCTCGTGGGCAGGGTGTGGGCCCCTGGTCTTGATTCTTTCGCCAGTATTTTTTTATATATTCCAAAAATATTCTCCATGGATTTTCAGGTCATTCCGAGAACTTTTATTTCTGCACAAAAATAACACCATGGCAATTCTTTTGAAAACAGCGTCAGTCCGGGTTAGTTTCATTCAAATCATGCAAGTTAGAGTCTAAAACAAGGGCAAAAGTGTTTGGAAAAGTAGATACATTGGAGGCATATCAATGCTACTCTAGTGGATGTGTGATTGTGGTTTTATTTGAGTGATTCTCTTGTGTTCTTGTGTTCGTGCTACTTTCCCCCTCCAAGTGTGAAAAGATCTCACCTAGGGTTTCACCCTACAACAAGATGCTTCTAAAATCATTCCTTGGTAAATGGGTGCCTTTGCTCACTTTTCAAAATAATGATTATGTACACTTCTTGCAAATCCATAAATTTCTTGATCCCATCATATTGAAGTGTTCAAAAGTATCCATTCATCCACTTCCAATGAAACTACTTTGGTCATTTTTCATATGACCAAAGGTATCCTAGAAAAGTCCAACTCACATTTTTAAAGCACTTTTGTGTTTCCCTTGTTGTGTTGCTTATTGTGATTGTTTCCGATGTTAGTTGACGAAGTAGACGAAGTACTCGGAGATGGACCAGAAGGATTAAAGACCTTGCAGAGCCAGGCAAGCGACCCTTTGACCATGTCTATGCAACCCTTTTGATGCATATCATATAGCACCATATTGTTGTTGCAACAGAATCATGGTGAGATGGTAACCACTTTGGTGGGTTGCCTCCGTTACTTCCTTGTTGATACTTGCATTGTGCATGACCCTACCTTCCTTTGAGGGTTATGCGAGTGGAAGTAGATAGGATGCTAAAGTAGTTGCTACGCCAATGGGACGAATATATGCATGGTTATGGAGACAAAGGTATTTTCAAAGATTTTTTTCAAAAACCCCGTCGGGTGCCACTAATGCCGGAGGAGGATGTTGAGGCTGGTAACCACTTGATGACGAAGTGGTGTAACGAGGAAAGTGTGTGTGTGTGTGTGTGTGTGTGTCTG
>LR738711.1:668386533-668405418 GCA_902687465.1 Secale cereale
TATATATTTGGCCTCGTGAAGGAGAAAGTATCGCTCAAGCTTGGGGGCGGCTTAATTCAATGTTATATTCATGCCCCAATCATGAGCTCTCACGAGAAATTATTATTCAGAATTTTTATGCCCGGCTCTCTCATAATGAACGATCCATGCTCGATACTTCTTATACTGGTTCTTATATGAATAACACTACTGAATTCAAATGTGATTTATTGGCAACAATTAAACGCAATTATGAATATTGGGATCTCTACAAAGGTAATGAGTCAGGTATAAGCCTTAAGTTTGATTGTGTTAAGTCTTCTATGAATACCGATGCTTTTCATGAATTTAGCACTAAATATGGACTTGACTCTGAGATAGTAGCTTCTTTTTGTGAATCTTTTGCTACTCATGTTGATCTCCCTAAGGAGAAGTGGTTTAAATATTATCCTACCATTGAAACTAAAGTAGTTGAACCAATTAAAGTTGAATAAGAAACTATTACTTATAATGTTGATCTTGTTATTCCTACTGCTTATATTGAGAAACCACCTTTTCCTGTTAGAATAAAGGATCATGCTAAAGCTTCAACTGTGGTTAATAAAAGTAATATTAGAGCACCTAGACCACATGAACAAATCAAAGTTGAACCCAATACTGCTATGGTTAAAGATCTCTTGGCTGATAATATTAATGGGCATGTTATTTATTTCTGTGATGAAGCTGCTAGAATTGCGAAACCCGATACTAAAGATAAACATAGAGCTATTGTTGGCATGCCTGCTGTTTCTGTTAAAATAGGAAATCATTGTTATCATGGCTTATGTGATGTGGGTGCTAGTATGAGTGCAATTCCTTTTACCTTATATGAATAAATTATGAATGAAATTGCACCTGTTGACTTAGAAGAAATTGATGTTACTATCAAGCATGCTAATAGAGACACTATATCACCAATTGGGATTGTTATAGATGTTGAAGTCTTGTGTGGGAAAATAAAATATCCTACTGATTTTCTTGTCCTTGGTACCCCGCAAGATGATTTTTGTCCCATTATATTTGGTAGACCTTTCTTAAACACTGTTAATGCTAAGATAGACTACGAGAAAGATATTATTACTGTTGGTCTAGGGGATATGTCTCATGATTTTAATTTCTCTAAATTTCGTAGACAACACTGTGATAAAGAATTGCCTAGTAAGGATGAAATTATTGGTCCTGCTTCTATTGTCGTGCCTACTACTGAACCTTTATAACAATATTTGCTAGAACATGAGAACGATTTGTTTATGAATGAAAGAAGGGAAATAGATGAAATGTTCTTTAAACAAGGACCTATTCTGAAAAAAAATTACCTATTGAAATCCTTGGGGATCCTCCTCCACCTAAAGGTGATGACGTGTTTGAGCTTAAACCATTACCCGATACTTTGAAATATGCTTATCTTGACGAAAAGAAGATATATCCTGTTATTATTAGTGCAAACCTTTCATAGCATGAAGAGAAGAAATTATTGAAAACTCTGAAGAAGCACCGTCCTGCTATTGGATATACTCTTGATGATCTTAAGTGCATTAGTCCACCTTTATGCCAACTCAAAATTAAGTTGGAGCGTGACACTAAACCAGTTGTTGATCACCAATGGTGATTAAATCCGAAGATGAAAGATGTTGCAAGAAATGAAATACTAAAGCTTCTGGAGGCATGTATTATTTATCCTATTGCTGATAGTCAGTGGGAAAGTCTTGTTCATTGTGTCCCTAAGAAGGAAAGCATTATTGTAGTTCCTAATGATAAAGACGAATTGAGCCCGCAAAGAATTGTTACATGTTATAGAATGGTAATTGATTTTCGTAAATTGAATAAAGCTACTAAGAAAGATCATTACCCTCTACCTTTTATTGATCAAATGCTAGAAAGACTATCCAAACATACACACTTTTGATTTCTAGATGGTTATTCTGGTTTCTCTCAAATACCCGTGTCAAAAGAGGATCGAGAAAAGACTACTCTTACTAGCCCTTTCGGTACTTTTGCTTATAGACGTATGCCTTTTGGTTTATGCAATTCACCTGCTACCTTTCAAAGATGTATGACTTCTATATTCTATGACTTTTGTGAAAAGATTGTTGAGGTGTTCATGGATGATTTCTCCGTTTACAGAACTTATTTTGATGATTGTTTAAGCAACCTTGATCGAGTTTTACAGAGATGCGAAGAAACTAATCTTGTCTTGAATTGGCATAAGTGCCAATTTATGGTTAATGAAGGTATTGTCCTGGGACATGAGATTTCTGAAAGAGGTACTAAAGTTGATAAAGCTAAAGTAGATGCTATTGAAAAGATGACGTGTCCTAAAGATATCAAAGGTACTAGAAGTTTTCTTGGTCATGCTGGATTCTATAGGAGATTTATTAAAGACTTCTCTAAAATTTCTAGGCCTCTCACTAATCTCTTGCAAAAAGATGTTCCTTTTGTTTTTGATGATGATTGTGTAGAAGCATTTGAAATACTTAAGAAAGCCTTAATCTCTACACCTATTGTTCAACCACCAGATTAGAATTTACCCTTTGAAATTATGTGTGATGCAAGTGATTATACTGTTGGTGCTGTTCTAGGACAAAGAGTTGATAAAAAAATTGAATGTTATTCATTATGCTAGTAAAACTCTAGACAATGCCCAGAGAAATTATGCTACTACTGAAAAAAAATTGTTAGCAGTTGTTTTTGCTTGTGATAAGTTCAGATCTTATATTGTTGATTCTAAAGTAACTATTCACACCAATCATGCTGCTATTAAATATCATATGGAAAAGAAAGATGCTAAACCTAGACTTATTAGATGGGTTCTCTTGCTACAAGAATTTGATTTGCATATTATTGATAGAAAGGGAGCTGAGAACCCCGTTGCAGATAACTTGTCTAGGTTAGAAAATGTTCTTGATGACCCACTACCTTTTGATGATAGCTTTCCCGATGAACAATTAGCGATCATAAATGCTTCCCGTAATGCTCCCTGGTATGCTGATTATGCTAATTACATTGTTGCTAAATTTATACCACCTAGCTTCACATATCAACAAAATAAAAAGTTTTTCTCTGATTTAAGACATTACTTTTGGGATGACCCACACCTTTATAAAGAAGGAGTAGATGGTGTTATTAGACATAGTGTACCCGAGCATGAACAGGAACATATCCTACGTAAGTGTCACTCTGAAGCCTTTCGAGGACACCATACTGGAGATAAAACTGCACACCAGGTATTGCAATCTGGTTTTTATTGGCCTACTCTCTTCAAAGATGCCCGTAAGTTTGTCTAGTCTTGTGATGAATGTCGGAGAATTGGTAATATTAGTAGACGTCAGGAAATGCCTATGAACTATTCACTTGTTATTGAACCATTTGATGTTTGGGGCTTTGATTAGATGGGACCTTTTCCTTCCTCTAAGGGGTATACACATATTTTAGTTGCTGTTGATTATGTTACTAAGTGGGTAGAAGCTATTCCAACTAGTAGTGCTGATCAGAACACCTTTATTAAGATGCTTAAAGAAGTTATTTTTCCGAGGTTTGGAGTCCCTAGATATTTAATGACTAATGGTGGTTCACATTTTATTCATGGTGCTTTCCGTAAGATGCTTGCTAAATATGATGTTAACCATGGAATTGCATCTCCATATCATCCTCAGTCTAGTGGTCAAGTAGAATTGAGCGATAGAGAGATTAAACTGATTTTGCAAAAGAGTGTTAATTGATCCTGGAATAATTGGTCTAAGAAACTTGATGATGCAATATGGGCTTATAGAACTGCTTATAAAAACCCTATGGGTACGTCTCTGTATAAAATGGTTTATGGAAAAGCATGTCACTTACGTCTTGAATTAGAACATAAGGCATATTGGGCTATTAAAGAGCTCAATTATGATTTCAAACTTGCCGGTGAGAAGAGGTTATTTGACATTAGCTCACTTAATGAATGGAGAACCCAAGCCTATGAGAATGCCAAGTTGTTTAAAGAAAAAGTTACAAGATGGCATGCCAAATAGATACAAAAGTGTGAGTTCAATGTAGGAGATCATGTTTTGCTATACTACCCTCGTCTAAGAATTTTTGCAGGAAAGCTTCTCTCTAAATGGGAAGGCCCTTACATTATCGAGGAGGTCTATCATTCCGGTGCCACCAAAATCAACAACGCTGAAGTCACAAATTCGAAGGTGGTAAACGGTCAAAGACTATATCTTAGGTACGCCATTAAATGTTGAGACCAATATAATTGACACCGTGACACCGGAGGAGTATATAAGAGACACTTTCCAGGACGTTTCAGACTCCAAAAAGGAATAGGTTTGTGGTACGGTAAGTAAACCGACTCCGAAACGTTCCAAACAACAATTTTTCTCCGTTTTGGAATATTTGAAAAATAGGAAAATTAAAACTTGTCTGGAAGACACACGGGGCAGCCACAAGGGTGGAGGGTGCTGCTAGGCTTCTTGCCCCTCGTTGGTTACCCCAAGTGGAAGGTGTGAGATTTAGTGTTGCGGAAGTTTTTCCCTTGGCAAAGATACCAAGGATCGAATCCCCAGAGACTCCTAGGTTCAACAAGAAGGTGTCAACTGCTACGGCGCCAGATATTAGCAATCAACGTGGACCTGCACACAGATACAAATAACTTTGCTCCCAACGAGTACAGAGAGGTTGTCAATCCCTCCGTCCTTGTAGTTCACAAAGGATTAAACGCAAGTGATAGTAGTGATAGATATAATTGCAATAGTAAATAAAAGCGAAAAGTAAATAGCGGATGTGATCAATGATGGTAATATGGACCGGAGTCTCATGATGTTCACTAGTGATGTCTCTCTCCCAAAAGACGATAAAACAGCTATGTGAGGTAAACGAATTACAGCTGGGCAATTGACAGGACCATGTGCGCAAACCAATGCTGACTACATTGCAAGAAAGGTTGAGGTTCAAAGCATGGGCGGCACGCCAAAGTAAGTAGACCGAAATCCATCAATATCTACTACTAATCATCCACCTTGAGATATCTATCCAGAACATCTCGCTGGTATTAAGTTGCGAGTCCCACCCATAGTGTAAACTCAATGCAACAGACAACTGCATTAAAAGAACTTTGCGTAAAGTAAACAATCCTTGCACCCCGCGGGCACAAGCACCGTTGTTTTCCCCCTTGTGGCAACAGCACATCCCCTAGACTCATGTTTCTGTCACTCAAACTAGTCATCGAGGGGCATGAACCCACAATCAAGCATAACGTTCCCTCTTGGAGTCACTACCTACTACTTGGCCAAAGCAATAAATAACAACGGAGAACATGCAAGAATTACTTACGAACATAAACATAAAAGAGGTGAATCAAATATATTACTCAAACACAATCTGAACATAATCTCATAATCCATCGGATCCCAGCAAACTCATCATAGCAACAGCATAAGGATTACATATGTGCCTCGATCATGTAGGGCAGCTCACGAGGACTAATTAGTGAAGCACAAGAACGGGAGGAGAACATCACATAGCTACTGGTCATGGACTCATGGTCCAAGGGAGACTACTCACAACTCATCCGGGAGGTGTCCATGGTGGTGGAGAGGCTCCCGGTGGTGATCCCCCCCTCCGGCAGGGTGCCGGGAAGAGTTCTCCTGGTGCTCCCGATCTTGGAAGCGGCGACGGCGGCGGAACAGAGATGGGATCGCGAAAAGAGTTCCTCCCTCAAGGGTTTCGGGAGACGCTTTAAATATATGCCAAAGGGGGGCATCGGAGGAGCCCCGGGGGGCCCAGGCGCCCCCCCGGCGCGGCCCGGGTGGGGGTGGGCGCCGCCAGGGCGCCTGGAGCCCTGGTGGCCCCCCCGGCTGTCCTTCGGGCGCACGGTAGTTTCTGGAACGCCGATTTTTTATATAATTTTTCTGGATTTTTCCTGGCAGTTCTCGTAACGTGAAAACCTGAAATACAAAAACAGCCGAAAACAGAAACTGGCACTGGGGTGCACTGAGTTAATAGGTTAGTCCAAATATGATCAAAAGTGTGTGGAAGTGTATAAATATCATAGCAATATCACCCAAAAGAGGCATGGAGCAAACAGAAATTATAGATACGTTTTGGACGTATCAGGCACGCCCCCCTACCTTGTGGCCACCCCGTGTGCCCTCCAGACTCTGTTTTCTTGCACAATACTTCTTTCTGACGGTAAAAATTTATTATATAATCTCCCAAAGGTTTTGACCACCGTACCACGACAATATCTTCTATTTTTGTTTCGAGCAATTTTTCTGATAGATCTAGATCGTCATGACGTCTCCAAGCGCACCCAAAGACAAGTTTTTCGGGAAGGTCATCAACCCCTACCTTTTGGAGGTGCTGCAACATTCTCAAACCATTGAGATGTGTGAGGGGGTGCTGCACATCCGCGACATTGAGGGGCCAAAGAAGACTGGAAGCTTGGAGACAAGACTCAAAGCAATGGAACAACAAGTTTTAAAGTGTCAAGGGATGGTGGAGCGTGGACTTAACGTCAACCACATGATGGTCACGAAATTCACTAGTAATCACAAGCTGGACGCCAAGAACATTGGGGAGATCATCTTCAAGCTGCAAGAGAAAATCGAGCATCTCCAAGCCCGGTTCCATGACCTAGAAAACCAAAACAGTGAGTATGAATACATATTTAAGAGGATGAGCTTGGCTGCAGATTTGAGCATCTCAGAGACTCATTCATCCTTCTATGATGGTGAGCCTATGCCTTGGAAGATGGATGACTTGCCTACTACACTACAAAAAAATACACTTACGTGATGATACGTTTTTGTCATAGTAGGTCATGTTTTCGGTCATGCATGCACATCCATGACAAATTTATGACAGAATCAAGATAGTCATACATGTGCTGTCGTAGAAGTGTTCCATGACATTACCAAAATTATCATCACGGAAGTGTCCACTTCCATCACGATAAATCGCGCGTCACAGAAGTGCTTACGTCAAGGGTGACCGACACATGGCATCCACCGTAACGGAACGTCGTTAAGCTATCGGGTCCGGTTTTGGATCCGATAACTCGTTAACAGCCCCGACCAATGGGGATTTTCCACGTGTAGAATCATCATTGGCTGGAGGGAACACGTGTCGGCTCGCTGTTGGGACAGATGTCATCCACTCATTGGACACAAAGCGCCTATGATACGTCAACACATGGCACAGCCCAACAGAGGTCCATTCCTGTGAAAAGGCCGGCCCGTTTGACTTGGTCAAAGGTGGTGGGCCGGCCCACAGCAAGCCTGTTAACGACCTGTTCGCATATAGCCCATTTGCAGCCCGCTAACCCAGAGCCCGTTTACGGCCTATCCGAATTAGGCCAAGTAGCGTCATCTCGACCATCCAATATAATTCGAGCCCGTTTTAACTTCCGCCCCATGTATGGCCCATGACGTCTTTTGGCCTATGATACATCGACACGTGGCACGGCACAACATAGGCCCATATAGGTTAAAAAGGCCGGCCCAACCAAAGGCCTGTAATACTTACTCAGGTACTAGTGGACCTGCCCAATAACGGCCTGCTTAATAATGGCCCATTTACGGCCCGAAGCCAGATCTGGCCCGTTAATTGTTTGCCGAATATTTGGGCCCATTTACGGCCCGAAGCTAGATCTGGCCCGTTAATTGTTCGCAGAATATTTGGGCCCAATTACAGCCCAGTGACTTTCAGCCTGTTAGAGGCCCGATGTAGACATGGGCCCATTTCAGCCCGGTGTGACTTTCGGCCTGGGAATGGCCTGTGCTGCCCATGGGCCATATATGGTCCGACAGGACATCGGGCCCACTAACGACCCGTGATAAAGGTGGCAACAGTTAAGCCCAACATTACTTTGGGCCTCTTAAAGGCCCATGATATCAGTGGGCCAACTAAGGCCCGAGATATGTTTCGGCCTGTTAACTGCCCGTAATATAACTGGGCCTAGAAAGGCCCCGTCTACATTTCAGCCAGCTGAAGGCCCGTCGATGACTAGTGAAAATTGAGGCCCAATATGCATTTCGGCCTGCTAAAGGCCCATGGTTTCATCTGGGCCGTAACAGGCCAATACAATATTCATCCTATTAATGGCCCAACGCTACCTGGGCCAAACTAAGCGCTGGGTCCACAAAAGGCCCAACTAAAATATAGGCCGGTGTAAGTTGTGGGCCTCGCGAAAGTGTGAAGGCCCCAATGATTCGCGACCAAGAAAGATTCAGGTCGTCCCAATTGTGGCCCGCTAAACACCAGGCACGTTAGAGGCGAATGTTTCGGCCCGGTCGACTACATCTGATTTTTTTCAGATAGCGAATGATGGCAGTAACTAGTAAGAATTAAGAACAAACCTACACTATACAATAAAGGATTTATGGTATATTACATCCACTGGACATCGAAGTTCGCCACCAGTGATCATAACGCGCAACGAAGATGCAGATTACAAAAACTGGGCACCATTGCAGGGTAACAAAATAATGCTGAACTGAGACCACTTCCAAGACAGTTCAAGAAAGGTTAGCCTTGCGCGGGAATTGCTGCGCAAGCTACTGAGCAAGACTGTGAGACCGACCTAGCATGTCGGTCATAGCTTCCAGGTGTAGCTGTTTAGTGATGAGGTTCTCATTGGTGTTCTCCACAATCTTTCTTAGAGATAGGACTTCAAGTCGATGTTGAGTTGCATAATGCCTTTCTGCTAGAACTTGGGACTGAAGAAGTCGAACTGATTCAGACAATGAATTCCGTGAGCTTGTCTAACTGCTAGTCTCAAGTAACTTGAACACTGTATCAAGACAAGACTTTGGGGTTGTCTCGCTATCTTCAAGATGTTTTGCCTTCTTTGCTGCAATATATGTTGGGTTTGTCTCATAGCCTTCAGCAGACTTGTGCATGCCATCAGGCATATCACCCTGAAACAAAGCAGAGAGATGACAGGTTTTGCACGTGTATAAACAAAGATGATAGCTGTGCTATCAATTCCATCCAATTTCAAATTAGAAAATAAAGAGCAAGTTCAAAATATCAATAGCATAATTTGGCATTGTTCATAATGCGGGGAGCTTCACCACACTACTGGATTACCATGTCAACATAACAAGCATAGATGAAGGGCAAAGAAAATCATTGTATCTATTTTGGTTAATGTGCATGGCATGTTGTTCATATCATCAGCCACATCAGTAAGATAAAACAAGAGATGACAAGGTGCAAACGTGGGCTGCTTCACCACACACTGTATTATAGATCCACAAAAAACAAGCATACATATAGGGAGTATTGAGTAATGTGCATGGTATGAATAAGGAATTTTGTTTTATAAGTAAAACTTAGAACTTACGGTTCTTGCGAACATGCATTTTGGTAGAAACAGCAAACTAAACAACAGTAAACGATAGGGAGTATGAGAAAATTAAACAGTAGTTGAGGATAAAGTCTTTAGAAGGACCGACTTACATTAACAGTTAACACCGGCTTTATAATGCTCTTCTCCATGTCAAGGGAAGGATAACTCAAGAATTTCAGCACATAATCTTCTTCATAAGCATTGCCTGTACTCTACATTTTGTAGAGAGTAATTACATATATGATAACACTGGAAGGGATAGAGGATAATGAAGATAATATGCAGATTGATGCTACATAATCAACTACCAATCTATGGAAGTAAAAGCATTACAAGACAAAATGTACTGACAAGAACAATGGGCTACACTTCTGCACTGGCATTGTCTGTGTATTCTACTTTTTGGTAAGATTAAATATAGATATGATCTTTTTTAGTAAATGGTGGGCGAGGGAGATAAGATGCATAATGCTACACAATGAACCAATCCCTCTTGCCATAATTCAAGAGTGTTTTGAACACTGGTGAACTATACAAAACGTTCTTATATTATGGGATGGAGGGAGTAGCTGTTAATGTAAGTACAGTGATAGACGATGTTCAGCCCTTACAAGAGGACTGCAGAGCTAAACCTCTTCAAAAGCATTGGGTTGATTCTAAATTTATGTAAGAATCCATACGGATCTTATAATGTCCACCAAATGGACGATAACAAGGCTAACATGTGCAGTGATGCTACATAATCAAACAACTATGAAAGTAAGTATGGTCATACAGGGCAAGATGTACTCACAAGAGCAATGCAGTGTGTAGTATAGTTGTGAGATTTTGTGGTCCCTTGAGAATGAATGTTCTTCTGCTAACAGTTTTCGTACAAGTGTGATGTTAAGGCAAATGCAGAAATGTAGTTCAAATTGTGATGTGATATCATAGATAGTACCTTACGCTGCAGCCGAGACCAATGTGTAACAAGATTATTCCAGTCACCCTCGGATAAATATAGCACCGGAGACTTTACATAAATTTCGTTTAGAGGCTTGCCATAGAAGTGCGCTCGCCTCGTGTAGGAAAGATACTTCAGCAACGAGTGCTTGAAAAGCGCAACCAACCCTTGCTCATCTTCACAATCCAGTTTGGTCCTCGCCTATTTAAAAGAATGAAGTCTTGTGTCTTCTATCAGCAGAAACATATGCAGCAATGACCATGAATGACATTAGTACATTACTTACGTGTAAGTTGCGGAGGAAGACTGGAAATTGTTCTGTGTCTGCGATATAATCTTTCCATGAAGGAAAGATGCGCACAAAGTTCCTGACAACAATATAAGCTTTGTCTTCTAAACTAGGAAGAAATGGAACAGGGGTCCTATTTGCTGCAATTGGGGCTCTCTCTGGTTCGAAAAGGGATTTGGCAACTGGATTTGGTGTACTCTTTGCTGGAATGGGGGTTTTGCGTCGTAGAGCTGGTGCTATGTCAACTGGCATAATCACAATGTTTTGTTGCAGTTGGGGTCTACTGAGTTGGGGCATCAGAAATGACCAATGTAGTAGGGCTAGAGTCTGCTAGAGTTGGGGTGTTTGGTGGGTCAGGTGATATTGCAAATACAACTAATGGGCTATTTGATTTATAAGGTTCGACTACCTTTTCCAAATACTTTGCTTGTGCTCCTCCACGATCAGCAATCGCCCTCTTCCTTTTGAACGCCTGATACACAAGAACAACATTTGAATGGATAAATATGGTATGATGACAAATGGAATATGTACTAAAAATGGATAGGCAGGGCGTATTCACATACACGATGTGTAAACTAAGCTAATGGCAGTTCAACAAAGTAGAAGCAATGCAAAGCACCAGTTGCAAGATATGTGCGACAAATATAACATTGGAAAGTTAGATCAAGCACCTTGATGGGTGAATAAGATAGGGCATCTTCCTCTGACTCCTCCACTAGGGAGCTACATTGACTTAGGTCTCCCTCTAGCTCAGAATCACTGTTAGGATCATATTCTGAGCATGAATCTGTAGGTGGAGAGCATTTGCATTGCATTGCATCCAGACTTGATTTTAGTCCCTTGATGCCAAGTTTGACAGCCATGGCATTGTTCTGCTTTATTCTTTTCATGCGCGCAAGCTCATAATCATTATGATGTTGTTCATAATCTGAGATTCATGAAAACATAAAAAGTAGTCAGATTATCTATGGAATGCATTGCGGATTCAACTCGAAGAGTGTCTCCCTATAAACCCCTGCATATGCAAAGTTCACCCCCAACCGTGCTGACCAGACCACACACAGAAATACAAACCCCTTATGTCTCTATAACAGGCAGACACACATTTTAAAACATGAAGTAGGAACATTAGCATATGAAATTTGTATTTGAACAAATAAACTAAGGAATTATGAGTGGCATAATGTTTAGCTTCAAGGGTGGAGTGTTGGTAGTGTGAAACAAAGCAAGTAGGCATATTGTATTCCATGTAAAAGATCAAAGCCTATGTAAAAGCTGGAAATGATACTTTCTTTCTATACAATGCTGTGTCCGTTGCCCACACATGATGGAAGAGATCACATAGAGAAATACTATTCACTCATGTCTACGGTTGCAGTATTTAGAAAAAGGGTGGTCCACCCTAAAAGAATATTGACAACAAATATGACAAGGCAAGCATTGATGTAGTGAATCAATCATTTACTTGTGAGCTTACTAGGACAAGTATGCAGAATTGTAACTGCAGTAAGAGAAAATCCAAAATCTGAATCAAGAAGTTTGTCTAGCACTTATTGTTGCAACTAATCGACGTGAATAATTGGATATTATATCGAATGAGTAAGAAAGACAAGTAAAATTGTCAACAAACTTGGCTTGCAGTAGTAATCTGGGTCAATGTCACTACGACCAACAATCCAAAATGACTAGTGTCTGTTCCTAGGGCTGGAATTTTGAAAACCCTGTCAACTTTACAGGTACTAAAGATTACTGAAATACATTTGAACCATTAAGTGTAGGTAGCACTGAGCACACAACAAACCCTAATGACAGTCATGGCTAATGAGTAATGAATCAATTAGAAAATGGGTGATGAGGAGTGGCTGCTCAGTGTTGAGGACATATGTCAGGATAAATCGGGTTAGCTTAGTGGGTGATGCACGCCTGAGCCCTAAACAGGCTGGGAAGGTAGGCATGGATGCGTGCCCGGGCAGCGGTGATGCTGTTGGGCGAGCGGCTCCTGACCTCCTATTAGTCCGGCGAGGCAGGCGGCTGGGGCGAGTAGAGATCGGAAGCACGCAGCAGGACAGAGGGGAATCGGGGCCTGGGACGACCCAAAATCCCATGGTGGGCCAGCCCACCATGGGCACCCTGTAGAGATACACACCCGAGCGGCAAACATGCATTTTCGAAACTAATTTAGGAACATTTAGCTGACCAATTAAATGAATTTGTTTTAATAATATCAGATTCATATTTGAACAACTAAGCTTCTTTAGCTTGATGGGTCGAGCAGTGCTATTATGACACGAAGCACGTATTCTAATCGTATAGTGATCATAAAAGGGGGAAACTAGAGAAATGGTATTTAGCAGCCAATGTTTGCTTCGAACTAAGAACTAAATTATAAGAGCTGAAAAGAAAGTAGAGTAACCAAGTTAAGATCTATTTTCTGGTAGAGATAAAAAAGTTGAGGAGATATGAAGTACCAACTCTCTTGCGGAGCCGTGTAGGCATCGAGGGTGCGATGGCTGTCGGCGGCGTTGAAGCAGATCGACGACGATAGATGGGTGCATCGGGGGATAAGTCCCATTGTGGTGGAAGAGAAGGTCGTGTGAGCGGCCTCGGCAAAGAGGACGTGATGCAAGGCTCTTGGTCCGTCGCTGTGGGTGAGAAACGTCCATCTCTAGCAGTGGACGACGCGGTCTTGGTAGGCGCTCCGACATGGTGGAGGATGGTGGCGATGGATGTGGTGGAGGACGGCGGCGATGGATGTGGTGGAGGATGGAGGCGATGGATGGGGCGGCGGACGGAAGCTGGTGTGGGGATGGTGTTCAAGCGTGGACGGTGTATGAATGGGAAAATGGAGGGAGAGGTATGGGGAACCATGTTTTTGGGACGCGCCTGTCTAAAATTTGGGAAATTTACGAACTTAGCCCCCGTTTAAAATTTGGACGTCTCGTAGGTTGGGGATACGACGGTAATCTCGCATCTCACCAATATTTGCCCAGAGCGATTTCGGGCGAGGAGAGGGTGGTTGGCGCCCATGGTTGGTACCCATGGTGTATGAACGGGGCCGACAAGTAGGGTAGTTGTGTCACGTCTGAGTGAAGTTACAAACCTGCCCCTATTGAAAATATTTGCCTACGTCGATTTCAGCCGAGTCGAGTTTGTTTTGCCCTCCAGCATGTATGAATGGGGAAATGGAGGGAGAAACAGTGGTCTTTCGGATGAGCTCGAATCAAATGTGTTTTGCCGCCCATGTTTGGCGCCCACCGTGTCGGAATGGGCTCAGAGGCGGTCGTGTCATGTCTAATTGAAGTTACTATCATACCCCTATTTAGAGCAGTGGAAATCGGGCCGATGGATTGTCCGTGTAATGGGTAGACAATAATTTCCATCTCCCAAACACTTGGCTTCGGGCAGCCGACGTGGGAGTGGACATTTCGCCGCTTCCTTCGAATTTCGGGACAATAAGCATCCACGTTTACCCTGGCAACTAAATTCGAATACATTTTGTATTCCTATACGAATCTTTATAAATCATTCTATGTGTTTTTATATATCTTCAAAAGCACGACAAAGATGTATTCCACACTCATATATTAATACGGTTTATAAATGCTGATACTCAAATTCAGAAGCTAGAGTCCAGTTTAAGGTGAATTCGAATATTTGGAACACTTCATGTCCAACTCAAATGTCACACGCATCATAATGTGTACTCCCATTTAGATATGTACACAAACGATGTATCAAGATTCAAATACCGAGTCAATCAACCAAAAATGTACAGAACTAACAAACATATGAACACTTATAGAGTATATGGATCAATAATATCATCTAACATACATAAGCCAGGCGCTGTACTTTTCTTTGCTACAACATCATCCTTTTTAGCAAAGCTACTACAACATCTTGGCCCTTTCCGATGCGTGCCACTTATGTTCCATCTATACTACTATTATTGTTGAATGCACATTCAGCCCAATTGGCATATTTGTAGGTCTGGCACAACAATCAAAATGAAATGTCTCCAAGTCTTATCAATTAATACAGACTTGTGCTCAAATAAAATTACAGACCAAAAAACAAAAAAAAATTATTACATGATCTCTAAAACAAATGGTTTGATTGATTACATGAACAAACAACACAAAGGTTATTCAACGATGGAAAGAACATTTCACCTATGATTTACCAAGTGGGAATTTAATTTCCTATTTTCCTTCATGACCTTAACAATGTGGTCAGTCTCAGCTTGCTTCATTTTAAGGTCCACCAAATATTTAATGGTTTTCTTGAGTATTGCTACTGATTGTGTTGTTTGCTTCCTCAACATTTCAACTTCATATCTAAGTGCAGAAGCAGAATCTCTTTCTACCACCAGTTTAGCCTCTATAGCATCAGCAGTTGGCAATTCATAATGCACGATTGGGCCGGTGCCACTGCTGTGGGATGACACAACGTCCATGGGAACCTCGCTCTTTGATCTTGGGCTAACCTGTTTTGCCATTAAAGTTCCGATTAGATTCAGAAAAGTTGAAGTTAGCAAAACATCTCAACTGGGAATTATAACAGCAAACCAGTTAAACAAACAAGGAATTAAAGAGTTTTAATTCGATGCTGAAAAGTCGATATTAACATCATTGTAACCCGTTGTTGCAGCAGCAAAGCAGTTAAACAAACAAGTAGCTATTTAAGTTCAGGCAAACAGGTAATTCTTAACAGTAAGTATCAAACACATAGATAGGCGTAGTCTATAATAGGATTAATAGGCTGTGGCATTATGTAATCAATAGCAAACTAAATTAAGCCAAGCAACGCGATTGAACAATATTGCAATAAGTTGCTAACTAAAATTCTGAGAAGCAGGTAACTGAACTTACGTTAGTTCTTTGTACATGCACACTTCAACTTCTTTTTAGCTTACAAGGTTGTACGAAGGAGTCCATGGCATCAATTGCTTGGATACGCAGTCCCAATACTTCTTTCTTCCCACACTGCATTGGTAAGTCGAATGGTTAATCTGGTAAGATGGTGCGTCCTTGATATGTTATATGAGGACGTGTAGTCAGACTAGTTGTAGCCACACACATCACACTGGTTTTTACTGTATATTTCATGCGATTACTTTTGGCATATCGAGACATAAGCAATCTACAATAGGATGGAAAGACTGGCATCCTTCACATTATTGGCAAACTCAGTTCATAGAAACAAGCAATTCAACCATTCTATGCGTAAATCAAAAGCGCCACTAGAATATTTTTCACTACCCCTATCATACACGCAAAAAGGGGCGACGCGACCATAGGAGCTGGTATGGGCGGCCGCCTCGGGTGGCTCAAAAGTGTGCACCTAGTTTGAGTCGTCCAGGTTGGCCCAGGCTAGTTTTGTTCATCCCAACGCACGAGCAGGCAATGTAAAAAATGAAGAAAAATGTTTGAATTTGGATAGGCCAATAACATAAGTGCAAGGCAGGCCCTATAGCAGGCTCGCTGCCCAAACAAGCGCCTCCCATATCGATCGACAACAGGAAACATCCCAATTCATCCACTCCAGCCTCCAGTCTGGTTCGCTCCTAACCTAGCCGTCGCTGGACAGACCGACACAACACTTCCTCGCACCCTCGTTGGAGGGCGGTCGCCGGGCTTCAAGCGAACAAAATGACAAGAAGATGAAGATCCAACCCTGGGTGTAGCCAACGTGGGAGGCAGCGGCGGCAGCCGGGCATGGCATCGAGCTTGCGCAAACGAAGAGTCGTAGCTTGCAAGAGTAGCATGCGCAACGAGCAGGTACATCACATCCTTGATTATATCTAATTCAACTCTTCAATTTCTGGCCAATAGTTAAACCTGACGGTGTTGTAAAACTGCTTGTATGTAGGGAATCTATGAGAAAATGAAACCAATTTCTACTTATTTTATAACTCCCCCAATCAATACTGAACTGACTGAATCTAATCAAGTTTCCGGTGCAAACATCCAAGCTCATGTTGTTCTTGAGCCTGAAGTGTCTAATGAACAGACTGGTAATGAAGGATTTGACACAAACATTTTACATGCTCCTGGTGATGAACATATCGTGTCTAATGAGGCATCTAATGCAAGCATTTTGCAAGCTCCCATTAAATGATTTAGTGTCTAATGATGATCTGCTATGTTGAGAGAGACATAGAGATTTGCAGGCATTGATGACAAGCAAATTATAGTGCATTTTCATGGCTTGAGGAACCGTCGAGGCCATCTACCAGAAAGTCCCCATATCATGACAATGTAGCATAAATACTTTTCTAATATGTTGTTCGAAACTATTGGCATACTTGTGCAGGATAGATATATTGATATGCAGTTTGCGCACTGGTTATAGGTTCAATTACACTTCGATATTTTCAGCCAGAGAACGAATAATTCAAGCAGGTACAGACCATGTTTGTTAGTCCTTGTACACCAAGTTGCATTTTGTGTTTTTTGGTGCTTGCATCATTTAGTGTTTATAATATGAACTACTTTGGATCAGTAGCTGGTTTTCAAAGTGCATGTAGCTTCACATTTCTCAAGTTATGTTGATTTCCGGAGTGCAAGTGCCTTCGTATTTTTTAAGTTAAATGTTCGCCCCTGGTAACTTGAATTCGTGGATCCGCCACTGCACACAAATCATACACGAATGCCAGTACGAATTAAATGAAATGCAGGGACTTACGCTAGCTCGTTGTACAAGCTCACTACAGCTCCGCTTGCGCTTGGGATGTTCCATGTACAAGTCCATGTTACCACTTGCTTGGATGTGCAGGCCTTGTGCTCCTTGCATCCCCCTCTGTATTTTTGACACGGCGAATGGCTGATCAAATAAGAGGAATCGACCTTGCTGTTGTACCGGAGGACAGATACTTACAAGGTTATACAGGTGTGCAGGATGTGTACCAGATCCCGTAGCGCTGTCATGCTTCACTAAAAAATGGTTTGCTTGTTTCAGATGATATCTCCAGAATAAATAAGAGTTAAAGTCAGAGTTGGATAGGCATGTAAGCTAAGAGAGCAGTGAAAGGATATCCAAACATCGTCGGAACAGTGCACAAGGGAGTGATGTGTGGATACCTAGTTTGGGCCGGTGTTTGGGCATGCTCGCCTAGCTAGAGTGTGGGTCACTTTAGAGCCGTTGAGGGTGATGCGCTGGCGTTGGCTGGCCTCACACGGATGCAGATCTTGAGTGGCAGCCGAGCGCTACGATGCGGTGGCCGAGACCGTTGGTGAAGCCCCAGCGGCCTCGGGGGCGGAGGCGCGACGATGTGCTCGGTTGAAGTAGCCCCGGTGAGATGGAAGACGGCGTCGGTGAAGCACACATGATGCGGTGGAAGTCGGTGTCTGTGAGGCACGTCGGTTGCAGCGGCCGATGTTGTCGGTGGACCACCCGGTGCGGTGGACGAGGGCGTAGATGAGGTAGCTCCGGTGCGGTGGTGAAGCGCGACCGTCGTCTTCATTGTCGTCGTCTGGCATAGAGGTGGGGAAAGAGACCAGACGAGGGGTGATTTGAACTTTGCTTGGGTTGGCGATGAATTAGGGATTTGAGCAATCTGGGCGCGGAAGGGGACGATGGAGAAGGAAGTTTTTGTAGGGCTGGAATTGGGGCCGCCAGATATTTCAATCCGAAATGTGGAAGCGCGAACTTATTTTGTCGTCGTCCTTTTTTTAAGGGGGGAGGGGGGGGAGGGAGGGGCGTGGGTGGCTGGGTGCTAAGCGTCTGTCTGACACACACGACCACCACGACACGACCCTGGTCTACCTAGTGCTCCTACATTTGAGAATGCAAATGAATCTTCTTTCATTTGCAAACAAAACTGTATGTATTACCATGCTCGTGTTTTCCTTGCAATAATTAGTCATTCGAAATGAGATACTATACATTAATTAATGAGGAGTTATTTGAAAAAAACAAAACGGTATCCACGGTATCCATGCTAATGTGGATTAGAGTGTGTGTCGCATAATTAGTTATCTGAATTAGAGTGTGTGTCACATAGCTATCTTCAATTCGAACGTGGTTTTCACATTTCACTGTATCCACGCTACTTTTTTAATACAAATTCATATGTATATGATGAACACCATGGTAGTGAGAAAACTTTTGGATGGATTCAAACATATGACCTACAAAATAGTACAACAAATCGAGTCAATGTCAACTTTTCGAAACCTAGTATGGCACGAATTCGAAATAATTACCCATATGCATGGTCCTCGGTTCAAATCTTACAATGTACACCGAATTGAAAATAGATATTAGGTCTCGTACTATCTACATTCAAATGTTGTT
>LR738711.1:668405777-668419762 GCA_902687465.1 Secale cereale
CCTCGAGACTGTCTCACTCTTTCTTCCGCACGGCGGGCCACACTTGCTCAATCTCGCTCTCTTTATCTGAGTCTCATTTAACCTCGGTTTCTTTCACACACAAATGATATATCTCCCTGTGGGCCTCGATCGACACACTCTATACTCTCTCACGTAGATTGTCTATCTAGGTCAGTCCATCAAAGCCGCCCCCACTCTTTCGACCTCATGGAGGGCCACGCTTTGTCTGTCTCTCTGTCTCTCTCTCTGTCTCTCTCTCTCTCTGTCTCTCTCTCTCTCTCTCTCTCTTTCTCTCTCTCCCTCTCTCTGTCCCTCTCTCTCTCTCTCTCTCTCTATGTATATCTCGATTGACCTCGCTCTTTCTCAGACAAAAATGATATATCACCATGTTTGAGCCCAATTCAACTTATTCACATTGTATACTCTCTCACGCACATTGTCTATCTAGGTCACTCTCTTCAAACCGTCTCACTCTTTCGATCGCACGATGACCCTATGTGATCGATTGACCTTTCGATCTACACGTTTGTGACTGGATCATCTCTCAAGCTCTATCTTACAGCCCTCACCCTTGCCAAAATCTCAATCGGACAATATCTCTCCAGAGCATATATATTTGTTCAATGAATGTCGGACCACACTCACTTTGTCTCTCTATCTATATGTCTCTCGATTGGCCTTGCTTTCTCACGCCGTATCTTCCACACATTGAAGCTACCTCTCCATCCCTCGCAAAGCCGGAGCTATTTACATTGCGAGGGGCACTCCAACCTTGGATTAATTTGTGTAGGCATTTATTACGGTCGGCTTAGATTATATTTTTGTAGCATTCGGCCCACAACTACTCTAAATACCGTTGCAACCCCCGCAACTCCCCTAGTTGATTTCCCTATAGCTCGGTCATTGATACGTCTCCGTCGTATCTATAATTTTTGATTGTTCCATGCCAATATTATACAACTTTCATATATTTTTGGCAACTTTTTATACTATTTTTGGGACTAACATATTGATCCAGTGCCCAGTGCCAGTTCTTGTGTTTTGCATGTTTTTTGTTTCGCAGAATATCCATATCAAACGGAGTCCAAACGGGATAAAAATGGACGGAGATTTTTTTTGGAATATATGTGAATTTTGGGAAGGGGAACCAACGTGAGACGATGCCTGAGTGGCCCACGAGGGTGAGGGGTGTGCCTAGGAGGGGCAGGCGCGCCCTAGGACCTCGTGGCCACTTCGTAAGGCGGTTGATGCCCTTCTTTCGCCGCAAGAACGCTAATATCCATATAAAAATCGTGTCCAAAATTCAGCCCAATCAAAGTTACGGATCTACGGGAGTATAATAAACGGTGAAGGGCCAGAATCTGGGAACGCAGAAACAAAGAGCGATAGAGAGACAGATCCAATCTCGAAGGGGCTCTCGCCCCTCCCACGCCATTGATACCATGGACCAGAGGGGAAACCCTTCTCCCATCTAGGGAGAAGGTCAAGGAAGAAGAAGAAGGAGGGGGGCTCTCTCCCCCTCACTTCCGGTGGCACCGGAGTGCCGCCGGGGCCATCATCGTCACCACAATCTACACCAACAACTTCACCGCCGTCATCCCCAACTCTTCACCCCTCTATGCAGCGGTGTAACCCCACTTATACCCATTGTATTCTCTACTTAAACATGGTTCTCAACGCTATGTATTATTTCCCAATGATGTATGGCTATCCTAGGATGTTTGAGTAGATCCGTTTTTTCCTATGGGTTAATTGATGATCGTGATTGGTTTGAGTTGCATGTTTTATTATTGGTGCTGTCCTATGGTGCTCTTCATGTCGCGCAAGCATGAGGGATCCTTGTTGTAGGGTTTTCAATATGTTCATGATTAGCTTATGGTGGGTGGCGTGAGTGACAGAAGCACAGACCCGTGTAAGTAGGTTGTTTGCGTATGGGAATAAGAGGACTTGATACTTTAATGCTATGGTTGGGTTTTACCTTAATGATCTTTAGTAGTTGCGGATTCTTGCTAGAGTTCCAATCATAAGTGCATATGAACCAAGAAGAGAAAGTATGTTAGCTTATGCCTCTCCCTCAAATAAGATTGCAATAGTGATTACCGGTCTAGTTATCGATTTCCCAAGGACAAATAACTTTCTCGTGAAAAAAAGTTCTCTACTAAAACTAATTTAGTTGTGTCTTTATATTAACAGCCCCTAGTTTTATTAACGTGTTCTTTATATTCTTGCAAACCTATCCCACAAAAACCACAAAGTACTTCTAGTTTCATACTTGTTCTAGGTAAAGTAAATGTCAAGCGTGCGTAGAGTTGTATCGGTGGTCGATAGAACTTGAGGGAATATTTGTTCTACCTTTAGCTCCTCGTTGGGTTAGACACTCTTACTTATCTAAAGAGGCTACAAATGATCCCCTACACTTGTGGGTTATCAAGACCTTTTTCCGGCGCCGTTGCCGGTGAGCAATAGTGTGGGGTGAATATTCTCGTGTGTGCTTGTTTGCTTTATCACTAAGTATATTTTATTTGCTGTTCTAAGTTGTTTTCTATCTTTAGTTATGGGTAGGAAACGCAAAATACCAAAAAAATAGTGGTACCTACTGAACCAATGGTTGAAGAACCACTCAAAATCTATCACACCACTGAAGCTTATTACTTGGATCATCTTTGATCCCTTTGTGCTCGGGCTGAAACCCCAAGTAGCTTAGTTGAGGGAAAAATCTTTAGATGAGCATGCTTGTTATATGCGACACTGCATATATGAAAAAGGGAAACTTTTACTGGATCAAATTCATCGTTTGCAATGCTATGCTTGGAATTTATGTGAATATATGATTTTACTTGTTGTTCTGAAGACCCTACGAAACACCTTCCCTACCAATGTGAGTTTAGTGATAATGGAATCGTATCTTCGTATGCTAAGGGTGTTTATAATTACTATGATGTTCAAAAAATTGAAGAATTTGTTGCTTTTAAGGGTGCTTATGAAATTGCTTCTTTGATTGAAAAGTATGATGATATTCTTTACAAATCTGAAAATTTTAACATATTTAAATATTGTTATGATAATTATGCTTCTAATGCCTATGTTAAACCATATATTGAGGACTCCTCCACTGTCCAAGAAGAGACTAATATTTTATAGGAATCTATGGAAGAAGAAATTAATGACATTGTGAGCTCATTGGATGAACAAGGTGAGGAGGAGAGCGAAGAACAAAAGGAGGAAGAGCGGATTAGCTACCCGTGCCCACCTTCTAATGAGAGTAACTCTTCAATTAATACATTGTTTAATTTCCCTTCGTGCTTACCGAAGGATGAATGCTATGATGATTGTTATGATCCGTTGATTCTTTTGAAATATCCCTTTTTGATGATGCTTGCTATGCTTGTGGAAAAGATGCCAATATGAATTATGCTTATGTAGATGAACTTGCTATAGTTCCTTATGTTAAACATGAGATTGTTGCTATTGCACCCATGCATGATAGTCCTATTATCTTTTTGAGTTCTCCAAACTACACTATATCGGAGAAGTTTGCACTTATTAAGGATTATATTGTTAGTTGCCTTTTTCCGTTACACATGATGATTTTGATGAATATAATATGCATGTGCTTGCTGATCCTACTTGCAATTATTATGAGAGATGAACTACATCTCCGCCTCTCTATGTTTCCAACATGATAAAATTACAAGAAACTGCTTATACTAGGCATTGGACTTTACTTGATGTGCATGAATTGTTCTTGTATGACATGCCTATGCATAGGAAGAGAGTTAGACTTCGTTTTTGCATGACACATATCACTTTGTGCTCACTACTAAATGCCAAATCATTGCTAATTTAAATTGGCTTCGATATACCTTGGGATCCGGGTGGATCCATTACTTGAGCTATATATGCCTAGCTTAATGGGTTTATAGAAACGGTGCCAGGGAGACAACCCGGAAGTTTTAGAGAGTCATTTATTTCTGTTGTGTGCTTTTATACAGTTTAAACACAAAAAATAAAGAGGGGAACCTAAAACTTTTTCAAAAGAAAAGCGAAAGTGAGAAAGACGAGCATTGTTAAAGTAGGAGCTAGCCTTGAACTTTGTTCATGCCCATGGTAACTTTGTGAACCTTGATTACAGAAACTTTTCAACAAAAATAATTATCCCCTTGTACAATTCCATTGTATTATAAAAATAATGTGCCAAAAGTTTCCTTTACGATGATTAAACTGCTTGTTGGTTTATGCGGTGCAAAAATAGAAACTTTAACTGTAGTGCACGATTTTACATTTTTTACTGGAACATCGAAATGATCTGAAACTTTTTGCAAAGTCTTGCTATACAAATTGTTGATTTTTCCTAATTTTCCATGACTTTTAGAGTTAGAGAAGTATGGTTAATGTTCAGATTACTCTAGATTGTCCTGTTTTCACATATTGATGTTATAGCTTGATTATTTGCATATGTTTGAATTCTTGTTGATGCCTCCTCGACTTGGGGCCATAGAATTATGATAGCATACAGTAAGTAATGTTTTTTTATAATTATACAATAATGTTAGAGCAATACATGATGGGATTTTATTGATCATATGGACTAACCCTGCCAATAAAGTTCGGTTAAGTTTTGTGTGGATGAAGTGTTCGAAGATCGAGGAGGTCTCGATATGAGAAGAAGGAGGAGAGGCAAGAGCTCAAGCTTGGGGAAGCCTGAGGCACCCCAAGAAAATATTCAAGGAGACTCAAGCGTCTAAGCTTGGGGATGCCCCGAAAGGCATCCCATCATTCTTCAACAAGTATCGGTATGTTTTCGGATTCGTTTCGTTGACATTATATGCGTAAACTCTTGGAGCGTCGTGTGGTTTTGATTTTTCCTTTTAATAAATGCACCATGCTGGTATGAGATATGTAATGCCCAGGATGGAGTTATACCTCCTACGTGTCGAGGCACGACTTAAAGGCATAAGTCCATCCTAGAATGATCTCAAGTTTGGTATCTTTGCACAACTCATGTAAAAGAGGGATTAAAATGCAAAAGGAGATAGTTGGCTTACACTCGCCACTTCAAACAATACATTACATAAACAATCATCATACAAAACATCACAACCCGACTACGGGTGAAGATCCAAAAGAAAGATACCAAAACAACATAAAGCCACAGGTCAGGATCGAATCCTAGTAGAAACCACTACTGAACATCGAAACGTCACAAGCAAACGGCCAAACTCTTCAACAAGCTCCTGGTGAAGAACTGATCCAACTCCTGCATCAAACTCGGCTGAACCTGCATCTGGTGTGGTGAAGTAACTGTGAGCCACAGAGGACTCAGCAATCCCGTTCCCGGGTAACAAGACTATTTAAGCCTTGGGTGAGGGTAAGGCTGAAGAAAGAAATATGAGGTGAAGGAACAAACAAGAGTCTGCAGCAGCAACTAGCACTAACTTACGTAATAGAGAGCGAGAAGAGAAGAGCATCGGTCGAAAGATGATCACGAAGTGATCCTAGCTAAAGCCGGTCAAACATAACCCCACCGTGTTCAACTCCCGAATCCCTATTCGGAAATTGACAGTCACGGTACACACGCGGGTAGTGTATTAGTAACATTGTGTCAAGTTATCTACAACCGGAATTAACAAGCTCCCATCTGCCACATAACCGCGGGCACGGCTTTCGAAAGTTCAAACCCTGCAGGGGTGTTCCAACTTGACCCATTACAAGCCCACGATCCGCGGAGTCGCAACTCCATAGTTGGGAAGACCCGAGTATTCTCGGAATCCCGTGCTCAAGTTAAACCGAACTAAGGTAAGGCTAATCCAGCAAATCCTCCCGGCGTGCCGACACCCTGATAGTAGCCGCGCGTATCTCGTCTCAGGCCACGACCGGATGGGTGATCCCACAGGTTTTTACCAAACCTTGAGTTTCCTCGAGGTGGCCCCGCGTAACCCCCGTTTCGGACCAACACTCATGTGGAGCACTGGCCCGGGGTTGTAGAATTAAGAATAAAAGAGGGTTTGCAAGGCCCTTATGCAAGTTTTATTAGTTTGTTATTAGGCAAATAGTACCAATGTTGGGATTTGCTGGAAAAGACTTAGCACTTAACGGTTTATCAAGGGGGTCCCATACACCCCAACCGTGTTAGGAACGCATAATCAAGGAACATAACACCGGTTTATACGGTTCCTAACGGCATGAGTGGAACAAAACACCAAGCAAAAGGCTTAGCCTTCCACCCTTGCCAGTATATAGATGATTTCATTTTTAAGCATTTATATAGTGTGATATAACCCAACCAAACTTCAACATGAAGCAAGCATCTTCAATCTTCACCTGCAACTAACAATGCTATAAGAAGGGCTGAGCGAAGCGTACTTAGCCAAGCAACGGTTTGCGTAGGTAGGGTGGTTAAACATGGCAATTGGTTACAAGTAGGAGGCTGACACGAAGAACATGGGCATCGAGGCAAAACTAAAGAACGATACTCTAGCAAGAGGCAAAAATAGTAATGGTATCCGGGTTCGGTCATCTTGCCTGGGATTCCACAAGGGAGAAGAACGGATCCAAGAAGAAGACGAAGAAGAAACCTCACAACTCCGGAACGAAACCGAAGCTAACAAGAGAAGCAAACCGGAAAGAAACAAACAACACGGTGAACACACACATCAAAAACATGGCATACGATGCACAAGCAAGCATGATGCATGTCCGGTTTAAATATGCAAGGCATGGAAAAGTGCACAAACAACACTACAAGTTAAGTGGAGCGCAATATGCAACGAGTTGCATATTGACGAAACACCACATTAATTATTTAGTTGACTCTCATTAACTACAAGACAAGATTAATTGTTTTTAACATGCAAGAGGTGAAGCATAAAGAAACTACACTATTAAGACATTTTAAATGAGGCCGGAAATAACAACAACATATCCGGAAAATCCCCATGAGCATGTTTAATAATTATAAGCAAACAACAATTTAACCATATAATGTTGTTATCATGATGCGGATGACAAGATCAAGTTTATGCAAGTTTTTATTAAAAGGTTAACAAAAGAGGATAAGAAGCATTTGTCACCGTGGTGGAACGAAAGGGTGCCACGGCATGATCCGAAAATGATGCAACGCATCATATCGGTTCCGGTATCTCGTTAAGAGACCGGTGCAAAACAAAAGGTGGAGTGAGTCAAACGAGATGATGGGGTGATCCCGTTGCCGGGTTCCCACGAGTCGGTGGCGAGGCAACCGAGGACATGACAAAAGGTCGGAACGGGCACGAAGCACACACGGGAGACATTCATACAACCACAACAAACACGCACGGGGTCACGTCTCGTTATACCTTTGAAGCGTGCGTTTCGGGGCGGTTCGAGACGTAGAGGAAGGAGTCGTTCACGTCGGAGAGGAAGTAGCCGTTCCGTAGAGGGAAGTAGTCGTTCACGTGGCAGTAGTTGTACTCGGGCGACGGTAGAGGAAGTAGTGGTACTCGGCGGCGGTAGTCGTTCAGGCGTCGAGTGTAGTTGTACATGTCGTAGAGGGAAGTAGTGGTTCTCGTTCATCGTGTCGTGGTACTTGGCGAGTTCCTCGTTTCCGGGCGACGGTAGTGGTTCACGTGTTGTCGGGGTACTTGTCGTTCTCGAGTGCTCCGGGCGACGAGGTACTCGTACATGTAGTGGTACTTGTCGGTTCACGCAGATGTACACTTCTTTTGTCGCCGTGTAGTCGAACTAGAAGGTCGTCGACGACTCGAAGGGGTACACGGGTCTCCTGTCCAAAATACTACAGCAGGCACAAAACAAACAAAACGCAGCAACACAAGGAGGACCACGGCCGGATCCCTCCTGATCCGGGCCGGAAGGAGGCGAAGCAGGGAGGAGCAGCGCTGCACGAGGAGGACGACGGGCGTGGCGCTCGGGGCTGCTGGAACCTTGCGGTCGTCGGCGGGAGGCACTCGGGGAGGTCGTGGCGCCTGGCGACGGAGTGGCTGCAGGGGCTGCAGGGGCGCTGAGCCACGGCCTTGGCGCGCGCTGGTGACTGCTCCTGGCGCACGGGGACGCGATGCTGGAGGGCGGCTCGGGGTCGCGGCTGCTCGGGGCCGCTGCTGGAAGGGGAACGTCGGGGCCCCGGCTTGAGGCAGCAGGGCGAGGCGGCTGGCTGGCCGCGCCTCGAGCGGAGAAGGGGCGGGGCGCACGGGGAGGAGGAGTGTGGAGGACGGGCGGCCGCGGGCTCCTGCAACTGGGGCGACGCCGGGCTCCGGGAGGCGGGGATGAGGCCGCGGCGAGCTGGAGAGGAAGCTCGGGGGGGCTCTTGGCGCTGGAGAAGAGGCCGCAGGGCGCCGCGCGAGGAGGGGCTCGGTGGTCTGGCTCGAAGCGGGAGCGAGCGAGGGAGAGTGGGAGGAGCGAAGGTGAGATCGAGGGAGAGGGAACGGGGTGCGGGGCGCTGCGGGAGAGAGGGGGTCGAGAGCGAGAGATGGCGGCGCAGAGAGGGAAACGAGGGGAGAGGGATCGAGCGATGGGGGGGTTGGCTGTCGCTAGGGTTTCGGTGGGGAGGCCACTCGGGCTGGAACGGGCCAGGTGGCCTAGAGGAGGGAGGAGGGAGGAGATGGGCCAGGGAAGGCCTAGGGAGGCCCAAGAGGCGGTTGTCTCTTAATAAAGAGAGAAAAGAAAAGAAAAAATAGATACAAAGAAAGAAAGAAAAAGATAAAGGGGTTAGGGGCAGAATTAGCACACGAGGTCAAAATCCCCGGGCTCACAAAAATGTCAGGAATTAAACAAAATTGAAGGAGGGTTTTTTGGAAGGACCTCGAAACACGGAAAAGAATTATTTGGCAAGGTTTGAAGGTGAAACTCGAAATGAAAGACAATGGGGAAAATTATGCAAGTGTGTTACGGTGATTCCGAGGAATGGAATAATTAACAAATATAGCTCCCTAAATATTGAGAGGCTTTTATATGTTATAAAGAGAAGTCATCTTCCCTCGATTTAAATGGACCGAAGGTCCACACGATTTATTTAGGTTGAGATGCAAAAATAAAATGACATGATGGCATGATGACATGATGCAATGCAAAAGTAAATAACACAAGCACAAAAGGAACACACGGGCAACCCGGAACATCTGGAATCTTCGGGAAGCTTCTGGAATCTTCTGGGACGTCGGTCTCGGGCGTCACAACTCTCCCACACTAACAGAGGATCTCGACCCGAGATCCTAGAGGTATCACCGGGTAAAAACGGAAGAGGAAGAGGTAAAACAAAGTTGCTTCTTTGACAAACGAGTTAAACCAAAGAATCTTGAGAGGTTAAACAAGTTGAAAGAAGAATACAACGGAGATGAACGAATATGAAAACTCCGTTAGAAAAGAGTAACGAGGAACATTATGAGAACCTTGTAGGTTGAAAGACAAGAAACAAGAGCTCACAGACCAAAAGAATATGAAACTGCAACAGTATAGCCAAGGAATAAGAATGACAGAATTCGGACAGCACTCCGTTTGAAATGGAAGAAATTGAACATGAACTTGAGAAGATGGAATGATACTTGATGAAAACAACAACACATTGCCTCCGAAACAATTAAAAGAATGGCACAAGGGGTAAGAAAGATTCAGACAGCACTCCGGTTGAAAAGAGAGGCAAACTTGATAAGATGAGGGAACTAGAAAGAAGAATACAACACTCCGGTTGAATGATAAGCAAGGGAAAGAACATGATCCCGATAAAACGAGATGATGGTTTGAAGAGAGCAATATCAGAATGCCTCCGGAATGAAAGAATAGCATAGGTCGTTGAAAAGAAAAGAACGGAGAAGAAAAAGACAACTTCTCTCAAAATGAAATTTGAAAGAGCATCCTTACGAAGAAAGGTTGAACAGAGTTGTTGGGAAATCAACAACGAAACGAATAAGCTTCATGTGGGCTTATGGAAAAACATCTCAAAATTATGAGGTGACAACCGGCCACTAACGGAAATGAAAAGCTTGGATTGAGATCAACAAGGAGACGAAAAACTTATTCACCGGAATGATAATTGAAGAACTTGGGTCATTTATAAGCACCACAATACAACAATCCTTAGGGAAAGCTTTTAGGTGAAATACAACCCAAGATAACTCCAAGAGATAAAAGGAGGGGTTGGAAGGATCTCCTAAAGAGAAGAAATGATGGTTTTAAATATCTCATTCTTGATAACTCGTGAATCATGAACATGAAGGAAAATTATCAAGAATGACATAACAACACCTGAAAAGACAAGGTAGAAAGAATTGCAATTGGGATGCATGATGAAAATGCTTGAGCTCCAACAAGAATCTTGAAGAAAACTTCAAGGAGGAATTAAAATCTTGATGAACCACCATGAAGAACTCCGGTAATGAAAGCATTAGAAGTGAAAGATGAAAAGAATAAGATTCAAGGCCTGCGATGAATTAGATTGAGCTTTGGAATGATATAATTGAAATAGCTTGAAGCTCCGGAAAACAAGATGAACAACTTAGAACCAAGGATATGATATGATGAACAAGCTCCAGACAAAAGAATTAAGTCACCTAGAAGGAATAAGAATAAGAATAAGAATTATGTCATGCATCTCCTTCACCAATTTAAATTGATGACAACCAAAAGATTTGGCATACTACTTATTCTCGTTGGAAAGGATTAGAGAGATCTCGGACAAGCTTGGGTAAATCTTCAACGAACCACCGGTAGGATTATGAAAGAACAAATGAATTGATACGATAACAACGGAAGAATAAACTTGAAAGAACCACCGTAAGAATATGGAGACGAACGAAGAGACGTCAATGAAGAATATTTGGAGGACGAAGTTGAAAACTGAGAACGAAGAATCTTCTGAAATGATGGCCTTCGGAGGATCACAAAGGAAGAATTCATGAAATGCTCCGGACGGCATAAAAGAGTTCCTCACAATCAAACGATAATGAGGATGGCAAGAAGCTAGAATCACGAATCTTCAAGAGAACGGGCCAAGATTTAAGAGAAACACTTCTCCGGTCTCCAAATGTTGAGAATGAAGACGGGAAATGCCATGAAGAATTGTTGAGCACTCCGGAATGAAGAATTAAAAAGGGCTGAAACAAAGATGAAAAGAATTTGAAAGCGGTCTTGGAGAAGGCATGTGACTGATGGAATCATACTTACGTCACACTTTGAAAAGAATTTGAGTATAACTCCGGAATAATTGGAAGAGTTAGGTAAGATCCTGGGAAAAGACCTGTGGGTTAGGGCCCACTAAAGAAATCACCGTTGAAAAAGATTGCTTAAGAGATATTGCACCGATTGAATTAGATGGCTTGAGTAAGATAACAATGCTCAAACTAGCTTGAACAGAATAAGAATGGAATTATGAATCTTCAGCACTCCGGATATGAATAGCAAGAGGATAATGATTAATTGGTGCACCGGAATAAGAAAGCATTATGAAATGAGGGAAAAGGATAAGATCAACACCGAAATCTTGAATTACATCCACCGGCAGAATTGAGAACAAAAGAATGATGAACTTGAAGCTGTTGAGCATCTTCACGATAAATCACCGGATAAGAACATTGAAGGAAAAGAATGAAGAAACATCACATGAATAAAATGGATACTTCATTAAGAATTCCAGCTCCAAGAAGAAGAAGGGTGGGAGGGTGGGGAAAACAAGGACAACTTGGAATGGATAACTTGAAGAGAAGGCACACCGGTTGAAAAGGATTTAACATGACAATCTTGATTATCAAGAAGGATTAGCACTCCCATAGAAATATGAGAATACCGATTAGGAAAGGTATGGAATCAACATTTATCATCGAAGCAACTCGAATACCAGAATCAAAACAAGAACAAGGATAGATAAGCAACATGATCTTCACAATATCATCCGAACAGAGAATTGAACGAATGAATTCCGTAGATACATCAACTCGACGAGAAGCCACTTGGAGAACAAAGATAAATAAAAAGGAACAAGGATCAGATAGAACAAATACAGGATAGAAGCTTCGTTCGACATCTTCGTGCTGAAAGCTCATGGAACGTGTTACAAAAGGGTTTTGTCATCCCCGGATCAGCATAGCCAAGGACCCTTTAAGATGCAACTCCCGATCAGAACAAGTCCATAAAACCACTTCACTCAATGTAGAACCCCAAACTTCATATCGAGCATCCGTTGGAAGAATGCCTAGAACTACTAGATGAACCCACCTATAGATTTCCGAAAGTTTCCAGTTATGCAATCAGGTGTTGGGGATACACGGGAAGCACCGCGCAATCAACTCTAAACCTACATCCAGGTGTATCCATCCTTCAACACATAACCAGTCTTTCTCGGAAACTGTGTACCTCGGACCTTCGAAAAGCATCCACTATAACAAGCTATGGCAATACTCTCGAACTACCTCCCCAGTACTGGGTGATGTCGGGGTTATCTTGCCACTGGCCGTATAGGAGAGATTTTCGATGTCGGCCGTCTTAAGTATTTAGTACTGCCGCGATATGCTTGTGTCAATGATACCCCGAAGCTCAACTCCTCGGTAACAGGAGGCATCGAGAACAATATCTTTGTCACAAGAACATCGAAACAATCCCAGAATACTCGCGGGATCCTAAAAAAAATTGGTGCAATTTTTGAAAGTAGAAGAGGCAAGAGTAATCGTCAGGAGTCCTCACCAGAGAGAAAAGAGAAGAGGAGCAAACAGAAATCCTACTCTCCGATATAAATATAGGACTCAAAAAGTTTTTCAGTGTGTGCCTAGACTCAACCGTCAACTATTCGATCAATCAGTGGGGCTTCTAGGTCGGAGAAGGCTCTGAATACCAACTTGTAATGCCCAGGATGGAGTTATACCTCCTACGTGTCGAGGCACGACTTAAAGGCATAAGTCCATCCTAGAATGATCTCAAGTTTGGTATCTTTGCACAACTCATGTAAAAGAGGGATTAAAATGCAAAAGGAGATAGTTGGCTTACACTCGCCACTTCAAACAATACATTACATAAACAATCATCATACAAAACATCACAACCCGACTACGGGTGAAGATCCAAAAGAAAGATACCAAAACAACATAAAGCCACAGGTCAGGATCGAATCCTAGTAGAAACCACTACTGAACATCGAAACGTCACAAGCAAACGGCCAAACTCTTCAACAAGCTCCTGGTGAAGAACTGATCCAACTCCTGCATCAAACTCGGCTGAACCTGCATCTGGTGTGGTGAAGTAACTGTGAGCCACAGAGGACTCAGCAATCCCGTTCCCGGGTAACAAGACTATTTAAGCCTTGGGTGAGGGTAAGGCTGAAGAAAGAAATATGAGGTGAAGGAACAAACAAGAGTCTGCAGCAGCAACTAGCACTAACTTACGTAATAGAGAGCGAGAAGAGAAGAGCATCGGTCGAAAGATGATCACGAAGTGATCCTAGCTAAAGCCGGTCAAACATAACCCCACCGTGTTCAACTCCCGAATCCCTATTCGGAAATTGACAGTCACGGTACACACGCGGGTAGTGTATTAGTAACATTGTGTCAAGTTATCTACAACCGGAATTAACAAGCTCCCATCTGCCACATAACCGCGGGCACGGCTTTCGAAAGTTCAAACCCTGCAGGGGTGTTCCAACTTGACCCATTACAAGCCCACGATCCGCGGAGTCGCAACTCCATAGTTGGGAAGACCCGAGTATTCTCGGAATCCCGTGCTCAAGTTAAACCGAACTAAGGTAAGGCTAATCCAGCAAATCCTCCCGGCGTGCCGACACCCTGATAGTAGCCGCGCGTATCTCGTCTCAGGCCACGACCGGATGGGTGATCCCACAGGTTTTTACCAAACCTTGAGTTTCCTCGAGGTGGCCCCGCGTAACCCCCGTTTCGGACCAACACTCATGTGGAGCACTGGCCCGGGGTTGTAGAATTAAGAATAAAAGAGGGTTTGCAAGGCCCTTATGCAAGTTTTATTAGTTTGTTATTAGGCAAATAGTACCAATGTTGGGA
>LR738711.1:668421709-668435381 GCA_902687465.1 Secale cereale
CGTGTCGTGGTACTTGGCGAGTTCCTCGTTTCCGGGCGACGGTAGTGGTTCACGTGTTGTCGGGGTACTTGTCGTTCTCGAGTGCTCCGGGCGACGAGGTACTCGTACATGTAGTGGTACTTGTCGGTTCACGCAGATGTACACTTCTTTTGTCGCCGTGTAGTCGAACTAGAAGGTCGTCGACGACTCGAAGGGGTACACGGGTCTCCTGTCCAAAATACTACAGCAGGCACAAAACAAACAAAACGCAGCAACACAAGGAGGACCACGGCCGGATCCCTCCTGATCCGGGCCGGAAGGAGGCGAAGCAGGGAGGAGCAGCGCTGCACGAGGAGGACGACGGGCGTGGCGCTCGGGGCTGCTGGAACCTTGCGGTCGTCGGCGGGAGGCACTCGGGGAGGTCGTGGCGCCTGGCGACGGAGTGGCTGCAGGGGCTGCAGGGGCGCTGAGCCACGGCCTTGGCGCGTGCTGGTGACTGCTCCTGGCGCACGGGGACGCGATGCTGGAGGGCGGCTCGGGGTCGCGGCTGCTCGGGGCCGCTGCTGGAAGGGGAACGTCGGGGCCCCGGCTTGAGGCAGCAGGGCGAGGCGGCTGGCTGGCCGCGCCTCGAGCGGAGAAGGGGCGGGGCGCACGGGGAGGAGGAGTGTGGAGGATGGGCGGCCGCGGGCTCCTGCAACTGGGGCGACGCCGGGCTCCGGGAGGTGGGGATGAGGCCGCGGCGAGCTGGAGAGGAAGCTCGGGGGGGCTCTTGGCGCTGGAGAAGAGGCCGCAGGGCGCCGCGCGAGGAGGGGCTCGGTGGTCTGGCTCGAAGCGGGAGCGAGCGAGGGAGAGTGGGAGGAGCGAAGGTGAGATCGAGGGAGAGGGAACGGGGTGCGGGGCGCTGCGGGAGAGAGGGGGTCGAGAGCGAGAGATGGCGGCGCAGAGAGGGAAACGAGGGGAGAGGGATCGAGCGATGGGGGGGTTGGCTGTCGCTAGGGTTTCGGTGGGGAGGCCACTCGGGCTGGAACGGGCCAGGTGGCCTAGAGGAGGGAGGAGGGAGGAGATGGGCCAGGGAAGGCCTAGGGAGGCCCAAGAGGCGGTTGTCTCTTAATAAAGAGAGAAAAGAAAAGAAAAAATAGATACAAAGAAAGAAAGAAAAAGATAAAGGGGTTAGGGGCAGAATTAGCACACGAGGTCAAAATCCCCGGGCTCACAAAAATGTCAGGAATTAAACAAAATTGAAGGAGGGTTTTTTGGAAGGACCTCGAAACACGGAAAAGAATTATTTGGCAAGGTTTGAAGGTGAAACTCGAAATGAAAGACAATGGGGAAAATTATGCAAGTGTGTTACGGTGATTCCGAGGAATGGAATAATTAACAAATATAGCTCCCTAAATATTGAGAGGCTTTTATATGTTATAAAGAGAAGTCATCTTCCCTCGATTTAAATGGACCGAAGGTCCACACGATTTATTTAGGTTGAGATGCAAAAATAAAATGACATGATGGCATGATGACATGATGCAATGCAAAAGTAAATAACACAAGCACAAAAGGAACACACGGGCAACCCGGAACATCTGGAATCTTCGGGAAGCTTCTGGAATCTTCTGGGACGTCGGTCTCGGGCGTCACAAGATAGTCCTTGGTTGATTTATAGAATGCTCTTTGCACTTCACTTATATCTTTTGAGTATGGCTTTATAGAATGCTTCTTGTGCTTCACTTATATCATTTGAAGTTTGGATTGCATGTTTCTCCTCACATAGAAAACCGCCATTTGTAGAATGCTCTTTTGCTTCACTTATATTTGTTAGAGCATGGGCATAACTTTTCTAGAAAGAATTAAAACTCTCTTGCTTCACTTATATCTATTTAGAGAGTTGACAGGAATTGCTCATTCACATGGTTAGTCATAAAATCCTACATAAACTTGTAGATCGCTGAATATGATATGTTTGATTCCTTGCGATAGTTTTGCGATATAGAGATGCTAATATGTGGGAGGTACTAGTGAATGATTGTGTAGTAAAAATATTGGTGTTTAGGTTTGTGATTCCCGAAGCATGCACGTATGGTCTCCTAACTATGTAACCAAATTAGCGCGCATTGTATTTTGATTGTTTATCTTTGCGTGAAGGTCGGGCGCGCGCGATGATTAACTCCTACCAACCTGCCCCCTAGGAGCATGCGTCGTAGTATTTTTTGCTTCGAGGGCTAATAGATATTTCGCAATAAGTATGTGAGTTCTTTATGACTAATGTTGAGTCCATGGATTATACGCACTCTCACCCTTCCACCTTGCTAGCCACTCTAGTACCATACATGTTTCGCCGATACATCAAACCACCTTATATCCTTCCCCAAAACAGCCACCATACCTACCTATTATGGCATTTCCATAGCCATTTCGAGATATATTACCATGTAACTCCACCATTCCGTTTATTATGACACGCACCATCATTGTCATATTGCCTTGCATGATCGTAAGATAGCTAGCATGATGTTTCCATGGCTTGTCTGTTTTTTGATGTCATTGCTACGCTAGATCATTGCACATCCCGGTACAACGCCAGAGGCATTCATATAGAGTCATATTTTTGTTCTAATATCGAGTTGTAATATCGATTTGTAAGTAAATAGAAGTGTGATGATCATCATTATTAGAGCATTGTCCCTTGAAAAAAAGAAGAAAAAAAGAAAGTCCAAAATAAAAAAAGGTTAAATAAAAAACAGAAAGGCCGAATAAAAAAAGAAGGCCCAAAAAAAAAAGAAAAAAAGGAAAAGAAAAAGGGGACAATGCTACTTTTTTTATCCACTCTTGTGCTTCAAAGTAGCACCATGATCTTCATGATAGAGAGTCTCCTATGTTGTCGCTTCCATATACTAGTGGGAATTTTCATTATAGAACTTGGCTTGTATATTCCAACGATGGGCTTCCTCAAATGCCCTAGGTCTTCATGAGCAAGCAAGTTGATGCACACCCACTAGTTTTCTTTGAGATTTCATACACTTATAGCTCTAGTGTATCTGTTACATGGCAATCCCTACTCACTCACATTGATATCTATTGATGGGCATCTCCATAGCCCATTGACATGCCTAGTTGATGTGAGACTTTCTCCCTACCTTTGTCTACTACCACCTTCTATTCCACCCATAGTGATATGTCCATGGCTCATGCTCATGTATTGCGTGAAGAGTTGAAAAGGTTCGAAAAAGTAAAGTATGAAAATAATTGCTTGGCTGACACCGGGATGGGCATGAGGGGTACCTTGTGTTAAGAAAAGGGAGCATAAAAGACTATATGATTTTGTAGGGATAACGTTCTTTAGAATTGATATTTTGAAAGACTTGATTGTTTGTTGGGATGCCCGAGTATTAAATTCTTTTATGTCAAATGATAGACTATTGCTTTGAATCACCCATGTCTTAATATTCATGCCATGATTAGATTACAAGATCAAGATTATGCTAGGTAGCATTCCACATAAAAAATTGTCTTTTTTATCATTTACCTACTTGAGGTCGAGTAGGAATTAAGCTTGGGGATGCTGATACGTCTCCGTCCTATCTATAATTTTTTATTGCTCCATGCCAATATTATACAACTTTCATATACTTTGGGCAACTTTTTATACTATTTTTGGGACTAACATATTGATCCAGTGCCCAGCGTCAGTTCCTATTTGTTGCATCTTTATAGTTTCGCAGAATATCCATATCAAACGGGGTCCAAACGGGATAAAAATGGATGAATATTTTTTTGGAATATATGTGAATTTTGGGAAGTGGAACCAACGTGAGACGATGCCCGAGTGGCCCACGAGGGTGAGGGGCGCGCCGAGGAGGGGCAGGCGCGCCATGGGCCCTCGTGGCCACTCCGTAAGGCGGTTGATGCCCTTCTTTCGCTGCAAGAAAGCTAATATCCGGATAAAAATCGTGTCCAAAATTCAGCCCAATCAGAGTTACAGATCTTCGAGAATATAAGAAACGGCGAAGGGCCAGAATCTGGGAACGCAGAAACAGAAAGAGACAGAGAGATAGATCCAATCTCGGAGGGGCTCTCGCCCCTCCCACGCCACGGAGACCATGGACCAGAGGGGAAACCCGTCTCCCATCTAGGGAGAAGGTCAAGGAAGAAGAAGAAGGAGGGGGCGCTCTCCCCCTAGCTTCCGGTAGCATCGAAGTGCCGCCGGGGCCATCATCGTCACCACAATCTACACCAACAACTTCACCGCCGTCATCACCAACTCTTCCCCCCTCTATGCTGCAGTGTAACCCCTCTTCTACCTCCTGTATTCTCTACTTAAACATGGTTCTCAATGCTATATATTATTTCCCAATGATGTATGGCTATGCTATGATGTTTGAGTAGATCCGTTTTTTCCTATGGGTTAATTGATGACCGTGATTGGTTTGAGTTGCATGTTTTATTATTGGTGATGTCCTATGGTGCTCTCCTTGTCGCGCAAGCGTGAGGGATCCTCGTTGTAGGGTTTGCAATATGTTCATGATTTGCTTATGGTGGGTGGCGTGAGTGACGGAAACACAGACCCGAGTAAGTAGGTTGTTTGCGTATGGGAATAATTGGACTTGATACTTTAATGATATGGTTGGGTTTTACCTTAATGATCTTTAGTAGTTACGGATGCTTGCTAGAGTTCCAATCACAAGTGCATATGATCCAAGAATAGAATTTATGTTAGCTTATACCTCTCCCTCGAATAAGATTGCAATAGTGATTACCGGTCTAGTTATCGATTGCCCAAGGACAAATAACTTTCTCGTGACAAAAAGCTCTCTACTAAATTTAATTTAGTTGTGTCTTTATCTTAGCATCCCCTAGTTTTATTAACGTGCTCTTTATATTCTTGCAAACCTATCCCACAAAAACCACAAAGTACTTCTAGTTTCATACTTAATCTAGGTAAAGTAAACGTCAAGCGTGCGTAGAGTTGTATCAGTGGTCGATAGAACTTGAGGGAATATTTGTTCTACCTTTAGCTTCTCGTTGGGTTTGACACTCTTACTTATCGAAAGAGGCTACAACTGACCCCCTACACTCTTGGGTTATCACTCATCGCTCTCTCTCACGTTGTTTCTCGCCTTCAACGTCGCACCATGGTATTATTGCAAAAAACTTTGTTGTTCTCTTTAACTATTATGAATAAGCTACAAAACTAGACACCGATAGTCCACTTGGAATGGAAAAAAATTCGACCCACAAATTAAAGTGCTGCAAACTACACACCGAGGGGCCCACATGTCATGAAACAAATTTGGAACCATATACAAATTAAAAAATTAATGACGAGGATCGAACATGCGACCATGGCCTTCAAGCCGCACGTCAATAAGCAACATACGTAGAACAACAATGTTTGTTGTACCTCCCTTTGTTCACATAATGTTTTTATATTACGACAGCCTATTTAATTGGTAACATGTAATATTATTTTTAGTACTATTTGCCTTGACTTACTGGTGGGTTCCATTTGTGCTTTCTCTCCTCCCCTTCTACGTTTAGACGCACAGGCAAACACGAAGAACTTGCGGCCGATGTTGCCATTGACCATATCTGGATGCGTTCACAAGTTACGGCACCAGTTTCACGTGCTAGCAGCACTAGTCAGTGTGTACGTGCAATGCACGTTAATTTGGAAGTATATTAGTGCATGCTGATATTAAGTAGGATATTATTTGCGTGTTATTATGCGATTAGCACTATTTTTGGCATGAAATTAACTGCACGCTAAACGTGTTGAGCGCTCGACATTGAAGCAGTCTAGGTCGTTGGATGACAAGGAATACATGTGGCTTGATGACGTTTTATATTTAATTTTATACGGCTCTAGAAGAACATTCAATCGATCAAACCATAGATTTCATTCAGTCCGACTCCGACTTTAAATTAAACGACGATCGATCTAAAATAAACGAAAATGATAAACGTTTGGTCGGACCGAGAAAGCGGAACTGCTTGGCGCTGCATATTAGAACTCATTAAAGCCCGATTCGCATCATTGTGCTCAATTTTAAGCATGGCAATCCGAACGTTCTTCATAGCAAATTTAGATTACGCGGCGGCGGCGGGGGTGTCTTGCGGTGGGAAGCGGGTCCTCTACCGTGCTCTGTGTGTCGTCGGGCCACTGACCGACAGCGATAGCGGCGCCTTGCGCCGTTGTTGGCATACTCCTGGATGTTGGCCTAGCTTCAAGGATGGCCAAAATGTTCTGGACTTCGGAGCGAGTCAACTGGCGGGAGGAGGCGACTGGTGTTGGTGCAAGGAAGCGGTCGATGGCGACCATCCATGCCGCTGAGGGGGGCACTAGCACCCGTGCAGGGACAGGCGCTGTCAACGGCGCGGCGGAGACATTCGTGTGCACGAGCACCGGCACGAGCGCGCATGTCAGTGCACGCGCATGCGCTGGCAGGTGCACGGGCACCGACACGGGCGTGCGTGACAGTGCATGCGCAGGCGCATGCGCTGGTAGGTGAACGGGCGCGTGAAAGTCGGCGGAGACCTCGTGGAACCCCGTGGCATCAAGCTCGGTGACAATGTGTGGCTCCCAACCCATCAATGCCACAGGGATGGGCGTTGGCGCAGTCGGGGCGACGGGAGCCGGAATGGGAGGGGGCACAGGCGCGGCGTCTTCCCGCAAGGCCAGTTCAAGCTCGTCCCAAAGCGCCTTATGTTCTTAAGACTCCGGCTGGGTGTCTTCCTCAGGAAACTAGAAGACTAAGGGCAGACCATCGTGATGCGGCGTGGCGTACGTTTAGGTCAGGCTGGTTGGAGGTAGACGACAGGAGAATCGGAGATGAATAGAGAAGATTGTAGCGATGCCAGGTAGTGCGGGGTTGATTTTAAACTGCGGTGCTGGCGACATTAAAAGTGGGAGCAGTTGGGACGATGGTGGGCGGCGGAGCCTGGTCAAAGGGCTCGCCTCCCAGTGAGCCTGCACAACGGTCTTCTTGCATGCCTCCCTGTCAGCCGGCGCATTGGTCTGCTCACACGCCTCCCGTCGACTCACACACTTGCTCGGACGGCACCTGCCGATGAGAAGCGGGACTCGTGGCGGCACGTAAACGCCCACGGTTTCAATACTGAAAGCGTTCGCCTTAACGTGACTGGTCTTTGTTCCAAAATACCTTGGCTCTTCATTTGTGCAACTTGTCATAAGCAGCTTGTCTCAAATTGAAGAAAAATTTTACGAAGTAATATTTGTGCCATATCACGTGACCATGCTCAGTTTCAAGAATTTATGTTCACTTTTGTATTTTCTGAAATTTAAGATCCACGATTCGAAACAATATCATAACCTGCATCATGCAATAAATTTTCAAGCCATACATTTGTGATGTTGTATTTCTTAAGGAAGGATTTGGTCAAACATTTTGCTTAGTTAGACTTCAGACAAGTTATATATGCAGAGCAAAAGGATAATCCCTCCGTACCAGTGCATTGCCTGATATATTAACTCAAGTACTAGGCACGAACAAACGGGCTCAATTCTGTGCTCATCCTGGATTAGTAGTAGTTGTACTAGGCAATACAGTTGACGGGTGACCTTGGCGAGCGGCGACTGTCGTGGAATTAACACGGCAGATGTCCGGTTTAGCGGACTTGATGATGGAACCATCGCACGGGTTAGCTTGAAAGGGTTCATGGCACACAAAGGACACAGAGGGTTTTTATACTAGTTCGGCCCCTTCGAGAAGGTAAAAGCCTACGTCTAGTTGGTTTGGTATTGCTTGGGCGTCGATTTACAGGGAGCGGAATCGCTTGCCTGCCTCTCGACCGATCGATTGTTCCCTGTCCCTGAACCGGTACCGGGTCGTCCCTTTATATAGAGGTGACGCCTGGTCCGGTTTACAGAGTCCCGAGGCCGGCTCATAATCGGGTCCGCCTCGGTCTCTGCCCTTTCTTTCTTATCTCTCAAGTTACATCTCTTTGGCGGTATACAAATCGTATTTCTATACATGGGCCTTGAAATCTCATGGGCCGTAATCTCTACTAAAAATAATAAACCAAGTACGATATAACTAAACCGGTTTACAATATCCGGTTTATACCTATTAACCATATCCCTGACATTAGGCCCCAGAATGATTTGAACTTGTTCATATCAGTCTCCGTCGTCTCCTATAATTTTCTTCTGTCTTCATCTTTTGTAAACCGGCTCTGACGTCATCCTCCGAAATCATTAAAGTCTGACAATGACATCATCTCCGCATTTAACGCTGCGAGCTGTACCGTAGTTTGTTCTTAATGGTTATCCCGAGAATCGAGGCATTTAAAGGATCTTTATCCGATTTTGCTCCCTTGATTACCGCACCTGTCGCTTCGCGTCTGCCTCTCTGCCTATAAATAATACCGCCCCTCCTCATTCTTCCTTCTCGCGTCTTCTTCCTCCTTCCGCTTCCTGACCTGCAAGAACTCCATTAGATCCCAAGCTCGGAGCGCCGCCATCATCTCGTCGGATCAAGAGCTCCTCAGGCCGCTGCATCAACCTGACTCGTCCAGATTCTCTCCGCCACCGATTCCCACTGTCCCTGGTATGTTTATCCTCCTCATTGTAGATCTGTGTCCGCCATTACCTTGCTGGTGTTCTTCCGCCATTAGGGCTTCTGATGAAGCTTCGTCTCGTCGTAGATATCTTTCTCATAGAAATTTTGTAACTTTTAAACCCTATTCTGTAGGTCTCCCGCTTAGCATCAGATTAGATCTTCGTCATCGTGACTCTATAGTTTTATCCGTTCCGCCATTAGAGTTCTCCACAAGCTTTGTAATGTTCTTTCTCTGAAACCTGCAACTCCGTAGTATCTTTACCTTTCCGATCTTCTTCCATTTCCATTCTGCTGTAGATGCGTCAGGTCCTTTAGATCTTGCTGTTTTTATTTCTGCTGTTGCCTGCTTTAGGTCTCATTTTTTATGCACATCCTGTAAGCTCGTCTGCTCTGAATTGGACCTCTGTAGATTTCCCGTGTAATTTTCGTTTCTTTATCTCAGTATGCTCAGATCTATTCCTCCTTAGCAATGCGTTGAAAACCTGTTTTTCTCTTCGATAGATCCGCTAAGTATGCTCCGGTTTAGATCGTCATGTTATAAACCGGAAACGATGTAGACCGATGCAATGACTTAACTATACCTCTTCAACTGCCATTTTAAACCGGAAATGATATAACTTGTATTATGATTGCCGGTTTAACCATGCCAGCTAGTTCTCTGTTCTCTCCGCTGCACAATATGTATAAGTCCCGGATCATTTGTATGTTCATAATCCGGTTTATGTACCTTTCTTTTCTTCAGCAGTTTGCTCAAATGGCTAAGCAGTATGTTTCGTGCGATTGGGTCCGCTCTGTCGTAACTGAGGAAGACTTAGTCAAATTGTCGAGCATCGGCACCTTAGGGCCTCGGGCCGAGCTAAAATGGCGTGCCCCGGGTAACGAGTGCCCTCCCACTCCTAGATCCGGGGAAGTTATCGTATTTCTGGACCATATCTCCAGAGCCTTCTCTCCCCCCGGTTCAAAATTTTTCCGGGACGTTCTTGCTACCTTCCAGTTGCACCCGCAGGACATCGGACCAAACTCGGTTTCCAACATTTGCGATTTCCAAGTGTTTTCTGAAGCCTATCTGCAAGAAGAACCGTCAGTTGATTTATTCCGGGATTTCTTCCATGCAAACCGGCGTACTGAGTTCACCAGCGGGCCTCACCAAGAGCTTGGCGGGATTAGCATTCAGAAAAGGAGGGATGCAGTTTTTCCTCACGCCTCCTTGCACACTCATCCTAAGGACTGGAACAAGTCCTGGTTTTACTATGTAGACACATCTCCTGAAGGTGAAAACCCTTTGCCGGGTTATCGTGAAACTCGTATCCCGGCAAATCACCCCTTGCCACAACGATTAAGTGCTGCTGAACGGATCCAGTTTTCTCCGCAGCTCTCCAAGCTGAGAGCTTTCATGGCCAATGGCCTGATCGGTACTGATTTCCTTCGCTGCTGGTTATCATGGAGTATCCTTCCCTTAAGCCGGCGCCCTGATTTGATGTGCAATTATTCCGGTAAATCGGATGATCCTCAGAGGTTTTCTAAGGAGAAGCTGTCTGAATCGGAAGTAATTGAATCGGCCAAGAAAATTGTCAATCCTGCTCTAACAGACTGCACTAGAGTTGGCTTGGCCCCATACTTCAAGAAGAATAAGCTGCCTGAAGTGAGTGTCTTTAACTTGTACTTTATAAACCGTCCTCTTTGAACCGTCTTTTACTTGCCCTTGCTTTTTTCATTTAGGCTGATGATCCTTTCTGGAGGAGAAAACCTCAGGAAAAACCTGCAAGGCAAGCTCGCCGAAAAACTCCTGCAAACAAGAAAAGGAAAGCAGCCGTTGATGTCGGTTCTCCTTCTGAGGATGATGATCCGGACTCTGAGGTATGCCTTACTCCGGTTTACATTTTGCTTTTATATACTTGTTCACATATCTAATGATGCCCTTTCACAGGATCCACTCGAAGGTGATAACCCGGCGGAGATTGAGGTAACCCTTATTTCTTCCGATTCAGAACCCCCTCCCCAAAAGAGCCGTCGGACTGTTAGAAAGTATCAATTTTCTCATCCTTATGCTAAGTTGGATCCCAATTTTACTTTGAAGAAACAACAGCACGAAGCTTTGCGCCGGACCACTCGCCATAGCGGCTTGGCAGTGGAGTCCTCTGGAATTTCGTTAACTCCGGCTCGAAAACGCCGCGCTGAGGTGATGCTCTCTCCAACTCTTCTTCACCCCAAGGCCGGTCTTATCAGAAAACCACTTAAACCGACTGATCCTGATTATCAGGAAACTCCACTGTCTTCTTTTGGCGAATCGACCGCTACACAGCTTCCACCTTTGAAGACCGTCCCGGGGTAATTCTCTTTACTTCTTCCGGTTCATGATACCCCCTTCCATTATAATGTTAACTTATTTTTGCTTGTTTTTCCAGCAAACCAAAACCCAGCAAAAGAGCCAAGGCTAAAAAGCATGTTGCTGATCCTTCTACTGATGAACCGGCGATTGATCCGTCTACCGCCGTTCCTCCTGAAGGTACTCCAGCTGCTCCGGTTGACGAACCCGCTCTTGACACACCTGCTGCTGAAGACATCCAAGACCCACCAAGTCCGGCCCGGGTTAACTCTCCTCAAGTTAACCCGGCGTCTCCTAATCCGGCTCAAACTGAAGCTTCTCCTCCCAATGCACCCACTTCCCCTGATGTCGTGGTTACTGGCTCTGCTTATGTTGCGCCAGCCGAACCCACCGTTTTAGCAAAACATACAGCTAAAGCGGAAAAGGTGACTCAGGAGAAGGGGAAGTGGAGTACTGATATCTCCAGTCTCTCAAGTATGAGTGCTCAGGACATCTATTCCGGATATCTGAACCGGCTCCATAGTAGCCGGGATTATGAAGCCAGCCTCGTAAACCTGATGAGGGAAAAATATGAAGTAAGTTTTCCTCTTCTGACTTTGTCTTTTTTCAACGCCTCTTTATCTTATAACAGCCCCCAAGTTCCGGTTTATCTGCTTTATTGAAGGTAAGCCGGAACTTTGTAGTTTTGAACTGCTGATCCATACATTAGCCCCCAAGTATCGAGTAGATAACTTGGTTATGTAGTTGATACTTGTAATTTCAAAAAATTGTTTCTTGATGCATCGCTTCAACTGCCATTAGCCCCCAAGTGTCAAGTATACAACTTGGTTGTGTGCTTGAGACTTGTATTCTCAATTTGTCCTTGCTGTCTTACTTCAACTGCCATTAGCCCCTAAGTGTCAAGTAGACAACTTGGTTGTGTGCTTGAGACTTTGTAATTTCTAACCTTGTTTTTGAACTTTTGTTTACAGGCTGAGCTGAACCGGAATGCTGTAGAAATCAGTGAACTTCGAAGCCGGCTTATAGAGACTGAGTCAGCCGCTTCAAAGGCGAAGAAAGAACTTCAAGTAAGTTTAAAGACTGCTGAAGATTTAAAGAAGTTCTTTGATGAGGAACGGACTACTTTTGAAGTCCAGAAAAAGGATCTTGAAAAGCGTGTTCAGGATGCTGAAGGAGCACTTAACCCGGTTACTGAAGAATTGACCGGGTTAAAGTGTCAAATTGATTTGATGACTTCTGCTATCTTTGGTAAGCATAACCTGAACTCTTGTCTGTTATCTTTGCAACCTGTGACCTGTACCGGTTTAACTTTCATTGTTGTATGTAGGACGCCGTGTCTCCCATCTTGGGGATGATGTACGGAAGAAACTGAAGGCTTGCTATACTTTGGTTGAACAATTATACTCTGGAGCACAAAGGATTATCAGTGCTACTTCCTTTGGTAAACCGGCTCCTTCAACCATCAAGGCTACTTTGAACAGTTTGTCCATTCTGCCAACTCGTCTTGAAGAGGTGAAGAAATCGGCTGCTCGAGGAGGTGCTCTTCTGGCCCTTACAAGGGCTAAAGCTTCGGTTCCAGATATTGATCCGGCAGAAGTGTTAACCGGATTTCCCGACACCAAGGAAGACGGTTCAGCATTTGATGAAAAAGATCTGTACGCTCTGACAAAGGAAATGCGTCCACTCGCTAGCAAGATTGCAGTGGAAGCTGACTTGTCTCGATACCATCCAGCATATGACCTGCAAAACGAGCGGGTGGAACGACCGGTTTACGATGTTGCAAACTTGACTCCGCCGGTTCGTCCTCACACTTTTGCTCCTGATATTGATCCTGCTGAGTTGATCAACGATGAAGTATATTTCCGTGCCTTGGCCAAGATTGATTGGTGTGCACCAGATTTCCCGCCGCTTCACGAGGAGGAAGATGTTCCGGAACAAGGTGGTGGCCAATCATCCCGGCAAGGAGAAGCGGAATCTTGAATGTTACTGATGTAATCATAATTGTTATTCCGTGAACAATGCTTCCAACTATTTGGCTTTTATGCCTTGTAATAGGTTTAGCTGAAACTTAATGCACTGTGATCCGGCTTTTGGTCTTTATAAAGTATTCGTTCGCTGACTTGTTTATTGATGCGTATTCCTTGCTCTGTCCATAAAAAAGATGAAAAATATGTCCTAGTGGTTTTACCACTGGACGGATTAACTTGTTCTCTTGGTATAACTAATAAGCATACCTTTAACAAATAGCTGTGATACCTGAATTGCATGTAGCCAAAATACCTTAAACCGGCAGGATGTTTAAAATTACCTTAATCAGTCTTCATCAATTCTAATAAGTCCTTGAAACTCTTCAGCTCAACTTGTCCATAAATCCTTCTCTTCTCGGTTCAGCAATTTGTAACTTGTATCTGATTGTGTGCTGCCAATTGTCAGCTCATCATGAAGTCGAGCCGGGTTACGATGAATGCCGGTTTAACTCTCTCTGGTGTTCATGACCCAGACTTATAACACTAGATAGACAGTCAACTTCTAGAGCTGTTCCTCTTGGTTAAAAAGGTTATGAAACACAAAAAACATCAAGAAACACATCAAAAAACTCATAACATAGCCATTCAAGGGGGTGTGGGCGAACCCGACTGTCCCCAGGGGCCGGGTCATCATTTGAACGTGGGCGTACCAACTGTTCAGGGAGCCCAAAAACTCATAACATAGCCATTCAAGGGGGTGTGGGCGAACCCGACTGTCCCCAGGGGCCGGGCCATCATTTGAACGTGGGCGTCCCCACTGTTCAGGG
>LR738711.1:668435468-668484233 GCA_902687465.1 Secale cereale
GACTGTCCCCAGGGGCCGGGCCATCATTTGAATGTGGGCGTACCCACTGTTCAGGGAACCCAAATATTCGTAACATAGCCATTCAAGGGGGTGTGGGCGAACCCGACTGTCCCCAGGGGCCGGGCCATCATTTGAATGTGGGCGTACCCACTGTTCAGGGAACCCAAATATTCGTAACATAGCCATTCAAGAGGGTGTGGGCGAACCCACTGTCCCCAGGGGCTTCTGACGTTCCTCCTGACTCTGCAGGTTTTTCTTTTTATGGGGTTTTTCTTTTCTTGAACCGGATATAATCTCTTGCTCCTGTGATTTCTAACACTCCTTCACACACCCTGCAAAGATTAGTTTCTAAAAACCAGCTAACATTGAAATATGATTCTTTGATAACAAACTGATATGAATACTTGCTGCCAATTTTATGTATGTGGAAAGAAGGCTGAGCCCCCGGTTTATCGAGGGTGCCGGTTTATTCATTATTCATAATATATACATAGGATACATGGAAGCCTATGGCTCAAGTGTAATATGGTCGTAGATGAGCAATGTTCCATGGCCTTTTCGTCTCTTCTTCTGATGTCCGTGAATCTTTATGCTCTCGAATGTCCACCAAATAATATGAGCCGTTGTGTAAATTTTTGCTGATCACAAAGGGCCCTTCCCATGGCGGGGATAGCTTGTGCATATCTGTTTGATCTTGGATAAGCCGGAGTACCAAGTCACCCTCCTGGAACGTCCTGGTTCTAATCCGGCGACTGTGATATCTGCGCAGATCTTGTTGATAAATCGCCGACCGTGCTGCAGCTATGTCACGCTCTTCATCCAATCGATCCAAACCGTCTTGTCTTGCCTCCTCATTGACGGCTTCTACATAGGCCGCCACCCTTGGCGAATCATGGCGTATGTCACTTGGAAGAACTGCTTCTGCACCGTAAACCATGAAGAAAGGTGTATAACCTGTAGACCGGTTTGGTGTAGTGTTAATGCTCCAAAGGACAGAGGGTAATTCTTCAACCCAACACCCTGGGGTTCTATGCAAAGGTGTCATAAGCCGGGGCTTGATTCCACGCAAAATCTCCTGATTTGCCCTTTCTGCTTGACCATTGGATTGGGGGTGAGCCACAGAAGATACATCCAAACGAATATGCTCTCGTTGACAGAATTCTTCCATCTCACCCTGAGATAAATTGGTGCCGTTATCTGTGATGATGCTGTGTGGAAAACCAAACCGGAATATTACTTTTTTGATGAACTTAACCGCCGTTGCCGCATCACACTTGCTTATAGGTTCCGCTTCAACCCACTTTGTAAACTTGTCCACTGCCACTAGTAGATGAGTTTTCTGATCTTGGGATCTCTTGAAGGGACCAACCATGTCAAGCCCCCAAGTTGCAAAAGGCCAAGTTATTGGTATCATCCGGAGTTCTTGTGCCGGAACAAGGGCACGTCTTGAAAACTTCTGACAAGCGTCACACTTGCGGACCAGGTCTGCCGCATCTGCATGTGCAGTTAACCAATAAAAGCCATGTCGGAAAGCTTTAGCCACTAAAGATTTCGATCTGGCATGATGACCGCAATCCCCTTCATGAATCTCCCTTAGAATCTCACAACCTTCCTCAGCTGAAACACACCGTTGAAATACTCCAGAGGTGCTACGATGATGCAGCTCCCCGTTGGCAATTGTCATAGACTTGGAACGCCGGATTATCTGCCGTGCTTCATCTTCGTCCTCTGGCAATTCTCCCCGGCTTAAATATACCAAATAAGGTAACGTCCAATCCGGAATAACATGGGTTGCCGCAACCAACTGTGCCTCTGGGTCCGGAACAGCCAGATCGTCCTCTGAAGGTACTTGAACCGAAGGATTGCGTAATTCATCCAAAAAGGTGTTTGGTGGTACCGGTTTACGTTGCGACCCTAGCCGGCTTAAAGCGTCAGCTGCTTCGTTCTTCCGCCGGTCTATATGCTCCACCTGATACCCTTTGAAGTAACCTGCAACCGCTTCAACCTCTCGTCGATAAGCCGCCATGAGGGGATCCCTTGAATCCCACTTGCCCGAAACTTGCTGTGCCACTAGGTCTGAATCGCCTAGGCATTTAACCCGGCTTAAATTCATCTCCTTTGCCAACCGCAAACCATGAAGTAAGGCTTCATATTCTGCTGCATTATTAGTACAAGGAAATAACAACCGAAGGACATAACAAAATTTATCACCTCTGGGGGAAGTTAAAACAACTCCGGCCCCTGAGCCCTCCAACTGCTTCGAGCCGTCGAAGTGAATCGTCCAATAAGTGAGATCCGGCTTCTCCTCTGGAGTCTGTAATTCTGTCCAGTCGTTGATAAAGTCCACCAGTGCCTGAGATTTTATAGCAGTACGTGGCACATATTTCAATTCATGCGGACTGAGCTCAATGGCCCACTTGGCTATTCTGCCTGTTGCTTCTCTATTCCGGATTATATCTCCCAACGGAGCTGAGCTAACCACAGTTATCGGATGCCCTTGGAAATAATGCTTCAACTTCCGGTTTGCCATGAACACCCCATACACCAATTTCTGCCAATGAGGGTATCTTTGCTTGGACTCGATGAGTACTTCACTCACATAGTAAACCGGACGCTGAACCGGATGTTCTTTCCCTGCTTCCTTGCGCTCAACCACAATCGCAACGCTAACTGCCCGTGTGTTTGCAGCAACATATAATAGCAAAGGCTCCTTGTCGATAGGGGCAGCTAAAACCGGCGGCTTCGCTAGTTGCTGTTTCAGATTCTCAAACGCTGTATTCGCTTCATCACTCCAAATGAACCGGTCCGTTTTCTTCAACATTTGATAAAGTGGGATCGCCTTTTCTCCTAAGCGACTGATGAACCGGCTCAACGCCGTGATCCGGCCAGCTATGCGCTGAACATCATTAATGCAAGCCGGTTTCGTCAAAGATGTGATGGCCTTGATCTTCTCCGGGTTGGCTTCTATTCCCCGGTTCGAGACCAGGAATCCCAAAAGCTTACCAGCCGGGACACCAAAGGCACATTTCTCCGGATTGAGCATCATCCTGTAAGCTCGAAGATTACCAAAGGTTTCTCTGAGGTCTTCTATCATTGTTCTTTCCTCCTTTGACTTAACCACAATGTCATCCACATAAGCATGTACGTTCCTTCCTATCTGCCCCTTTAAACAATTCTGAACACAACGCTGATAAGTTGCCTGCGCACATTTGAGCCCAAAAGGCATAGACACATAGCAAAAAGCACCAAAAGGAGTTATGAATGCTGTCTTCTCTTGGTCTTCAACTGCCATTTTGATCTGGTGATAACCTGAGTACGCATCCAAAAAACTCAGCCGCTCACACCCTGCTGTAGCATCAATAATCTGATCAATGCGAGGTAGAGCAAAAGGATCAGTTGGGCAAGCTTTATTGAGGTCTGTGTAGTCCACGCACATCCTCCACTTCCCATTCTTCTTTAGAACTAACACCGGGTTAGCCAACCATTCCGGATGAAACACTTCCACTATGAACCCTGCCGCCAAAAGCCTGGCTACTTCTTCTCCTATAGCTTTGCGCCTCTCTTCGTTAAAGCGGCGCAGATATTGTTTTACCGGTTTAAACTTCGGATCAATATTTAACTTGTGCTCAGCGAGTTCCCTCGGTATACCCGGCATGTCAGAAGGTTTCCATGCAAAGATATCCCGGTTCTCACGGATGAACTCGATGAGCGCGCTTTCCTATTTAGGATCCAGGTTAGCACTGATGGTGAATTGCTTAGACGAATCTCCAGGCACAAAATCGACCTGCTTAGTTTCTTCCGCTGATTTGAACTTCAAAGCCGGATCATGCTCGGTGGTTGGCTTCTTCAGCGGAGTCATGTCTGTCGGATCAACATTATCCTTATAAAATTTTAACTCTTCCGTGGCACATACCGCTTCTGCATAAGCTGCATCACCTTCTTCACATTCCACTGCTATCTTACGACTGCCGTGCACCGTAATTGTGCCTTTATGACCTGGCATCTTGAGCTGTAGATAAACATAACATGGCCTAGCCATAAATTTAGCATAAACCGTCCTCCCAAACAAAGCATGATACGGACTTTTAATTTTGACAACTTCAAAGGTGATCATCTCCGATCTAGAATCATGCTCATCCCCAAAGGTAACTTCTAAGTCAATCTTACCAACTGGATAAGCTGACTTACCTGGGACCACCCCGTGAAACACTGTGTTTGATGTCCTTAACTGTTTATCTGTCAGACCCATACGGCGAAAGGTCTCGTAATATAGTATATTGATACTGCTACCTCCATCCATGAGAACTTTAGTGAACCTGTATCCTCCCACCTGAGGTGCCACCACCAAGGCTAAATGACCCGGATTATCTACCCGTAACGGGTGGTCCTCTCTGCTCCAAACAATGGGCTGCTCTGACCATCGTAGAAACTGTGGCGTTGCCGGTTCTACCGCGTTAACAGCCCGCTTTAAAACCTTCTGGTCTCTCTTGCATAAACTCGTGGTGAAAACATGATATTGACCGCTGCTCAACTCCTTCGGATTACTCTGGTATCCGGATTGCTGTTGTTGCTGCGGACGCTGCTGCTGCTGATTTCCTTGGTTATTGTGACTCCCCTGGCCCTGCTGCTGATTATTCTGATTGTTGTAACCGCCCTGGTGATACGATTGATTTCCCTGACCATGATAACCACCTTGATAATGTGATTGATTTCCTTGACCATTGTAGTTTCCTTGACTACCTTGGCCGCCTGGCCGGGATTGATAACCATCGTTGTTCCCTTGATAACCGCTGTTGCCCCTATATCCTGAACCGGAGTTGTTCCCTTGGTAACCCGGGCCAAAAAACCCGGGCCCTGAACCGCCATTCGGGGGCCGGCTATGAGGATTAAAACGGCCATTCCCTGCTATCATAGGGTTCAGACATTCTCTTGCAGTGTGCCGTGCAGGCCCCTTTCTCCCGCTATGCTTTATACAGGGTTGATCCAAATCCTGCTCCCAACCCGGGTTTCCTCCACCGGTCTGGCGAGTGGGACCTTGCTGACTACCCTGAAAACCGCCTTGAACCTGTGTATTAGCCACAAAATCGGAGCTGTTTTCTGGTTTCTGTTTGCCCAAAACACTTGAAGTAATCGGATTAGCTGGCGCCGGTTTGCCAGTCTTGCTGGCCTTTCCCGCTTTATCTCCTTCTGGCTCCGGATACTTGGTATTATCTGAGTCTCCGTACTTCACCAAGGCACTCATCAAGGTCCCCATGTCATTGCACTCCCGTTTGAGTCGTCCGAGTTTTAATTTCAAAGATTCAAACCGGCAATTGTTCTCCAATGTTACAATTGCTGTGCTCGGATTAATGCCATTTGAGGAGTGCAAGATCTCTGCCACTCTGCGTACCCAAGCTGCTGTAGACTCCTGCTCTCCTTGCACGCATGCTGCTAAATCTATCACCGACATAGGCTGCTTGCACGTATCCTTAAAAATTTTGATGAACTGACTGCGCAGCTCCCCCCATGATCCGATAGAATTCGGATGAAGTCCCTTTAGCCAAGTCCGGGCCGTTCCTTCAAGCATCATGGTGAAATATTTGGCACAAGCCGATTCATCCACGTCCAGCATCTCCATGGCCATCTCGTAACTTTCCACCCAAGCTTCGGGTGGTAAATCGGCTGTGTAATTAGGCACCTTGCGAGGTCCTTTGAAATCCTTGGGCAACTTAACACTTCGCAGGGCAGGGACGAGACATTGTATCCCAAAACCGCTCGCCGTCGCTCCTGTCCCTGTAGTGCCGGTGTGAACCGGCGTCGACTGACGGACTTCCTCCCTGGCCTCCGATCTAGGCCGGTTTCGATCCGGGGCTGGCATCTCTGCCCTTGCCGGATTATCTTGCCTGTGCTGATGTCTCCTCCGTTCACTGCTAGACACTTCGGGCTCCTCCCAATGTCTGGAGTAACTTCAGTTGGGACGTGGTGTTGAATGCAACCTTTCCCTGCTATGAGAGTACGCTTGCTGCTGTATTAACGCCGTATTGAGTAACTTCTGGGCCCTGCGCGCCTCTATCGCTACAGGGGATGTTTCTTCCACAGGTAAAGCGGCCAACCGCGCTGCCGCTGCAGCGATATTATCCACAGGGTTTGAATAGTGCCCCGGGGGGACCGGAATATAAGGCGCCGATGTAATCCGTCGCTCCCGCTCTGCGGCGGGTTGCTGAACCGGCTCCTCTCGAGCCGGTGGGCTTCTCCGGTTTACGATCGGATTGTTACTGGCCCCAGCCCCAGGTGTTCTGAACAAATTCGCAGATTCATAACCCGGCGGCAGGCGGGATCGATATTTTCGTCCTCTTACCCCTTCCATGGAAGCCTGTTCCATCCTTAAGTGAAAAGCTTGTTCATCCAACTCTGCTTGTCTTATGGCTAGCATCTCTCCTTCTGCCTTTAAATCCTCCTTTAACTGATCGATCCGGGCCTTCAACTGAAGAAGCACTGCATCATGTTGCGCCTTGTCTGCTGGAGCTACGACCTCTACTGCCTTAGCGGCGAACTCCTCGATCAAGGTTGATAGAACCGCAGCAATGGAGGGATTTGAACCACTTCCCCCTGCGCCAGCCTCCGCTGTTGTTCCGTTCGTCGGGGGTTGTGAACCGGCCATGAAGACCGCCACCCGGTTTGGCGGGTCGGAGGGGCCCGGAATACTGTGTCCATCGGACTCACACTCAGACCGGCCATCCCGCAACTGATACAGAGATTCAGTTTCCCCGGACGAAGACTTGTCATCTGAATAGACGACGGTTGCACCATCAGATTCCGACCCGTCCTCAGCTTGTCCTCCGTGAATCGCTCAAACGAACACATGCTTCATGGCAGGTTGAATCCGGGTCGACCTCGCACGCTGAGCCGGCTCGATGATGTTGGGGAAGGTGTCCGGCTCAGGTCCCGGTTCACCGATTTTGCCGATGAAGACTTGGATGCTGCCGAAGGGGACCCGGTACCCGTATTCAATCGAATCGGCCTCCGGTCCCCAACCCGCGTCGTCGATGTAGATCCGGCCGCGACGACTCTTGGTCATCCGGCCGACTGCGTAACCCTTTAAACCCCTGAGGCCGCCTTCCAAGAACTCGAAACCATCGTGCGCAGGCCCCACGGTGGGCGCCAACTCTCGTGGAATTAACACGGCAGATGTCCGGTTTAGCGGACTTGATGATGGAACCATCGCACGGGTTAGCTTGAAAGGGTTCATGGCACACAAAGGACACAGAGGGTTTTTATACTAGTTCGGCCCCTTCGAGAAGGTAAAAGCCTACGTCTAGTTGGTTTGGTATTGCTTGGGCGTCGATTTACAGGGAGCGGAATTGCTTGCCTGCCTCTCGACCGATCGATTGTTCCCTGTCCCTGAACCGGTACTGGGTCGTCCCTTTATATAGAGGTGACGCCTGGTCCGGTTTACAGAGTCCCGAGGCCGGCTCATAATCGTGTCCGCCTCGGTCTCTGCCCTTTCTTTCTTATCTCTCAAGTTACATCTCTTTGGCGGTTTACAAATCGTATTTCTATACATGGGCCTTGAAATCTCATGGGCCGTAATCTCTACTAAAAATAATAAACCAAGTACGATATAACTAAACCGGTTTACAATATCCGGTTTATACCTATTAACCATATCCCTGACAGCGACCAAGGGAATTGAACCGTGCTCGGCACGGTAGGTAACGTTGTCTAGTTACTAAAGCATCCCTCCGTTGTTCATCGGTAGTCATTATGGACCGGGGACATGAGGGGAATTTCCTAGGGCTGGAATTCTGGCCGCCAGATATTTCGACTCGAAACGCGGAGGCTCGACTGGTTGGGGTTGCCTAATGTGCGTACCACGCACGCCACCAGAAGGACACGAGCCCGTTTTTTTACATTTTTAGGATCAACACAAGCCAAGGTCAGGCTGGTACGCTGTTGGGTCCTACCATTTGAGAATACGAAAGGAACCTTTTAAATTGCCGAACGAATCTATGTGCATTACAATGCCCGTATTTTCCTTGCAAATACTAATCTCAACGTTGTAATTGATATATGACGAGTTGTTGAATTAGAGTGAGTTTGTGATATAGTGATCTCAACGTGGATTTCACATTTCATGGTATCCTCGGTAAGTTTTTCAATGCAAATTCAAATTTAAAAGATGAACAATATGGAGGTGAGAAAACATTGTATGTATCAAGCATATGACCCCCTCACACACACACAGACACGAACACAATAACAATCCAATAAGTATATTGCATCTATTTTTCCAAACCATGCATGTATGTCGTGAATTCAAAAATACTCCTTCTTTTCCTAAATATTAGTCTTTTAGAGATTTCAACAAGCGACTACATACGGAGCAAAATGAGTGAATCTACACTCTAAAATATGTCTATATACATCCGTATGTGCCAGTCCACTTGAAATCTCTAAAAAGACTAATATTTAGGAACGAAGGGAGTAAAATATAAGACATGCATGGTCCTCGATTCAATATTTAAAATGAACATGAAATTGAAACATGAATATTAGGCCGAGTACTACAGGACATGCAAATGTTGTGTTTAATTAGGCGGAGCTATGATTGTCGGGGGTCACCCCCTCGACGTTAGATAAAATTGTGAAGCTCTGTTTAGGGTTGTTTAGATTATATTTGTCCCCACCCTCCCAACCACTGATTGGTTGTGCACCCGCACCCCTCCTCCCCGGGTGAATATCATGTGCCCCCATACCTTAGATATGCCGATAGGAGTTCCTTGGAGCTTGTAGATCTGAGATATAGCAGCTCACATGATGTCTTAATATTTTTAAAGGAAATCTTGATGAGTTTGAGAATTGCACACAATTTGTACAAAAACTACTCAGATGCCCTTGGATCCCATATCCAACGACCTCGAAGCTCGTATCACCGTAGCATCTAAAATGAAGGAGGAGATCATATTCTCCTGTATGTAAGAATATCATGTGCTACCACACCTTAGATGCTTTGGTGATACAAGCTCTTCGGAGCCGTTGGATTTGTGACCCAACACCTCCTCGGTGGTTCGAATGGTTTTTTGCATAAAAGCCCCCAAAGAGTTCGGCCACTGCTTACAAGCACAAAGACTGCTCAGATGCCATTGGATCTCAGATCAAACGACCTCGAAGCTCGTATCACGGTAGCATCCAAGCTACGAGAGCACCTTATCTTTTGTCGCACGGGAGAATATGAAGTGCTCCCGCACCGTAGATTCTATGGTGATACGAGTTCACGGAGATCTAACGGCCCACAGTAGGAGGTTTGAATGTTTTTGCAATATACGGCTGAGAGAGTTTGGGAATTGCGCAGAAAGTACAAGTACTACGAATGTTCCATCTGATCACTGATCATACGAACTAGATTTTCATATCACCGTAGCGGGTAATTAACCTACGTGGAGCACCTAATATGAGCAACGGGCAGCCGTTGGATCCAAGATGCAGCGGCACGCACGAGGCCTGAATGTTTTATTTGCAAAAAAACTTGGAGAGTTTGGAAATTGCGCATAATTACAAAGACTACTCCCAAGCCATTGGATCTCACTTCCAACGGTGTAAAAACTCGTATCACCATAGCATCTAAGCTGCGGGGTGGATGTGATATTCTATGCCGCTGCCATTTTTGTTCGTAAACTTGCAAAATACGTGTAACTTGTGCAATTACTTGTCTAACCGCGCAAAGTCTTTGTTCAAAAAAACCATCCTACACTGAAATATCGGAACAACACACGGGGTCCCACTTTTCATTAATCAAATTTGGACCTAAAACTAACAAATATGATAGACGAGATTCGAACTGGCAATCTAGACTACAAAGCGTAAGTCGATAGCCTGTAACAACAACGGTTGTTGGCTTTGTCCCATAACTTGATTTTATACTGTATTACATTGAGTAGAGTAGAGGGAGTGCCTCGTCAACACGTGCATGACCGTTGACTCACTTACTGGTGGGTCCCAGGTCTGTGATCTCTCTCGTCTCTCCATCGTCTAACCTTTGCATGGACACACACGAAGAGCGGCACTAGCTTGCCGTGGTGTTATTACAACTAAAAAAACTTGGAAAATAGAAGAATCACCTAGAACAAGAGATGTTGTGGCTGGTCGAGACGGAGCTAACCACACCTATCCTCGGTGCCATCTTAGCATGATGAAGTTGTCTGGCTAGTGGGGTGTATTCGACCAACTGGCTGGGTCCCGAGGTCGAACCATAGGTACTACGTCTGATACAGTAAATTTTTACATGCACATTTTTCCTCCGTGCCGAGACATGGCACACCCTATCGCGCGGTTTTGGGGTCCTCCCGGGTGTTGCACGCATATATTCTTCCTGATGTGGGACGCCCTACCGCGCATTTTTGCCGAAGCAAGTAAATGAGTCGTCAAATCACGAAAGACCACTTTTCCCGCTGAGTACATCAGTGAAGCACCGTGGCTAGCTAGTTGGGCTAGTTCGACCGATTAGCTAGGCCGCCACCACATTTGTTTTTTCACCACTTTTTTTATCTACTTGCCGACAGGTAAATTTAAATATCCACCACGGCATTGCTCTGGTGTTTGAGTGGGGCAAGATTTTTAATTTTTTGATTGACGGGAGCAGGCGTGGCAGAATTTTTAATTTTTTTGATTGACGGGAGCAGGCGCGGCAGCAATTAGTCACGATGACTCCGCCTGAAAACCCACTGCTCCCTGATGTGAGAAGTCGTCGACTGGTGTTTTACCATGGTGAAAACCAAAAGATTCCCCGGTCCTCGGCTGGCTCCCTCCGTCTTCCCGTAGATTACATTGCCTTTTAGCCGTTTTGCCCCTGCATCACCAACGTCCTGTGCCTCGAGAAGCAGAAGGACTTCGGTGGTGCTTAGGCGCCCTCTGCTTGGGCATGTCCATGTCTCGGCGCAACATGACCATTGGATCAAACTCAGACGATGCAGACCAGTCTCTGTAGCACAAAGCATGTGGGTGTGTTTGGTTGCATTCTCATCTCAATATACTCCTCTATCTAGGTGTGTAAGTCACCTTATGAAAACCAAATGATCCTGAAACACTTAGGCACGGTACATTAAGTCCCTCCCCGTTTCTTGTTTTGTGACATATCAACAAATAAGAGACGCGGTCCGTGCATGCTTTCAATGACTTGAGACTAATAAACATGACATGCAGTGTAACGTTCATTGCATGCAATGCTATTAATTAGCAAAAATACATTAAGTTTTCTCATTTTCCTCTCCGCCTTGGTCGCAGTGCACAACGTAAGATGACTTACACACCTAGACGGAGGGAGTAGTAGTTTCCTCTTCGTGTATTTGTGTTAACCTACTAGTGTGGACTCATGCACCCTTCATGCACTCTGCCAAACACCCAAAAGTGGGTCGAGAAGGGAATTTTGCTCCCATCCCGTGCACCCTTCATACACCCTGCATGTGACACCCCGAGATCGGTGCGCCAGGTGTCAGCCAGTTATTCGTCGTCGCTTCCATGTCATCTGCTTGCGTATTGCATCTTTGCCTTGTCATCATGTTCATTACATCATCATGTTTTCAAAACTTGCATCCGTCCGAGTCCGCCCGTCCTTTCCGTTGTCCGTTCTGAGCCGAGACACACTCGCACGCGCCCGCGGCATCTCCAAATATTTATTTTATAAGTGGCTGAAAAATGTTCTCGGAATGGGATGAAACTTGGCGTATGGTCTTATTATAGTGTAGACAGGCTGCCTACCAAATTTCATCGCATTCGAAGTCCGTTTGATAGCCCAACGGATAAATATAGTGGCACTAGTCGCCGGTTAAAACGTCGGACGTTTCCGGTCTCCGAAATACCCCGCGGGCTTCTCTCTCTCTTCTCTCCTCACAGCCCGAGACCTCTCCTACACAGCCCACTAGGCCTGCCTAACCCCCCTTGCGACCGGTGTCGTCCGATCGTCATCGGAGGGTGCAAAACACCCCTAAAACTCCCCCTAACCTAGCCCTTGTCTATAAATAGACACCCCATATGACTAATTTGGCCTAAACCTAGTCTAAAACCTATCCTAGCCCTTCCCTAACCTCCAGCCGCCGCTACTCCTTGCTTTCCGCGCCGACCAGTCCCACCGCCACCACTTATCGCCGCCGGAATGGCCCGCGCCGCCGCCAGTTTTGCCGTGGCCAATCTACAGCCGCCATGTGGCGAACTCTAGCCTCCCCACGCCCCTCAGCCACCTCCCCGCCGCCAGGGCCCGCGTGACCCAGATCCGGCCTGCCCGAGCCTCGATCTGAGCCCGAGGCCTGTATCGCGCCGCCGCCCCGCAGGTATCGCCTCCCCGCACTCCGTTCTCGAGCAACCGCCGCTGAGCGCCCCTCTCAGCCTCGCCTCGCCGGAGCACGAGCTCCACCGCGGCGCCCCAAACCTCGTCTTGCCCCGTCGCCACCAGATCGAGCTGTGGGAGCTCGAGCCCCGTCGGATCCGCGCCATGCTCGCCTCCCTCCGCGTCCAAGGCGCCGCCGCGCCTTGGCTCGCCGCGGGTCGGCCGTCCGACCCCCGCCGTCGTCGGATCTGGCTGGGGACGGCCTCCCCTTGCCGGATCCGTCCTCCTTCGTGCTCCGGCACTTGTCCCCGCCGCCCCCGGCGCCTGGCTGAGCTCGCCGGCGTGCAGCTCAGGCCTGGTCCGCCGGACGTGTCCAAACAGCCCGCTGGACATGTCCGCCCTCACCCGTGTGTCACTGTCAGGTGGACCCCGCCAGCCCGCACCGACGGACAAGTCTGCTCTGGACCGGACAGTGTCCGTCCCTGAGGTCGATTTCTTCTCTAAGTCCCTGGAATATGTAATTTTGGTGCATACTTTGGGTGGTTGTATCTTTTTGTGTGGTTATCCAAATTGAGCATATAATATGTCCAAATGTTCGTTGTGATATGCTCTTCATTTTGTTCCTGTGTGGCATGCTTGTTTGAGTTCATCTTGATGCCCTAATCATCGTTGCAAGAGTGCTACATGTTTAAAACTGCTGATAACTGTAATTTTGTTAGCATGTTTGAGATGTGATAACTTTGTGCATGTTGGTCCAAATGGAGTGGGTGATATGTCAAAATGTTCGTTGTGAAGTGCTCTACATGATGGTTGTTGTAGCATTCATGTTAGGTGCCATATTGCCATGTTAATCTCTGTTGCAAAAGTGCATGTGGCTGTTAAGTGCTGAAACTTGTTATGAGATGCTGATTTGACTTGTTCATAGCTAATTATGTGTTTGTCTTTCATGCCACATGTCAATATGTTTTAGAAGCACAATCATGCCATCTTTGCTGTGGTGCAATCCACTTTTCATGTTGTGCCTCATGGTGTTTACAAGAGGCTTGTAAAGTAGCCAACTCGCAGATGTTGTTTTCTAGGACTTGTTAAAAAAAGCTGCTGAGTCTGAAACTGTTAAACCTGATGCTATGTTTGCTTGATGCCTCACTCATATCCATGCTTTTTTAGCATATCCAATGATCATGTATTGTTGTCCATGTTATGCTCTATCCATCCATGCCCTTGTTTGCATATATAACCTGTTGTAGCTTATTTATTTCTTGCTCTCAAGTTGCTATAAATGTACCTGTCAGACTGTTATCCGCATGGTCAATTTGGTGAAGCTTGTTGTTATCGATCCATGCCTCCTATGGAGTTGCTCCTATGGAGTTGTTTGATGTATGCTATGTCTATTACATGCCCATGATCTTTATATACTTAGTAGAGTTGATATGCTTGTTATTTTGTGCCTTCGAAGGCAGCATCGTGATGATGTTTTTGCCTTCCCAGATTTTGACTAAGTCTGGACAAATTCATTGCAACTTGCCATGCTTGTTTAATGGTGTTCCAGCAAGTTTTTGGGTGTGTTCTAAGTTCATGCTTGTTAAGTATCATGTCTATTTCACATCCATGCCTCTTGTTATCATGTTTGGGTGATGTAGCATATATATATACCTTGCTCCAAAGTTGCTATGTTGCTGTTTTTGGACAGCTTGTTGTCATATCTTGTTTCATGTGTATGTGTTGAACTATTGCTCCGTTTAGAGCGTGCCCTATATGAAACTTGTGTGATTTTGCATGTAGAAGCATAATATCATGTTGTTTACATGTTTGGAGTGTGTTTGCTTGTGGTTTGGATGCATCTTGCATAATTGCCATGTTTGACTTGTGTTGCTCATATCTTCTAGGCCGTAGCTCCGAATTAAACAAACTTTATATGAAACTTGACTAGAATTTCGAGTAGATCATCATGGTGCACGTTAACTTGCTGTTTAACAACTTGAATATAAGGTTTGTTCAGATCTGGACTAATTTTGAAATGTGCATATGAGGACTTACCAGATTTGTTATATGTTGTTTCCGGCCTCATTTAAACTTGTTGTTTTGTGTTGTTCTTGTATGCATCATCCCTTGCCATGTTTTTCATCATATAGACTTGTGTTGCATCATACTTGGTTGAGCTTCTTGTCATGTTCTTTAGTGGTGTGTTTACCATGTTGTGTGCTTCTTCTCGCTAGTTCATTACCCGTTGCGTTCGTGAGGATTTGTTCGACTACATGTGGTTCGCTTCGTGGTTTCTTCTTCGTCTTCTTAATGGACTCGTCTTCTTCCTTGCTGGATCTTAGGCAAGATGACCTTCACCTTGGATACCTTTACTATCATTGCCATGCTAGCTGTCTCGATGCTATCGTTGTATGTCGCGCTACCCATCTTTATTGTCAGCCCCACTCCTTGTTGCCATGAAACATCTAACCTTGACACCTTCCCAGCAAAACTGTTGTTTGGCTATGTTACCTGCTTGCTCAGCCCCTCTTATAGCGTTGTTAGTTGCAGGTGAAGATGAAGATTGTTCCATGTTGGGACTTGTTGTTGGATTATCACAATATATCTTATATTTATTAACACACCTATATACTTGGCAATGGGTGGAAGGCTTGGCCTTTTTCTCGGTGTTTTGTTCCACTCATGCCACCTTAGGAGCCGATAAACCGGCATTATGTTCCTTGATTTTGTGTTCCTAACACGGTTGGGTATATGGGGACCCCTTGACAGTTCGTCTTTGAATAAAAACCCTCCAGCAAGGCCAAACATTGGTTTTATTTGAAACATAATAAAAACTTAATTAATTAATTGCATAGGGAGTTAGCGCTACCCGAGGATTCTTTCTACATACAGGGGGGCCAGTGCTGATGGTGTTGGTCCCAAACGGGGTTATGCGGGGCCACCACGGGGAAACTCGAGGATTGGTTTTACCTGTAGGATCGCCCATCGGTCGTGGCCTGAGACGAGATACGCACGGCTACTATCAGGGTGTCGACATGCCGGGAGGTCTTGCTGGACTTGTTTTACCATTGTCGAAATGTCTTGTGCACCGGGATTCCGAGCCTGATCGGATTGTCCCTAAGATAAGGGGTAATATACTCTGCTGATCGTGAGAGCTTGTGATGGGCTAAGTTGGGACACCCCTACAGGGTTATGATCTTTCGAAAGCCGTGCCCGCGATTATGTGGCAGATTGGAATTTGTTAATGTCCGGTTGTAGAAAATTTGACAGAGGATCCGAAGTAAAATACACGAACCGCGTGTGTAACCGTGACCGTCACTTTTCACTTTGAGAAGAGAACATGGTGGGGTTATGTTTGACTCGTAGGTAGTTCAGGATCTTTAGCGATCATTACTAGTTTGCGACCGTTTGCATAGATGCTCATCTTATTCTTGTACTCGTAAGTTAGCCACCACATTTTTGCTTAGCCGCTGCTGCAACCTCACCACTTAACCTCTCCTTTCCCATTAAGCTTTGCTAGTCTTGTTACCCATGGTTATGGGATTGCTGAGTCCTCGTGGCTCACAGATACTACAACAACAGTTGCAGGTGCAGGTTTCCGATGCCTTGACGTGAGAGCGATGTTCTTTTGTTGGAGTTCTTTCTTTTTCTTCTTTGTCGGTCTTGGGCTAAGTTCCTGGTTGGCAGCCTAGGTTAGCAGATGGATGTCGTTGTGCTTTTCATGTTTGCATCCGTAGTCGGATGCCTTGTATTGATGTTGTTGTATTCATGTATCTTTTATGAATTGTTGTATCCCCCATGTATGTATGTAATGGTACGATGTAATGATATCCATCTAGCTAAGCGCCCGAAATGCGGTTGTGCCCCAACCACGTATGTGTCATGTGATCGGGATAGAATCACATCTTGGGCCTGACACTGCCTAACACTATTCGTGCTTCATATGGTTAATGTTTCATGGAGTACTGTAGCACCGTACTCTCCGTGCGCTATAGACCTAGTTCTATTTACATTGATCCCACCGTTCATTCTCGACCGGACAGTCGAGAAAGCGGTACTATGTTACTACATTACTGTTCATACAGTTGACATGCGCACAACATCATTTGTTGTCATCATATATTACTACACTAGCAACAAGATTATGAAGTACTCACGTATGAACCACTGCACATGCCTAGTAGTAGGAGCATTGTGTATGTTCAAGTGGCTGCAGTGTTTCGCACTCCTCCATCGTACGAGTGGAAACACTTGTTGTAATCATTTTTTTCTTTAGAAAAACAGTGGACACGCTCTACTATGCGGATCCTCCTCCAGCCATGCACTAAATTACTCGCTTTCGCTGACGTGTGGGACAGCCAGCATCGGGGTCCACCAGCCATGCACTAAATTACTCCGTAGTAGAGTGACGGTAGACCACCCCAATCGAAGCGTCGTAGTAATGCCCAATGAGCCGTCAAATCACAAAACCCCCTCCTTTCCAGCAGTAAGTTGGACGGACGAAGAAACCATCATTTCACTCTTCTCTCTCAGCTTCCTCTTTACCCAACTCGCTTCTCCCTCACCTTCTTCCTCATTTCTTCAAAAAAAAACCCGACCTGCTTCTGCAATTGTTCTTCTCTCCCAAAGAAGTAAAGGTGAGCGCATCAATGGTGTTGATTCTGGCCAAGGCCCGATCTTGCAACCCCGAGATTGATCCTATAACTCCCTCTCTTTTCTTCTTTTGGGTTTGTGATTGTGGTTTCTTTTATTTTATTTCTATTTGACAGCTTCTTGATGGACGCTGAAGCACCAACCAAAGTGATGTGTATGGCTCTGGCCAAAACCATCGAGGATCATGGTACGAAGAAGCGCAAGCACCCCGCTGAGACTACCGCAGACAAGCTCAAAGCCATCGCCTTGTCCAAGCCCCCCTCTTCGGGATCCCTCATTAAGCACGTCCAGGTAATATCTCTTCTTGACGATCTTTTTCTCGATCTTGATCGTGTTTTTTCATCTAACACGCAGTACTAGTACTAGTAGTACAACTTTCTGGGTGATCTTGCATGTGATTTTTGTGTGCCAAATGATGGTTCTAAATTCCTCTTTTGACCAAAACATGCGAGAGGTTGACACTAATTCCTTATAGATTACTTTCAACTACTCCCTCTGTCCCAAATTTCGTGTCTTAGATTTGTCTAGATACGGATGTATCTAATAATAAAATGTGACTTGATACATGTGTATCTAGACAAATCTAAGACAAGAATTTTGGGACGGAGGGTGTACTTTATGAACATCAATGCTACTGTACCTTTGAAGAGGGTATATTTGCCTCAGTAATTTGTGTTATGGATATTGCAAGTAATCCCTCTGCTCTCATGCCTTTGAAGACATGTTCTAGTGTCTTTGTTCACTCATTTCTGTGCGTATATGTAGTCATATATGGAGTATACTATCGAAAGTCATCTTATATTTCTGAACGAAGGTAGTAATAAAATATGGTTTCTGTTTGAATTAGAACCGGGTCTGCGGTGGAGATGAAGTTCTCAAAGTCATGTCGTGTGAACTGGAAAACCTGAGGATGAGTTCTACTGCTAAACTATCCAGCTGTTGTGTCCTTGTCGCCACGTGTCCTAAACTAATGTTTTCCTGTAGCATTGTTGTCAGGTGTGTTCTCGAGGCTGTACTTGACCACAAGAATTTCCTGGTTGTGCCTTCGATTACGAAGGACGTGGTTCTTGTAAAGCTTCCCAACAAATCTGATGCGGCTTGTCTTCATCATCATGTTTATGAGTGGAAAGACCACTCTGTTAGGTTCTCCAAGGTTGTCGAGATGGTGATGGTGCATGTAGACATCTCTCACGAAGTCCATGGTCTAGTCAGTTATGCGGGGTTCATCCCGTAGGTTGGTGGCAAGAAATAGTTTGCAGAGTTTAATTAGTGCAACTTTGCTTGTCAATAGTAAGTACTATTGTTCAGTACTTTATTTGTGTTTGTGAACCCTGTATTGTTTATTAGTACTGCCGATTTTGGTGTGTGGTCAGTCCTGAGAACGGTCTATGTTAATGTCTGTCCACTCAATTCAGTTTGTATATTTTGAAGCATCCAGATCATCTTTTTTGTGAGGACGGTTTATCAATTATGGTTAGACTCCAATATCTGTATGCATTGCAGGGTTTATCGCACTCACCGGGATTTCCAGTCCCATTGATGTTCGATCCATACGATTTGTCACGACCTTTGGACTGTCCTGCTTGTGGGAGTAGACAGGGCCCCTGCATGCCACCCGTAGTTGGACGATCAATCTTCTGTTTAGTACTTCAACATAGTGATTTCCTGGTAAGGATTCACTCGTGTCACATCAAGTAAACCTTATTGATTTACTCTCTAAATCTTATTGATTTAATGTCATGCCTTCTTTCTTTTCCTGCAATTTTGCGATGTAGGTTTTGCCATGTGACGTTCATCACAGAATAAACCGTTTGCTTTGCTCTAAGACGGCTATTTTTGCAGATTTCACTTCTTATGTCGTGTAAGTAACGAAGGCACTATCCATCACTTATATTACTGGAAAAAATTGGATCAGTCTGTTGTCTGAGGACAAGCTGAATCCCTATGATGAACTACAGTTTGGTTTAACAAAAATTCTACAATTAGTCCTTCTCGCGTTTAAAAGAAATGAAGAAAAAAACTAGATCACGGTCATGAAGCCTAGTCAAGTTAGAAAGCTGATCATAGCAGACAAGACACGATCGCCGCTATCTCACACATCAGTACCACCTTCAGCAACAGATCGAGCACCGGCAGTTGCTCTAGCACTGACAACGGCAGCAGCTCACCCTGGTCCAGCTGAGGATTGGGCACCGACCGTGTCAGCGGATCAGGCTGATCTACCGGAGGATCGGGCATCGACACCGGCACCTGCTCCGACATCGGCACCAGCTCAACAAGGAGCACCATCTCCGGTAGCAGCGGCGGCTTCGGCACCGTGCGCCAACACTTGCACTTGCATCTGCTCCAGCCCGTGCAGTGGCAACCGAACGAGCAGGTGCAACGGCAACAGACTGGGCTACAGTTCGCACTTCATATACCAAAGTCCTTACAAAAACCGACATGTCCACCTTCTTGGTAAGCATTGGCCGCCCAAGTGTTTCGTTCTTTTTTCTTTCCATGTTGTTTCGCATGATTCACTGTGTTGATCTAACTATTTGGGTATGTCTTCTTGTTTGCAAACAGAGAATTCCTAGATCAACGAGGGAGTCCTTCAATAATCCGGGCAACAGCGGCCAAGTTTCTCTTACCATGCGCAACCTTGGTGTGAATGAACCTGCTCAATATACCGTAAGTACAAAGGATGGTCGCATGATGATTGATGCTAAAGGATGGTCAAGGTTCAAATCTAAATCATATCTTGCGGTAGGGGATGATCTCAAAATCGAACTTTCTCAGCAAGGAGAGCTGGTCCAAATCAACTTTGAAATTCTTCAGTAGCAGCACGAAACTGCCGAGCTGATCTATCCTACGAGAGATTTTGATGTAATAATCTGGCATGGTGAAACAAGTGTCCTGTGTGTATAAGTAATACGACAGTATTATTTCTCACATGGTATATCGTTGATAGAACTGCAACTCTCATTGCTGGTTAGGAACTGTCATTCGATTTCATTCCAACAGTTGTCGTGCTTTTTTCAATTTTGTGTATTCGCCTTGTGACGCCATCTAAAACCAGTGCCGTACCGATCGCTTGCAATATGAAAATCACTGAGGTAGAACACATGGGCCCCCAAACATGCAGGGTGGGCCTACGGCCCAAAGTCTAGAACCGTGAGCCTGTCTGAGTATTATATTCTCAGCTGAACCCCCATAATGCCCGTGTGTTTCACATAACATCAAGATGCATTTGTATGAGTATTTTATCTTGTGAGAGAAAGGATGAACGAGGGAATGCCTTATTTGCAAATGTGGAGAGGTGTGTGGGTACCTTTTTGCAAAATTGCCATAGTTTCCTTCCTATCCGTTAGATATAATTTTGTATGTATAAAGTCGTGATATAAACGATTTGTATATTTCTTTATAGAGGGAGTATCTCTCTGTCAAAAATATATTTTTGTGTAACTAGTTACTCCTGTCATTCTACTTCCTTTCGCTGATATGTGGGGCATCCAGCAACGGGGTCCACATGCCATATGCACAAATTAGAGTGCACAACTTCATGGTAGACACACTCCGGTCGTAGCGCCGCAGTAATGCTCAATGAGCCGTCAAATCACAACCCCGCTTTCCAGCATTAGCAGTAAGCTGGACGGACAAAGCGGCAATATTTCACTGGGCCAAAATCCCCTTCTCCCTCGTCTGCTTGTTCAGAGAAAACCCCCTCTCGGCGATTGCATAGGGTTTTCTCATGGATAACCAGGTACGAATTCTTCATCCATCCCCGATAAATCCAAGTCCCTTGGTCGCGGGTAATCCTAGGATGGCAGCCGCCGCCGTTGATGCATTTTCTTCCTACTGAATCTAGTGTGTTTCATTTGCAATGCCCAAAGTGCGAGGACCCTATAGGTTTCTGCGCCCTCGGCGAGACGCCACACTTGTTCCTTCTCATCCTAACACGGGATTTTAAAATGCGCACAGTATGTTCCTAGAATCCTGTTTTCTATCCGGGGGTGGGTTTTTTTTTAACATGCTGTCGACTAATTTGGGAATTTGGATTGCTATATTTGGATCAAAGGTACTACCAGTACGATGGTCAACACTGACGTGAAGGAGGAAGTTATTTCTAGATTTGGATAGGGAATACATTGTGTTCTCATATTATTTTTCCTGCAGTGCATTTTTTGCTCTGCCGGAACACACCAGATTAATGGTCCCAGTGAAGACAAGCCATGGATATAAGTTCCGAGTTCGAATCATGAACGAAGAAGATCGCTGCTTTTTTTATGGCGGAACTTGGATAAACTTTCTCAAGTGTTATGGACTCAAAGTTGGCGCACGAATGTTGATGGAAATAGTAGAACCTGGTCTCATCTTCACTGCGATCTTCCACCCCGACGTCGTTCCAAATGTTCATCCATGTTAGTTTTGTATCTGGTTCTTGCTTGTTGCCTCGATTACTTCTTAATCCACCTATTCTGTCTAACTAATCACAATTTAACTTTAGAAGTAACAACGGATCTCTCACGAAGATGCTACTTCTAACTAATATTTTCTTATAATTGGTGGCATGTGTAGGTTTTTTCAGAGTTAAGTAGGCTACTCATATGTTATTCTGTAACAACTCGACTGTTACTGATGGCACTGAAGTTGACAGGGACGACATCCACAAGTTCCTACACTTTATTGATCGTCTTGAGGTCCTTGTGGGGGCGTTTCAATGGTGGAAGGCCACGTGGGATATGTGTGCCACTGCTGCACTCGTTGAACTGGTCCAACTGTGTCGAGAAACTTATGGTACGAGTTGTCTTTTGTTATATATGTTGTTCATAAACAATTTCTTATACACAGTTTTACAGTTGTGATCTTCTTGAAACAGAAACTGCCCAGTTCTATTGTTCCTATACAGATGCTTGACCATGGTCGGGTCAGACTTGCGCTTGGTCACAACATGATGTTTATGTCGACCTACTCCATTCCCCTTGGAGGTGAAATGATACTTATTCATGGGTGGTCTCAAATAATGAAGGCTCGTCCATCTTGGAGAATAGGACAGAAGATTATGTTCCTGCTTTTTCATGGCTCTAAAGCGAATATCCTCTTTATTGACCACATTGCGAGATGAAGCTGCTTTTAGAAGGTTGTGGATGCACGGGGTGGCGCCTAGGCCTTGTCATGGGGCTTGGCGGCCTCACCTTGGTTAACTGTACGCAAAGTAGCACTGTTCGAGGCGTGCTTTGTACGGTTGAACCTGTATAAGTACTTATACTGGTTTCAGCTATGGTTGTTAAGTGCCCCTGTTGGTTTCAGTTAAGGTTCTTAAGTACTCCTGCTGCTTTTATAGTCTGTCGTGTTTCTTCAGTCCTGTCGTCCTCCAGCCGCCAAAACCAAACCAGCGCCGGCGGGGCCACCTGCTTCCGCCTCGCACGGCTGGCTGCGCCTCGGTGCACGCATCGCCGCCCCACCATCTCCTAAATCGTTAACGCCGATGTCCGAGGCCTCGCCGTCATCCTCCACACGCTCGCCGCGGTGCTGCCCTCCCGCGTTGTCAACGTGGTCAACAAACAACAGGAATCGGCAGAAGTACGTGTAGAGGATGGAAGTACAGGCCCACCATGTGAGCGTATGAAAATAAAATGCTTCCTCCTAGTGTTTTCCTAACATCTGGGACCCATGACATTGTGAGCGTATATAGTCAATAGACAAGAAAACATCACAAGATCGGCTGACACCTGGGACGTAGCTGCTCGAGCAGTATTGTTTTTGTTATTGTTGAGACAGAGCAGGGTTTGAAATGGGTCGTGGCCTGTCTAGCCCATGATTATATTTTATGTTCACCATGTGACCAGCCCAGCTATTTTTTCTTTGTGAAAATGAGCCGAGTTTATTTTTTCTGAATACCCAATCCATGCCTATTTATTGTCTACCCCCTGATGGGCTGCAACTCTTTCAAGACGCCTACAAATCTTGAAAGTAATATGAAATTGGCTGTAAATATAAAAACAGATGACAAATTGGCAATTACTTTATAATTTCTGATTTTTTTTTCACATTTTGAGATCCCTATTTCACTTAGCATTAACCTAATTTAAATATATCTTCAAGGTACTATAAATCTGGCTCGACATTTCGGTATTAAAAATAGTTTGGAACCCACAGAAATATGTGAATTTGGCCCTAGCCAACCAAGAAAAATGGACTGCAATAAATTGCATAAGAAGTCTTAATGAGCTATATATAAATTATTAAAAAAAGAGGGAATGGTCTAACTTATGGGCCTATTAAGTTGACGCGTATGCAAGATTTTTTTATTTATTATATACGTCAACAAATGATTCTAGCAGACGTAACCGTTGGATGTGAATCCAACGGTCGTCGTGTTTCTTCAATCTCTGATCTTCTTGCTCCAGCCGCCAAATCCAGCGCCGGCGGGACCGTGTGCTCCCACCTCCCGTGCAAGCCTCACCGCCCCTACTACTCCCACCGCTGGCCAGGTCATCCCTCTACTCACCCACACCCCCTGTTATTCTGCGGCGACGGCAGCCTCACACCGCAGCCGAACCAGTGAACCCTTGTACTCCTCTCCGCGTGGGCATCCACGGCCGCGTCTTCCCCGGCTTCGCGTCGTCCCCTTCCTAGGCCTCGCCGTCGTCCACCGCCCTGGTGCTCTCGGTGCGGTGTGGTCAATGTGGTCAAGGAACAACTTCCATCGGAAGAGTACTGTCGTTGAGAGGCTCACAGCTGGGTCTAGGGCATCCGCAAGGAAGTGCCTCCTTATTACGCGGAAAATAATTATTCCTCCACCTGACAGCAGGGACCCACCGGACCGGCCACCGTATTTGGCAAAAATTGTTTCCCCCTGACTACTGCCGGACAGGCCACCGTATTTCGCGAAAAAAACGTTCCCCCCGCTGTCAGCTCGGACCCACCGGAAGTGCCTCCTTATTACGCACAAAAAAATGAATACTCCCCTGCTAGCTGGGACCCTGCATAGTGGGAGGCTGACTTGTGGGCCTACTAAGTTGACGGGGACAGAGGACTTTGTCAACTTAATCAATATGCACGATTCTAGCTCCATTGACCGTACGATGTCCATCCAACGGCCGTAGTGCTTCTTCCACCTCTGGTCTTCTTGCTCCAGCCGCTCAAACCAGCGCCGGTCGTGCCTTGTGCTCCTGCCTCCCGAGGCCGGCTACGATGCTACAGAGGCCTCACCTCCCCCTACTACTCCCACCGCTGGCCAGACCATCCCTCTACTCACCCACACCCCCTGTTATTCTGCGGCGACGGCAGCCTCACACCGCAGCGAACCAGTGAACCCTCATACTCCTCTACGCGTGGGTATGCACTGCCGCATCTTCCCCGGCTCCGCGTCGTCCCCTTCCTAGGCCTCGCCGTCGTCCATCGCCCTGGTGCTCTCGGCGCGGCATGGTCAACATGGTCAAGGAACGGCTTACATCGGACGTGGACTGTACGTGGAGAGGCTGACAGCTGGGTCCACGGCCGCAGCAAGGAAGTGCCTCCTTATTACGCACAAAATAATTATTCCTCCACCTGACAGCGGGGACCCACCGGACGGGCCATCGTATTTTGCAAAAAAAATACGTTTCCCCCTGACTGCTGGGACCCACCGGACGGGTCACCATATTTTGGGAAAAAACATTCCCCCCGCTGTCAGCTCGGACCCACCGGAAGTGACTCCCTATTACGCACAAAAAATGAATACTCCCCTGCTAGTTGGGACCCACCTTGGTGGGTGGCTGACTTGTGGGCCTACTAAGTTGACGGGGATGGAGTGTTTTGTCAACTTAGTCAATATGAACGATTCTAGCTCCAGTGACCGTACGATGTCCATCCAACGGCCGTAGTGCTTCTTCAACCTCTGGTCTTCTTGCTCCAGCCACCCAAAGCAGCGCCGGTCATGCCGCATGCTCCTGCCTTCCGTGGCCGGCTGTGCTGTCGCGGAGGCCTCACCGCCCCCTACTATTCCCAACGCTGGCCAGGCCCTGTGGCGACGGCAGCCTCACACCGCAGCCGAACCAGTGAACCCTCGTACTCCTCTCCATGCGGGCTTCCACTGTCGCGTCTTCCCCTGCTCCGCGTCGTCCCCTTCCTAAGCCTCACCGACGTCCACCGCCCTGGTGCTCTCGGCACGGCGTGGTCAGCGTGGTCAAGGAACGACTTCCGTAGGAAGAGTACTGTACATGGAGAGGCTGACAGCTGGGTCAACGGCCGCAGCAAGGAAGTGCCTCCTTATTACGCGCAAAATAATTATTCCTCCACCTGACAGCGGGGACCCACCGAACGCGCCACCGTACTTTGTGAAAAAAAATGTTTTCCCCTGACTGTTGGGACCCACCAGCTACATCTTCGCACGTAAGGAAGTGCGTCCGGGCAAAAAAAAACAATTCGCCGCCCTGACTGCTGGGACCCACCAGCTACATCTTCACAGGCAAGGAAGTGCGTGATAGTCGGGACTCACTTGGTCGAAGCGTACGTAGCATCGTCATTCTGGTCGCGAACGTGTACGTACATACTGGTCGATGTAGAGGCGCGCACGTGTCGTAGTAGAGGCGCGCACGTAGCATGTACACGTACGTACATCGGCAAATGTGCAAGAAAGAAAATACGGCCACGTACGTACATAAGGGCAGGGTCTCGAATGCCTACTCGCGCATATGTACGGCCAGGACCCGTGTACATGGCTGGGTCGGAACGGAGAAACAACATCGTCGTCGTGTTCATGGGGAGCTAACCGGCTAGGTCTGAACGGAATTCGTCATCATGTTCATCGGGAGGTCTTGGACGGAACAACCAATGGAAATGAGGCCTGGCGTACCGCAGAACGGAGGAAACGGCCTTATGTTCGACTGGCCGAGTTCGAAACGGGATCCTGTTCATCGGGAGGGGTTTGTCGTACCACAAAACAGAGGAAACGGACCTCCTACGGTCGAAACGGGGGTCCTGTTGACCGGGAGGGGTGTGGTGTACCATAAAACGGAGGAAACGGACTTGTGTTGGAGCTCTACGGTCGAAATGGGGGTCCTGTTCATCGGGAGGGGTGTGGTGTACCGCACTACGGAGGAAACGGACTTGTGTTGGAGCGCTACGGTCGAAACAGGGGTCCTGTTCATCGGGGGGGGGGTTTGGCTTACCGCAAAACGGGACTCCACGGGATACTGTTCATCACCACCGTCGACCCCCTCCAGCCTCCACAGGCTACTGTTCATCCACCGTCAACCTCCTCCAGCCTCCACCTGCGACTGTTCATCCTCCACTGCGCGCTACTCCACCGGCTACTTTTCAACCAGCCCTCTCCACGGGCTCCTGTTCAACCACCCCTCCACGGCTACTGTTCATCCAGCCCTCCACCATCTACTATTCATCCAGCCCTCCATGGGGTGGTCCTGTTCATGCTGCCCTCCACGGGGTCATGTTCATGCAGCCCCAACCGGTTTGATCGAACGGGGTCCTGTTCATGCAGAGGCAACACCACGGGGTCTTGTTCAGCCACCCCCACCGGGAACTGTTCATCCAAACCCCCCAGCAACGCTCACTGTTCATGCAGAGGCAGCATCGATCGGCTTTAGTTAGCAGCAGTAGCGAAGGAATCGCTCGATCGGGTTCAGTTAACAGCCATCGATCGATCGCTCGGGTTCAGTAACGCGTAGCCTGCAGTGCAATAGCTCGGGTTCAGTTAGATCCCAACGCCTCGCACCCACGCGCGTGCGTGTACGAGAGAAACGCGCATCGCTCGGCCCCGACCACCCACCGTAACCGGGAACACCCCGATATTTTCCTCGCCCTCGCTTTTACCATGGTTTTTTCCATCATGGACGGCCCAAAGAATGTCATGCAGGTGCGTCTCCGGCCCGCCCAGGACGAAAAGCCCATTTCCTGTCATGATTTTTTGTCATAGAAGTAGGACCCCACCACATCTATGAGGATACCGGGTTTTGTCACAATTATCGTCATAGAAGTGTCATAAGTATGACAGAAAAAGTTTCGTTCGGCCCAAAATGTCATGGATGTGTCTTTTTTTTGTAGTGCTACATCAACAACCCCTTCATCACCACCTCCGAAGAAAGAATCATAAACACATGGGTATGGGCACTCCCCTTGGCAACTGCCAAGCTTGGGGGAGGTGCCCCGGTATCGTATCACCATCACACCTTTATCTTTACCGCTTTTCTTAGTTCGATCCTTTTGGTTATATCTTGATCTAGTAGAATAAAGTTTTTAGTATGATTTAGCTTTGAGTTTAGCTTTGATCTATATGTATGTAATCACGTCCGTGAGATATATAATAAAGAGTAGTTCTGAGTTGAGGGCTTGGCTATGTTGCTATGATCTCGAGGGAATAAATTATATAAATAAAAAGAAGAAATAAATAAAGATCATATGTTGATCTTATGTGAAGTAATGACTTCACATATACCGAGTATGGAGAATAAAATTTGTTGAGAGTTGACAAACATAGTTTTGGTCACTGTTGAAATTAATAGGACGTAATAAAGAAAGAGAGGTTTCACATATAAATTTACTATCTTGGACATCTTTTGCAATTGTGAGCACTCACTAAAATATGACGTGCTAAAAAGCTGAAGTTCGACAAGGAAGACAACATAATGGGTTATGTCTTCTTACATCCTAGCAGAAGTTATATTGTTATAGATCCTCCAACATGTTGAGTTTGCCTTTCCCTCTCATGCTAGCCAAAATTCCTTGCACCAAGTAGATATACTACTTGTGCTTCCAAACATCCCTTACACCAGTTTTGTCATGAGAGTCCACCATACCTACCTATGGATTGAGTAATATCCTTCAAGTAAGTTGCCATCGGTGCAAACAGTAAAAATTGCTCTCTAGATATGTATGACCTATTAATGTGAAGAAAATAAGCTTTATACGAGCTTGTTATGTGGAAGAAATAAAAGCGACAGACTGCATAATAAAGGTTCAATATCACAAGTGGCAATATAAAGTGACGTTCTTCTGCATTAAGATTTTGACCATCCAACCCTAAAAGCGCATGACAACCTCTGCTTCCCTCTGCGAAGGACCTATCTTTTATTTTTTATCTCATATCCTTATACAAGAGTCATGGTGATCATCACCTTCCCTTTTTTTTACTTTTATCCTTTGGCAAGCACAATATGTTGGGTCTAGATCTAGATATATATACCCATGTGGATGTAGAGAGCCATGAACCATTATTGTTGACATTACCCTTGAGGTAAATCGTTGGGAGGCGAAACTATAAGCCCCTATCTTTCTCTATGTCTGATTGAAGCTTTGAACTCATAACTATCGCGTTAGTGTTAGCAATTGTGAAAGAGTACATGATAGTTGAGTATGTGGACTTGCTAAAAAGCTCTTATATTTGACTCCTTCCGATGTATGATAAATTGCAATTGCTTCAATGACTGAGATCATAGTTTGTTGGCTATCAATGAAGTTTCTGATTCATACTTTACCTTGTGAATGAATTGTTACTTTAACATAAGAACCCATATGACAAGTTGGGTTGCTGTTCTAAAGATGATCATGATGCCCTCATGTTCGTATTTTATTTTTATCGACACCTCTATCTCTAAACATGTGGACATATTTTCGATATCGGCTTTTCGCTTGAGGACAAGCGAGGTCTATGCTTGGGGGAGTTGATACGTCCATTTTGCATCATGCTTTTATATTGATATTTATTGCATTATGGGCTGTTATTACACAATATGTCACACTACTTATGCCTTTTCTCTCTTATTTTACAAGGTTTACATGAAGAGGGAGAATGCCGGCAGCTGCAATTCTGGACTGGAAAAGGAGCAAATCTGAAATACCTATTATGCACAACTCCAAAAGTCCTAAAACTTCACGGAGAGTATTTTTGGAATATATAAAAAATATTGGGCGAAAGAAGCACCAGAGGGGGCCACCAGCCATCCACAAGGGTGGGGGCGCGCCCAGGGGTAGGGCGCACCCCCTACCTTGTGCCCCCCTGGCAGTCCCCCGACGTCCATCTTCTGCTATATGATGTGTTTTGACCTGGAAAAAATCATAAGGAGGTTTTCGAGATGAAGTGCCGCCGTCCGAGGCGGAACCTGGACGAAACAATTCTAGAGCTCTGGCAGGGCTGTTCTGCCGGGGATACTTCCCTCCAGGAGGGGGAAATCGAAGCAATCATCATCACCAAAGATCCTCTCATCGAGAAGGGGTCAATCTCCATCAATATCTTCACCAGCACCATCTCCTCTCAAACCATAGTTCATCTCTTGTATCCGAGCTTTGTCTCAAAACCTCAGATTGGTTCCTGTGGGTTGCTAGTAGTGTTGATTACTCCTTGTAGTTGATGCTAGTTGGTTTATTCGGTGGAAGATCATATGTTCAGATCCTTAATGCTATTTAATACCCCTCCGATCATGAACATGAATATGCTTTGTGAGTAGTTACTTTTGTTCCTGAGGACATGGGAGAAGTTTTGTTATAAGTAATCATGTGAATTTGGTATTCGTTCAATATTTTAATGAGATGTATGTTGTCTTTCCTCTAGTGGTGTTATGTGAACATTGACTACATGACACTTCACCATTATTTGGGCCTAGGGGGAGGCATTGGGAAGTAATAAGTAGATGATGGGTTGCTAGAGTGACAGAAGCTTAAGCCCTAGTTTATGTGTTGCTTCGTAAGGGGCTAATTTGGATCCCTATGTTTCATGCTATGGTTATATTTATCTTAATATTTCTTTCGTAGTTGCGGATGCTTGCTAGAGTGGTTAATCATAAGTGGGAGGCTTGTACAAGGAAGTACATCACCCAAGCACCGGTTCACCCACATATCAAATTATTAAAGTATCAAATGCGAATCATATGAGCATGATGAAAACTAACTTGACAATAATTATCATGTGTCCTCGGCAGGGATTTGCTTTATATAAGAGTACGTTTAGGCTTGTCCTTTCTTACAAAAAGGAATGGACCACCTTGCTGCACCTTGTTTACTTTTGTTACTTGTTACCCGTTACGAATTATACTATCACACAACTATTTGTTACCGATAATTTCAGTGCTTGCAGAGAAAACCTTGCTGAAAACCGCTTGTCATTTCCTTCTGCTCCTCGTTGGGTTCGACACTCTCAGTGATTTAAAGGACTACGATAGATCACCTACACTTGTGGGTCATCAATATCTCCATAGTCCATTGCTTTGCCTAGTTGATGTGAGACTTTCTCCCTCCTTTTGTCTATTACCACCTTCTATTCCACCCATAGTGCTATATCCATGGCTCACGCCCAAGTATTGCATGAAGAGTTGACAAGGTTTAAGAATGTTAAAGTATGAAAACAATTGCTTGATTGACACCGGGATAGGCATGATTTATACTTTGTGTTCAGAAGAGGGAGCATAAATGACTATATGATTTTGCAGGGATAACTTTCTTTAGCCATGTTATTTTTGAAGCTTCATAGATTACTTTTTAGTATGCTTGAAGTATTATTATTTTGATATTGATAAACTTTTATTTTGAGTCTTATGGATCTGAAGATTCATGCCACAATAATGAAGAATTGCATTGATAAGTATGTTAGGTAGTATTCCACATCAAAAATTATGCTTTTATCATATACCTACTCGAGGACGAGCATGAATTAAGCTTGGGGATACTTCATATGTATGACGTCCCAAGACCGACGCTCCAGATACCTTCCATTTATTTTGGTTGTCGTCGTGATTTTTATTTATTTGCCGCATTCATCATGGCATCATTCTTATTGCATTCGCATGTTTTCACAAAACTCATAGTCATTCTTAGTTGCTGCTTCTCTCTTTGTCTCCGTTAACCCGTTATCAGATCGTTTGTCTCCATTGTGCATTCTCAGTCCAACCACACACTTGACCGTGACCGCCTTACCCCACTGCACTGTGCACAGACCCCTCACGCGTGTCAGAAACTTCTCCCGGGCTTGACCCAGGCAGTCGTGACAGATGGGTCCGGATAATCCCCAAACATCCCTAAAATATCATAGGTTCTTTGTTGGACTCTCCTAGCCTATTTTTTTCACACCGTCCGATTACGATCGGAGGGACCAGATAGACCTAACCTAACCCACTCACTATATAACCAGCCTAAAAGATTTTAGGTAGTCTGTCCCATCCATCCCATCGCCTCCGCCGCCGCAATCTTCTTCCACCTCGTTTTCCCCAATCCCCCAACCAGAAACTCCCCTTGATCTCACCCCATCCTTCCATGTCTCGAGCCAGGAGCTCGTCCTCGACCCCGAGCCACTTCTCCGCTGGCAATCGAGCCACTGACCAATACCTCGTCGTCCTCCAGCAGCAACCAGGAGCTCAAGCTCCCTCCTCTGTCCATGGCTGCCGCCAAGAGCAGCAGCAGGCCCCAAGCGACCTCGCTCTCCTGCCGTCTCCAGCATCGGGCCGGCGTCGCCAGCCGCAAGTCCCGCGGCCCAGCTCCCTCCTCACCGACGTTGGGCTAGGCCCATGGTGAGGCCACCCCAGCGCAACCCTCCCCCCTTTTCTCTCTTGCTGGGCTAGCCAGTTTCGGCCCAGCATTTTTTTCCCTTTCTGCAAATTCAGCTAATTTCCAGGAAAAATAGTTTTACAGTTTGACCCTCCATGTTTATGCATTTAATAACTCCACAACTGTGCATCAGATGAAAATGTTTTAAACATGAAAAATGCTTAGAATTTTGTGTAGTTTAATAATTTGCCACTTTCATCCATGTTTAAACTGTTTAAACTTGTTGTTTGAATTAATTTGCTAAATAACATGCTAAAATGGTTTAATTCTTAACTAAATAACCGTAGCTCCAAATTTAATAAACTTCATATGTAAATGGGGTGGAAAAAAGTGTAAAATAATATGGTGCTTTTACTTTTGCTATTTAATAACTTTAAAATATAGTAATAGGCAGAAATGTACCAAACTCATAATACCCACATGGGGATTTTCCGGAATTATTATTTATTGTTTCCGACCCTATTTAAATTGCCTAGATAGGTAGTTTAATTGTGCTTCACCCCTTGACATGTTAATTAACATTTACTATTGTAGTGTATATGAACAAGAGTGAACTAAATAATTGGATGTGGCGTTTTGTCAATATGCAACTCGTTGCATATTGAGCTCCACTTAAATTGTAGTGTTGTTTGTTGCACTTTGCCATGCCATGCATATTTAAACCGGTCACGCATCATACTTGGATGTGCATCATATTACATGTTTATGCTTGTGTGTTTACCGCGTTGTTTGCTTCTTTCCGGTATGCTTCTCTCGTTAGCTTCAGTTTCGTTTCGGAGTTGTGAGGATTTGTTCGACTACTTCATGGACTCGTTCTTCTTCCTTGCGGAATCCCAGGCAAGATGACCATTCCTCGATATCACCTCTATCTTTGCCTATGATAGATGTATTGTTCTTTAGATATGCCTGGATGCCTATCCCTGTTTGTCAGCATCCTATTGATGCCATGAAATACTCTAACCACCTTCCTAGCAAACCGTTGATTGGCTAAGTACGCTTTTGCTCAGCCCTCCTATAGCATTGTTAGTTGCCGGTGAAGTTTTCAATATATATATCTTAAATAAATTAATGCATATATATATATATATATTGGTAATGGGTGGAAGGCTTGGCCTTTTGGTTGGTGTTTTGTTCCACTCATGCCACCTTAGGACCCGATAAACCGGTGTTATGTTCCTTGATTTTGTGTTCCTAACACGGTTGGGGTTTATGGGCCCCCTTGATAATTCGCACTGCTTAAAGCTTTTCCAGCAAGGCCCAACTTTGGTACTACATTTGCCTAACAACTAAAACTTGCCGAGGGAGTAATTAACCCCAGGATTAATTAATCAACCCCCGGACCAGTGCTCATTTTGAGTGTTGGTCCAAACTAGAGGCACTTGCGGTGCCACCTAGTTTTTGGGGTCTTTGGTTGCTGTACGTAGTGCTCATCCGGTCGTGGCCTGAGACGAGATACGCGTGGCTACTATCAGGGTGTCGGCACGCCGGGAGGTCTTGCTGGATTAGTTTTACCTTTGTCGAAATATCTTGAGCACGGGATTCTGAGGATACTCGGGTCTTCCCAATTTGGAGTTGCGACTCCGCAGATCGTGAGCTTGTGATGGGCTAAGTTGGGACACCCCTGCAGGGTCTTGAACTTTCGAAAGCCGTGCCCGCGGTTATGTGGAACATGGGAATTATTTAATATCCGGTTGTAGAAAACTTGACACCATATCCTTAAGAATGCACTACCTGTGTGAGTAACCGTGATGGTCTCTTTCCGAAGGGCTTCGGGAAGTGAACACAGTGGGGTTATGTTTGATCGTGAGTAGCTAGGATCACTTCTTGATCAACTTGGCGACCGTTGGCACTTGTTCTCTTCTCGCTCTGAACTAGTAAGCTGGATTCTTCGTGCTTGCTACAGACACTTTTATAGCCTTTCCTCACCTAAAGGCTTTGTTAGTTTTGATACCCGGGAACGGGATTGCTGAGTCCTTGTGGCTCATAGATTACAATACACACCAGATGCAGGTACCGCTGAGAACAGTGCAAGAGATGGTTCAGAACTTCACTAGGATCTCGATGAAGAGAGTGGCTGTATGTATGTGATGTTGTTCGATGATCAGTAGTGGTTCCTACTAGGGGCGATCCGGCGTTGTGGTTTTATGGTATCTTTCTCATTTGGATTTTGTCCGTAGTTGGACCTTGTGTTATTTGGATGATGTATGTTATTGTATTCATTGTGTGACGTGGCGAGTGTAAGCTAACTATCTTTCAATCTCATCCCTGAATTTTACATGAGATGTGCAAAGATACCATACTTGAGATCATTATAGTATGCGCTTATGTATTTAAGTCGTGCCTCGACACGTGGGAGACATAGTCGCATACTAGGCATTACAATATCTCTCCAACATCTCTATAATTTTTGATTGTTCCATACTATTATATTATCTGTTTTGGATGTTTTATATGCATTAATATGCTACTTTGTATTATTTTTGGGACTAACCTATTAACCCAGAGCCCAGTGCCAGTTTCCGTTTTTCCTTGTTTTTGAGTTTCGCAGAAAATGAATATCAAACGGAGTCCGAACGAAACGAAACTTTACGAGGATTTTTTGTTTGCATCAGAAGACATCCAGAGGACTTGCAGTACACACCAGAGGATATACGAGGCGGCCGCAAGGGTGGAGGGCGTGCCCTAGGGGTAGGGCACGCCCCCTAACTTGTGGGCCCCTCGTGCCTCCCCTGACCTACTTCTTCCGACTATAAATTCACATATATTCTAGAAACATTAGAACATCCATCGAAATCACTTTTTTGTCGTTGTAACCTTCTATTTTCGTGAGATCCCATCTAGAGGCCTTTTCCTGTACTCTGCCGAAGGGGGATTCGACCACGGAGGGCATCTACATCAACCCTATTGCCCTTCCGATGAAGTGTGAATAGTTTACCACAGACCTATGAGTCCATAGTTAGTAGCTAGATGGCTTCTTCTCTCTCCCTCTTTGATTCTGAATACCATGTTCTCCTCGATGATCTTAGAGATCTATCCAATGTAATCTTCTTTTGCGGTGTGTTTGCCAAGATCCGATGAATTGTGGATTTATGATCAGATTATCTATGAATATTATTTGAGTCTCTACTGAATTCTTATATGCATGATTTGATATCTTAGTAATTCTCTTTGAACTATCGGTTTGGTTTGGCCAACTAGATTGTTTTTTCTTGCAATGGCAGAAGTGCTTTGCTCTGGGTTCAATATTGTGGTGCTCAATCCCAGTGATAGTAGGGAAATGACACGTATTGTATTGCTTCCATTGAGGATAACAAGATGGGATTTTCATCATATTGCTACAGTTAATTCCGCTACATCATGTCATCTTACTTAATGTGTTACTCTGTTTTTATGAACATAATACTCTAGATGCAGAATCATTTCGATCGATGTGTGGAGTAATAGTAGTAGATGCAGGTAGGAGTCGGTCTACTTGACACGGACGTGGTGCCTATATTCATGATCATTGCCTTAAATATCGTCACAACTTTGCACTTTTCTATCAATTGCTTGGCAGTAATTTGTGTGTTTACCGTGTTGTTTGCTTCTTTCCGGCATGCTTCTCTCGTTAGCTTCGGTTTCGTTCCGGAGTTGTGAGGATTTGTTCGACTACTTCATGGACTCGTTCTTCTTCCTTGCGGAATCCCAGGCAAGATGACCATTCCTCGATATCACCTCTATCTTTTCCTATGCTAGATATCTCGTTCTTTAGATATGCCTCGATGCCTATTCATGTTTGCAGCCTCCAATTGTTGCCATGAAACACTCTAACCACCTTCCTAGCAAACCGTTGATTGGCTAAGTACGCTTTTGCTCAGCCCTCCTATAGCATTGTTAGTTGCAGGTGAAGTTTTTGAAGATTGCTCCATGTTCGTACTTGTTTATTGGGATAACACAATACATATATCTTAAATAAATTAATGCACATATATATTGGTAATGGGTGGAAGGCTTGGCCTTTGGCTTGGTGTTTTGTTCCACTCATGCCACCTTAGGACCCGATAAGCCGGTGTTATGTTCCTTGATTTTGCATTCCTAACATGGTTGGGGTTTATGGGACCCTCTTGATAATTCGCACTGCTTAAAGCTTTTCCAGCAAGGCCCGACTTTGGTACTACATTTGCCTAACAACTAAAACTTGCCGAGGGAGTAATTAACCCGAAGAATAATTAATCAATCCCCGGGCCAGTGCTCGTTTTGAGTGTTGGTCCAAACTAGAGGCACTTGCGGTGCCACCTAGTTTCGGGGGTCTTTGGTTGCTGTACATAGTGCTCATCGGGTCGTGGCCTGAGACGAGATACGCGCGGCTAATATCAGGGTGTCGGCACGCCGGGAGGTCTTGCTGGATTAGTTTTACCTTTGTCGAAATATCTTGAGCACGGGATTCCGAGGATACTCGGGTCTTCCCAATTTGGAGTTGCGACTCCGCAAATCGTGAGCTTGTGATGGGCTAAGTTGGGACACCCCTGCAGGGTTTTGAACTTTCGAAAGCTGTGCCCGCGGTTATGTGGCAGATGGGAATTAGTTAATATCCGGTTGTAGAAAACTTGACACCATATCCTTAAGAATACACTACCTGCGTGAGTAACCATGATGGTCTCTTTCCGAAGGGCTTCGGGAAGTGAACACGGTGGGGTTATGTTTGATCGTGAGTAGCTAGGATTACTTCTTGATCAACTTGGCGACCGTTGGCACTTATTCTCTTTTCGCTCTGAACTCGTAAGCTAGATGCTTAGTGCTTGTTGCAGACACTTTTATAGCCTTTCCTCACCTAAAGGCTTTGTTAGTTTTGATACCCGGGAACGGGATTGCTGAGTCCTTGTGGCTCACATATTACAACACACACCAGATGTAGGTACCGCTGAGAACTGTGCAGGAGATGGTTCAGAACTTCACTGGGAGCTCGATGAAGAGAGTGGCCGCATGTATGTGACGTATTTCGACGATCAGTAGTGGTTCCTACTAGGGGCGATCCGACCTTGTGGTTTTATGGTATCTTTCTCATTTGGATTTTGTCTGTAGTCAGACCTTGTGTTATTTGGATGATGTATGTTATTGTATTCATTGTGTGACATGGCGAGTGTAAGCCAACTATCTTTCAATTTCATCCATGAATTATAAATGAGATGTGCAAAGATACCATACTTGAGATTATTCTAGTATCCGCTTATGTCTTTAAGTCATGCCTCGACACGTGGGAGACATAATCGCATATTGGGCATTACAAGTTGGTATTCAAAGCCTTCTCCGACCTAGGAGCCCCGTGATTGATCGAACCGTTGACGGTTGAGTCTAGGCACACACACAAAATGTTCTGAGTCCTATATATATATATATATATATATCGGAGAGTAGGATTTCTTTTTACTCCTCATCCCCTTCATTGCTCTGGTGAGGACTCCTGACGTTGTTCTATCTCCTCTACTCTCAAAATTTCACCAAATTTTTTTTGGATCACACGGGCATTGTTTGGATTGTTACGATATCTTTGTGAAGAGAACATTGTTCTCGATGCCTCCTGTCATTTAGGGATTGTGGCAGTGTACCGGGGAGTTGAGCTCTAAGGTGTTGTCGTCACAAATGTATCGTTGCGGTTCTAGAATACCAGAGGCGGCCGACATCGAAAACTCTTCTATGCGGTTAGTGGTGAGATAACCCCGACGTCACCCAGTACTGGCGGGATAGTTCAGGAGTATTGCCACAGCTTGTATAGCGGATGCTTTTCGAAGGTCCGAGGTAAACAGTTTCCAAAGATGACTGGTTATGTGTTGATAGATGGATACAGCTGGATGTAGGTTTAGAGTTGAGTGCGCGGTGCTTCCCATGTATCCCCAACACTAGATTGCATAACCGGAAAGCTTCGGGAATTAATAGGTGGGTTTTCAAGTAGCTCTTATGTAATCTTCCAACGAGTGCATGGTATGAGGTTTGGGGTTCAACATCTAGTGAAGGGGTTTCATGGGCGCTGTTACAATTGGGAGTTGCATCTTAAAGGATCCTTGGCTATGCTGATCCAGGGATAGCAAGGCCCTTTGTAACACGTGCCATGGGGCATCAGCACGAACATGTGGGACGAAACCTCTATTATGTATTTGTTCCATCTATACCTTGTTGTTTTATTCTATCATTTTGTTCTCCTAAGTGGCTTCTCGACAAGTTGATGTACCATTAAGCTACGGAATTCATTCGTTCAATTCTCTGTTCGAATGATATTGTGAAGATTATGTTGCTACATATCTATCCTTTGTTTTTGTTTTGATTGCGGTATCCGAGTTGCTTCGATGTGAAGTCTTGATTCCATACCTTTCCTAATCGATGTTCTCATATTCCTATGGGAGTGCTAATCCTTCTTGATCATCAAGATTGTCATGTTAAATTCTTCTTAACTGGCGTGCTTCTCTTCAAGTTAACCCGATCCTTTTAATATGCGCAGACCAAGTCTTGGGTTTTCTCAACGGTGTCTTTTTCATTCATCCCAATTTATCTTTGTTTTTCCCCATCCTCCCACCCCTCTTCTTCTCGGATTCAGAAATTCTCAAATGAAATATCCATTATGTTCACGTGATGTTTCTTCATTCTTTTCCTTCAATGTTCTTATCCGGTGATTCTCATGAAGATGCTCAGGAGTTTCAAGTTCATCATTGTTCGTTCTCCTTTTACTCTCAGGTGGACTAAATCCAAGCTTTGGTGTTGATCATATCTCTTTCTTTTTGTTTCATATGTTTTCCCATGTTGAAATTTCTTATCTGAAGTCTCTCTTGTTTATTCAACTCTCTCAAATTCTTATCCGGAGTGTACAACATATCTCAGAAGATTCATATTTCCATTCTTAATCCGTTCAAGCTATATTGTGGTTGTTATCTCATTCAAGCCATTTAATTCAACCGGTGCAATATCTCTTAAGCAATCTTTTCCAACGATGTTTCTTTTGAGTGGGCCCTAACCCATAGGTATTTTCCCAGGATCTTACCTGACTCTTCTAATTTCTTTTTTCGGAGTTATTCTGAAATTCTTTTCAAGATTTGACGTAAGAATTAATTTTCATCAGTCATATGCCTTCTCTAAGATCGCTTTCAAATTCTTTTCATCGTTGGTTCAACATTTTAATTCTTCATTCCGGAGTGCCTCAACAATTCATGGTGGTGTATCTCATCGTCTTCTCAGATTTCGAAGACCGAAGAAGAATTTCTCTTAAATCTTGGCCCATTCTCTTGAAGATTCATGGTTCTAGCTTCATGCATCCTCATAATTGTTTCCATCACGAGGAATATTTTTATACCCATCCAAAGCATTTCATGAATTCTTCACATTGTGATCCTCTGAAGGACATCATTTCAGAAGATTCTTCGTTCTCAGTTTTTAACTTTGTCCTCCAACTATTCTTAATTGATGCCTCTTCGTTCGTCTCCATATTCTTATGGTGGTTCGTTCAAAAATTCATTTTCCTTTGTCATCATATCAATTCATTCATTCTTTATGAAACCCTACCAGTGGTTCGTTGAAGATTACCCAAGTTTGTGCGAGATCTCTCTTTATTTCCTTGCAACGAGAATAAGTAGTACGCCAAATCCATTGGTTGTCATCAATTTAAATTGGTGAAGGATAAGAATGACATAATTCTTATCCGTATTCCTTCAAGGTGATATAATTCCTTCGTCCGGAGTTCGTTCGTGATATTATATTCTCGATTCGAAGTGCTCCAACTTTCTTTTTTCGGAGTTCCAAACTAGATCAATTATCTTGTCACGAAGCTTCATCTAAAGCATTGCAAGGCTTCAATCTTATTCGTTTCATCTTTCACTTCTCATCCTTTCGTTACCGGAGTTCATCATGGTGGTTCATCATGATTTAATTCATCCTTGAAGTCTTCATCAAGATTCTTGTTGGAGCTCAAGTATTCTTCTTCTTTCATTACGAAGTGCAATTCTTTCTACCTTTTTTTCCTGATGAGGTGGTGTTATGTCATTTTGACAATTTCCTTCATGTTTTATGATTCACAAGTTGTCAGGAATGAGATATTTAAACCCATCAATTTCTTCGTTGGAGTTATCTTGGTATAGATTTCCCCTAAATCCTTCCATTGGGATTGTTGCTAATTATGGTGCTTAGGAATGACCCAAGTTCTTCATTATCCTCTCGATGAAATAACTCTTTCATCTCCTTGCTTATCTCAATCCAATCAATTGTTTTCGTCAGTGGCCGGTTGTCACCTCATAATTTGAGATGTTTTCCATAAGCCCACAACAAGATTATTCTTTTGTTCAATCCATCTTTGTAAGGATGCTCTTTAAAATTCAATTATGGGAGAAATTGCCATTTTCTTCTCCCTTCATTTGTCTAGCATCTATTCTTTCATTCCGGAGGCATTGTGATGTTGCTGTCTTTGCCCAGTCATCTTGTTCTGTCAGTATCATGTTCCTTTCCTTTTTGGTTCATTTAACAAGAATGTTGTGTCCTTCATCCAAGTTCTAACTTATCAAGTTTTAACTCTCTTTTAACCGGAGTGTTGTCTGAAATCCTTCTTACCCCTTGTGCCATTCGTTCAATAGTTTCGGAGGCAGTGCGTTGTTGTTTTCATCAAGTATCATCCCATCTCCTCAGTTCATGTTCAATTCCTTCCATTTTCAGTCTGAGTGATGTCCAAATTCTGTAATTTTTATTCCTTGGCTATACCGTTGCGGTTCATATTCTTTCGTTCATAAGCTCTTGTTTCATGTCTTTCAACCTACAAGTTTCTCATAATGTTCCTTGTTCTTCTTTGATAACGGAGGTTTCCAAGCTCTTTCATCTCTGTTGTATTATTTCTTTCAATTTGTTCAACCTCTCAAGGGTTGTGGTTTCATTCGTTTGTCGAAGAAGCAATTTTGGTTTACCTCTTCCTTTATCCTCTACTATCCGGTGCCATATCTAGGATCTCGGGTCGAGATCCTGTGTTAGTGTGGGAGAGTTGTGACCTCCCAAGACCGACGCTCAAGATGCCTTCCATTTATTTTGGTTGTCGGCGTGTGTTTTATTTATTTGCCGCATTCATCATTTCATCATTCTTATTGCATTGGCATGTTTTCACAAAACTCGTAGTCATTCTTAGTTGCCGCTTCTCTCTTTGTCTCTGTTGACCCGTTGTCAGATCGTTTGTCTTCATTGTGCATTCTCAGTCCAACCACACACTTGACCGCGACCGCCTTACCCCACTGCATTGTGCACAGACCCTCACACGTGTCCGAAACTTCTCCCGGACCTGACCCGGGCAGTCGTGACAGATGGGTCCGGATCATCCCCAAACATCCCTAAAATATCATCGGTTCTTTGTTGGACTCTCCTAGCCTATTTTTTTTCGCACCGTCTGATTACAATCGGAGGGACCAGATAGACCTAACCTAACCCACTCACTATATAACTAGCCTAACCCTAGATTTTAGGTAATCTGTCCCATCCATCCCATCGCCTCCGCCGCCGCAATCTTCTTCCACCTCGTTTTCCCCAATCCCCCAACCAGAAACTCCCCTCGATCTCACCCCATCCTTCCATGTCTCGAGCCAGGAGACCTCGTCATCCTCCGGCAGCAACCAAGAGCTCAAGCTCCCTCCTCTGTCCATGGCTGCCACCTGGAGCAGCAGCAGGCCCCAAGCGACCTCGCTCCCCTGCCGTCTCCAGCACCGGGCCGGCGTCGCCAGCCGCAAGTACCGCGGCCCAGCTCCCTCCTCACCGATGCTGGGCTAGGCACATGGTGAGGCCACCCCAGCGCAAACCCCCCTTTTTTCTCTTGTTGGGCTAGCCAGTTTCGGCCCAGCATGTTTTTCCCTTTCTGCGAATTTAGCTAATTTCCAGGAAAAACAGTTTTACAGTTTGACCCTCCATGTTCATGCATTTAATAACTCCACAACCGTGCATCGTATGAAAATGTTTTAAACATGAAAAATGCTTAGAATTTTGTGTAGTTTAATAATTTGCCAGTTTCATCCATGTTTAAAATTGTTGTTTGAATTATTTTACTAAATAACATGCTAAATGGTTTAATTCTTAACTAAATAACCGTAGCTCCAAATTTAATAAACTTCATATGTAAATGGGGTGGAAAAATGTGTAGAATAACATGGTGCTTTTACTTTTGCTGTTTTATAAATTTAAAATATAGTAGTAGGCTAAACAGTACCAAACTCATAATATGCACATGGGGGATTTTCCGGAATGATTGTTTATTGTTTCCGACCCTATTTAAATTGCCTAGATAGGTAGTATAATTGTGCTTCACCCCGTGACATGTTAATTAACATTTAATATTGTTGTGTATATGAATGAGAGTGAACTAAATAATTGGATGTGGCGTTTGGTCAATATGCAACTCGTTGCATATTGAGCTCCACTTAAATTGTAGTGTTGTTTGTTGCACTTTGCCATGCCATGCATATTTAAACCGGACACGCATCATACTTGGATGTGCATCATATGCCATGTTTATGCTTGTGTGTTTACCGCGTTGTTTGCTTCTTTCCGGTATGCTTCTCTTGTTAGCTTCAGTTTCGTTCCGGAATTGTGAGGATTTGTTCGACTACTTCATGGACTCGTTCTTCTGCCTTGCGGAATCCCAGGCAAGATGACCATTCCTCGATATCACCTCTATCTTTGCCTATGATAGATGTATCGTTCTTTAGATATGCCTGGATGCCTATCCCTGTTTGTCAGCCTCCTATTGTTGCCATGAAACACTCTAACCACCTTCCTAGCAAACCGTTGATTGGCTAAGTACGCTTTTGCTCAGCCCTCCTATAGCATTGTTAGTTGCAGGTGAAGTTTTTGAAGATTGCTCCATGTTCGGGCTTGTTTATTGGGATAACACAATATATATATCTTAAATAAATTAATGCATATATATATATATATATATATATATATATATATATATATATATATATATATATATATATATATTGGTAATGGGTGGAAGGCTTGGCCTTTTGGTTGGTGTTTTGTTCCACTCATGCCACCTTAGGACCCGATAAACCGGTGTTATGTTCCTTGATTTTGCGTTCCTAACACGGTTGGGGTTTATGGGCCCCCTTGATAATTCGCACTGCTTAAAGCTTTTCCAGCAAGGCCCAACTTTGGTACTACATTTGCCTAACAACTAAAACTTGCCGAGGGAGTAATTAACCCCAGGATTAATTAATCAACCCCCGGGCCAGTGCTCATTTTGAGTGTTGGTCCAAACTAGAGGCACTTGCGGTGCCACCTAGTTTTTGGGGTCTTTGGTTGCTGTACGTAGTGCTCATCCGGTCGTGGCCTGAGACGAGATACGCGCGGCTACTATCAGGGTGTCGGCACGCCGGGAGGTCTTGCTGGATTAGTTTTACCTTTGTCGAAATATCTTGAGCACGGGATTCTGAGGATACTCGGGTCTTCCCAATTTGGAGTTGCGACTCCGCAGATCGTGAGCTTGTGATGGGCTAAGTTGGGACACCCCTGCAGGGTCTTGAACTTTCGAAAGCTGTGCCCGCGGTTATGTGGCACATGGGAATTATTTAATATCCGGTTGTAGAAAACTTGACACCATAACCTTAAGAATGCACTACCTGTGTGAGTAACCGTGATGGTCTCTTTCCGAAGGGCTTCGGGAAGTGAACACAGTGGGGTTATGTTTGATCGTGAGTAGCTAGGATCACTTCTTGATCAACTTGGCGACCGTTGGCACTTGTTCTCTTCTCACTCTGAACTAGTAAGCTGGATGCTTCGTGCTTGCTGCAGACACTTTTATAGCCTTTCCTCACCTAAAGGCTTTGTTAGTTTTGATACCCGGGAACGGGATTGCAGAGTACTTGTGGCTCACAGATTACAACACACACCAGATGCAGGTAGCGCTGAGAACAGTGCAAGAGATGGTTCAGAACTTCACTGGGATCTCAATGAAGAGAGTGGCCGTATATATGTGACGTTTTTCGACGATCAGTAGTGCTTCCTACTAGGGGCGATCCGGCGTTGTGGTTTTATGGTATCTTTCTCATTTGGATTTTGTCCGTAGTTGGACCTTGTGTTATTTGGATGATGTATGTTATTGTATTCATTGTGTGACGTGGCAAGTGTAAGCTAACTATCTTTCAATCTCATCCCTGAATTTTACATGAGATGTGCAAAGATACCATACTTGAGATCATTATAGTATGCGCTTATGTCTTTAAGTCGTGCCTCGACATGTGGGAGACATAGTCGCATACTGGGCATAAATATCTCTCCAACATCTCTATAATTTTTGATTGTTCCATACTATTATATTATCTGTTTTGGATGTTTTATATGCATTAATATGCTACTTTGTATTATTTTTGGGACTAACCTATTAACCTAGAGCCCAGTGCCAGTTTCCGTTTTTTCCTTGTTTTTGAGTTTCGTAGAAAAGGAATATCAAACGGAGTCTGAACGAAACGAAACTTTACGAGGATTTTTTTTGCACCAGAAGACATCCATAGGACTTGCAGTACACACCAGAGGATCTACGAGGCGGCCGCAAGGGTGGAGGGCGTGCCCTGGGGGTAGGGTGCGCCCCCTTACTTGTGGGCCCCTCGTGCCTCCCCTGACCTACTTCTTTCGACTATAAATTCACATATATTCCAGAAACATTAGAACATCCATCGAAACCACTTTTTTGTCGTTTTAACCTTCTGTTTTTGTGAGATCCCATCTAGAGGCCTTTTCATGTACTCTGCCGAAGGGGGATTCGACCACGGAGGGCATCTACATCAACCCTATTGCCTTTCCGATGAAGTGTGAGTAGTTTACCACAGACCTATGAGTCCATAGTTAGTAGCTAGATGGCTTCTTCTTCTCTCTCTCTCTCTCTCTCTCTCTCTCTCTCTCTCTCTCTCTCTCTTTCTCTCTCTTTGATTCTCAATACCATGTTCTCCTCGATGATCTTAGAGATCTATCCAATGTAATCATGTTTTGCGGTGTGTTTGCCAAGATCCGATGAATTGTGGATTTATGATCAGATTATCTATGAATATTATTTGAGTCTCTTCTGAATTCTTATATGCATGATTTGATATCTTAGTAATTCTCTTTGAACTATCAATTTGGTTTGACCAACTAGATTGTTTTTTCTTGCAATGGCAGTAGTGCTTTGCTCTGGGTTCAATATTGTGGTGCTCAATCCCAGTGATAGTAGGGACATGACACGTATTGTATTGCTGCCATTGAGGATAACAAGATGGGATTTTCATCATATTGCTTCAGTTAATTCCGCTACATCATGTCATCTTACTTAATGTGTTACTCTGTTTTTATGAACATAATACTCTAGATGCAGAATCATTTCGGTCGATGTGTGGAGTAATAGTAGTAGATGCAGGTAGGAGTCGGTCTACTTGACACGGACGTGATGCCTATATTCATGATCATTGCCTTAAATATTGTCACAACTTTGCGCTTTTCTATCAATTGCTTGGCAGTAATTTGTTCAACCACCGTAATATTTGCTATCATGAGAGAAGTCTCTAGTGAAACCTATGGCCCTCGGGTCTATTTTACATCTTATAAGTTTCAGATCTACTATTTTGCAATCTTTTACTTTCCAATCTATAAGCCAAAAATCCCAAAAATATTTACTTTACAAGTTATCTATCTCTATCAGATCTCACTTTTGCAAATAACCGTGAAGGGATTGACAACCCCTTTTTGCGTTGGGTGCAAGTTATTTGATTGTTTGTGCAGGTATTTGGCAATTTGTGCGTAATCTCCTACTGGATTGATACCTTGGTTCTCAAATTGAGGGAAATACTTACTCTACTTTACTGCATCACCCTTTCCTCTTCAAGGGAAAAATCAATGCAAGCTCAAGAGGTAGCAAGAGGCCCTTAGTTTTGGGTTCAATATTGCGGTGTCCTCACCCACCGACAGAAGGGGTAGCTAGGCACGTATTAAATTGTTGCCATCAAGGATAAAAAGATTGGGTTTATATCACATTGCTTGAGCTTATACCTCTTCATCATGTCTTCTTGCTTAAGGCGTTACTCTGTTCTTATGAACTTAATACTCTAGATGCATGCTGGATAGCGGTCGATGTATGGAGTAATAGTAGTAGACACAAAATCATTTCAGTCTACTTTTCAAGGACGTGATGCCCATATTCATGTTCATTGCCTTAGATATCGTCATAACTTTGCACTTTTCTATCAATTGCTCGATAATAATTTGTGTACCCACCATATGCTTTATTCAAGAGAGAAGCCTCTAGTGAAACCTATGGCCCCCAGTTCTATTTTACATCTATTATTTTCAGGTCTATAAAACCAAAAACCCAAAAAATATCTTGCTGCAATTATTTTGTGTTTAATTTATTTTGCATTTTACGTCAATTTTAAATCTAAGTCTATCAGATCTCACTCTTGTTCGTGAAGTTGAAGGGATTGACAACCCCTTTTCCGTGTTGTGTGCAAGTATTTGTTAGTTTGTGCAGGTGCATATGTTGGGGACTTGCTTGTGCCTCCTACTGGATTGATACCTTGGTTCTCAAACTGAGGGAAATACTTATCTCTACTTTGCTGCATCACCCTTTCCTCTTCAAGGGAAAAATAAACGCAAGCTCAAGAAGTAGCAGGAAGAATTTCTGGCGCCGTTATCAGGGAGGTCTACATCAAGCCTACCAAGTACTTGTCATAAACTCTGATCTCTTGCACTTACATTATTTGCCACTTGCCTCTCGTTTTTACCTCCCCCACTTCTAAAATGTTTTCAGAAAACAAAAAAATATTTGCCTTTTTATTCGCCCTTTTTCAGTTCGTCTTTTTGTTTTATTGTGTGCTAAATCATTTATTTCTGAATCATGACTAGCACTACTTCCCCTCCTTTGTTTCTAGACTTTGAAGTTCTTCACCTCAAACATAAACAAGGAGAAATTTAAAGGATGCTTGGTACAGGATGATAGAGCCTTTTTGTATCTGTGTTATAAAGGAGGATATCAAGATTTTACTCCATAATTTTTACATTGCGTTAAACATGTCCCATTGGGAACTTTTGGACTTTGCTCAAGGAAATTTCATTGAGATCGATGCTAATATTGCTTATGAGATAATAGAGGGAATGGTAGGAACTCCACTCCAAAAGGAATTTAATTATGCCCTTGAGGGAATATCCATTTTGGAAAAGTTCAGTAAAGTGCAGAACAAATTGATTGATTTACACAAATCCAATGAACCTCTCAAAAATATTAGTGGAAATCTCCATCGTATGAACATGCTTATTACTCTTTGTAACAAACGACTAGACTCTTTGGATATAAAGACCGCCTCATTCTCTTAGAGAAGTGGGAAGAGTAAAGAACATCCTGAAGTTGAAAACAACCCCACTAAGATGCATACCAAAGATGACAATTCCTAGATCATTGGTTTATGCCTAGCTAGGGGCGTTAAATAATAGCGCTTGTTGGAAGGCAACCCAATGTTACTTTGGTTTTACTTTTTTCTTGTTGTTCTTGAATAACTCTATCATCTAGCCTCTGGTTAGATGTGTTTTCATGATTTAATTTAGTGTTTGTGCCAAGTAAGACCTTTGGAATGATTTGGAAGATAGTAGATTGGTTTTTTCTGAAAAATAGAAACTTTTGCGTCCAATGTCATAATTGGTTCTGGTTGCTAGAATGTGAAAAAACTCTGAATTTTTTTACACATTTCTGATCTACGAATTTCCCACGTTGTCCTAACTTTTCAGAATTTTTAGAGATGCAAAAGTTTCACATCAATTCGCATCTTTATAGACTGTTCTATTTTTTGACAGATTCTATTTTCTTTGTGTTGTTTGCTTATTTTGATGCATCTATGGCTAGTATCGGGGGGTATGTGTTAGAAGGGAGAGAGAGGTTTGGTGGAATAGTTGTTGTATTACTTGAGCCTCGTGGGCATTTATATAGGAGTACAATGATCAACTTGGAGTACAAGACAAGCCAGAACAAATCCTAGTCTATCTCGTCTTTCCTAATAATCAGATACTCAACATCCCCCTGCAGTCACAATGGTAGCGACGCAGACAGTGAGACTGGAGACGAATCCGAAGGCAAGCCGACGGACACCCCCACAGTCGTAACGGTCAACGCATCACGAAACATGTGGCTGGAGTAGAGACCGATGAGGTTGCTCAAGCAAGGCAGTAGCCCTTTGTGTCGTTTGTCGATGTAGCCGAGAGCGTAGGGTGGTGTAGTCATGGTGGAGGTAGTCGTGCGACGAATACCATGGTCGATGTCGAGTCGGGGTTGCCGGTTTCGAGGAAGTCGCAGTAGAGCCGCGGGCACAACGAGGTGCCGAGTTAGTATGGGCGCAGTGGTGTCGAAGTAGTGGTGCACCGGGAGGAAGACGATGTTGACAACGTGACACGGCGGGTTTGCCAAGCCTGGGGACACATCATGGACGAAGGCACACATCGGTGTTGCCAGCACCGGGCATGCGTAGACGGATGAAGACAAAGTTGACGAAGCGCCGCACCAGACTTGCCATGCCCGGGGACACGTCATGGATGAAGGCATGCATCGATGTTGCCAGCACCGGGCATGCGTGGACTGGGACCTGCATGATCTATGAGCCATGTCGAAGAAATCGAAGAGGCTAGTAGAGAAGGACTCGACGTCAGTCGCGGTGCCAATCAACACGGGGCCGATGTCGCCTGCGGTTGTCGGAGTAGACGAAGTGGTCGGGGTAGATGACGGCGACGCTGGCGACGGGCTGGTGCTGGACGAAGACGAAGGAGGTGGACGGGCGGCGGAGGCGGCTACAAGGGTAGCGGCGGTGACGGCCAAAGAAGAGCGACGGTGGCGGCTTGGTTAGGAGCGCAGCAACGATGCTCGGAGTAGGTGAGGAACCCGATAGCGTGACGAAGAGCAGCGTCGAGGGTGGTGTTCCCGCGCCAAGGAAGATGGCGCGGTGCATACCACGGGAGGTCCATGCACGGGGAGAGCGGGGGACCGCGGACCGCAGCGCTATGGCCTGAAGGGGCAACACAATGGTGGCGGATAGGTCGGGGCGACGGCAGAAGACCTCGGGGCGGTGGCGGGGACCGCGGGCCACGATGCGGTTGGCCGAAGGGGTGGCGTAACCCGGGTCGGTGCAACCACGGGAACGTTCTCGGGATGACAGCGTGGACCGCGTGCCACGCTCGCTACTGCTCGCTGGGGCGATGTAGCGGTGGCACGAGGGTCGGTGCAGCCACGGGGATGACGTGGCACTGGTACGCGGCGGTGCTATACAAGCGGTTTTTGACCCCTTTGGATGAAGACATTTGGAATCGTCGCCTAGTGAGTGTGG
>LR738711.1:668484291-668509312 GCA_902687465.1 Secale cereale
GGGGTCCTTCCCGCACGACCTAGAAACCGTCAGGGATAGGGAGCCTTGATGCATACAGTTGTCCCTATATAACTGTTTCCGATATCTCGTATATCCCAAATGCTTCATCCTTGCTACTCATTTGTGCTCGCATTGCCATCACAGTCGGAGTTTTGTGGTTTTACCTAAATCTAGGCAGATTCCAGGCACGGCAGTTTTCCAGGCAGATTCCAGGCACGACAGTTTTACGATGCCTGGCACATCACAAACAGTTCATGGTTATAAACCATGTACGATAGGCAGACAATCGCACACATTTAGTTTTCCCGCACCATATGCGATAGTGTCTGACATCACACACGCTTTGCAAACAATAGATGCGTGCATTGTTACACACGTTTCCTCTCCAGGAACCGTGTCGGATTATGATGTACATCGCACACGCTGTGCTTTATTAACCGTGCGTGCCGTAATGACCTGCACAACGTAATTTCTCACTAATTTAATTGCTGCTATTTAAAATTGTACCTAATTTAAACTTGAAAGGAGGCTATATCTTTATTCATATCCATCAGGTTCAAACAACCAATGCATTATTCGATTCACAGGTACATATGTTTAAGAATTACAGAAGCACAAAATAAAGAATGATGTACCAGGGTTCTATACTCGTACTATTACAGATGGTAAAGAAAGAGGCGACCGACATTCCAGTTGCTGAACAAGGTGAAGCGGAATGGCCCTATTGTGCTCTCGTGGATGCAGAAGGCATGCAGGACTCTAGTCCAACCCCTTGTGATGGCCGGCCGCCAATCATGTAGTTTGAGAGGTAATCTTGAGTAAACTACTTCAGGATCCACTGAAAGAAAAAAAGATTCAGATATTGTCATCTAACACAACTTTGGCAATGGTATATGTACCTAAAAGCACCAAGTTAATATTAGAAGCTAAACAAAAATTGAAAAATGATGTAGTACAACACTCCAGCCATCCCATTATATAAGATTTTATTACATGTATATCCAGACATCATCAGAACATTATGGTAACACTCTTCCTTGTTGCTATGTAGCCTGGGATTGCATATTTAGTCATTCAGTACAATGCATGTTGCTAAACAACAATTGAAAAACGAAAAGGCATGTTAACTGCAATATCCTTAACAACAACCAAATATCATATTTCATAGTGGTATTGTTGAAACTGTTATTGTTGAAATTGAACTGCACAACAAATAGTTGCACATATAGAGCATCACATTGTGATTAACTAAAATAAACAAGTCATAAGGACATCTCTAGGCGATCCTTAAAAAGTTAAAGGACTAAAACCCTTAGTGGATATATATATATATATACTCCAGCAATTTTTGGCCTTTTCTAGTCGATCCCCTAAACTTAACGTTGTAAGCTTCAATTTGATCAAGTTCAAAGCAGGTTCAACCGAAAGTAGCATGCATTCAAACATAAACATAGATAGTTTTGCATAACCGAATATAAAACATAAATTTAAACTAAGCTCAACAACTTTTGGTCGAAGTAGAGGTCAAGCCAATCCTTCCTCGTCATGTACGGTGTGCCGCGAGCCGGGTCCGGGCCAGTGTCGTCGTCGGGGTCGTTGGGGAAGGCACTCCTCCACTCATCGATGTCCATCTCCTCGTCCTCGGGGCCCACCTTGACGACCTCTGTGCCACCATCGTCGCCGCCTTCGACCTCGTCATCGGAGGAGAGTGCGATAACCTCGCCGCCCTCCGTGCCGCCATCCTCGCCGCCTTCGACCTCGTCATCGAAGGAGAGCGCGATAACCTTGCCGCCCTCTGCGCTAGCAAAGATCACCCGCTCCGCCTCCATGAGCTTCGGATGCTGTCGGTGGAGCTCTTGCATATAGGCCTCGTCGGCGGCCTCGGCCTCGAGGCGCTCCCACGCCTCGCGGTCCTCCCGCTCCATAGCCGAGGTTACCACCCCTGGCTCCGGCGGACTGACCAAATGTGTGCCGAAGGGGAAATTGAGCCTATCCGCCGCGTCGTGGTAGCAGACCTGCCAACGGTCGAACTCCATGGCCAGGAGCTAGGCCGTGTGGAAGCTACCGAGCAACCGGCGGGTGTGGGTCTCCCGATCTGTAATCTCAGCGACCCTCGTCTCCCACCGCTGCTTCCGGACCCCGAGGTAGGACCTCATCGGCTGTCAGGTCCGAGGGGGGACGGGGAAGTCCTCGAACCGGTGTAGGGGCGCGGCGGCGGGCCGATCAGGGGACCGACGATGGCGGATCGAGCCCGCGGAGGACGACGGGGACACCTCAGCGGCCACCTTGCCGGCGTCGGGCGAAAAGGCCACGATAAACCTCTTTTTGGCCATTGGCTCCTCGAGCTCCCCGGCACACAGGCAGAGGTTGAGGATGGAGGCGCCGGCGATGGAGGCGCTGGCGATGGCAGCGACCTACCAGTGGTTTCGAGGGTTGTGTGTGTCTGTTTGAGTGAAGGTTTTGGGGAGTGTGTGGTGTGTGTGGAGGGGGGGGGCTGGGGGGAAGGTGGTGTTTGAGGAAATACTGCGGTAACTGAAAATTTTACTAGGCGGGAGTAACAAGGCGGGGCTACTGAAAATTTGGATCAAGGGCGAGCAGATATTTTTGAGATTGCGAGGGATGCGGAGGCGGGAGTAAAATGCCGAGGCTACTGAAAATTTGAATCAAGGGACTGAAGCAGAACGGGAGTAATAGACATCGCACACAGTCCGCACATACTAATCGTGTGCTATCAAACATTAAAACCATCCAAGCGGTAGATATGTTCGAGATTATGAGGCAGTTATATTTTCGAGATTGCGAGGGATGCAGAGGCGGGAGTATTTGCGGAGCGAGCTAGTGTGCTTCAAACGCCGGCTATGGACTGTAGCCGACGCACCTTATCGCGTATGCCATAGGCCGACGGTGCTCCAGGATATTTTGTGCTACATCTCACGCGGTTGGCGATAATAAATTGTGTGTGATCTACTTGATTTTTTGTCTTGATTTGAATTACATAATGGGGTCACAACAGAAATGGACGTTGTTTGAATTGCAAGACCTTTTATCTATAGTGAACATGCAAATATATGTGTGTCGTAAAAGAATTGGAATTATTCAGGGTTCGTTTGGACATTTTATACACTAAACTGGTTTTCTAGCCATTTCAGGTGCACAATTCAAAATTAAACTACATGCACATGCTCCGGTGCATATAAATTGGTTGAAAAATCAAATATGTGTCCTTGGGTGCATGCTTAGGTCCCATGCAAGAAATGGGAATGAAATTCAAACACCAGGGCACTCTTGATTGCCGGCAAAATGTTGAGATACCTGGTTTTTAAATTCTAGTAAATCCAAAACTCGTCTGAAATTCATGAAAATTGGCATGCTATCATGGAGCGGCATCAACATGCCGTGGTAAAAATTTGTCTCATTTGGGGCAGGTTTGGGTATAAGCTTCTCACAAAAGTGTGATGGTTTCAGTAGGGAACGTGCCAACTTTGGGGATAGAACGATATCCGTTGCCTCTTATTTCTTTCAAAAAAACTCTAGTGTCAACATAGAACAAGAGGAGTGTTGTGTTTAATTTTGGAATTTTTCATGGTTCGTTTGTCCTTTTTATACGTCAATTGGATTTTCTAGGCATTTTATGTGCATAATTCAAATTTGAACTACAAGCACTTGCTCTAGTGCACCAAAGCTGGTTGAAAAATCACATGTGTGTCCTTGGATGAATTTCTAGGTCCCATGCAAGAAATGGGAATGGAATTCAAACACCAGGGCACTGTTGATTGCTGGCAAAACGTTGAGATGACTAGTTTTTAAATTCGAGTAAATCCAAAATTTGTCTAAAATTCATGGAACTTGGCACGCTATCATGGAGCGACATCGACATGTCGTGGTAAATTTTTTGTCCCATTTGGGGCAGGTTTGGGTATAAGCTTCTCATAAACCAGAGCTTCTCACAACAAGCGTGATGGTTTCGGTAGGGAATGTGCCACCTTTGGGGACGAAACGATATCTGGTGCCTCTTATTGCTTTCAAAAAATTTCTAGCGTCAACATAGAACAACATGAGTGTTATGTCTAATTTTGGAATTTTTCGTGGTTCGTTTGGCCTTTTTTATACATTAAGTGGGTTTTCTAGGCATTTCATGTGCATAGTTCAAATTTGAACTACAAGCACATGCTCCAGTGCACCAAAGTTGGTTGAAAATCTCATGTGTGTCCTTGGGAGAATTTCTAGGTCCCATGCAAGAAATGGGAATGAAACTCAAACACCAAGGCACTGTTGATTGCCGACAAAATGTTGAGATGCCTGGTTTTTAAATTCTAGTAAATCCAAAACTCGTCTGAAATTCATGAAACTTGGCATGCTATCATGGAGCGGCATCAACATGCTGTGGTAAATTTTTTGTCCCATTTGGGGAAGGTTTGGTATAAGCTTCTCACAAACCAGAGCATCTCACAACAAGCGTGACGGTTTTGGTAGGGAACGTGCCACCTTTGGGGACGAAACGATATTCGTTGCCTCTTATTGCTTTCAAAAAAATTCCAGTGTCAACATAGAACAACAGTAGTGTTGTGTCTAACTTTGGAATTTTTTGGGGTTCGTTCGGACATTTTTAGAAATTAGGTGGGTTTTCTAGGCATTTGATGTGCATAATTTAAATTTGAACAACAAGCACATGCTCTAGTGCACCAAAGCTGGTTGAAAAATCACATGTGTGTCCTTGGGTGAATTTCTAGGTCCCATGCAAGAAATGGGAATGAAATTCAAACACCAGGGCGCTGTAGATTGTCGGCAAAAAGTTGAGATGCCTGGTTTTTAAATTTTAGTAAATCCAAAACTCGTCTGAAATTCGTGGAACTTGGCATGCTATCATGGAGCGGCATCAACATGCCATGGTAATTTTTTGTCCCATTTGGGGTAGGTTTGTGTATAAGCTCCTCACAAACCAGAGCTTCTCACAACAAGCGTGATGGTTTCGGTGGGGAACGTGCCACCTTTGGGGACGAAACGATATATGTTGCCTCTTATTGCTTTCAAAAAAATTCTAGTGTCAACATAGAACAACAGGAATGTTGTGTCTAATTTTGGAATTTTTTGGGGTTCCATTGGACATTTTTATACATTAAGTGGGTTTTCTAGGCATTTTATGTGCATAATTCAAATTTGAACTACATGCACATGCTCCAATGCATATAAACGTGTTGAAAATCAAATATGTGTCATTCGGTGCATGCTTAGGTCCCATGCAAGAAATGGGAATGAATTTCAAACACCCTGCCACCGTCACTCGGCCGGAAACACTGAGATACCTGGTTTTTAAATTCTAGTAAATCCAAAACCCGTCTAAAATTCATGTAACTTGGCATGCTATCATGGAGGGGCATCAACATGCCGTGGTAAATTTTCTGTCCCATTAGGTGCAGGTTTGGGTATAACCTTCACACAAACAGAGCTTCTCACAACAAGCGTGATGGTTTCGGTAGGGAACGTGCCACCTTTGGGGCCGAAACGATATATGTTGCCTCTTATTGCTTTCAAAAAATTTCTAGTGTCAACATAGAACAACATGAGTGGTGTGTCTAATTTTGGAATTTTTCGGGGTTCGTTTGGACTTTTTTATACATTAAGTGCGTTTCTAGGCATTTTATGTGCATAATTCAAATTTGAACTACATGCACATGCTCCAGTGCATATAAATGGGTTGAAAAATCAAATATGTGTCCTACAGTGCATGCTTAGGTCCCATGCAAGAAATGGGAATGAATTTCAAACACCCTGCCACTGTCACTCGGCCGGAAACAGTGAGATACATGGTTTTTAAATTCTAGAAAAATCCAAAACTCGTCTGAAATTCATGAAACTTGGCATGCTATCATGGAGTGGCATCAACATGTCGTGGTAATTTTTTTGTCCCATTTGGGGCAGGTTTGAGTATAAGGTTCTCACAACAAGCGTGATGGTGTCGGTAGGGAATGGGCCACCTTTAGGGACGAAATGATATCCGTTGCCTTTTATTGATTTCAAAAAATTTCTAGTGTCAACATAAAACAACAGGAGTGTTGTGTCTAGTTTTGGAATTTTTCGGGGTTCGTTTGGTCATTTTTTATACATTAAGTGGGTTTTCTAGGCATTTTATGTGCATAATTCAAATTTGAACTACATGCACATGCTTTAGTGCATATAAATTGGTTGAAAAATCAAATATGTGTCCTTCGGTGCATGCTTAGGTCCAATGCAAGAAATGGGAATGAATTTCAAACAGCAGGGCACTCTAGATTGCCGGCAAAACTTTGAGATACTTTGTTTTAAAATTATAGTAAATCCAAAACTTGTTTCCCATGCAGGATTTCTGCTGCTCTTGATAGCAAACATTTTAGTTAGAACACCCATATGCAAACGGACAGCTTCCCCACGAGCCACGAGAAGATGTGTCGAGTAGGAGTTGTGCAGTTCTTGATCGCAAACGTTTTAGTTAGAACACCCGTATGCAAAGCGACGGCTTCCCCAAAAAACCAAGAGAAAATGTGCTGAGCAGGATTTCTGCAGCTCTTGATCGCAAACATTTTAGGTAGAACACCTGCATGCAAAGTGAGAGCTAAGGTCTTCCCCCTTAAGTCGAGGGAAAATTTGCAGCGCAGGATTTGTACATGCCTTCAACGCAAACGATTGTTTTGGATGACCTGTGTACAACCACGTACAAAAAATTTGGTAAGGTTTGCATCTATCATATTGGGTATGTTGCCATTTGTCAAACTGTAAAGATTGACATTTGTTGATCTAGTAACATTCCCATTTGTCAACCTTGTAACACTACGATTTGTCAACCTTGTAACACTGCGATTTGTCAAAATATGAAGCTAAAAATCACTAGCAGTACCTAATTTTTGTAACTAAAATTTAGTAATTAAGCATAGATGGAGGCGAGGAGGCGTGTTCAGCCGGGCGAGAACCAGGCGACGTAGTTCCCGATATGGCTTTAATGCAGACGAGGGAGAGGGTAGCGATTCCCGAAAGGTTGAATGGCCAATGATGCATCCTCCTTCAATTAACATCGTGAATGCATAAGGGAAGTAATGGGAGGAGGACCAATAAAATATGCAACACGATGTGAATGCAATGCAGTTTGCACTCCTATAAAGGCGCCCCTCCATTCCAATGCATCTACGACATCGTACGCACCTAAGCATTTGCCTAAGCACCTACACTAAGCGCAAAAGTGCTCACTCCAGACCCATGGCAGCGATGCGCGCGAGCGGCCGGTGGATGTGCCATGTGGTCCACGATGCCGGCCTGCAGCATCGCACTGTGGGTTGTCTGCAGACGGTGTTGGTGACCGTCTGGTGGATGGCCGCCGCCGACGCCAGCTACGACTCTCAGTTGGACCAGATGATCATTACTACCACCAACAAGTTCACCGTCGTCAAGAAGCTCGCGGACGACATCGCCGAAGAAGAAGAAGAAGAAGAAGAAGAAGAAGAAGAAGAAGAAGAAGAAGAAGAAGAAGAAGAAGAAGAAGAAGAAGAAGAAGAAGAAGAAGAAGAAGAAGAAGAAGAAGAAGAAGAAGAAGAAGAAGATCATCGCTCTCACGTCAAGACATCAGAAACCTACACCTGCAACTGTTGTTGTAGTATATGTGAGCCACGAGGACTCAGCAATCCCATAACCATGGGTAACAAGACTATCAAAGCTTAATAGGTAGGAAGAGGTAAAGTGGTGAGGTTGCAGCATCGACTAAGCAAAAATATGGTGGCTAACTTACGAGTACAAAAATAAGATGAGCATCTATGTAAACGGTCGCAACTAGTAGTGATCGCTAAAGATCCTGAACTACCTACGAGTCAAACATAACCCCACCGTGTTCTCTTCTCAAAGTGAAAAAACAGTCACGGTTACTCACGCAGTTGTGTGTTTTACTTCGGATCCTCTGTCAAGTTTTCTACAACCGGACATTAACAAATTCCAATCTGCCACATAACCGTGGGCACGGCTTTCGAAAGATCATAACCCTGCAGGGGTGTCCCAACTTAGCCCATCACAAGCTCTCACGATCAGCAGAAGTAATAATAATATTACCCCTTATCTTAAGGACAATCCGATCAGGCTCGGTATCCCGGTGCACAAGACATTTCGACAATGGTAAAACAAGTCCAGCAAGACCTCCCGGCGTGCCGACACCCTGATAGTAGCCGCGCGTATCTCGTCTTAGGCCACGTCCGTATAGGTGATCCTACGGGAGCCAGATACCTCGAGTTTCCCCGTGGCGGCCCCGCAGTCTCCCCGTTTGGGACCAACACCATCAGCACTGGCCCCCCTGCTATGTAGAAAAGAATCCCGAGGGTGCGACCCCCTATGCAAATTTAATTATTTAATTAAGTAGTTATTATGAGGCAAATTAAAACCAATGTTGGGCCTTCCTAGAGGAGTTTTATTCAAAGACGAACTGTCAAGGGGTCCCCATATACCCAACGTGTAAGGAACGCAAAATCAAGGAACATAATGCCGGTTTATCGGCTCCTAAGGTGGCATGAGTGGAACAAAACACCGAGCAAAAGGCCAAGCCTTCCACCCATGCCCAGTATATAGGTGTGTTAATATATATAAGACAGATTGTGATATTCCCAAAGCATCAAGATCCGACATGGATCAATCTTCAACTTCACCTGCAACTAACAACGCTATAAGAGGGGCTGAGCAAGCGGGTAACATAGCCAAACAACGGTTTGCTGGGAGAGGTGTCCAAGGTTAGAGGTTTCATGGCAACAAGGAGAGGCTGACAATAAAAGATGGGTAGTGCAACATGTAACGATAGCATCGAGACAACTAAGCATGGCAATGATAGTAAATGTATCCAAGGTGATGGTCATCTTGCCTAAGATCCCGCAAGGAAGAAGAACGGATCCGTGAAGAAGACGAAGAAGAAGCCTTGAAGACGAACCACGCATAGACAAACAAATCCTCACGATCACAACGGAACAAGCACTAACGAGAAGAAGCAAGTATTACGGTAAACACACAACACAAGAACATGACAATATGATCAACCAAGTATGATGCAAGAAAAGTCTATATATGATGCAATACATGGCAAGGGATGAAGCACACAAGAACAACATCACCCAACAAGTTTAAATGAGGTCGGAATCAACATATAACAAATCCGGTAAGCCCTCAACTAGCGCGCCCCTACACCGATCGAGCAACGGGCTGCCGCTGCATCGCCCCGTCGGGCCGCAATGCCGCCACCCCATGGTTCTACTCCCAGCTGCACCAACCCGCATCACCGCTGCGTCGCCCTTTGGGTCGTAGTGCCATGGCTTGCGGTCCATCGCCGTCCCGAGGCCATCCACTCCACACTACTGCAGGATGCTGCTAATGCGACACTTCGATCAGAGACCCTTCGACGAAACTGTGTGCTATGCCATCATCGCAAATGGGGGTGTAAAAAACCCGTCAAAAAGGTGCAAAATGTTTGTGATGGAGGATGCATCAAACACAGTTCAGATTTTGGTTGCGTGTGCGATGGTGGGCATACGGTTCAGTTTAATTGACTATTTACGATGAGGAGGATCAAAGGAAACGGGCTGCCAGATGAAGGCGTGTGCGATGTACAACATACGGTTCAGACGGATGAACTGTTTTTGATTAGGCAACACAAAATAAACGGCTAGCCAGATCAGGGTATGTGCGATATACGACATGCGGTTCACTCGGATGAACTGTTTGTGTTGAGACAAGAGAACAGAAACAGTTCAATATAAGAAGATGTGTGTGATACGCGGCAAACAGGTCTATAATAAAAAAAGTGTGCTAAGACCGATAATAACACAGACGGTTTCTCCTAATAAGACGTGTGTGTTGTGCGATGGGATTGCATACAGGCAATCGCATTTGCACACACCAAAGTAAACTATTACATGCATAATTACATCGGTGGCTACTACACACATGACATTTCCACACACCAATAAAGTAAACTATATACTACATGCATGATTAACTAGCATAAACGATCATCTGATCATCATCTACTTCTTGGGACACTTGCTCTACTTGTGGCTCGATCCGGGCTCGTCGATTTGGGTAACAAGGCACTTCCTCATGTCAACGATCCGCCTGTGCATGTCGTAGCATGTGTACACGCTCTTGGCTGCGAACATGAGGTGAGGTTCATCCAGTTGCCGCATCCAAGCCCTGTGCTAGATACGGGACTTGTTCTCTTGGCATCCTGCTTCATCTTTTCGTAGTAGGGGTCGATGATGGCCAAGGCGAGTTCAACCAGGGAGTCCTTCTGCGTGCTGCCCCAGACCCTGTAGTGCTCATGGACAGGGGCGGAGCTAGGATTTCAACATAGGGGGGGCCAAGCCAAGCTAGTCAAAAAAATCTGATGCGAAAGAAATAACTGTTACCGCTTCAAGTTATAGAATCACCACAAAATATGTATAAGCTTTTTCTAAAAACAAAATGTATTAGCTTAATTTACCTCTATGATCGCTAATGAAATGCAAAAAAGAATAAATTCATGAAAGTAAATCTTAGTTGCGCTGATTTTATTTCGATGTATATTAGCATGCAATGATGTCATTTCTCATTTTACTTTGAGAACTCAAGTGCTTCAAATATGAATTCATCTTAATGGTATTTGACAGTGCCTTTCTGTTCATAATTGCTAAACTAAAAGTTTCAGAATTAGCATCAGATGTCAGATAACCGAAAAAAATAAAATCTCATTAATATTTTTGTCACGTATAAGATCAAAACCCAGAGAGATTAGTAGTAGTAGACAGTAATACACAGCGCTAACCTTTGGTAGTTCTGTAGTTGCCTAATTCGGTGCCTAGAGATGAGTGCAGCCATATGGATTGCTAAGTCACATCGAAGGCGATCAGGAGGCGACAGAGGAAGAAAGGCGGCTACGGCGCAACACTTTCACAATCACAGAATAATCACGGGAGAGGTGCCGCACGAGACGCTAGGGCTAGGGCAAGGGCTGGCATTTTTTATTTTTCTTTTTCTTTTTTGAGAAACGCAGGGCTAGAAAGTTAGCAGCCGATGGAAACATTCGGTCATGAGTGGGCTTCCTCATGGGCCTTTTTCCTTTTTTAGCATTACGGTTGAGAGATAGCTAGGGGGGCCAAGTACACGTAATCACATCTGTTATCGCTAATTACAAACAACCTGGCCAGCATTTGCTCGATCGATAGGGGGGCCAGGCCCCTGCTCGCCCCCCTTGTCTCCACCACTGCTCACAAATTTCGACAAGGTTCCGGCAAGCCAAGCCCGTAACCCTGAGCAATTTTACATCGGCGGTGGTTTCCACCGTGGCGAACTTGTAGTCGGTGCTATTGACAAACCTGTTGAAACGGTCGCAAGGCTCTGTGGCTATGCAGTAGTGGTAGATGAGGACATGATGGTGCACGCACAACTGGGCGACGGCAACCTTCTGATCTATGTCGGGGCGACCGGCGGTGTACTGGAGGTCGATGCGAACCACCTTGTACTTGTCGCTAGTAAGCAACTGCTTAACGGTGTTGTTGTAGTCGCCCATCACGGCCGGGTCGATGGTGTACACCATTGAGAGATCTGTCTCCCTCGCGTGGTCTCCACTTTATGCTCGCCGAACTCCATTGGAGCGCCGCTATACATCCCCTCTCTATGTGTGGTCGTGGGTGTGCTTGTTGTGTTGTGGGGCGCAATCGAAAGGTTGAAGGGACTAAGGCCATACTATCCTTGTCCACACTTGTCCTGCAAAGTAGCACCATGTTCTTCATGGTAGAGAGTCTCCTATGTTGTCACTTTGATATATTACTAGTGGGAATTTTTCATTATAGAACTTGGCTTGCATATTCCAACGATGGGCTTCCTCTAATGCCCTATGTCTTCATGAGCAAGCAAGTTGGATGCACACCCACTTACTTTTCTTTTGAGCTTTCATACACCTATAGCTCTAGTGCATCCGTTACATGGAAATCCCTACTCACTCACATTGAGATCGATTGATGGACATATCCATAGTCCATTGATTTGCCTAGTTGATGTGAGACTTTCTCCCTACTTTTGTCTACTACCACCTTTTATTCCACCCATAGTGTTATGTCCATGGCTCATGCTCATATATTGCATGAAGAGTTCAAAAAGTAGAAGCGTGTTAAAAAGTATGAAACAATTGCTTGGCTCACACCGGGGTGGGCATTATTTATACTTTGTGCTAAGAAGAGGGGGCATAACAAGACTATATGATTTTGCAGGGATCACTTTCTTTAGCCATGTTAATTTTGAAGCTTCATAATTTTCTTTCTAGTATACTTAAAGTATTATTGTTTTGAATCAGATGGTTCTGAACGTTCATGCCAAAGAAAGAAGAAATACATTGCTAAATAGGCTAGGTAGCATTCCACATCAAAATTCTGTTTTTATCATTTACCTACTCGAGGACGAGCAGGAATTAATCTTGGGGATGCTTGATACGTCTCCAACGTATCTATAATTTTTGATTGGTCCATGCTATTATATTATCAACTTTGCATGTTTTATATGCATTACTATGCTAGTTCATATTATTTTTGGGACTAACTTATTAGCCTAGAGCCCAGTGCCGGTTTTTGTTTTTCCTTGTTTCTGAGTTTCGTAGAAAAGGAATATCAAATGCAGTCCAAACGAAATAAAACTTTCGCGATGATTTTTCTTGGACCAGAAGATACGTGTAGGACTAGGAGTCCAAGTCAGAGAGTCCTCGAGGCAACAACAAGTCAGGGGGGGCAAGCCCCTAGGGCTTGCGGCCCCCTCGGAGACCCCATAACCCCCTTCTTTGGCCTATAAATACAGAAATATTCCAGAAACCCTAGAGGCATCCACGATAATACTTTTCCACCACCGCAGGTCTCTGATCTCGTGAGATCCCATATGGAGGCCTTTTCCAGTACTCTGTCGGAGGGGGACTCGATCAGGGAGGGCTTCTACATCAACCTTGCTGCCCTTGCGATGATGTGTGAGTAGTTTACCACATACCTACGGGTCCATAGCTAGTAGCTAGATGGATTCTTCGCTCTCTTTGATCTTTAATACAATGTTCTCCTCGATGTTCTTGGACATCTATTCGATGTAGTCTTCTTTTGCGGTGTGTTTGTCGAGATCCGATGAATTGTGGATTTATGATCAAATTATCTATGAATATTATGTGAATCTTCTCTAAATTCTTATATTCATGATTTGATATCTTTGCATTTCTCTTTGAATTATTGGTATATTTGGCCAACTAGATTGGTAGTTCTTGCAATGGGAGAGGTGCTTAGTTTTGGGTTCAATCTTGCGGTGTCCTCACCCAGTGAGAGGAGGAGTAACGAGGCATGTATTGCATTGTTTCCATCAAGGATAAAAAGATAGGGTTTATATCATATTGCTTGAGTTTATCCCTCTACATCATGTCATCTTGCTTAAGGTGTTACTCCGTTCTTATGAATTTAATACTCTAGATGCAAGCTGGATAGTGGTCGATATGTGGAGTAACAGTAGTAGATGTAGAATCATTTTGGTCTACTAGTCACGGACGTGATGCCTATATTTATGATCATTGCATTGGATATCGTCATAACTTTGCGCTTTTCTATCAATTGCTCGATAGTAATTTGTTTACCCACAGTATGATTTATTCGAGAGAGAAGCCTCTAGGGAAACCTATGGCCCCCTGGTCTATTTCACATCTATTATTTTCAGATCTATAAAACCAAAAACCCAAAAATACCTTCCTGCAATTATTTTGTGTTTAATTTATTTTGCTTTTTTACTTTAGTTTTAAATCTATCTCTATCAGATCTCACTCTTGTTCATGACGTTGAAGCGATTGACAACCCCTTTTCCGCATTGTGTGCAAGTGTTTGTTAGTTTGTCCAGGTGCATATATTGGGGACTTGGTTGTACCTCCTACTGGATTGATACATGGGTTCTCAAACAAAGGGAAATACTTATCTCTACTTTGTTTCATCATCCTTTCCTCTTCAAGGGAAAAATCAACGCAAGCTCAAGAAGTAGCACTGGTATTAGAGCCATCGTGACTGTAGAAGCCTTAGTTAGCATGGTCGGTAGTTAGGGTAAATCTGCTTTAAAAACTATCACTAGTTTTTAAAATTATCTATACTTCTCTTCCCTCTGAAGTTTCGAAAAAACTAAGATATATTTTCCTTATTGATCTCTTCCCGTTCAAAACTTATGTAAATGTCGCTACTACTCTTATGCCCCTGACCACTGGATTCCTTGTAATCCTTGTGGGTAACCTCGAAAGACCACCTTGCCAGACGTTGGTCACATCCTTGGAACACAAGGGTGATGACACTTCGACAAGACAACATCAACAGAAGATATCTTCTCAAGGAATGGGCACATCAAGACCAAGATGATGGTGACCCCCTTGACATTGCCCCGAGATGATGCAACCTTAGCCTACGATGATCAAGGCATAAGATATGCAAGATCATGATATACATCGCTAATAGAGCAACCATGTCCTTACCGTTGTTGTATCGGCAACCATCGATGGATGAGAACCTCGCCATTTGGTCCGCTTCACTATAGTGAGCAGGAAAACGGTTCTCTCCATTCCCCGTTCTTGGTGTCAACGTTGTCATCAACGTGACTGACAGGTTGGACCTCTAGCATGCCTTGTGAATATCATTGCATAAAGGATTGCCTACCCGATACCACTGACGTCTTAGAAGGCAAAAAAGGATTGTCGTGATTAAGAAGACAACAAAAGACCAAGTCAATGCCAGCTACGAGGAGCCACCTTCACCCCATGACCTCACCATGCGAGAAGTTGTTGAAGATTCTTCATGCTCAACCCGGATAATTTCATCGAACAACTACAAGAAACTTAGCGGCACCTGAGGAAGACCCAGAAAATTGCACTTCCTTCCCTCTGAGACATGAAGCAAGGCACGACTACTGAGTTCGAGGACCCCAACGGTAGGAAAACTCATGTGTCCCCTATGCGAAGTCGAGTCCATATGATGGTTCAAATAGAACCATGATTGGGTGATGCTTGTTTAATTTGTTTGTGTTTGGATATAATTCTCCCTTTTGCCTTAAGCAATAAGTACGCGACTATATCACCTACCTTGTTGCTTGTGTTTGGCCCTTTTGACACATATTTATTTGCACTTGCACTATAGAACCCCCTTTAGGAATCCCCTCCCCCCTCTATGCTACTTTTCCCTCTTGTCTCTTTCATCAACTGAAGAGCAGCAAGGCAGGATGCACCAAGGATTCCCCCTTGGCAACCCACTAGCACTGAAGAATTTGCTACAGCCTCCTCGACCAAGTGCAACCCCGTAGAGTTATGTTTACCCCTCAAGATTAGAAACCCATCCCTAGACCCTTCGAGACTTCATGAGAGACCCCAGTTCGAACCCTTAACCATGTGCTTAACCTACGGAATTGCAAGAGAACTAGTTAAGCTTCAGTAACCTTTTCTCATCTCTGGGTTTGTTATGGAACTAGTGATCATAGCGAACGAACACATTACATCCTTAAGCTAGCACTTGATCTGATGATGCCATAGGGAAGATTGTTTTAAAGATGCGGGATTAGTAGGCTAATGATTTGATGAGGTTATCATAGATGTCTTGAGTAAGTAGTTGAGACCCTTTGGTGGAATACGAGACTTTCATGATGGTAGATGAACTTGGTGGATCAGGTTGATAGAGTAGCATACTTTGCTTCTCCCTTGATTAAATTGGATTTAGTAGGACAGTTACGATCGCATGCTGAGATTCTTGGAGGAACAGGAATTTGACTTGATCAGATGATATCAATAGGAGATTGTTGACATTACAATAATGACTTGGGGGAAACAAGTAGGAATTCTCTTAGGATATGAGATTTAGATGAAATAGGTGATCCTAGTGGGGTACTGATGCTGAGTAAGTCTACATGGTTCGGAGTAAATTGGATTTAGACTGATGATCTTGATCATGATACCATGTTTCTCGGTGGACAATAAACTAGGAGATTGGATTAATTGTTGGAATTGATTTAGGGATCTATATAAGCTTGATGTTGGAGGTTACTTGACCCTGGTAATGGAAATTGGTGGACTGACTATAGTAAGGATAGCCCTTTCAAGGATTTGGGAGTTATATGGACTTTAGAAGATCATGTGGGACACCATAGATATTAGATTTGTAGAATTAATGGATCATGTAGTGATTGGTGTAGTTAATGGGCTGTTGGAGTTTACTCATAGGGAGGAAACAAGATTTTGGAGTGGTATACAACGTGTTTCCTTAGGATAGAGATGCACTATCTTGGACCTTGGAAGAATAGGATGAGCACTTGGATTGTCATGCTTAATTCAAGCTTAGCATCTTGTATGTTCTACCCATGGATTTTTGCATAGATATGAATTTGGGGATAGTTGACATGTATGGTTTTGTTAGACCCCCTCTCAGGAGCCATGAGGATATGAATAGCATGAGTGATGATTAGAGTTGACCTATACGAGATGATTCTTTCAGTAATATGATGTGATTCGTTTGAAGGACTAGGTAGAACTATTGGCATCTCAGAATCTGTGCTTAAGAATAAGATGGCAAACGTTCACTCGCACACTAGAATCCTTGAAACACTTAAGCCTTACCAAGCCACAACATGGTTGGATCATGACCATGGGCTTTGGCTATAGGTTGGGAATACCTTGGCCAATACTTAACTGTGACCACCACCAATGCCCTAGCGTACTTTATGAACCCCGTGGGCAAGTCTTCATAGAGTAATCGGACAAGTTGGTTCTCATATTTATTTGGTGACATACTTTTCTACCCGAAGACGGAAGAAGAGTCGTTCAGCTAGTCAGAGAGTATCCGAAGACTGCCGTGTCAAGGTGGAAGAACTACACCAACCACCATCGTTAAGAAGTAAACCTCTGCTTCAAAGACCATGTGTATCTACGGACCACTCCACCCAAAGGAACCAAGCATTTCCATGTCAAAGGAAAGCTCACACCAAGACTTATCGACCCCCTCCAAGATCGCTACGAGACAAAGAGAAGACGGTTACCAGCTAGAGTTGCCACCTGAGTTACCCGATGTGCACAATGTATTCCACGAGTCACAACTCCGGAAGTGTTTCCAACTTCCTAACTAGTCTGATCTCTACAAGCACATCAATCACCGAGCCATCGACCTCCAGCCCGACCTGGCCTACATGAGAGACCAATTTGCAACTGGATCAAGTGGAATGTTATACACGAAGCCACATCACCAAGTACTTCAAGGCTCAATGGAGCACCACGCGAAGCAGAAGCAGTATGAGGACGTGAAGACTACCCCAGATCTAAGTTTCCGTATTCCTTTCCGCGCCTAGTTTGGGAATCTCGGGGACAAGATTCTTGTAAGGGGGGTAGGTCTTTCACACCCTAATTTTAATGCCACAACACTTAAGCTAATAAATCATGATAAAATGAGGGTTAACAAAAAAAATTGAGTGCTTTGGACTCTACTTGATTGGATTTTTGTGTGATGTTTGCAAGTGCTCTAAAAATCAAATAAATACTCCAGCTGTTATACTCCTTCTCCTTGATCCAAAACTATGCCCAATGATCATGCCATGTGTATAGGACAGAATAGTATTTTCTCGCAAAAATAATTTGGCCAAAAAGTATTTTCTAAATTAGGTTTTCCAAAAAACTCTGAATTACGACTTTAACTACAAGTACTTAATTTAGGGTATGAAAAATATTTTAAAAATTATATTTTAGTCCTATTAGATATATTACTCCCAAAAACCATAAAAATATTATTTTAAAATTTATTTTGCTATTTTATTTAAAGACTTTTTCTTAAGTCCAGAAATGGTCTTTAATAGGTTAAAATTATTTTAATGTTTCAAAAATATTTGAGAAACTTCAGGGAAGCTCACTGGACATATATTGTCTATATATAAGAGTTTAAACACATGGTCATGTTCAAAACATTGGTCAAATCCATCAAAAACCCTTCTGGATATTGCAAGCTTTTGAAATATTTACAAAGGAAATATTCTCTATTAATTCCAAGAAAATTCTATCATGTCACAAATCCCATATTTGATGATATTGCAAATCCTCATGTCTTGGAGATCAAGAGAAACCCATCAAAACCCCTCAAAACCATTTCTGTCCATTTTGAAGTTTGAGCAACTTCACATTGCCAAACATGCCCAAATGTTCTCAAACTTGGTACACATGCTCAAATGGTCTAATTATTCATCTAGACCAAATGGCACATGTAGTAGGACAAGATAACTCGATCAAAATGCCCAGAACTCTCTATGTCTATATCCAAGTTTGAACAACTTTACATTGACAATTGTCCCCTTTTGATCTAAATTTATGTGGACATGCTCTAATCCCCAAATGATGACACTACACCAAGTGGTGCATAAAGGAAAAAAGATTTGCATGACTAGATCTTAGAAAATCTATTTCTGTTGATTTCTACGGTTTGCCAAAGTTACATTGGCAACTTTCTTCAAATGAGCTCAAACTTGGTGACCAACCTCAATCCTATAAGCCATTTGATCATGTTAATTCTCAAGTCAGGTAGAATTCTTTTTCTTCCCAAAACACCATCAAACACCTTCTGGCACTTTGCCAAAATCATCACTTTGACCCTTTTACTCTCCCATTCACCTCAAATTTTTACCACAACCACAAGTCATCTTCCACCTCCAGTAGCTTCGCCCACTCCTCCCCAACTCAATAATTGAGGGGTGAAACCCCCACTTTTCACCTCTGGACAACATCAATTCTTCTCTTTCTCACCCTCCTTCTCACTCCAGAGGATCCCTAGAGCACCCAATGCATCCTTCCTATTGTTTACACTCCCCTGGACCCCCTAGACACGACTAGACATGACCATGGCACAGTTGACATGCAAAGAGCATGCTCTGGAGCATTCTATAGTTCATGGCCGCACTGTAGCCGCCCCCATCCCGATGACCCGACTGCCTCGGCGTCCGGGACACGCCACCCTGCCGGCCCCTTCCTTCCCCTCTCTCATCTTGCCCTGCCAAGCACGCTCTAGCGCTGCCCAGCTCAGCCAGTTGGTGCACGAGCTCGGAGCCCTACTACAGCGTGCCCTGCTTCCCCTTTCTCTCCCCCTCGACCGGGACGACCCCCACGAGTACCCTAGACATGACCCAGAGCACCGATTTGGCCTCTGGCATCGCCTAGGGCGTGGCTGTGGATGCCGCCCATGGTGCACCAATGCCCCACCATATAAGGCTCTTCCCAGGCCTCCCCTCGTCTCCATTCACACTCTCTTCGCCCCAGCTGTCTCCAGGACCACTCACTCCTCCCTAGAGCTGCTCCATTGCCTCCCCATGGCCGAAGTTGAGTCGTCGGCCTCCACTCCAGTTATCGCGAACAAGGCTCCTCCTCCCCTCCTTTCCCCACTAGGCGAACCCCTTGGCCACAGCGGAACCCCTCACCTCTTATTTCTTTGGTCCGGTACCCCGTAGCGCGGATGCCACCATCATCGCCGGCCTCGTCCGCCCCGGCCGACGCCCTGCTGAACCCAATACCCCTCAGAGACCGTGCCAAACCCGGATGGATGCGGCCTGGTCCCCTGAGCACGCCAGTGGTATGAGCACCATGGGAGGTGGTCGGGGCTGCCGACAATATCCTGCCGACGAGGCCTCTGCCTCCTCTGTCACGGGTGGGAGGAGGGAGACGACCCTGCGGGTGGACCCCACAGGTCAGTGACCCCGCCAATGGGACCCTCCCATTTAAGTGGAAGCGCCCCGGAGGTTTCCACCTCCCCCGTGGGGAAATGAACTCCGCAATGGCACCTTCGATGTGGCCCCTTCCCGCACCCAGCTGAGCCACTGGGCCGGCCCTGTGGCTATCCTATGCCTAGTGCATGTTTTAGGTATAAACCTAAACCTGTTTTTTTCTTTTCTAGTGATTTTCAAAAATCCATAAACAATTCAAATGGACTCAAAATTTGATGATTCAAATTTCTAGTAGTTCATAAAATCATGATCTATTTCATGGTGAAATTTGCACAATTTTTTCAGAAACTTTCTCCTCGCAAATATTTATCAAATCCTATTGTTCCATTTCTATGATGAATTTTAGAAAATCACAGAGAGCTCAAAATTGATCCAAATGCCATGATTCAAATTCCTAGATACTTCTAAGTTCGTAACTTCGTTTTTTAACAATTTTTTCCAATAGTTTTTGTGCCACATCAAATAATGGTCCATTTGTTCATGTATAGCCAGCTTTGCAATTCCCTAGGAAAATCATTACAACTCAAAATCCAGTGAAACCAATTCCTAGATGCTTCTAAAATCATTCATTGTTAAATGGGTGCCTTTGCTCATGTTTCAAAATAATTATTCTGTACACTTCTTGCAAATCCATAAATCCATTGATCCCATCATATTGAAATGTTCAAAAGTATCCATTGATCCGCTTCCAATGAAACTACTTTGGTCATTTTTCATATGACCAAAGGTATCCTAGAAAAGTTCATCTCACATTATTAGAGCAATTTTGTGTTTGCCTTGTTGTGTTGCTTATTGTGATTATATCCGGCGTTAGTTGACGAAGTAGACGGAATACTCGGAGATGGACCAGAAGGATTGAAGACCTCGCGGAGCCAGGCAAGCGGCCCTTTGACCATGTCTATGAAACCCCTTTTATGCATGTCACATAGCACCATGTTATAGTTGCAACAGAATCATGGTGAGATGGTAACCACTTTTTTGGGTTGACTCCATTACTTCCTTGTTGATACCTGCATTGTGCATGACCCTACCTTCCTATGATGCTTATGCGACTGGAAGTATATAGGATGCTAAAGTAGTTAATACGCAAATGGGACAGGTATATGCATGGTTATGGAGACAAAGGTATTTTCAAAGACTTTTTTCAAAAAAAATGAAAGTGCGTTATATCGACTAGAGGGTGTGAATAGGCATTTTTTACAAATTCGTCACTGAGGAAATTCTAGCTAAGGAATTTCTTAAGCAACGAACTACTTAGCAGCGGAATAGATACTCAGGTGCAAGCATAACAAGACAATAGCATGGTCATCATGATGAAATGAAAACAAGCAAAGAGTACAAGTAGCGTGTAAATAGGATAAGCAGGCTAAAGACAGAGGACTGAAGAAATAGGGTTGAGGAAATTGAGAAAGTCTTCAGTCAAAGTCTTCAAACAGTACAGATCAAGTTCAACAACACATGAATGAGTAAATGGAAGGGTTGAGGAAATAGAACCAGTAGGCTTGATGAAGACAATGATTTATTAGACCAGTTCCAACTGCTGTGACAGTTGTACGTCTGGTTGGGGTGGCTAGGTATTTAAACCTGAGGACACACAGTCCCAGACATCCAGTCCTGGACGCACAGTCCAAGACACCAAGTCCTCACCGTATTCCCCTTGAGCTAAGGTCACATAGACCTCAACCAATCACTCGTGGTAAGTCTTCACTGGTGACTTCCAAACCTTCACAAACTCGGTCACCGGGCGATCCAAAACTCCTCTTGGATGCTCTAGACCATTGATGCCTAACCGTCTGGAAGATCACAGTCTTCAAAGGTAACAAGCATCGGTTCCACACAGGAACAATCTCTTCAGTGATTCTCAATCACTTTGGGGTTTTAGGTGTTTGGGTTTTAGGTTTTTCCTCACTCAATGATTTTCGCTCAAAGTCCACAGAGGATGGGTTGCTCTTATGACAAGTGTCAGTTTCTCTCGGAGAAGCCAACCAGCTAGTGGTTGTAGGGGGGCGGCTATTTATAACCTGGGGAGCAGCCCGACATGATAAGACATAAATGCCCTTCAATGATATGATCGTTAGGTAGGTAGATATTTTGGGACAGCTGGCGCATAGCACAACAACGGTCGGAATTTTGAGTATCAAATTCCTCGGGGCTATCATGTTCCTCACTTGGTAGGCAATTCGTACTGGCGAATTCCTAACTCCTCAGTTAGAACAAATTCCTCAAAGACAAGAAGAACTTCATCTTTGTCACTGAAGAACTTGACTGAACTATATGAGATTTCCAATGGCTTCACTCGAAAGAATTGGTAGATGTAGGATTTGAGTTGAGCGTCACTTGGAAATATGTTTCCTTAGTTATTCCTCGACCCCCTTTAACAGTACGGTGTTTCCTATGACTCAAGAAAGAGAAAATGAAACTATGAAAACAAAAGTCGTCACGCTTCATGTTCCTTTCATGAATATCAAGTCTTCATGGTTACACCAATTTCTTCACTTTCAAAATCTTCAGAAAGTCTTCAGAAATCCAAAGTCTTCAATTGAAGACATTCAGTTTTAGGCGTCGACTTTCTCTGTAAATATCAAACTCCTCATAGACTTGTAGACCTGTGTACACTCACAAACGCATTAGTCCCTTAACCTATAAGTCTTCAATACACCAAAATCACTAAGGGGCACTAGATGCACTTACAATCTCCCCCTTTTTGGTGATTGATGACAATATAGCTTAAGTTTTCAATGGGGATAAACATATGAAGTGTAAATATTGATATTGAGGAATTTGATTGCAAGATATAGAAGAAGTCCCCCTGAAGATGTGCATAGTGAGGAAATTGCTTTTGAAGCAATGCACATTTGAAGAGTAGTATCATGGAGATCTCCCCCTATATCTTGTAATTCATACACACATTTAACATATGATATGAAGAATTTGAAATGCATGATGAAATATGGTGACCGATGTAATTCAACATGTGTGCATTAACATATATGATGAAATAGCATACAGAAGAACACAGCGGAAGTATCAGACCACATCGGGTTTAAGTTTACAACTCGATCCAACAAAGTCTTCAAAAGAACGAGAGTTGTAACTTAGCAAAAAACACCCATATATGAAAACCCGCTTGAAGACTAACTCAAATTTCTCCCCCTTTGTCGTCGAATGACCAAAAGGGACGAAAAATGAGGACTAACCCATTGTTGTTGGGGTCAGTTGTTGAAGTAGGACTTGCCGCAGTGTCGTCCAAATCTTCAGACTCATCGGTCTCGCGTGATGAAGAATATGAGCTGGCCACCAAAGAAGGAACTTTGACTTTCTTGAATTTCTTTGCTGGAGGTTGAGACCAGTCAAAGTCTTCCTTGAAGCCCATTTGCTTCAGATCTTCTTCGCTATAGAGATGAGACACAACAGCCCAGGTGTGATTGAAAACTTCATGGAGGTAGTAGTGGTTTTTCTTCACTGCATTGTATGTAGCGGTCTTGTTGTGAAAAATTGAGCCAAACTGCCTCTTTACCCATTTATGGTTGCGATCGACCTTCTGATGAAGACTGAGGAGAAGCTCATGATCAATCATCACCCTTGGAGTTGTGCCTTGAGGATTTTGCTTTGAGGCATTGGTGGCAGAGTCATCATTGGTGGAGTAGGATGCTGCTTTGCCGAACTGACCATCCAATGGACGAATTCCTTCATTAATGATCGTAGCTTTGCCTTTTCCGTCAACTGAGGAATTTGTCCGTTTGAGGACTTCAAGTGGAGGCAGATAGCTGATATGATTCTGAAAGTCAGCCTTGTATGCGATTGAAGACCTTGTTCTGATGAATCTCATGATCCAGGGAGCATAAGGCTTCAAGTCAAAAGGAGACAGTGCAACATTGGCCATAGTCCTGATGAAGAAATCATCATAGTTGATGGTGATCCCATGCATGATATTGAACAACAGATTCTTCATGATGCCAACGACCTCTTCTTCATTCGAGTCATGGCCTTTGATTGGGCTCAATGTTTTTGTGAGAATGCGATAGACAGTCCGATGCACATATAGCAATTCCTTCACGAGGAATTTGGTTCTTGGTTCTTGACCAGGCTTCAGCGGCTTCATCAACACTTGCATATAATGGTCAGTGAGTTCAGGTTCATGACATGTACACCATGCACCTTCAAGGGGAGGACTGGTAGGTAGGGCTTGAAGCAATTCAGAGGCGGGTGCTTTGAAGTGTGTGTTTACTGTCATCCAGTCCAACACCCAAGAGTTCACACCTTAAGCAGTTCCGGTGATGTGCAGTGTTGCATAGAACTGAAGAATGAGCTATTCATTCCAATCACATTTTTGTGTGCAGAGGGTGAGCAGTCCAGCATCATAGAGAACGCTGAGGACGGGCGTGAAGCAAGGCAGTGATTCCATGTCCACATGAGGAAATTGCGCATGGTCGAAGACTTTGTACTTATCAAAAAGCAGTGAAAAATTGAAGTTTGCTTGGCTGACAGTCCAGAAGTGTTTCCTTCTAAGACGAGCAGAGTCATATGGGTTGAAGTTTGTGAAGAACACATGCTCGTGGAAGAAGTCATCAGCCTTGAAGTTTTGCTTCCTAGAGAAGGAATCCTTTGGCTTGGGCTGAGGATTATCAGTTAATTTCATCACAGCCTCAGGAATCACAGGCTAAGGAATTTCAGTTTATGCTTCAGTTGCAGCCTGAGTCTTTGTTTCTTCAGCAGCATTTTCATCAGCACTAGTGGCTGGAATTTCTTCAGGTATTGAAGGAGTGGTGCAAGGTTCGTCAGAGCCCGTTTGAACTTCAATGTGCTCTAGGGAGTGAGGAATTTGTTGCAAAGGCGTGAACAATGGAGAGTTGGGGTGCTGACTGTCCCAAAAGTCATCATTCATTACAGGAGTTGTGCTTCCAATGTCCACATCTTCATCATTGTCACTCAATTCTTCAACGCCTTCCTCTTCATCTGTGAACTGAGGCATAGGCGATGAGATCACTGGGGTTGAAGGGATGTGATACGTCCAAAACGTATCTATAATTTCTGCTTGCTCCATGCCACTTTTGGGTGATATTGCTATGATATTCATACACTTCCATACACTTTTGATCATATTTGGACTAACTTACTAATCCAGTGCACCCCAGTGCCAGTTTCTGTTTTCGGCTGTTTTTGTATTTCAGGTTTTCACGTTTCGAGAACTGCCCAGAAAAATCCAGAAAAATTATATAAAAAATCAGCGAACCGGAAACAACACTGCGTCCGAAGGGCAACCTGG